>STHB01000003.1:7567329-7765814 GCA_018908115.1 Anopheles rivulorum
ACATTCATTGTGATTTGTATTGCATATTTTTAGACGTAAGCAAAATGTAAACAAGGATTCGAAATAATAATAACAGTTATTAGCAAAGAAAATGAGCTTGGTTTTACTTCCAAAATGAACATAAAACAAATTATTCGCCAGAATCATGAAATTGAGGATACAACAGCCAATGGTGGCACAGCAAGAATAAATTCTAAAAGAACTGTTACGAAACAGGATCACGCAAACCAACGCGAGAATGCGCCAAATGACACTATAATTGTAATCCTAACAGCAAGGCAACGAAGCAAGATAACGATCATCCTTCCTGTTGGCTGAGGCTGAAGCACCAAAGTGTTACATTGTATTAAGTACTGTAATTTTTTTTGTTGGTTCATTTCTCCTTGGAAATGCTTCATTTCTCTTCAACTTTAAGCATCATTACTTGCACTGGCAGGCAGGAATTCAGGGCAGCTTGTCAATTGTGCCGAGATTTCGTGTGTCTGTTCAAAACAAAGCAAAGCAACGGCCAAAACACAAACGATAATAATAAGGATTCGACAGCCCCGCTCCAGTCGGAGCAACAATTGCAGCGTCGATCGTGTTCTTGATGTGCTGCCTCCTTTCAATTTTTGGTGCATCCCATCGCCCAGTTTTAAAATTGATACTTTGTTTGTGCCATTGTGTGCGAGCAGCCGGTCCCGGTCGCATGTTCGTGTTTATTTATTCTGTGCGCTCATTCGAGAAGTGATTTTTGGTGGCGAAGGGGGGGGGGGGAGGCATAGCAGCGCCCTTCAATCGCCCGAACGTCGTGGGAGATCTCGCACCGGATCGTCCTCATCGCTTCGTGCAGCCGTTGGCCGAACGCGGACGAATTAACCTGACGACCTTTTCATCGCTCTAAGCGCGGGCTGGTGGTGGTTGAAAATCCCTTTCAATAAAGAAAAAAAAAAGCCAACCAGAATACCCCAAATCCAACGAATCAATAACCATCGGCCGCGATCGAGCCGCCGCCTCCGGGTGTAAAGCGTGCCCTTCCTCCATTTGGCATTCCCGCTCGGTCGCTCCGGCTCCGGGAAGAATGATTTCACCGAATGTGGCGAATGCACAAATTCCCGTTACGGTTAGACCGGTGGTACCAGCCCACAGCCAACGGTAGCAACGTTTCTCATTCACGAGGTCCATTTTCCACCGCACGAACGATTCACCGGGCCTGGGCGACGCAGCCCCCCTCCGAACCGGGTGGCAACGGTAGCGCAGTGGCAGTGGCAAATGACACTCCAATTTATGCAAATTGCCATCTCGCCATCGATCGCGAACGATGCAGTGATGCTCGCGGGGTAAAAACAATCAACCGTCCACGGTCGCCGTCGGATCGGCGGTGTAGCATGGCGCATCCCAAACACCTCACCGACTCGCCATGCCGCGTCCAGAGCAAGGACAACAGGGCATGAGGCTGGGAAGCCAGGATGAAAAAAAAGCCCCCCACCACCACCAATTTGCGATCGTCCAGCATCGAAATCAACCGATGGATCAACTTGTTTGGCTGGGTTGGCGTTATTTGTTTCGCTCGCTCCACTCCAGAGAGCGGGACCAAACTGGCCGGCAATCTCGCCCTGTGAGACTTGGGACACAAAATCAACCGCGTAAAATGTGTCCTTCTCAAGGGGTTGTGCGCAGGGTTACTAGTTGCATCCCCCGGTGTTGAGCCCCAGAGAATCCCAGAGGTGAAGAAAATTATGCGCAGCGCATAACTCTCTCGCGTGGCCATCGTTGGCTGATGCGAGGCGATAAATTTGCGTTCACGCGTGCGTTCGCATACACACAATCGCGGGATCAAAGCGAAATGCGCACGAACTGCCCGACCGATGTGATATTTTTCTTCCCTGGCGGAACTAAAATATTACCGAAAGGTTAGAGCCTGAGTGTGTTTGTTTTTTTTTTTTCGGAATATTTTGGATCCGGTAGTTTTGTATTGTACGTATCCGACCTGTAATTCTGTTTCCTTTTTTAGAACAAATTTTAGAAAGAAAACAAGCACAATTTTTCGAAATAAAATTCAAAGTGCAAAATGCAATTGGCATGGTCTACTATCTGCCTTACAACCATTTGTCAGCCCTGATCCTCGTGCCGATCGCACTTCACCGTCCAATCGAACAGGTAACCTCTCGAAGCGCTGACCGCTTTATTGTGCCATTAGTGTGTCCCTGCAACCTGCCGCTTTACAGTGCGCTGTACATCTGTCCGTGCCCTTTCAGTGACCGACAACTGCCCAGTGCCAAGAAGGCCAACCGATCGCGATCGCGAATCGATCGATCATTCCGCGGCGACACAAATCATGGCCGGCTTGGTGGAATGGCCGAGACAACGCCCAACTGTACGCATATTTTCTTGGCCACCGTGCCGTGCCATTATCAACTCCGCTGCGGTGTGCGTGCACGACCGGGCAAGGGATGTGCGCGCACATAAAAAGGGCTGAAAATGTCACCATGCAGCAACGCTGCGCATGTCGCACACACCGAAAGTAAAAAACAACGCAATGCCAACATGTTGTTACGCGCCAAATTAATCACCTCTGCACACAACAACAAAAAAAAACAGACAGAAGAAACCAAAAGACAAAAGTAAAACCTCTTTTAATCGGCTTCACCGGAGCTTGTAAGCATCGTAACCGTACCGAGTGCTGCACAGTGTCAGATGAACAAAAACCGATTTCTCTTCCCTTCGCTGGAGCAGCTTTGCCCGTCACACGGATCAATCGAAACCAATATCTTATAGTGGGTCAGATTATAAGTCACCTGGGAGCACTTGTTGCTGTCCACCGGTAGGCAACGATGCGGTCCCGAATCAATCGAATCGAAACCTTCCGTGCCGGCCCGTGGTACCAAGGGTGCATGGAACCGGCTCGGAACCATTCCGCTTTCCCGTCTGCTCGCTTTCCGAGCGTTTTCCAGTGCGGTTAAGTGATTAAAATTAAGTGACGGTAATTAATTATAAGATTCAATAGATCCGCTCTCACATCTTACCCGATTTGGCAACAGGTTTCCCCGGCGCACAGCGCGTCCGGAAAGCAGAGGAATTAAAAAAAACAATTGACAAACCTTCGAATACCTTTCGAACGCGTAACAAAATTAGCAAACACTTTCCTGCACTGCGGGTAAAGAAAAAGAATTAAAACACGTGTATTATAATAAGGAAGTAACTCCAAAACAACCATAAATAATGCATCTTATCAAGAACAGCTATTAAAGCTTTAATGCTACCAATCCGAGCATTAACAATCGTCCACATTTTCCCATCATCAATTGGATTTGTTTGGCGTTCTCTTGGGGTACCTTCTTAAGACGAGAAGAAAAGAAACTTCAATTAATTAGCATTAACCACTTGCCTGCAGAATAAAGACGCCTTACGCCAATGCTTCTCGTTGTACGGTTTTCTTATTAACTTATTTAGGGGCGTCAATGAGATCGCAAAGCGATCGCAGCGTTATTGCTATTTGAATTATAATAATTTCTCCCGCTGGCTATCTTGTGATGCACTATATCCCCACCCCTAATCTTAAGATGATCTTGTCTTGGCTAGGCAAACACCGATAATACTGCTATGTGCTGTTAAGATAAGCGTACATAAACACTGATAAATCTCACCGCACTTGCACCTGCTGGTGGCACAATTTTCAAACCCTCCAAGCGGCTGCATTAAGCTCGAACGCTAAAACCAACGCCCATTAATCAAACCAGCCTACCAGCACCGAGGAATCGTTTTCATCATAGAATTTTCCTGCAAACCAACAGCTTTCCGCAAAGGGGTTGCTTCTCATTTGCACATACATTCACACCGCTTCACTCTCATTCCACCGCACCATCGGTCGAATGCAATCTTAAACCCCCTACGCGTTTTATAGATTGTTTGCATTTTTAATTTAATTAACATCTTCACCAAACGAACGTTCGGACCGCGGGCACAAGCAGCAGCGTTTAATGTCTTTCGTTCGGGAATTGGTTGCAAACCCCTTTTTTTTACGATGGGGGAGGTCGGGCAAGTTTTGTTTTTCCCCCGAAAACTCCCACGCTAACACACCACAAGACAAGAGCAAGACGCTATTAAACTGTACTCGAAGGGCGCCTTTTGCCTTTCCATTCATGGCATTCATTCAAACGTTGCGGATGCAAGGTTGCTGCTACGCGGTGAGGAATTACACCTTGTAGTCAAACGCCAAACAATAACAATGTTGCGCCAGCGTTGCCTACGGTGGCAGCCGAGATGGTAGTAGCAATGAGTTCAAGAACTTAAGTCAACGAATTCATCGCCAGATTGGCCGGTACGGGAGCCGGGTTGGAGAAAATCGTAAAGGGTGTCTTATTTTCCCCCCGGCAGCCCTTCGTTTTGAATGAGTCTCACACGCACGAAAGATGGCCGAGAAGGGGACGAGCAGCGAGAAGAAAGCAGCTACATGTGAATGTGATAGGGACCGCTGGCTTGTAATTTATGTACACTTTAACGATTCTGCTCACGCCTCCGGTGGTAATCACTCTTTCAATCCAATCTGACCATTTGTCTATTTGGCTGCACCACCGTAGACGATCCCGAACACGTCGCTTCTCTATTGATGGCGGTGAGCTCAAGAAGACGAGCGGTGAGGAGAAAGAGAGAGAGGAATGTGATTAGGAGAGATGGAAACTAAACACAACACCCAGGGAACTGGAACACTACCAGCACAAGCAGCAACTTGTTACAACTGTTGCTTGAACTGTTGTTTTGTTTCTGATGGCCGGGTTCGTCGCTTCACGCCCGAAAAGCGGGTGACCCGATGAGTCGTTTGTTTTGTTTGCCAACGAGAACAATCAACACAGAAGCTTAAAACAAACATAAAGCTACTGACCGTGTGAGAAATGGCCGGTGGGTAGGTTAACAGGGGAAATGAAGACTTAACACTACACGTGCATGCGTGTATGGATGCGTATTCATCCGGACCAAAGTGCATTCCATTCAGCTCCGGTAAAAATATGATGAATCGTTTCCACTCGCAACGTGGTATCCGATAACCGATGGTCGAGAAGCAGGTTAATAACAGAGACATTGTGTACCGCAGTGCCGCTACGAAACGTAGGTTGAAGAAAACAGTGCATTGTACGGGAAAGCTTTTGAGAAGTAGCTGCTTTTGAAACGATGCATTAAAACTTTTTGACCACCACTTTGCTGCACCGGGCGCTCCTTCTCGGGGCAACTCACGAACTAACTGGTAAACTGTCAGCATAATTCTTTACCGATCAGGTTTACCGNCGGTATCCGATAACCGATGGTCGAGAAGCAGGTTAATAACAGAGACATTGTGTACCGCAGTGCCGCTACGAAACGTAGGTTGAAGAAAACAGTGCATTGTACGGGAAAGCTTTTGAGAAGTAGCTGCTTTTGAAACGATGCATTAAAACTTTTTGACCACCACTTTGCTGCACCGGGCGCTCCTTCTCGGGGCAACTCACGAACTAACTGGTAAACTGTCAGCATAATTCTTTACCGATCAGGTTTACCGAAAGTGGCGTGCCCTCTGGCATGTAGGTCAACGCGAGCGAAGCATACAGTGAAGGAAGATGTGGGTTTATACTTACCGTGCCCCTTTTGTGCAAGATATCCCTTCATGACCCTGCGAAGGACATTTGGCCATTTTAGGGTTGTGTACATTATTCCGCTTGCTATCGCCTTTTTTTTATCATACCATTATGATGTTCTTGTTCGGTTCTGTTCGGTTGTAGGTCATCGATGATGCTACGTTTACGGTTTCGCTGTCCGCCTGCAGTCCCTCCCAAAAGGCAGACGACGAAATCTGACGTGGTAGCAAGACGAGTTATTGAACGTGCAAAAGCCCAAAAATGGCGCCGAACCGTTTCCATTCCAACTCGCGAGCAGGAATGCGACCTGGCTTGCACTGACTGAGCTTGCTGTCGATCGACGTTTTTGCACCGTTCCGTAACACATTCCAGTGAAGGTGATAAATGGACGAACGTTCTCAATCTTTTACTGAGAACAAAAGTCTTTTACACAGCTTTAAGCTATAAATTGTTGACTATTAATCGAGTTTTCGAACTTTCGGATGTAATTATTGTAGTTACACATTTTTCTTAACGTGTTTCATGGTTACCGATCGCAAGATGATCCAACGGTACAAAGGCAACACACAAAGTCACAAACAAATGTAATCATCGATACGTATCGCAACGCGACCTCCGTCACTTTGAAGTACCTTCTTTTCAATATTTGGTCAGAGTGATGCGAAAGGGGGAAAGAAAAATCCGTTTTCGGCAAAAACACCAGACCCGGACATAACTTATAACGCCAATAAATGACATTCCATAGCCAAATAAAGCGTTTTCGGATAAGTGTTGCTGCATTGCTGTAAATTCATCCCACAGTACACACCGTCACCGAACAGTGCAGCACATGTCCATTATGGTTTTCCCTTTATCGCCCGAAAACCCCGGCACTGGATGGACGTTTATGATGTTTTCATTTCTCCCGCGTCTGGCGTAAGATACACATTACCCTTCTCCTTCAATTATGGATGTTAACTGTCTTGTTTTCGGGCGAATATTGTTATTCTCCATTTTGGAGAAGGTTTTAAGGCACGCTCGGAACTATGGCAGAATCCTTATCGTTTACTGCATGTACACCTTGTGCTCAGGAAACCATTGCCGCCGTACCGTGCCGGCCACTCCCAGCGGTTCCGTTGTCAGTGTGGAAATTTATTACAACTGCGGCTTGTTTATGGTTAACGTAATTAATTTGCATTCTTTGGACAGTTTTTTTTTCTTACCCACGTTGCGTTTTGTTGCTCTTTCTCGTTCACAGCGATGGCAGCGAAGGTGGTTCGTGCTGTACGACGACGGGGAGCTCACTTATTCGGTGGATGAACATGTAAGTATAAACGCATTATCGATCGCATGAATTATGGTTATGGGAGGTATGGTGAAATTGTACTTGCAAAAAGATCCTGGAAAAATACAAGGGCTACCTGTTAGTTAGTAAATTTATTCTTAGTATTAAGTATAACACCAAAATAAATGTAATATTGTAAACTTTAACTTCATTATTCTTCACTTTTCATTGGTCTTAAAGATCGTAAAAAGTTTAGTTTTTTGCACGGCGTATCCAAATGATGCTAAATACGTCCCAAAAAATGGCAAACAACCCAACATAACGCATTAAATCTCGATTTCAACAAAAGGAACCACCAAAAAACCACAATATCGAATGTACGCATGCCAACGGAAACTTTATCCCTGGCCGGTGTGAAGGTGACTTCACAATGGTCAATTAGCACTACCGAAGGTGGCTAAAGTCGGGATCATATCCTCCTTGCCTCCCGTTCACAAGCTCACTGAATTTTACGACCCATGTTTACCACGCGAGCAGTCTCCTTAAACCTTCAGGGGAGAAAAAAAAACTACAAACGAACACGATCGGAACATTTCAGACATTAATAATAATAAGCTTGAGGAATTATTTTCTTCCTCCATTTTTGTTTTTTGTTTTGTTTTTGTTTTGCGTATGTCTCTCAGTACTCAAACACGTGCTTAAAAGTGGCCGTTGCAATTTTTTTCCTTTTTTATATAATCACACATACTTTCGGATGAAGCAAAAAAAATCTAAAGCTCCCATTAAGAACCCATAATGATGGTGTCCCAAACCACCACCATCCGAGGGCATCCAAGGGAAAGGTGTGTGAAAATTAAACAAAATATGTTCACGTTTCGATTCGGTGTCCCGACAGGTTCACATAAAGTGCCTAATTGAATGGCATGTCGGTTTTGTACCCTCACCGTAATGTTCCGATCATTGGCGATCGGTGGGTTTTGGTGTTGTTTAAATTTTAATATTCACGTATCAAACAGACAGCAGATTTTCGTTTGGTTTGGAAATTTACCCTTTTTTGAAACATTCCTAATTTGGTTAAAAAAAAAGCAGCTTCTTGCATTCCAAGAAATATGTGTTGCTTTATACGGAATGCCTTTGCTTTTAAAATAAGTATCATAGCACTTTGTCTGGGGATTTGTTACGTCCTAACCAGCAGGAGACGTCAAGGATCACTGTTCAAATGTCCAAAGGATGTACAAAACCAAACAAATCCGTATTTCTTACGTTGCAGACAGAGTGACATGCAAATATTTTAATCGAGCCTGCTCAAGATTAGAATCACACGTCAGCTCGTCTTACATTCGCCCCTGGGTGCACAAAACGTAGCGATGGTTATGTTACGTTCGTCCGCAAACAGGAGAAAAGCTTCAAATTATTTAAAATGTGCACTTTTGTGTGTATGTGTGTGTGTGTGGCAAATTCTGAAGGCCATAATATTTTGTCAGATTTTGGAAAATAATCCGACTATCGGCTGTTGTGGTCGTCTGTTAAGATAAATCCAACCTTAGCACGACGGGTAAATGTAATATTCCAGTCAAACGTCTAGCATTTTGAAATTGCTTTAGGATATCAATCGTATCCAAGGATGATTCTTGTGCCAGAACCAATGATCCCAGATTTAATTTCCAGACATTCTTTTTTTGCACAAGTAAAGATCGCTTTTTTGACAGAAAATTCTTCTGGAAAACCTTCAAAACTACCGACCCTACATAATCCTTGAGATTCCAAATTACAACAACAAAACATCCGATTTTACCAATGCCATCGAATGGACCCCAAACTAAGGAGTGAAGCATGAACTGATCCCAAACCATTTCATGTGCAAAGACGAAACCAAATGCAGCACACCACACTGAGCAGCATATCAGCCAGCCGAATGCTCGTAAAGAAATAAAGGAAACACCCCATAAAACGTGCAGATAAAATTGGATACCACTATCGCATCGCTCTGCGTCTGCCGCAGTGTGCGGTGTGTGATGCTTCTTAATAAAATCTCTCCACAGGTGGCATATCGCGCAAAAGGTTAGCGCCTTGTCCTCCTCCCCCTCTCTCCCCTCCCCCTCCCTTACCACTTCTCATCCAAGGTCCCAAAATTTCTTTCCCCCTAAAATGCAGCACAACAAACAAAAGGCTGAGCTGAAGTGTCTGTAAAAAAATACCCGTACCCGTAAACCTTCCCCGAAAACCGAAAGGAATATAAATATTTTCCCAAAATGGATTGATGCAATCCTGTGCGATCCCTTCGCGTTGTAATCTTGGTGGCGCATTTGTTTTTTTTTGTGGTTTGGTTTGCAGAGATGCACACAATTTATAATACCCTCCCTGGATGGAGATTTTCTGTAAACTAATTTAACGGTTTTATTGATGCAATTTAGTTGCACAAAGCGATGGAACCCCGCCGTACCAATCGTTTGAGTGTGTGTGTGTGTGTGTATTGATTTTTTTCGGTAAATTTGTGTCTGCACCGCACGGTATCGATCGTCTGAAAATTATGGTACGATTGAGCAACAAAAAAAAAAGGAAGACGATTGAGAGATCTTCGATCAGTGAATGTTAATTTAGTTTGATTTGGATACTTACGAGCAGTTAAAAATGTGTTGCGCCTGATACGTTTCGATACATTGCGTAGGTTTATTGGACACATTCATGTGTCTGAATGTGTGCAACATTTTGGATTTTATTTAGCTGACTGCAGTACATCTTACCGGCGATCTCACGCCATGGGTTGCGGGTAATTTGATTCCGTAAATCCTGCTGAGGAAAAAATACTGAGACCCTAAAAATAATATAGAAGTAGAAATAGTAGTACAGTAATAGTAAAAGTAGTAGTAAGAACAGTAGTAAAATAGTAGTTTGACATTTGATTTTTCGATCAAAATTCAAAGATTGGTATTCTACTAACCTGTGTTAGGGAAATATCCAACACATTTCACTGATCATCTTTATTCCCTACTTATCTTCCATACTCTGTTCCAAAAACAGCCCGAAACGATTCCACAGGCCATAATCGACATGACGAAGGTCCTGGAGGTGACCACGGCCGACAACATCACCAGCCACCCGCACTCGATCGCCATCACCGCACCGGATCGGGTAACCTTCGTGAAGGGAACCTGCCCGGAGGAGTCGAAATGGTGGTTCAACGTGCTGGTAGCCTTTCCCAAATCCAAGGTAAGCTCGTACGAAATGCCCGATTTTTTTTTGCCTCCCTTTCATCAATCACCCATGCACGCATGTAATTGCATATGACCGATGGGCTTTCTTTCCGTTACCGTGCATCATTCTTATTCTCACCGAAAATGAAAAATGCTAACCAAAAAAAAAAAAAAACAAAAAGCTTTAACCATATGCCTCTCACTACTGACGGTTTTATTTCATCTTCGTCACAGGGTCGTCACAAGCGCAATGCAACGTTCCCCGGCGGACAGGCGACCACGATTCTGCAAGCTCAAAGTAAGTAAGATTGTTCTTTCGTTGCTTTCCGCTTTCAGATGTCTTGCAGGGATTCCTTTCTTTTTGTGTGAGTGTCTTTTTTCTTTGCAATGGCCGCAAGACTTTCCCCACGCACAGTGTGGGTGGTGCGGGTTGGTGGGTGACACAGGTTGTACACTCTGGTTTTTTTTTTATTGTTGTTTTGGCATTCACCACCCGTACCGAGTCGGCGATGGCCAGTGAAGCGTCGAATCCGCGTTGCTAAATCAATCATTCTTACGTTTCACGGGTGCGAAAATTGATTCCCTTTGCTCGGGTGAAGGGATGGATGAACGAATCCCGTTACATGACGATTGGTTCCGTCATGGAGGGCCTCGGCCAGACTGACCAGAAGCGACCAGAATGGAGCCGGGGGAAAAAAAACAGCGTGAGCCTATTCTGCAAAAGCACCGCTAATATGGCGTGAAGTTACAATGTGTTCCATTCCTCTGGACGAATGTGTGGAGGAGCGTGCTTTTTTTTAACTCCTTCACCTTCTGCTGCTATACGGAACAACGATCGAACAGCATTTTTTCCCCTATATTATACATCTGTTAGAATGGCAGATTAAAGCTTTTTGTATGTCCATTCTTTAGTAACTTTGGTTAGGCTCTTTTAATTCTATAAATGAGATAAGAAGGCGATACTTTCTTCCATTTCCTTTCGGGTCTGTGGGTGGCGGATGGAAGTGATGACGATGATGATGTTTCGGACAGGGCCGCCAACTGTGCTCTTTTTTAGTTTTATTTATCATTCCCGACTCATTGAATCGGGGTCCTCTTCCGGGATGTGATGAGCCTCGCTTCACAACGTGATCGCTTTTTTTTTTTTTTTGTTTCGTTCCCCTCCAAACGGACACCAAGACCACACGTTCGTTCGGAAGAATTTCTATACACATTTTTTTTTATTATTACTATTCCACTTTCCAAGCCGCCAACCTAAATCCCAAGTGTCCAATTCAATGGTTCATGCACTGACGGGGATGCGAACCCCCTAGTGCATCGCGAACCGCAAATGGACCTCACCACGATCGCCACGATCGATTTATCTTGGCCATGGCGATGCAACCCGACCGCACAAAAGGGGGGCTGCCGGAAGGGTACAGCAACGAAAGGGGAGGGCGGGGTGCAAAAAAGAAATGATATAAACCCCGTTATGCAATCAATAATAATAAAAGATTTTGACATGTAGAACATTTCACCCTCTGTTTGCCTTCCCGCCTTTCTTTTGGTGCTGGCTGCGTTCTTACCACCTTCGAGGAAAACTACGCTTTTTGTGGTTTGGTGAGCGTTTTTCCTTCCACCACCGTTTGTTTGAGGTCGAGAAAAGAAAAACCCCAGCAAAGTATCACACACTCCGCGAGGCGCTTAGCGGTTCGCTGCATTTGGAAATGCAATCAAGGCTGTACTTCACATTCTGTTCTACCGATGCGTGATCACCGATTTGACGGCGGATCTTTCTCTCCAGCTTGCATCCAGCCTGCGCTTGGCGAAAGCATCGTTATGCTGCACCCAGCAGATGCTCGAACCACGGCGGTTCCGATAGCGACGTAATGATGTTATTATTGTGTATTGCATTGCCGATTTATTCCGTCCCGCTGGAGCTGCCACTAGAGCTGGGGAGCAAAAAAAAAACACAAACACACACGACGGAGATATATGCTGAGGTTCGTCGCTTGCTCGCTCGCTCGCTTGCAGCCCCCAACGCACAGTCACGGGCGCTTTGCTGCGACACGGCAACATAAGTAACGACAAATGTTCCACAAACCTCCTACCATCGGAGCGCATCGAGAACTTAGATGAAACAAGTTTCACTATCGCCGAAACAGGAGAGCGCACAGCACTGAATGGACATGCTGCTGCTGTCCCGTTCCGTGCCTAGCGTTCGCCGTTGTGTATTACACAATCGAGCACCAATTTAGAAGCTATGAAGCATAATCTCCAACAAATCCCGACCGATCGCCCGGGACGATGATCATCTCGTAATGCGATGTTCGAAAGGAACCAAACGGCGGGTCCCTCCGGCTGGTGCAGCCGCCAATGTCATTTCTTGGCTCGTTTTTCTTCCCATTTTTCACTCGTTTGTTTTATGCTGCAACAGAGTGGAAAAGAGTTCCATCGAGGGTTTTTTTTTTTTGCTAGCGTTCTTTCTTTTTGCTGCGCACAAATTGGTGATAGGGAAGCGAAGAAGCCTAGTTGTACTGTCCGGCGATGCATTCGGATGCAATGATGAGAAATGGAAACCCGAGGTTCGATTATGAGAAATTGCGGGAAAAATTGCTGCCATTACGTGTTGAGGCAGAACCGTTAGCGAAGCGATGCAGTACGATGCAGTTGGGTGGAAAGGTGGAAAAACAGATTTGTCATTCGACTGATTGCTTGTAAACGTTGGTTCTACTGGATGTTTGGAGAACAAATAACAGTAGGATCGTTTTTCTGGACATTCTTTCTAGCGATATGTTCTACGTTATGGAAATTTAAAATTCAGAGAATGTTATTCTCTTTTATTTTTAAAACATTGCTGTTCAAACAGGTCTTCGACATGAACACACATTTCCTAAAATTTGTGTTAAAACATTTTCCTTGAACCTGGAACTTGTTTATTTTGTTTTTTCTTTAGAATAATGATCCTGGTCACGGCACCAACATTTGTTTGGAATATACCAAACCGACACGATCAAACTAATTTCTTTACCGGCACGATCAAACGAATGCTTCACAAATTGTTCTTAAGTATTTCTACATAAAATAATTAAAATTGATGAAATTTTTATAGTACAATACTTCATTGCGTTCAATGAAGTTCAAGCGTATGTTTTTTGCAATTTGAAACACAAAGTTAAATTACTCTTTATCACTTGAAAGCAATTACTATAATAATCGACACTTTAATCCACTTGGAATGTTACACTCTCAGCATTGGTTTTGATTGTTTTTATATCGAAGTATTAGGAAAACATTCTCGCTGGCACGTTTGAAGATGCTGCACTTGAGAGCGGTAACAAATAAACGCATAACGAGTGCAAATGCGCAGACGGACAAACATACTTACAACCATTCCTGGCGTATCCGTCATTCTGCCATGAGTGCCGGTAACGCCCGGTGCACCCTACATCAAACGGCGGCAAAGTTCAGCCGTTCAACATCATCATCATACCACACCTCCTCCCCTAATTCTCTCTCCTCTCCCCCCTCCTCTTCTTCCTCTGTCCTCGCTCACCCAATCGCTAAACTTCATTCGGCATAATCGAAACCATCGATTGTGTTCCCTCGAAGCGCGCACCGCACACCGACGTCTCATTGCCGATGCAAATTTATTCATAATTCTCTTCTTTTCCAATTGTGCAATGTGCATCCAATTTCCCCTTTGGCGCATCACCAATCAACAGTAATTTTCCACCCGTATCATCCGCCCCGTTACGCAAGATGCGCGAACCTTTCCCGTTTAGGAAGATGCGAATGATCTTAGGATTAAACAAAAAGCACGCCAGCACCACCGCTGGCTGGCCGGGTTCCAATGCCTTCTGGTGCAGCCATTACCAGTCCACAGTCCGCAGCCATAGTGGCGCGGGAAATAAAAATTCAAATGTACCGCTAGAAAATAAACACAGCGAGACCTATGTGAGACTCGGTTCGTATGTAGCGCTGCATTCTATTGGATTGGCTAGAATCAACGCGACGACACACCTTTTGGTTATGTGTATTTTTTTTTTTGTTTTGCTATTCTTTGCTCACGCAATAACAGCGAGCCGTAAGAATGGGGGATATTGGATGGCACTTGAAGCAAAGAAGAAAATCCAATCACACTGCATTTCATCACGCATCGCATGGGTTCGGAACGTAATCGACCTCGCGCAACGCCATCATCTGTTCCCGCATCCCTTCGCATCCATGCCACCCCTAGCCCCCACCCCCCTCCTTTCTCTCGATCTCTTGGCCGCAACCGAAGCGTAAAGATGCCACCCTCGTCGTATGTCAGATCGGTGCGAGCGGGTGACCATCGATTGCATAGCCGGTGCACGGCCGGGATGCAAATAATCGGTACGAGGCGGCAGGGTCATACAGAATGCACAAGAATCGATTGCAAGCGCAGAATGGTTTCGCTCGAAAACCGTTCTATTCTCGATTGCTTGCACAACCGAACAGTCAGAACGGTGATTCGATTCGATCGCGCTACAGTGCGGTACAAGTTTTGCTCCATACTGATCGTTTGGAAATTTGGCATATATTGCAAAATTGTTTTGTATTATGTACATTTTTTAAAACTAAAGCTCCCTTCTATAGGGAAGTGAATGTTTAATAATCGCTACATTAAACACCATTCGTTTCTGTGCATAAATTAAACAACAATTCTGCGCGACAGACAAACGATACTCACCGTGCTAATCCGGCACGTCGTGATGGATTGCATGTTCCGCATGACAAAGATGTGGTCGCCTGTATTTGATGCTCGTGCTCAATCAATCGCGCACCCCCCCCCCCCTCCTTCCCCCACACCCTGCCTTGACGCCCTCCCCTTCCCCACGAACCCATCCAATATAACAAATATGTTCTGTAGCGTCTGCGGTTCCTCTGCACCGCAGAAGAACGGACTCATCTCTCGTGCTCGTCTGACTAATTTCCTCCTCCAAACCAAACCTCAACCTCCCAGGCACGATCGGCTATGGTTGAAGAATATGTGTTTCGCAAAACGAAGACGAACCTTTTATTTCCGCGCAAAGGTGGTTTCCTTTGTAAAGGAAGGGTGATGGAGAATATGTATTTGTTTATTTATTTATTCTTGACAAAGACCTCCATGCGATCGCACGTGAGAGGCGATGGGGTCACGGGCACCGGGGTAGGCGTTTGGCAGACGAGATTGACGTGTTGTTGTTGTTTTATCCGATCACATACCGATTTAATGGATGGGATGGATCAACCCGACTGGACGGTGAACTGTTTTTCTCTGACTGCGGCCAAGCGTTCGGTGAAGTGTTTAGTCTGCTAGAAAGCACGCACAGGAACCTACCAGATAAGTCGGAAACAATAGACACAGCTTTAATAAAATTAAATCAAATATTTTTGCGCTACATTTTGATTGAAATGATCTTCCTAAGAAAGTAGAAAGTTCAGTTTTAGATATAAAGTGAAAGACCGTTTATTCGTTTGCCCAAGTTTCTCAGATGCTGCTCGGAAATGGAATTCTTGTAGTTAAAACGCAAGTCAAAACACATGTAACCTAATATTTTACATTATTATGCATACACGAAGGTAGACATATCCTTCATTTGTTTCGCCTGGTTACTCCGGTCTCAGTCCTGAGTCACATAGAGTCACGGATATACGGCTTTTCAATGCATGTGCCATTTTATCATTTATTTTTGTAACCTTACAAATCTTCCTTGGTACACATTGCCCTCCCCCCCCCCCTCCCCCTCTATCCCGGACATTCGTTCGTAACCTCCACACTGACATTAAGCAGCGCATCTTCAACCTCTCCGATACATTCGCGGCTCCTCGGTATCTCACCTTCGGAAAACATTTATTTCTTCGCTTAAAACAACACGGATTGATTTTTGCCCCAAAGGTCGCTCACGAACCCTTTACTACGGTTCGTGATCGTCGTGACGATAGCATCTTACGCGGGCTACTCTTCGAGTGCTCCCGATGCGCTACGCCAGCGACATGTTCTGACGAACCGTCCCGCAATCCTCGCGAACTCCATGGCCACCGCCGTCGCCACCAGAGTGGGAAAATGTTACGCAAACAAGATGACGTTTAGCAACTCCCAGGTTGCTAACCTTGAACGCGCTGATGCAGAAGCATCACACGATCCATTTCCAAATGCGCTCCCGGCGTTGATCGCTTTTGACGCGCACCAGACGAGGTGTTGAAAGCACTGCACGCCGAACCCGGTTTCGAAGGTCACACCAACCCTTGTACGGACGAGCGTTTCCCATGCGTTTGCGTGCGTGACCTTTCCTTGGGTGGAAATTTGCAGCGAAGGCAACGGCATCAGGCAATTTGCTGCAACTTTGCTGAAAAGATTCTAACCCGGGTCGAACGCTCGGAGTTCGATTCTCGGTGCAAGAATTTTCTCAACTCAACCATTACGGCCAATCATTGACACCCGACGCGGATCGTGCAAAATGTGGCACGGCTTCATCCGACCGGACGGGATGCCTGTATCCCATGGTTGGGAGCTTAATTTTTGCCTCTTAATTGGCTCCCGCTCGCAAAACAATCGGAACCACAAAGAAGTAAAAACAATGCAAACTTCAGCAGGAAGTTTTGTAGCAACGAGGAGGAGATAAGGGAGGGTGGTGAGAAAATTGTGCCACCAGGAGGAGGAAGGGGGGGGGGGGGGGGGGGGGGGGGGGGGGGGGGGGGGGGGGGGGGGGGGGGGGGGGGGGGGGGGGGGGGGGGGGGGGGGGGGGGGGGGGGGGGGGGTGAAGTTTCGGGAAACAAAGAACCGCACTGGCGAGTGTTTGGCGACCGTATCGATTTGTAAACCATTCGGGACCGCTTCGTTCTCGACGCTTATGACACACGTCGCTAAACACATTATGGCACCTCGCCCGGACCTGGTGGTCTGTCTCAATTAGGGGTACCGGTAACGATCCGATTGGTGTGCAATTTGTTAAATGTCAGCTCAGCAGCGCCGCTCCACCTAGCGTCACCTTCACCCTACCCTTCTGCACAGACGCGAATGTCAATTCCAGAAATGTGCTACCACCCAGGATCAAGCAAAATGGCAACAGCGCTGTAGAACGTTTCGCCCGGCGTCGGCAGGCTGTATCGTCTTAGAACGGAACCAGGAAAATGTGAACCACCAGCCGGGCTGTTTTTTTTTTTTTTGTTTTTGGGGTTAAAACACTCCTGACACTCCAACCAATGGGGCTGCTGCTGCACCACGTTTCACGCATTCCAATCGGACCGAACGGTGACCCACATTTTCCAACAAGCTAATCATATCTTCCGGATCGATCAGGGTGGAGCACCAGCGGTACGGGGTTTGATCTGTATGGTCGAAGTACGGTTTGTGTAGCCAATGTGTAGGGCTTGACTGCGCGTGCCAAACGTTCGAAAATCGGAATTGGAATGGATTTGGGAGGTTTGGCCGTAACGACAATTAATTTGTACCGCAACTCATAACCGATCAGTTCATGCAAGGTAACTTTGTAATGTATACGAACGCAAAACAATCGCAAACCGTCACCTGATAGGTATGGAGCCTGATAGAGAATGATTTGTGTTTTAATTATTGCATTTAGAGTGTTAATGCTATCACCGGACATTGGTATGCTGGTTTTGAGGAAAAGTTTTACGAGAATTTTTATTGCGAATTAGTGTATCGATCATGTGATCTACAATGCATTGTCAATATTATCAACGAAATTAGTGTTTGATACGACTGTGGATTGCTGAAAACATTTCCATCATATGAAAATAGAATGAAATATAACTCAGAATTGAAGGCAAGTACAGGGAACAGAAAGAATAGACTCTCTATTCTCTTTGTGATCACTTGAAAGTAAGTGACGATCGTCCACGAAACAAATGAAGTTCAACATACTACTGAATGATTTACGAGAATTTTGTGTATCACATGACAAGTTATCAAACGGATGTTTTAATTACTTTGTTTTCGCTATTAATTCCATTTACAAATCGGGCACCATATCTACGGTCCGTCTAATGACCGAACCTCGGAAAGACTTAATCATTCATCAACTCCAAATTAGCTCGCACGATCATTTGAATGAATCGCACTCATAACCAAACTGTCTTGTTCGTGTTCGTGTCGATCGTAGTAGCTCGACCCGTTGAAAGATGAGACCGTTTCACATTTTACTACCCATCATAAATTATGTCGATATCACTTCACCTGAATCGTAGCCCCACGACTACGGTGCTTATCGGACTAATTTAATCGCCTTTCTTTGTGAGTTTTAAGCATCGTGCAGGAACCGTTTCCATTCCTTAACATTCAAATTAGAGAGCAGGAAATTACCTTTAACAGCTCGCGATCCGGCTCGGCGGGGATAATAGTGCGTGGGATTTGATCGCTAGACAGCCCGGTGCGGTAGTCGACGTTCTATTTCATTACTAACTTTTATTATTCACAAACAAAGCGCGAAAAAATGTGCGACGAGCCCACGCACAGGGGCTCAAGCCCATTAGGTTTGGCAAACGCTTCACGTAGGTGTTTCGCGGGATTGACTTGATCGTGCTGTGACTTTGACACAACCAAGCGCGAGACTGGCAAAAACTCCACACGCCAAACACTGGCACACAGACGTGCATGTCATAGGAGCTATGATTTATGTCGTTCGATAGATTAGTGCCAATATAAATATATTTTTTTGTATTCTTCTCCAGCCAATCCACTCCACTAGACGGCAAACTTTTTAATAGTGGCACCAGATACCGCACCCCGGTCTCGCTCAACTTAACCTCAATCGAGCGGTATTCAATTAATCAATAAAAATAATTGTGATGTATCAATCGACAATTAAACAATTTAACGTCACAGCCAGTGGCGGCGAGATGTGCGAACACTGCTGCTGTCGCTTACATTGTCACCGGTCGGGTTCGGGTGGATTAAGGAAAAAAAAATCACATACACACACACACACACACACAACAGCAAAAGCAGAAGCAAATACAAACTAAATTAATCTCGCCAAAGATGAAGCGAACCGATACAAAGGACAAAACAAGTGAAACGTTACCAGTGTAAAACGGTTCCACGCGAGTCACGAACCTTAAAACGGGTGCGATCGGTCCCGAGCGATCTTCATGCCGGGACACGCTTTCCCATCCACCTTTCGCCGTACCATTTTCACTATGCCGCGCTTTTTCTTCATAATAATTTTCCATTTCTCTAACCACCCGTGGGTATAGAGCAGGGCCGCGTTGGTTTGGTGCCGTTTTCGCTTTTGTTTGTCGCTAGCGACGCCGATGAAAATTCTGCCTTCGCAAAGTAATTGCAAGCAGCAAAACTGCAAATCGTAACATCTCGTGGTTCGTGAAAACGAAACCCAGCGATGCCGTCACCGTATCGCGTCTCTGGTGGTATTTAAAAAAAAACTGGAGTTTTCTCGTTCTCTTTACCGCCCCATCACTGCCGGCGTGTAATGTAAGGGATGAAAGTAAAATGCGACGACCCTGTGGTGCCTCTTTTTTTGTTCATTTGTTTGCTTCTTTCTGCTTTGCGAAAGCTGCCAATATGAGATCGGTGGCCGATGAGTGGTTTCGTTACGTTACGACAGCGTGAACCGGCAGCCGGCTCACATCGGTTTGTGCAGTGACGAGAGACGAACAGTGATCCCTTTCCATTTTCGGTTTCGGTTTCTATGGTTGATACGGAGAAGCCGTGTGCACAGTTTTCTAGCTTGCGCATATGAGCCGGTGACGAAACGAAAGGTTTCGTTTTTCCAGCTGACCTATTTTTCCACCGCTAAACGGAACGGTTATTGCGTCACGGAGCGATCTCTTTTCTTTGACCGCTGTGCGAAGAAAAGCCATTTATGTGTGCAATAAACAGATGTTTTTTTTTTACACATACAAAGAAGATACAAAGAAGAGTGGATAGATAATTTTGAGCTAATAATTATTTTTGATATTCTTAAGTGTGCCATAAACAATCTTTGTTATTAAATGCCAAGGTTCATATAACTATTAAATTCAATTTGCCATAACAATCGATGAAATGATCAGTATTCAGTACGAAAAACATCTATTTGCCATAAAGTCCTTAGGGTCGAAAATGTGATCACGTGTCTTTTTCTCCCTAAAACTGCTGACACCCATGAAGAGAAGCTTGCCAAAATGTATCCACCGTATTATCAATCACTTTATGTACGCTGCGAAATTATCCACCAAAAACCAACCGTCGATCGATTTGCTCGCGTTACAAAATCACTGATCGCACGATCGTGCACAGTGTACGGTGCATAGTTGTATATCCCTTTATGCAGGCATAATGCAAAACCACCAATCCCGAACCGGTGCGGTTGGAACAAAACTAAACAAAAACAAGATGCGAAACGAAATTGCCTAATCGTGATCACCATTTATCTAATCTTGGTTTTGTCGTCTGGTTTCGCGGAGGGAGGTTTCCGTCTCTCGCGCTATGGGCTCAAGGTTGGGCATTTTCGGCCAGTTTGTGGTTGTGGTGTGCGCAAAAATGTTGACGACTGACCTTGAAGATTTCGGTTGTGCCGAAACGAAACGAAGGTACCACCCGCAGCGGTCCGCACGCCACAAGAAGGTGCCTTAATTGTGTGCAAGATATGCATCTAGCAGGCGTCGTTGGTTGGGTATAAAGAGGCGAAAACACGCCATTTGACTTCTGACTGCATGTTCCCGTATATGAGCTGTCTCACGCAGGTGCAATACTGCAAGCGTGTTGTGTTCGGTTTTTCTTTATTAATGCTTTGTTTTGTTGTTTCTTGCTGGCCTTTTTTTTTGGCTTTGCAAGGTAAGTGATTTGTTACGCTTCTAACCGCAAAAACCCTTAACGCAATGTTCGACCAGACAGCTCCAAGTGGCGATCCATTTTGGTTAAGTATAAGTGTGGAACAATTTGTTAGCTCCGAATTCCAGCAGGCCTTGCTGTATTAAATTTCCATCCACTTGCCTCCAGTAGCTAATGATGCTTAGGGAAACAGGATAAGCAATGATTCTTGTGTTCTTTTTTATTTTTCTTTCTTACAAATAAAACAGGACCTCGTCTTAATATTTATCACACCCGGGAAGCCTAACATCATGCCACTGGCCGGTTGCAATATTTCGGTTAGAAATGGCGATATGCATTTTTAATGCTTATGTCAACCGTCGTCTTCTTCGCCTTCCGTCGAATCGATAATGAAAGCATTTAGCCATGATTTAATAGCAACCGCACACGCGCCATAAATCACGCAGTCGCGACTCGCCAGACCCGGTATGGGCCATTAATCATCGACCCGGTTAAATAGCAGAAATGCAAAATCTGATCCCAAAAGTGCTGCTCCATCCCCATGTGTGTCAACCGCGCATGGGTGCGCAAAGATCGGTTTCGGTTCGCCTGCCAAGTTTCGACTGTTGGCAGGTTTAAATTCTTACCCCTTTGCGCTGAGCTAGCAGGAGCTGCTCGCAGTGTTCGCAGTAGGGAAGAACTGGCAAGCTATTAGGTAATTTGAACACTACCGAACTGCCGAACTGGCGCGATGCATGGCGGTACTGTCGCGTGGCGACGCGGACGATTTATGAGCTGCACCCGGGTGAAACAGCAGAAGAAGGAACAGGAGAAGCGTGTCTGCGGAGGTCACACAGAGTAGCACTGTATCCGTACGTATGCCGACCGACTGTCGTCAAGGGTAGACCGTTGAAGGATTGCTTTCGAAGGCTAATAGTAGTGGCGCAACGATGTACGATACATTAGAATTTTGAAGTAACTTTGCGAATGTGAAGGAACCCCACTCGGGGCATGCGTTTGCTGGTTTCGTATCAGCTGCAACAGCAACAATTTATGCTGCATTTTCTACATTTCATCATAAATTTTAATATATCTGCAACAAAGAAAATCCGGACTTTTGGGCAGCAGATGAAGAGAAAAAAAGCGTCCAAATGGATTGATCAATGTGATTTGCCACATTCTTGGGTACATATTTGCGCAATTATACTCACCTTCGTTGTTGACACATTCTTTGGACAATGTTATTCAGTTCAGCGTCGTGTTTTCTTCCTCTCCCTTTTCTGTACGACTAACGTTAACCTAGCGGGCAGGATTTAATCTTGTTGCCGAAAAAAAAAACACATGGAAACTCTGCACCAAAGTAAGAAAAACCAAAATAAAGACCCGCCACGAAACATGAATAATGCAACCTGCAGCCGAGGCGATGGCGAACGCTTGCTTGCTAACGAGCCTACTACAGCCGCCCGATGCAAGGCTGATTGCGAATGCATGCCGCGATTGGGAATTGGCCCTCCCAAAATACCTGCTCATCAGCATCACTCTCGGCTGATATCTTAATATCGGTTGCGACGTGGCTTTGTTATCGGTGTTTTATTTTTCCATCCCAATCGCATGCGTGCGCGTGCATTTTCGGCAAGAAATCCAGCAGTTTCGCTGAATAATGCAACATGCAGACGACATAAATCATCTGCAAAAATCGCTCATCGACGTTGGGGAAATCGTATCGATAAACTCGTTTAGAACATGAACATAGAATTCGATGAAGTTTCGGCTTTATAAGTGCACCCAACTGCAGCATACGGACCGTCATTCGTGAAGCAGGATGCAATTAAGGAGTGAAAAAGAACGAATTGAATTAGTCAAACATAATTCGGTTTTGGCAAACTTCTTTTCTCTTGCCTTTCCTATCGCATCGGTTCAGTGCGTCTGCTTTCGTTTGGGTTAGAAAATGTTGCCATCATTCGCAAATAAATTGCCTCGATCGATCGTCCGATCGATGCATTCGCCGCACGCAAATTTGCTTCTCTGGTGTTTGCATCTTGTTGTTTGGATGTTCGATTCTGTAGCGCGTCTTTCCACGAAACCAACATGGGATAATTTTTTAATCAATAAATCGTCCCTCCCTTCGTGTCGGGCATGTTAACATGCCATAATAACAATACTTTTGCCACCAATCGATATCGGTGATAGATGTGATGCAGTTAGCGGAATTTCTGAGAAGAATATACGCAAAAAACAAGCTTTCATTTAAGGTTTTCAGCGCTTCAGTTATCATTGAAAGTGAAGTTTGCACGAACCAATCAGGAACTACAGAAATAGCTTCTCCGATACTGACATTCATACATTGGGGCAATCTTTGATTGAGCATCAAAACTCGCTGCGTCCTTCCAAACCAGTCCTGCACGAAAACATTAAGATTACACCGATCAAGGCAAATGGCACAGATGGAGCTTTTGATTTTGAGCGTGCAGGCGAAATAAAAAGCTTAAAAAATAATCTTCCAATAAAACTGCTATAAACTCCACTGATTGTGGCAAAGATAGTGAATTATTTATTAATAACACAGATGGCAGCGTGTGCCGCTCAAGGGCTGTGCTGTTTGCTGTCCAAGCACATCCCTTCACGTCCATCGACAACGACTTTCGCAATGCGTCAATGCCGCCGGCCAACGGGCAACCAACAGGCACAAAACATTCCGATCCCCATTGCAGGTGTTCAGGGCACTTGTTCGCCTTTTACAACACCTCGTCCGATGTGAACCATCGCGCCTCCCCGGTTTGCACCGGCCCAAAAACTTATCATGCTTGTTGCAAGCTTGTTTCGTTTATGTTGTACTAACAGCAACCCAAGTTAACGAAAAAAAAGAAACAGCCGCGAATCACATAGCTTGTGTATTATTTTCACCCGTTTCACACAAAACAACAGCAAACACCCAAAAAAAAAAAAGCAACGACGGCAAATATCTGCGTCTGCCTCGGCTCCACACCGCGCCCCACTGTACGATGCTGCGATTCGGGCGAGATTTTAAAGTCCCTCACGCGCCGTTGGAATTGTGCCAATGTGCAATTAAAAAAACCTTGAACCAAAGCGAACCAACGCGGGCGCTCGATGCGGCTCGGGGCGCAATTACCACCGAAGCAAAATAGCTCGCCAGTCGATTATCAGCCCCCTAAGCACAGCGCATGTCGCCGTGCAGAAAACTTTTGTTTTCGATGGAATTTTTGAAGCAGCCACCGCCGAAGGATGACCGGTTTTCATTATGACGGATCGCCCGGTTCGGGTTTGTCCCTTTTGGTGGTACGGTGCGAGGCGATCCGGTAGCCCAGAGGGTCGCCGTCAGTCCATGTACGGTGCTAGGAATTGGTGGCGCGACACCAGTTCCAAAAGTAACCCCTATTGTACCGAGTTTTGCACCTTTTACGATCACGGTAACGCTATCACAGGTGCAACGGGAAGGAGTGGATTTCGTACCACGATCGTTCGAATGATCGAGTGAGAAATGATTGTGTTGCTCTTAATTAATCACCGTTTCCATAGCAGGAAAATCTAATCACGCACGCGCATGCGCATCGTGTTGATGGTCATTTCATCTAGTTTACTACCAAATTGGAGATATCAATTAAAAGTATAAACACCTAACAAGGCTTTCTCATTGGAAACGATATTTTAATTATCTTTTTTGTTCGTTCGACAATCAGTTTCAGTCAAATGCAGATTGATTTCTGATTAAACAGTATTGATTAATCCTAGAAGGAAGATGGTGTATTAAATATGGACCAAAAAATATCTTAAAGTCTGGTTAAAATCATTTAAGACTTTAGAAAACTAAAACAAAAAATTAAAATTAAAAAGTTATGCGAGTTGTGAGTTGCTCTCCAAAACATAACACATAATTCTTGCAATACATCTCCGTCAGTTCGACATTTGACAAAATTAAGATCGCTTGTACGGCATCCGTTTGAACCGCACATCTCGACACACTCCACACCAGCATCGTCTGTCACGGGAGGTTGAACGAAAACATGTGGCTGATGCAAAAAAAAAACACCCTCCCCAAACCACCAGCCAGCGTACGGTTGGGTTTGTTTCGCCAAACCGAAATCTTCCAAAGCAAAGGAGAAGCACAAGGGATACAGTTTTTGGAAAACTGCCAACATGTTGTTTTTTTTTCCATCCCACCGACCGTGCTCGGTGGCTGCATTTCGCGGAAGCGTGTGTACTCGCCCGAAAGTGCATGACATCTTTGACACCAGCCACCATCAGCCGAACATCCCGAACTTCCGTCCCGTCCCGCACACAGCGGACACAGCGAAACAGAGATGATAAATTAGCTTTTAATGAAGCCTAGTCCACTGCACGGTACCGGGCTTTGAAGTTGGCAGCGCGAACCTGCCAACCACGTGGTATTTCAGCTCCAGCGAAGAAGTGCAGTGCGCAAGATGGCAAGCGAAAAATGACGATGTTCAACACATAAAAAAACCCTCGCCCCACAACATACAAAACATGTGCGACGCATTTTCCACGACGCACAACGCGCACGGGACGGCCGAGGTCTAACACAACACCGTGATCCCGACCGGATCGAGTCCTGCACCGTCTTTGAACCATGCTGCAAACCGCGCTTGATGCAACAGGAGGCCATTGACCTCTCTCTCCATCATGCTAACCCTCCTCCCCCCCTCCACTCCCCTTACCCACCCCATCGTAGTTCCACCGCGTGTGTATAGTTTCACGAATTATGAAAGTGAAAACTTGTCGCGCCCGGTTTTCGATGCACCTTCCCCAAAACCACCCTCCCCATCTCCTCTCGCCGCGGGTGCATTCCTCGCTCGTTGCGTCCCAACTCTGGCCCAGCTGGCGACGGACAGTCTTCCGGAGCAACGTAAGACCAACGCGACATGGTGAGGTTTTGACCGAACCAGCGTTCGGACGGTTACTGCATTGCCAACCAAATCCGAATCCCCTTCCCCGTCTTCCTTCCTCCCTCCCTTCACCCAAGCACCCCCCCACGGTGAACCGATCCGTGTGTGTGTGTGTGTATGCGAGTCACCGCGCAGTTTATTTATTCGCGCAGTCAAAGGTTTTGAAGCTGATTAGTGTTACAGGCGGATTCGGGGCGGATTGGCCGGGTTGGCCGGGTTGGCCGGGGAAAAAAAGGGTTTGAAAACGGGAAGATAAATCGATACCGGACAGACACGTTGTCTGGCTGGCAAGCCCCAGGGGGGGGTTGGCCAGACTCTTATTATCTCTCCCTCTCTCTCTCCCTCTGTCTCTCTTGTTGAGATCTCGATTTGGGATCATACGTTACGATCCAATATTTGATAATGGATATTGGATGACTGCATCGCTTCCCTCGTGTTTTATTTTTCATTGGTTATTGTATCAACACTTGAAAAAAAAAAAGAATTTAAATAGCCTTATCTTATTTTATAATTCACCTTCAGCTTCTAATGCGATGTCTTTCTGTTTTTTTTACAAGACTTTGCGTTTCTTATCTTATTCGCCATTTGCCGTACCATTTTTTTTATAAATCCTTGTGAGAAAACATTGATTCTTGTGAAGAGCGTTAACATTCCCGAAAAAAAGATATTTACATTTCCGTGCATTCTGCGTTTTGTTCTTTTTTTTCTGAACGTTTTTGATGACTTTTCTGAGACATTACCGTGCCGTTGCCATCGCTTGCTCAATCCTCTCCCCCTTATCAACAGGTCGATAAATCTGTAACCTTCGTGCGCGGCAGGTTTTGCCGGGATGCGCTACAATTGCTAAGCACGGGTCAATAAATTGATTTCGTCGTGTTTCGCTCGAACAGAAGAAAAAAAACAACGGGCCAGCTCACCGCCCTCCCATTTGGGGGTGAAACTGAAAATTAAAACGAAAAGAAAACGATCCTTATTAATTACAGCCATTTTTCGTGTTGTCTCTCGTGTGGCCATAACATTGGCTTTTGTTTTGTGCCGTTTGCTGTTGCTGCTTGATGCTGTGGCACGATGGCGCATATTCCCGCTGCATACATTGNAAAGTTACCGAGCGTTCATGACGTCGTCATCCTAATGAAATGGGATTGGGAAGGAAGATTAAATTTTCACATCCACCGATCAGGTTTTGCCGGGATGCGCTACAATTGCTAAGCACGGGTCAATAAATTGATTTCGTCGTGTTTCGCTCGAACAGAAGAAGAAAAAAACGGGCCAGCTCACCGCCCTCCCATTTGGGGGTGAAACTGAAAATTAAAACGAAAAGAAAACGATCCTTATTAATTACAGCCATTTTTCGTGTTGTCTCTCGTGTGGCCATAACATTGGCTTTTGTTTTGTGCCGTTTGCTGTTGCTGCTTGATGCTGTGGCACGATGGCGCATATTCCCGCTGCATACATTGTTGCACGGAAACAAGATTTATCAATGAGCAGAGGTCACACCCTCGGTATGGGAAGGAAAGATTTTCATCCCCTTTCTTATTTTCCTTCCGCTTAACCTTTCCTTTAGATCGAAAAAGGGAATGATACGGTGGGTACGGTTTTGATAAGTTTCGCGTGTAATTATAATTTACAGCGTCACACCAACGCCAATAATCACCTACTGTGCGGCACTGGGCAGTGCAGGGCTCTCGTATTTCACCCCCAAAACCAGCTTCACATTCACCCCGAAACCGTTTGCCATCCGTTTGCCACTTGGTCGCTTGCACTTTTTATTTCCTGTGCCTATAAGTGCATTTCGCTATTATACCGGTCTGGACTCTTCTTTTATGTTTCGATTTTGTGTGAACCCCTCTTTTTTTGTTGCTAGACTCGTAGCGCAACAATGTTGCTGCAGCATCGTTATTGTGCCACACGTTCAGACCGGAGGCAATATACATTGCCTCGCCACCAACATCTCCGTCCCTCGCCCCCCGACCTTCCGTAGATCGCACCATTACGAGATGCATCGGTTGCAGAATGCAGCAACACATTCTCTGGGCGCAATCGAACGGGCAGGGACGCTGTGTTGCATTCGATTGTAACGCTCATTTATCAATTGTATGATAATTGCACCGAACAAAGCCCATTTGAAGCTTGGTGGGAAGGAAGGGGAGGGGAAGGATGGACGGCTGGAGTGGGTGCATGATGCATCCAGAGTGCATAAATGTCCGATGCTCGTGTGTGTGTGTCTGTTCTATGCGCATGTTGTGCGCCGTCCGAAGGAGGCACTCGTCTCGTTCGTCGCTATGTGATCATAATTTCTTCAACTCTAACATTAAGACCTCTTCGAAGAGAAGATGCATGTCCTTCTAGTCGCTTTTCCCTTATCGCTAGTGGTTAAAGCAAACGCTTAAAGATGCCATTTGAAATACACAAGTAAAGCGACATCTTTTCAGCATTAACCAACACTTGATGCTGAAATTGATCTCCACACACATACACACAAACAGATGGTTGAAATTATCCCTTTATCGTATAATCTTGCCACCCCACCCTGCCAAACAATGCGCCTACCACTAACTAAGTCGGTCGCCTAATTTACGGTCACACCTTATCACATCCTTTACGCAATGCAATTATGTTGCACCGCATGTTGCGCGTACATTCAAAGTCGGCAAAGGATCGCTCCCTACAGGATGCAACTGTCACAAGCCCGTGTGCCATGATTGGAAACCGCCGTTATCATTACCTGCAATTAGAATAAAACGAAACCATCACTTTAGAAATGTGCGAACGATTTAGCAAATAAATTCTACGACCAACCTACTACACCCGCCACTTGGTTGATCCCTTCGATGGCCGAACCACTGAGAAGCCAGTTGCAATGCAGGCAATGATTGGACCGCACTAACTATGATTATGGTGCAATGGTGTTAAAGTGTTGAAAGGTTTCAGTTATGAAATAAAATACGACATTTTCAATCAGATCCATAAATGGTGGCCCAGCGGTGAAATGAAAGGTGCAGCATTACGCGCCGCATCCGGTGGCAGTGGCAATGAAGGCAGTTGCTGTAAGGGTTGCGCTTGCGCCCTGTTTTGTTTTGATTTTTTTTTTATTCGTTTGTTGTTTTTCTTTCAAGCACTCCAACCGCCTCTTATCTGGTGGGCCCGTTCGGCCGTAACCGGGGCGTTAATTATGTAGCGAGCCGGTGCACCAGCACGCCGGGTACACCTTGGCTGTTTTTTACGATGGTGGTGCACATTACGAAAAGTGCTACTTCTATTTTAACACTCGCACCAGACGACTCGAGAAAGCCTGCCCGGCCCGATCAGCGTCCGGTCGAAGGTGGTCGGCAAAGTGATCTGGTTACGGTGCCAACGCTTGGACGATGGCGTCTACAAAGTTGATAACGATCGGTACGCCGACGATCGGTCGGTGGCTGGACCGCGATCGACCGCGTACCGATCGTTCATATAACAGCTCAATAAAGGAAACGGTTGATTTTGGACGGTTTTGTTAGGATAGGAAACGGGCGTCGGGTGTATTAGTTTTATTTTCCATCCCACCATCCATGTTTGAGGTATGCTGCATGAACCTTGTTACTTTGCCATTTTCTACACCGCGGGTGGTTTTCTCCTTGCTGCGCACGATCCACATTCTACCTCATCTTATTAGCACCAACTATTTTACAATGTATATGTCCATATATAAATATATGTATAAGAAATGATCGCAAACCTATGACTTGTTGCATATGTTATATTTTTACCTCTTTTTCTTACTCGTGTATTTTTTTTCTCTTTCTTTTTCTCACTCTTCCCTCCCACCTCACCTCATCCGTTTGGTTGCACTGCATTCCTTTCTTATCCCAAAATAAATTCCAATGTTATGCTTGCAATGTTTCGTTTCTGCATGATCGCTTGCTATGTGTTCGTATTTGTGTGTGTGTGTGTGTGTGTGTGTGTGTGTGTGTGCGCGTTTGTGTGTTTGTGTATGCATGGTTGAACGATATGCACGCTGCTACATTCCCGATCCTTCACCTACACCCCTCACCCCTCACCGCTCATTGTCCATCTACCCACCCTGTACACCGATCCGACCACGGCAATGCAAAAATTGGTGCTCTGGGCCACGTGGTTTTTGGTTTCGGATGCACAACAGTGTACAGCGAGGCACAGTCGGCTATATCGGCCAAGAGCAATACACCCCCTGCACGGGACAAGCTGACACTGCAGCTCGATAGTGGCAAAGGCCAGACGCGACTCCGGACCCGCCATCGCTCATCGGTCGACGTCAGTGATTCAGGTAAGTTTGGCATGGAGATTTGTGTTTGTGTTTTTTTTTTCATTTTCTACTAAGCTTTTACACACCAAAATGGGACCCTTTACATGGTTGAGCGGTATCTCGATCAATACGTTTTGATATTTAAATCCCGCATAAGTCCTCAAAACAACTTATTTATATTAAGGCACAATTGCACCTTGATCTGCACTTTTAACACTGGGTTTTAGTATTTCATACCCTGTTTTCATTTATAATGTTAACAAAGGTTTTTTTATTGATCTAAAGCTTTTGAACAAGTATTTAGAGCTTTAACGAAACATTTTCTAGTTCTCTCTCTCTTTGGCTTAACGACCTACCAGGTCATGCCGGCCATCAAATGGCTTACTAGACTATTAGATACCACGTAGTTGCATAGTCAGTGCTCACTACGGGGGAACGGTCCGGATGGGATTTGAACCCGGACCGGTCGTGGTAGGGACTAGCGCCGTTTCCAAATACACCACCGAGCCGCCCAAAAGTTTCTAGTTATTTCTAGCTTTTACTAGCGCAAATCTCAAAGCGTATCTTATTACAATGGATAAATTTATAAATTAACGTGCATACGTGCAAAAGCATAAATTAAATGTATAAATATAATAATCACAATCTTCGTGCATTACAAAATGCTACAATGCTGCAGTCGTTATTATTATTACCACAACTCTTCAATTACACCTCATAATCATCCCTTACTTGCCACAACTTTAACATTATCTTTCTTCTCCATCTTTGCCAACATACACACACACAACCACACATATATTTTATTCAAATAAAACCACTGCAGCGAATGCACATTTGCACTTGATTATCAGCATGAAATTACAATCCCGTGCCCCACAGGCGCGCGCTGTGTGTGGTGAAATTAATTTAAATTTGTCATGATTCCTACCAAGATCTCACCTCAAGCAAAAAAAAAAAATGTCGATCGATTTGCTGCACACTGTCATTTCTTTGTGTGTCGCATTCGTTGCGACCCTGCTGCATGCCGTCGCTGCACTGCACCAANTCACCCCTCACCGCTCATTGTCCATCTACCCACCCTGTACACCGATCCGACCACGGCAATGCAAAAATTGGTGCTCTGGGCCACGTGGTTTTTGGTTTCGGATGCACAACAGTGTACAGCGAGGCACAGTCGGCTATATCGGCCAAGAGCAATACACCCCCTGCACGGGACAAGCTGACACTGCAGCTCGATAGTGGCAAAGGCCAGACGCGACTCCGGACCCGCCATCGCTCATCGGTCGACGTCAGTGATTCAGGTAAGTTTGGCATGGAGATTTGTGTTTGTGTTTTTTTTTTCATTTTCTACTAAGCTTTTACACACCAAAATGGGACCCTTTACATGGTTGAGCGGTATCTCGATCAATACGTTTTGATATTTAAATCCCGCATAAGTCCTCAAAACAACTTATTTATATTAAGGCACAATTGCACCTTGATCTGCACTTTTAACACTGGGTTTTAGTATTTCATACCCTGTTTTCATTTATAATGTTAACAAAGGTTTTTTTATTGATCTAAAGCTTTTGAACAAGTATTTAGAGCTTTAACGAAACATTTTCTAGTTCTCTCTCTCTTTGGCTTAACGACCTACCAGGTCATGCCGGCCATCAAATGGCTTACTAGACTATTAGATACCACGTAGTTGCATAGTCAGTGCTCACTACGGGGGAACGGTCCGGATGGGATTTGAACCCGGACCGGTCGTGGTAGGGACTAGCGCCGTTTCCAAATACACCACCGAGCCGCCCAAAAGTTTCTAGTTATTTCTAGCTTTTACTAGCGCAAATCTCAAAGCGTATCTTATTACAATGGATAAATTTATAAATTAACGTGCATACGTGCAAAAGCATAAATTAAATGTATAAATATAATAATCACAATCTTCGTGCATTACAAAATGCTACAATGCTGCAGTCGTTATTATTATTACCACAACTCTTCAATTACACCTCATAATCATCCCTTACTTGCCACAACTTTAATATTATCTTTCTTCTCCATCTTTGCCAACACACACACATACACACACACAACCACACATATATTTTATTCAAATAAAACCACTGCAGCGAATGCACATTTGCACTTGATTATCAGCATGAAATTACAATCCCGTGCCCCACAGGCGCGCGCTGTGTGTGGTGAAATTAATTTAAATTTGTCATGATTCCTACCAAGATCTCACCTCAAGCAAAAAAAAAAAATGTCGATCGATTTGCTGCACACTGTCATTTCTTTGTGTGTCGCATTCGTTGCGACCCTGCTGCATGCCGTCGCTGCACTGCACCCGGTGCAACAAGTGCGTCACGGCGCTGCGCTGCAAAGATCACGCAAAGGTTCAAGGTGCCGGGCAGTGCAATTCAAGGTTGGCAAATAGAATTATGAAACAGATTTTAAAGGTTACACTGCGAAGGCCGAAGCAAACACACGGAGGAACGAGATAAAAGGTGAAGCAGCTGAAACAAATTGACTAATTGCTTCGTTTTGACGTGTTTCTTGTTGCAAAGCAAACATTAATTGGGAAAGGAAAAGTATTTATGCAAAATATTACTAATAATATTTATTGTCCCAAACCCTGTAAATCATACATTTTACTCGCTCTAATTGATAATCGCATCATTAATTTCTGTTGATAGAGCAGAACAGTTCTCCATCAAGCACCATCAAATATGCGCTTTTCCTCGCGCAAGCTGTGCAAACTCTTTTTCCGACCGTAAATGTTCTGGTTTGCATCGCTCACAGACGCCTTTTCTCCACACATTAACGGGCGGGACCGCTTGGGAAACATACTTTCAATTAAGCAGATCCGATCGTCTGCGTATCGCGGCACCGTGAGCAAAAACCAGCGATCCAAGAACGTCATACCATTGCGTGTGAGGTTTAATTTGAGCCTCGAAGTAGCAGTTGTTTACTTCGTTAGCGCGGCTTCACGACTTTGCCATGAACCGCGTGCGCTTGTGTGTGTGTGTTTGTTTGTGCAACGTTGTGATCCTAGCGATGGCGATACGATATAGACCGCCATGTTTACCCTCGAAGACAATTTCATCGCCGCAACGATCGTCTGCCCGTTCGAAGTGCTAGGATGAAGATGAATGATCTTCTTCGCTGTCGCGATTCGTTGCTACACGTGCAATCTCTCCGCACACTATAATTTCTAGATCCTTGTAAAAATCTCCACACACACACACACATACACATATATGACGCACAGGTCGATCGGTCGGTCGCATGATGGCAGCACTCGAACGACGCTCCGGGGGACATGCGCGATCCTACTAATAAAATGTTATGTTCCGATGCGGGGACTCGTTGCGAGCTTAACGCCACTGCACGGATGCCCGTACCATTGCAACCGGTGGCGCTTAAGACGGACGAACCGATCGTAGATCGTAACGTTCTTCGCGCTCCTTCAGGCAAGATTCGTGCGATCCGATTAGCCGCTTCGATTCCGTCCCATCGCTAGCAAGGAATAATTACGCATAAAGTTTAATTAAAATTAATGAATTTTATAAATAATACACTTTATGGGCACGCACGCCGTGCCGTTGCTCGACGATAGAAGATCGAAACGTCCTCAGAGCGCAGCATATCCCTACGCCGGACATCGCTCGCCATCGACTGCATCTTGCGGCTGCGAAGAAAGGCTTTGCCCGTTCAAACCTCGCTTCGCAAATGCGGCACATTGATGAAATTTCTCGTTTAGAAACGGGTGGATAAAACTTTCATGCCTGCGTGACATTCAGCGTGAACCGGGGCGATAGTTAATCATTTTCGATTAACATCGCTGAGATGCTCACCAATCGCGCGCTGCCGTGATTGATCGGGAGCACTGCGTAGTGACAGTGCCGTGTGTCGCACACGCACAAACATGCGCCCAATGGGGATGTGCAGGGGGGAAAAAAAACTCGCTCTCGAATCATCATAAATTATGCGCACACTGTTGTGTTTGCCCTGCGCACTGCGTAATGACGGTAATTTAAATGATGAGTTTTATGTGTTTATTTCAGTGTTTCTGTACGCGCTTGCGTACCGGTATCGCTTATCGTTCGCCCAAAGGTCGTTTGTTAATGAAACGCCGGATACCGGATAGAAAGTGAGCCCTTAATTAGCGCCACATCCGCCCGGGCCGCCCTGGTCTGCGTTGCAGCTCTAACAGCGCAAACCTTTTTCACGTTTAAAGCTTTATGTTTTATGTGCTCTTCATAACTTCATAAATCTGTTTGTTTCCGAAACACATCTTGTGCAGCCCTTAAGTACAAAAATGGGTTTTGCTTGCATTCGTTCTGCTGAGCAGGGTTTCCTTTTTTTATTGTTGTATGTGTGCTCACGCATAATGGCATTTTACGGAGATCATTAAACCCCATAAAGACGTAAGCTACTTAAAATGAGTTAAAGCGTGATACCTAAAACCTCGTTCCAGCTCGCACAGCTTCACGACCAAACTGTCTGTACGGACGTAGATAAAGACATAAACTCATATGCACAGATACACGCGCCGCCACCGCCTATCGGCAACTGATCGTGCGTTACATTTTGCTTTAAACTCGCTTTGCATCACGCGCATAGCCGCGGTAGCCGGCGATTATCCCACGGCACCGTTCGTTCCCCTACGCATCGGCGACGATCAGACCTCGGACGCCATGTTCGACGAATCGACTGCCAAGTACACGGCCGTATGTTAAATTAATAGATCCACATCAAGAAATCGCACCGTCAATCGACGAAATGTGATCCATCCTGCGGTCAGATCCATCCACGGGATCCCTCCCGAGACCGGAGCAAACCCGATGACAGCTCACACAACAGCTCGGTTTGATTGAATGCCGATGAGGATCGGTGATAAGAACCGGCAGCTCGATCTTCACCATCAAATGGAACCTCACCTCAAAGACGGGTGGGAAAGGGTGGTGGCTCGAAAGGGTGGGGCACACCCTTGACCTTTTGTCGCATCGTCCATACCAACCGGCTCGCGGTCATCATTCTGCCGGGTACTGCACGATTTTACGATTGCGTCGTGGATGTACCCGCCGTGCAAGGAGTACTGCAAGCGCATCGCGAAGAAATGGGATACTTTTCGCCTCCATCGAAGAAGCCCTCATCCAATCGCGGTGCGTGATCTAGATAGTGATCACGATGCTGATGAGTTGCAAATGGCTGATTTCTTCATTTCGAGTGTATTTGCAAGAGTGAGTGGTTTCGAGTGGGGAGTTGAAGGTGTAGTGTTTTTTTGTTCGCATTTCTTTTATTATCCTTTATTTAATGTAAAATATAGAACTGGTATATTATCAAAATACTGAAACCAAAGTTCGAGAAGAAGAATTAAAAGGTTCGTCGCTTGTTGATGCACCGTTGTAGTCTTTTGTTCCACAACTCGTTACCCACACTATTGATACATCACTAGTATATAATTTCCCATTCAAATTTACTTAATTCAAATAATAATAAAAATAATATTTAAAAAAACAAACAATCTTCTTTTGTTTTTGCAATCTTGAAACTTACGTTACAAATTCAAAAAAGAAGGTTCGTCGCTTGCCGCCAAATCGTACCATTGATACGCGCGATTGAAGTCTTTCGTTTCGCGAAACATTTCCCACATTTTTGCACCACACCGTGGGTCGTGCGAAACGTAGCCTCGGTGTCGTAATTTGCAGACGAACGAACCAACCAACCGTACACGTCACCGTCGACGCCGCGAGGGAGCGTTGATCGATAAACGATTTCACTTTCATTTCATGGAGCGCTCTGCTTTTACACACCCGGCGAACCCTGTCGCTTCCTGTGTTTATGAACTACTGTCCATCGTCATCGCACGTTTCAAGCGATTCAAAAAAAGAGGAAAACAACCGTACCGAAAAAAAAAAATACGGGGAGTAGACAGCGCTCCTCGCACGGGAACTTTAATTAACCCGACCGGTGAGGGAGAAGAAAGTCACCACCCTGCTTCGAAGAAATGTCCGCCGGTGAGGTTTGGCGGATGGTGGAATGGGGGGTGGTGATGGTGGTGAGGAGTCTTATCTTAATATGCGTACCACACACTCTCACAAACGGCTCAATACGGCCATGATCGACACCGAATTTGGCCACGGTCGATTGTGGACGTTTTCCCTTTCGATTAACTACCCGGTCGGCTCTGCACAGTTGACATTCATTCATGTTAATGTTTCGTTTCGAAATTCGTCCCGAACAAAAGCACACTGGCGAATGATTTTATTTTACCTGCCGCCCCATTCCATCCAACAGCCCCATCGTGCCCTAATGAACAACGGACGTCTTTAATGCTTACCGAGCGGAAACGATCGACTCCTGTCCATGTCTTTCTGCTTCGCTACCTTTCCCACGTGTTCGCCGTTCGGATCGTGTTCGATTACTTATCGCCCGGTTAGGTCCGTTCGTCCGTCCGCACAGCGGCGAACCTAACCGAAAGAAAGCACTTTTATGTTTCCGCAGTGCTCCGGGTACGGTTGGTGTGGTCGGTGGTCTGGGCGCTGTTGTTAACTGCAATGCGCTGAAACTGAACCGGGTGATTCGGATGCTGTGCGCGCACCATTTGTGGGGACACAATTTCGGTGATTAATAGCTTCCGAACGATGTTTTTCGGGTTTTCTTACATTGTCGCACCGCACCACAACGGGAATCCAATTTTGTGGGGCCCGCAAGAAGAAGGCAAAAAAATAACAACAACCTTTTCCTTTCCTGCTTTGTCATTATTGTGGGCAATCGGGGGTGGGAGGAGGGGGGGCATTTGGGGGTTGATGTTTTTTGTTTTCGTCTGCTCCCTACTCTCCCTTGCCAACTTTCGCAGGCACACTTGGTGGTGGTTTGGGGCGCGTTTGTCAGCGAATTAACGTAGAGGCAACGAATTAATCACCGCGTACCGCATGTGTCGCACTAGCACAGCTCAGGTCGGTTTTCTCACGCGTTAATCGCCGAGCCGATCGTGCACAGTTTATCGCGAACGGATGGGCACCCGGTGGGAAATGGAAGCTGATTGCTAGAATTATACATGCTTATGTAAATGTCAGCTGATTCGAAACGTCGGAACGTATTAAAAGCAAAACGGACGAAACGCTTTTCCTGCGGCTTAATGTTCGAGTATGCCTTCTTTAATATTAAAATTAGCAGATTGTTGACGAAAACTGGAATTACTAATTGTGAGTTCGTTTTTCTTTCTAAAAGGCGTGTAAGCATTTACATGAAAATAGGTTTAGGAAGTGGCAAAACATTTCTTTACTTTCTTTATTTATAATTTTTTGTTTGTTTTCATTTTTTTTTTCGCAGGTGAGCCAGACGACATTGACTCTGGGATCGATTCGCACATCGAATCCGGTGCAGGTAAATGTCGATCATTAGCGACGAAATACATATCAATATTTGTGCAGGCTAGTTAATTTTGCTGCCTGCCCATAACATTAAAAAAAAAGTACCGACCTAATATGTACTTGCTACAAGCTCAGCTGTGTGAAATATTTCAAACACGCCTGTAACAGGAAAGATTACGCCAAATCATTAGTTTGAAATATTGCACACTATTTATCCTGATGCATTCGACATCGATATCTATCAGCGTAATGCAACAACAATCTCGCGCAAAACAACTGCACACGCTGGGCTTCGCTGTTTAATGTTTCCCTTCGTTTTGCGTAATTTCTGCACTGATTGCACGTACGCAACCGTTAGCTGCAAATGAGCGGTTTCGCCAAAAACATTGCGCCACCGAACGTCCGGAAGGAGCGGATGTGTCCGCAGCAGCAGCAGCAGCAGCAGTCGCAACAGCAGGAGCAGTGTTTTGCCTAATGCTACCGATTTTTTTCCGATCGCCAACAAATGAGAGCTGCGTGTTTGAGGCAGCAGCTGTAGTGTAGTGTTGTGGACCCGGTTCAGCTAGGGCTAATGATCTGCCCGCTGCCACAACCTGTTCACCGAACCTTACTACTCGTGCTGATGGTGTAGGCTGATGGTGTACACCAAGGCAAACCCCCTAACACCCGATGAGGTTGCGCCGGTATTTTTTATTTTTTCTTAAATATTTGTTCACGATACGACGAGTACACATATCCGCAAAGCAAATGAATTCACCACCACCACCACCAGAACGCCAGCCCTGGATTCGATGAGCGGCCGCAATTGCAGTCCACCCCTTATGCACTCGCTCGCAAGCTCATTCACTTTTAATTGCACAATATATTCACCCGTTTATTATTTTAATCCAATACTTTACGGACGCTAATCACATACTTAGCCGCGGTTGCCGTCACCGGCCATCCTGTGTGCGAACGGTTTTCACAGAATGCGGTCAGCGGGTAAGGTGTATGTGTGCGGGTTGGGAGCGATGGTAACGGCGCGTGGTGGTGGCAATGTCGTGATTTCGGTGTGCAAATGGTAAAATCAGCTCCGCGTCTTCCTGGGCTGCAGCACCACAGCAAACGTGGCACGTCATATTTCTAAACCATCGCGAATCGTACTGGTAGGGAAATTATTTTGTGTGGCTTTGGTGCCGTGACCAGGATCACTTATTGCGGTAAGCAAATTAAAATGAGAAATACACACACCTATCCACTTTCCATGTGCTCATTAATGTCCCGTAAGTAAGGTCTTACAAGAAATTGAACAAGACATGAAAGGAAATCAAAATTAAATATATACAGTCGTTTGTTTCCGTTCGGAAGAGGTCAACCACACAATGACAAATGATACAACGGAAAGGTGGAGCCTTTTTTGTTTGCCTTCTTCCACCCGTGAATGATCGAGCTCAATGCTTTTGCTACGACTGAGATGACGAATGTACAAATAAGATAGTGCTGACCCGAACCAATCCCGTCGGACTCCTGCTCATTATTCAATTAAAAATCAAAACACGACAACGAAACAGATAATCGCTTGTACAGAGAGAGAGAGAGAGAGAGAGAGAGAGAGAGAGAGAACGGTGGAGCTATTTTTAAAACCTCCATAGAAAACACCAAAACTGCATCACACCACCAGCACAGGTGTGTGACACCGATCGATCGATCGGTACGATCGGTGCGATCGTTCGGGTGTGGCGCTAAATTTTAATGGAAGGTGGATGTGTGTGTATGTGTCTGTTTGGCGCAAGGTGCATTAGCCCCGACCACAAGCACGATCGATGCAACCGATGGTTACACCGTGGGATTAGCGAATGATTAATAACTTTCCCAGAATGTGTGCTGTGTGTCACTCGTATCGTTGCTGTGTCCGTCCAGTGCCACTTCGCCGATGGCCGATGGCTTCGGCTTCATGCGTTGTTGCTGGCTAGTGGCCTTGGGGCAGTACGGCTTGATTTATGATGCGATCAAACACGACTTAAAGCAGTTTTTTAAAGCTGTTACTCTGCCGGGGGTTGTGTAAGGCGCGTTCGAGTACAATTTGTACACTGGCACACTGTAGTGAAAGGTTTTATTATTCTTGCATTGCGTCTTTGTTGGATGGAGAATTCAAATAGAAAAAAAAAGCTGTAATGTTGTTTGATTGGTTTTAGAATTGGTCTAATTTGAAGAGCACGCTGACCAATCAACCATTAAACCCACGTGAGCAATTTTAGTGTTATAATAAATGCCACACCATCCCTCATCAAGCGGTGAGTACCATGCGAGTTTATGTAATGGTGGTGTAAATTTCTTTCCCATGATGGGGGACACACATTTCGCTCAACGCATAATCGTACCAATCGGGTGTAATAACAGAACGCCTCGTTCTACGTTTCTGGTGATGATAATAATGATCATGATTATAATCATGACGCTGATGGACATGATAATGGGTGCAATAAAAGCTAGTCTATTTTGATTTCGATTAAGCAAAACCGTATCGATGCTTCGGCACCCTAATCCAACGCGACCGGCAAGATGAAATGCACCACCCTGTTCCCTCTCCCCCACCCTATCTCCACCTCAACTCACAGCAGGATTTCATCGCCTCCCGCCCGGGAGAGGAAAAGTACAAGGACGACACACTCGTCGCCGCATGCTGCAAACAGCAACACGACCGAGATGACGCGCAAAGTTATGTAGCACCTTAATGGCGAATCATTTCCCGTACATGTTTATGGCGGTCCGCTTGTTGTAAGCCGGCTTGACCCGGCCTGGGTCAGTTGTGCTGCCATACGGGAATGCTGCTGCATGTTCGTGCAGCACGTTCCATCCCCGTTCTGGTACCTAGGTACCGGTTGCTCTGCGACAACAATGTTGCAACGTTGGGCTCCAGTTCCCGGCTCCGGTCGCACTTAATCGTCTGGATGTTTCCTGGGTGTGTGCGAACGCCGTATGTGGGACCGTATGCTTTCCCTCCGTGACCATACCAAAGCCATGTTTGCATTCCAATCCGGCCAAGGGTGTGCTCAGTACACTTTACACGGTACACCGTCCACCGTGTACGGCTTTCTGCAAACTAATCCCGTGATTGACCATCGATCGCTTTTCGATTTGCTGACCTTTCAAGGATGCTCATAAACGCCTCCCGATCGTACCAGAGGATCGCAAACGCCTAGTGGAAAGGCATTTCCATAAACATTATCGAATCGAATAGTTCACCTTTATAACTTCTGCTAAGCTCATGACCCTTTCGGCTTAGTAGCGGGGTAAATAGACCCAATAAGCCATCGTGAAATTGCCTTTCCGTTTCTCGTACGCGTATGTCGTCCCGTTGTGCGCGTGGTTGTTCTCCTAACAACATCAAGAACGCGCCAAACAAGCAGGCTAAAGTAAACACGATGCCACTTAGGCATAAATTGGCGCCGCTCCTATCCGAAGCCATACCTGACATAGAGTGCCCTGACGTACGGTGCAGTTGATCTGACCTGACGCATTATTATTATTACATCATCATCGTGTGTTCCGTCCGCGCGTATACGCGCTGCATCGTCGTTTCACCATGGCGATGGCGTACTGCGTGCTGCTGTCAAAACGAAGCCGTCTCCACGTCCGGCGTCTAATTGTCAGCGTGACACTTATCCGGCCGTCCACCGGGTTATGCGGTGGTCGAAGGGCCCAATAAATGGGCACTATTCGTGGCAAACGGTGTCTCCACTCCACTTCGACACGGTAGCACAACATAATGGACCACTGCCCTGCCAGGGACTTGCAGGTGGTCTGACGTGCAACCGAAAATTAGACCTCCAGTTTTTGTTTACGCCACATCTGGAAACCTTTGCTGCGCCATCGCGAACCCTACACCGTTCCGGAATGCTTTATTTTCATTTAACCAACGGTTCGAACTGCAGTCGCAGCCAATTAAAAGTCAATTCATAAAAATGCAAATTTGTGGCACCGTGTGGCGGCCTACGGGTGTATAAGGGTGTGCAATGCATTCTTTTGGAGCAGTAAGAATGCAAGTTCCCTTTCTGCCGTTGGTGGAGTACCAGCCACAAGGTGGGTACCAATTTAACCCACTACAACCGCTCGGTTGTTACTCCGAGTGCCCGGGAACGCTGTTAAGCGCCCTCTGTGTGTCAACGGCAAGCTATGATGATGACAATACGGGAAACGAATGATCGGGAGGTGGAGCATGAGGGGAAGGAAGGAGGAGAGTGGAAGGAGTTGGAGACGCACCAGTAGAAACACCGAGAGATCCTTCGCACGGCTCCACGCTTAATTGGTATCGTTGCGATCATATTCTCGCATCATTGGGCACACTTCAATTAATATTTATGGTCCAGGAATCGGATCGACCCGGTGGAGGAGGATAAACGTCGACGCCGTGCAATGGTACAGTTTGTGGAGAGTGGCTAGACCAAGGGGGATAAAAGAGGTGAAGAATAAACAACAAACAAACACTAATTTAAATGTACAAACCCATGTGCCTGTGCGCACGACGGTGCCAATATATCGAAACCGGCGGCGGTCCGCGGGTCAACCTCCTGGCAGAGTTCTAGTCCCTATAAATCACGCCGCGCGCTACTTCTGCATGCTTTAACATCGGGCCCGGGCTGAAGTGTACGATCGGTGCATCAACCTTCGGCGGCCGTACCGCACCAGAAGCATTGCACTTAATCCCACCGGGGGACTCTCTCACTCTCTCTCTCTCTCCCTCTTTTTTCTCATTCTTTCCCTGCACCATCCGACCATCCGTTGTGTGCGATCATTATCGCAAAATTGCATATGCACTACCTCCTGCCCCGAAACCGCATCCCGCTTGCTGCTGTGAAGAGGAAGGGATAAATGTGGGTGCGCAACCACTATTCGACTATTAGATGGGGGAATCGGTTGGCAATCGGTTGGCGAGAAAATTTATTAATCCCTGGCAGGTTTACCTACTCGACGAACCTAACCGGATCGCCTGGTTCTAAGTAGGTGCTTGACTGTATATTGCTCCGAGTCCCGTCGAATATCCATTTCCCATTGATTTTATCGTCGAAAGATCAAGTAGATGACACTGGCAATCTTTCCGTCAAGCAAACGAAATGAATTTAAAGATGACTCTGGGTAGGGTTTAAGTTGAGCAAACCAATGACATCATGTCATGGGTATGTCTCCATGGATATGACTTCTAATACAGTCTTCCAGCACTAATTGGTTTTTTAGCTTGGATTGAATATTTTAATAATCTTTTAGGGCTCAAGTAACTGCTTCTAGTGATATCTGCTAGAGCATGCTTAATCTCGAACATGACATATGGGTTCTGGAGCGTGTCATATCGACCTCATCGACAACAACCAAGAAATCGGATCTCATCTTCTCAATATCTCATAATAATCCTTGTACTAGCGATCCGAAGTGCAATATGATCTTCTGACTGGAACGCCAAGGGAAGTCTTCACCAAACAGGTGTAAAATACAGCTCCCATACATTTCATCTAAACGATTTAAGCTGTGTAGAGCACAGTGGGAGATGCCTTCGTTTACTACACCCGATTCGCGATCGTCTATCGCTTTTCCTATCTGTGTAACCAGAGGAACCCCCGAGCTGCACAAACGTGTAAAATGGGCATGTTAAATGTTGGCCTCTCCACCTTCCAGAACCTTCCCTGTCGATCTGATAGAAGAAGAAAACAAACCGCTTCAAACCAAAAGCCCAGCATGAGCCGCAAGATAACTTATCATTATCCCGCCAGACTTTGGACACAAACCGACAATTTTGAACATACGCCATGAAATGTGAGACTTGTCATAACACGCTACCAGTCGGCATCGGCCACGGGAAGTGGAAAGAACTGGATGTTCGGGCAGTGTTCTCACGAAAGCAATCGGATCGGAGGCCTGCCCGTATCCTGTGTGGCTGGTGTGCCGTGAAACAGCAGCAAACACGAATCGGTACGTTGGCGTCCGGTCATGCCTCACACTCCCAGACGATGCTCCTCGGTCGCGGACGATGCGAATTTCGATCAGAATCTTCCACCGAACGAAAACGAAAACGAACACAGCAAAGATGCTTCACGCGAGAAAACAATCCATAAATTATAGCAAATATTCATGTTGTTACGGATCCGGCAAAACTGTGGGGCGTCCGTGCGAGCCAACAGTTGGCGATGAGTGGCATCGGAAGATCCGGCCAGTTATATGCTCCGGTACGCGGGCATCATTTCGTCGTGGTCACTAGCCGTCCCCTCCATGCCGGGCACCTCCTGCCATCCTTTTTGCCGGAAGAACCGTGTGTCCGATGTTGCTTCACCCTTGGAAGAACTTTTCTACGAGAATAGTTCTGCGCTCCGACGGCGTCCGTCCGTTTTCCATTATGCTTGGGAAGGAATTCTTTTCTCCCTGCGGGATAGAACATCTACCGCCATCTACCTGGTGGACTGGTAGAAATGATATGAGTGATGCATAAATAATTACACTCTCCCTTCGAGAGGTGGCGTTGGTACATTCATGACTGGTGCATCCATCCAGCGCTGGCAGGCAGATCATAGCATCCCTTCTGGCCTTATAGATCAACCCAGTCCATCCATCCCAACAACCCCACCACACGACCCGGGGATAATTGGGACGGTCTGTTGTCCGGCGTACATTCGCTCTTTCGCAGTAGTATCTTCCCGCGTGCATATTCTTAGTGAAGATCTCGTGTCGAGAAGAGCGTACCGGGTCTAGACATGTTTTCTTCCCTTTCGCTACACTTACCAGGCCAAAGAGACACTCTATTTCTGCGTGGCATTCAACACGGAACAATTACCACGAACTGCGACTCGGAAGCGGTCTCCACTACCGGTTTCGTCCGTCGTTTTTATTTTTTCTACCTCCACGCTGGATGCGTGGTAATCGATGCTAGTTAGTACGATCCGTCTCCAGGTTGTTTCCAGGTTTGTTCCGCCAAGCGCCAGACATTGCATTGGCGGCCTGCTAATCAACGGTGCAATTTGCATAAAAATTAACCCGGTAATATGGACAAATTAAAGACGAACAAATGAGTGGCAATTATTTCGGTAGTCCGTATAGAATTCGTTCGTCTAGAACCGTGTTGCGTATCAACAGAAGTACAAACGTGTTACTAACTGCGTAAAGAATACTATTATTGGCAGAAGAACGCGATAGTTTACCATCGTTGGAACACACTGGTACACAATTGCTACCAGTTGATTATGTTGCAGGAGAACAAACACTGGAGATTGCTTGTGCCACTACCGGAATTCCCGGACTAGATCGGTATTCGATCGAGCCTGCTTGCTGCCAGCCGCGACACCTACTACACGTTCATTCGAACGTCATCTAGATTCTTGCACGTTTTCACACGCTCCTACAGGCCTGTCGCTGGGCACTGGGTTAGAGCGCCGCAAACTAGAACTCAGCACACTTCCATTCCCTCGCTACTGATTGCTTCGTGAAGCTATCATACCACACCGCCGAAAACGAACCCGAGGTTACACACGATCAATCGAAACGTTCCGAAACGTGCACGAAAACATGATGTTCCCGTTTCGCCGTGTAGAACCGGCCAGCCACAACAAGGATGTTAACAAGTGGAATAAAACATAATTTACCGCGCGCTGTTCAGGGGACTCACGTTCAGGCGGTTGGTTCTGTTTTACATGCAACACCGTACAGCACGGTCAGGAATTAGACCGGAGCGTTTTCAAACGGCATGCTGCCAGTAATCATGATAATAAATAGTGCACACATACTAACGGTGCAGGTGTAGCATGTTATGTTGCAGCAGCAGCAGCAACGGTTAATGGGCACACATATATCTTTAAACCCAACATCGGTGGCCTTCCTGAATGTGAATATTTGTTCATGAGTATTTCAAGGACAAAAGCATTCTAAAAGATTGCTTCCTACAAATGCATTGCTCTCCACATTGCTAGTTTATGTCATTTATTTAAATCGTCTTAAAGTATGCAATCCCTTTACATTAATTCGTTTTTAAGAAGTCTACTCTACAACATGCAACAGCGCATCTGGTTTGGTTGTGAGTTCCTGAAAAATATGTATTGAAAGCTTCTAGGCGAGTAAAATCGTGTCTAAAAAACTGTCCTAATGGTCTGAGCTAATGTAAAAAAAATAGTAATTGCATACTTTTAGGCGTAGGAAAACGTTTTAAAGCAATCAGAAAACAATGATGTATTTTAAACTTTCACATACGCACTTTCAGCCAACAGCGCTCCCAAGACGCCACAATCGAACGAAACGCATGGGCGACTATTGATGCCACTTGTTGCACTTTGCAGTAAACGTATTTGTCAACAAGTTGTTTCGATGCGATGTATTGACCCATCCCTCTCCTCGCCTCCGTTTCCTTCATCCGTTCCACCGTACCATCGCACGGCAGCCAATACTACAATCGATCGTAAAACAAACGCCAGCTCGTTAAGTGGAAGTGAAACGTTAAACTTGCATTTTTCATTGCCAAGTAAGAAGAACCTTGAGCCATACTGGCTGCGAGAACTTTTTATGTGTTTTTTCTTACCATTTTATGTTCGATTCCTCGCCAGGAATCGTATATTGCGAGAGCAAAGATCACGGGCGCGTTTAACTACATTTAATATCCATTATTCCTGCTGCAACTATGAAACACAAACTAATCATGCCGCTACATTGTTCTAGAAATTAAAACAAATGGAAAAAAAGCGAAAGGACTATTTTGTTTTATTATCCTTTACTAAATTATACTTCTCGCGCTCCCAGCGCTCATCCTTTCCTTCCGAGCGCTCACAGTATCATTTCCTTTTGCGCGTATCGTCTTAATCACCGGTCTGATTTACTGCCACCGTTAATGAGGTGCTTGTTCGGCGAAACGCCGGCTCAATCTCACCGTAGCCTTTTTCTCTTTCTATAATCACCAAACTAAACGCATTCTAGATTGAACAACACCCACCATTGCCGTACCACCTCCTCCCCGTTGCGCATTACCGGCCCAGTACCGGTTGGGCGGAAATTAGTGGCCTATTTACTTTATTTAATACTTGTTATTACTTATTACATTTCGCATGCGACCGGGTATGTCGCTAATAAAGTCGGTAACGAGTGTGTCCGTCTCTGTGTGTCGATCGGGCTGCGGTGATACGATTTCATGTCCCTTCCCATCCAAGGGATATGTGGCTTCATTACAAGTAGCCACCACACGCCACGGCTTCGCAAGGGTAGGAATGGCACGTCGATCAATCTGTGGCCTTCTGTACGCGTACGCGGAGGATCAACGTGTAGCCCGTGTCTCCGTTGCTTTGCCCTGCAGCAGGATGATTTCGGTAGAGAAGCCAAGACGCGCACTGAAACCACCAACTCGATAATAAGCCTACCACCACTCGCCTTAATGAGTGTGTCGGGATCTACGCACTGGGTAGCACAACTGACATTCCTGTCCGCACGTCGATCGTGCGGTTGGATGAGCTGAATGAGTTGTGGTCAAACCATCGCGAACTGATAGCTTCGCGGAGCGATCGTTTGCGGATATTGCCAGACGTCGATCACACACTTACACACCGGATCGCATCGAAGCATCGAAGCTGGCCAGTTCGGTCGGCGAAATCTCCTTTTGTCGCCTAATGTGCATCCCCTGAACCCCAGGCGCATGTTGAACGACTTTTTAATGGAAAAGCAATAAAAGTGTGGAGAACGTTTTATACCGTCCAATAAAGACCCGGCCGGTACGGATTTTCCATCACGCGCGAGATGGTGTTGCCCTTTTTCCTGGCACATTATCCACCGATAACAGACCGAATGGGTTTACCGCCATGCATGGTGTGGTGCATTTTTAATTCACGCTCGAGTCGCCGATGCCGGCTCGATTCATTTAGGACACCTTGGACGTCGTCAGTGTTTTCTCATTAAAAAAAAAACCACCCGACCCAACCATCAGTGTATCGTCATGGGTTTTAATGTGCTCGTAATATGCGCACATTCTATTGTAATTTTCTATCCTTCCTTCCCTTTTTTTTGTTTCGCTTATCGCGTTCTGCTTGTTTAATGCATGTCGTCGTGTACGAGATTTCATACCGGTTGAGGTATTTCCGCTCGACGGCGTTTCAAGGTCGTGCATGGCGCGGATCTATGTTTTATTGTCATTCCATGCAATATTAATGTGCAAGGTTATCGCAATTAGTACGATTGCTTTGCCTTGCCTGATACGAGCGCAATGGAATTCGCTGTGCATTTTATGTCCTTCATATCAGATTTTTAAATCTATTCTTTATTATGCGAAAGAACGATGAGACGAATCAGGAGACTGAAGTTGCTTTCAAATGGATGTATGTTTTGTAAGGTTGTTTCCATCACTACACTAAGATGCGTTAATTTTTGTAACAAAAGTGTTAGTGTACAAAAAACTGATATTAAAGATGTTGTATCGTGCGAATTGCATATCTTTGGGAGTTATTATTCGTATTTATTAGGCTCATTGTAGCCAGATCATACAAAGCGACAATTACAACACGTTTTATTTGTGCAATAAATAATGTATCGTCATAACACGCCACCGTACATCATTGCCCGCTTCATGCTGATGAACTAATGTTTATTGCAAATGTTCCATTCATTATCCACGATATTAAATTCCACCCATACCGAAGCATTGCCGATCGTAAAGTATCACCGCAACGGGAATCAATTTGCGTGACAATTGCAAGCGAAACCGTGCGCCCAGGTCGTGGGCTTCACGCTAATAGCCACGCGAGCTACTCCAACCACCCTGTACCGAATCGAACAAAATCACCGGTGAATCATAATATTGAAATCTCAATAAAATGAGCGTGTTCTGCGGGATAAGCTACCGAATCACACCCACCTTGCAGGGTTCGGTACCTTTCCCTCGGCACAGGCACAGGCATTCGTGCCACAGGGTGTGTGTGTGTGTGTGTAACCGATCGGATTTTGCAGTCGTAAAGTAATCCAATCGCCAGTCAATCGATGAGAATGGCTAACTTTTATGGTACCACATCCCATGCCTAATATGTGGCCGGTTCAGGGATAAAGCGCCGCTAGATCGGCCCCGTTCTATCACGCCTTAATCTACCCATACCGTACCGAGGGTCTGTTGGAATGAAATTAACCTTCGAAAGGTGTCGAAAACATCACAATCGTTCCCAATCCCCAGCGCTTAGAGGCTCGATAAAGGCACGGCATAATTTTAGCATAAGCAGCACGATGGATGGCGAGCGAAGCATAACATTGTGGTGCTCGAAAAAAAATTTGAACACGATCGTGATCGTGCAGTAGATTGCCGTATGCGTAAGATGCCCTTCGCGTATGAGCATAATACCTCCCACTAGAAGGATGTTTTTTTTTTGTTCGGAGGAAATTTATGATCTAATGAAGACACTCAACATGTTTTTTTTTGTGGTGATGCTGCTCGGCCCCACGCAACGTATAAAAGATCACAATCCATTGGTGCGCTTATTAACACTTGTAGCTGCACAATATTTAGCGCTTCCGAATGTCCAGCACCATCGATCGAGCGCGATGAATCATTTTCCGTGATTCGTTCCTGTACGTGGTGCGCAAATCGTGACTTTGGTCGGTGTCGAGCACCGGCAATTATTAGTGGGTCAATAGTTTAAGGACAATTAGGGACGGTGCGCGTTACGTTCTCTTCGTTTTCTCGCCATCATCGTTGCTACAGTTGGCGTTCTGATGGAGGTGCTTGAATTTTGGGGTTTGTTTTTTTAGTCTCGTACATGTTTAGAAGTCACTTTTCCAGTTTCCAAAGTTTTGGTGGTCAAATATTCGTAGATTATATTGGCGAATACGTGTGAACACGATTGTTTTTAAAGCAAACATTAGACAAACAAACGCATTTAATCAGAACACAATATTGTCAATTTTCTACCAAAAAAAAAAAAATATAGTGATCTTGAGAATTCGTGGCAGATTTATTTGAGGGCATTTACTTTCTTATACATTATTTATTAGATAACTTTTTAAAGTAAATCTATAAAAGTTTAAGTATCTGGAGACTTAAACGAGCTTATGTACGGAACAGTAAACTATAAAACCTAATTCCATCATTCCTGGGTCATAAACTTGAGTATCAATTAGGCAAAATATGAGGCTAAATTGGAAAATATCCTTATTGGTACCCAAGCTCTCCGTGACTTTCAACATTTGGTGAACGTATTCTTCGAAACTGTATGATACCTTGTTCCATAATAACTCTAAAATTCGCTCTTAATGTCCGAGAATCTGAGCTAAAACATTATTTTCTAAGTTCTAACCACAGGAATTAAGCCCCTGAAATTATTAATATCAATCTCATACATCCTGGGTTTTACTTTCTGGATCACTCCAACCAGAATTGGTTTCAATTTCACCATTCTCGTTGTTAGATCACTTTTCGCATAGGAAAATTGAATCGTCGCCCATATGAATGCCTTGCATCCCATTCAACGCGAAACATAAATAGCGCGCCTTCCCTTTGCGCTCGTTAGCCAAGCCCCGTCTGCTTTATGACCGCCGGGCTTCAGTCACAATCGCAGACACACATCACACGCGATCGCTATCACACCTAATTGCACACCTCACCTTAAATCCTGCCCGAGCAGGCCAGGTCCGGCAGGGCTAGACATTAAAAAAGAAAAAAAAAACATCACCGTAACATAACAACCGTCGCTGCGAATGAAGTAGAACTGCTCCGTGAAACCCAAACGACCGTCCAACCGTTCGAGCGCCGTACGAACTTTAGCCTTGTTCCGTTCACACCTTGCCCGCTGCGGATGCGAAACCTTGAACTTTCCTCACGCATTTCCAGCACCGCGGCTAGCGAACCAGCTATCCGGCATCGTATATCCCGGGGGTGCCCATTTAAGGATTACAGTGAAGGCTTCCTCCAAAACCAAATGGAACCCGTAACGACAGCAGAAAAAAAATCGAACGAAAATAACAATCACAACACAACTGTTTCGTTGTCCATCCTCTCGCAGCGCAACCTACCAGGAAGCTTAACTTCCGCACCGGGGCCCTAGCACTTTTGTCTGGCCGACCAATTAGAGCAGCAGGATGTTTCGCGACAGTTGGCCGGATCGACGGGCCGATAATGATAGCTTTTAATATTTCTTAACGATCACACACGCCGGTCCGGACCTGACCCACCCCAGCCCTCACCTTGGTGCGACAGACGGCCGAATGTCGATCGTCGATCGATCGAGCTGCCTGCCTGACAGCCTTCACGTCAGGTTCACGCTCTGCCGTTGTTTGACAGCAGCTTTCAGCACCGAATCGATCGACAGCCGATCGAAACAAGGAAACCGATCAGTGAGGTATGGAAATTACTGCCTGCTTCTTCCTTCGCCTGGCAAGAAGAAAGAGGAGGTGTGCTAACAATTCCTTCTGCTGCAAAACGTCTTTCTTCCGGCATCGGTTTGGTCTGAGTCATCTTCTAGGGAGCCATTTTTGGAGCTAAAATACCTTACCGCTTGCTACCAGGTCAAGTCTACTGCGTCCGCTTGGAGTAAATGTCAGCTTTTAGCGCTACCTATCCACAGCATCACGTCTAAACGGTGTTCTAAGCGTGTTCTACCACTGATACATGTGGTTCCCACGAGCTGCGAGCTGGGAGTGTTTTCGACGATCGTGTAAAGTGTCTAGCCGAAAGCCCAAATAGAGTCATCGGGACGGGTCGACGTGTGCGTACACGATGCTTAGAACCTCCAGTGCTGTCTGCGATTGAGCGATCGAGTGCAATCGGCCACCGTGCAACGTTTCTAAACGTGCCTTTAATTGAATTTATTTGTTCACTTTACGCGTACCGCGTCATTCGTACCAAAACCGCGGGCACACCGTCTCCTTCCGTTCCGGCTGTGTTGCCAGTGTCTTGTTAATAGGTGGTTTTACAACGGCTTGGGAACCTCTTAGCCAAGGATGTAGGTAACATGACTGTGGAATGTTACGGCGTCTAGTACACTCGCGTCTGAGCACGCAACAGAACGCAGAGCAGTGACACGGTTATAAAGATGTTTAAAACTAGACACTACCCGGCATGGCAAGAGTTCACTTTGCACGCATGGGAGAGCCCGTGTCACGTCGGGAAGGAATTTTGTGTTGTGTCTGTTTCTTGTAGAAAACGAAACTCTGCGGAGTGCTTGATGCACATAAGCGGCTGTCGCGAGACAAAGAATTCGCAACGTTTTATTGGGATTCGTAACATCTTTCCTAGAAGAAGAGCATGCTCATTGTTTAATAAGCGCTAATGTTCGCGATATAAGGAACTCTTTAACCAAATGTAAATGGATGGCTTATTGATTTATTGGAAAGATATCGATCTTCTCACGACAGGATTGGTATAAAATCACATCCGCATGGGTACCAAGTGACCAAGACGGATAAATGCTTAGAGATCAGATATTGGTAAACCATGATCTCTTGAGGCTTTCCTGAAGGTCACCAAAACAAGAGACGAAGATTATCCAGCAATTTTTCGAATAAAGTCATGACATTCTAAAACGACAAATCAAGATCATCTTAAAGAACCTCCACCTGATATTTAATAATAGTCTTGTTCAGTCACATTCCAACAAACTTCTCCAACCTGTTTATTTGATCAAGAACATACTGACCAATGCATCTTGCATTTGAATTACAAATCTATGTAAGTTTTATTGGATGGGAATTTGGAAGTATAACTGTTAGAATCGTACAACATCACCGTACAAAGGTGTCAATTAACAGCACACACTCACGGAGATGTCCTTCCCTTAGTTATTACCGATGATCGTTTATCTGACGCGTTTGATCTTTGCTCACACGAAAATAGTAGTCTGACGTTTTTGTGCTCAAGCACAACGTCAGGGACATCCATAACCAACGCATCATAATTACGCGCTTGCGCTAACGTGCAATGACGATGAGCTGTTTGGAGAATAGACGCGTTAGAAACCTACAAAAAAAACAGCAAAACACGCATACTAAAAGTTTTTTTCTGGTTTTTTTTTATCGTTGCAGCATCCAAATGTTTGCTGCTGGACGGTGGTGGTGGCATCAGCGGTGCCGAGCTGCGCTCGCGGGACGAACTAAAGCTGAAGGATATCGCCAACACGATCACGAACGTGAACCGCTGGAGTAGCCCCTGCATCACGGACAGCCTGTCACTCACGGCGGTGGACCACCACGATAAGCCGACGAGTCCGCGGGACGAGAACACGATCCCACCACAGTACACCAATGGGGGTAGTGGAGGTGGTGGCGGCGGCGGTGGTGGCACTGGTGGCGGTGGTGGAGGTGGTACAGGCGGAACCAGTGTCGGTGGTACGCCGTTACAGATGCGACCCCACTCGCTCACCATACCCTCCAGTGCGCCCGCGATCGTGTCGGCCATCGTGAAGAAAATTCCAACCTCCCTCGGCAAGGGTGGTGGCGGACAGGTGCCACCGCTTGCATCGCTGCACCTGCCGCCCGCCACCAACACTAGTCCGAAGCTGAAGCCTAGTCAAACGCACGAACGGGGTGATCCGGACGGTGACTGCGGCATGGACGATGCGCCGGCAAACTATCACGGCAAAAACTCGGAACATCGCGGACCGGACGCAGATCTGCTCCAGGCGAAGAAGGGCTGGCTGCTGAAGCAGGACGGACGGATCGGAGAGTGGAGCAAACATTGGTTTACGCTGCGAGGAGCCGCACTGTTCTACTACCGCGATCCGGTCGCCGAAGAGAAGGGTGTGCTGGACGGTGTGTTGGACGTGAACAGCATCACCAGCATTGCTGAGGTACCTGTCAACAAGGGATACGGCTTTCAGCTCACGGTAAGTCCCTTCCTCACTAAGATACCACATTCCCATTCTACATTCCACAACATTTAATCTATGTCCTTCCATCCGAACAGACTTGGGACAATCATCGTATCGTTCTGTCCGCGGTAACGATCAACGTGCGCAACAACTGGATCAACGTGCTGAAGAACGCCGCCGGACTGCCACCGACGAAGGCCAGCCTCGAGCTAAGCAATCAGAACGACGACAACTTCAAAACGTTACCGGACAAATCGCCGTCCACACCGGCCACACCCGGCACGCTCGAGATCGAGCTGATCAGCGATGCGATCGAGCATAAGCCGAAGCTGAAGCGTAGCAAGCTGCTCGAAAAGAACAACAACAACAGCACGAACGGTCACCTGCTGATCGAGGGTGTTGTACCGCTGGCGGCAAGCCCAGGCACTGGGGAGGATGTCGTCGACAAGGTGCCGAAAGACGTCATCGTGCATCTGACGTCTGCCCGAGCCATAGCCGAAGCGAACGGTGCCAGCAATGGGGACAGTACCACCACCACACATAGCAGTAGCAATAGCAGTAGTACTAGCACTAGTAGTAGTAGCAGTAGTTGTAGTCAGCCTCAACCAAAGCAACCGGTGGTGCAGTCGCCCGTCACACCGCTAACGCCCAAATCGTTGCTGTTCTCGTCGGACGAGGAGTACCGGACGGCGTCCGAGGGCGGCCGGCGGGACAGTGTCGGCGACTGGGGTTCGCCGGTGTCGCCGTCGCCCCCGTCGGTGCCACTGACCAGTGCGGTAATGCGTACCAAAGATAGGATAAGAATGACCCCGCCGGTATCGGCCCAAAGTCAGCAACGTTTGCACAAGCGCAGTCGCTCATCGCCACCGAGCTCCAGGCGTAGCACCATCGAGAGCGTACCGTCCGAGATATTGACCCTGCAGCCGGTTCCGGTCCAGAAGCCGATCAACACCGTGCAGGAGGAGGAAGGTAGTGGATTGGAGAAGGAGCTGCAGCTACGGTTGCAGGCGGCCGAGAAGGAGCTGGCGATGTTGCGCGAGGAAACGCACGAACGGGAAGCTCGCATGTCCGAACTCCTGACGACGCTCGAACGCACCGAGCAGGAACTGACCCGCAAGCGCGAGCTGGAGGAAAACCGTGAAAAGTTAATGGTGCAGCTGCAGGACAGTCGCGCGGCTGGACAGGAAATCATCGATCGGATCACGCACGAGCTGTCGAAGAGTCGCGACACGACCAAGGAGCTAGAGGAACGGCTGGCGCGTGGAATCGAAGAGAACGAATCACTCTACCGACGGCTACAGGAGAGTGGGATCGCAGCCCCGGCCAGTCCGGCCTCAAGCCTTTGCAGCTTGGCAGTGACACGGAGCGGCCGTATCAAGCGGATGGATTCGTTCAGCGATCTTACCTGCCTTACCGCGATCGATCCTACCCAGCTCGATCGGGACATGCTGGCGGACGAGTACCGCGAGCTAAGGGCACGCTTCGAACGAGCCGTTAGTGAGCTGAAAGCGATGAAGCGCGAACTGAAAGACGCGCACGGATTGTACGACGAGCTGGAAATCGGGTATGCCACGCTGCGCAAAGAACTCGACCGGCAAGCGACGGAACATGACGCTCAGTCGCGCATGATGGCCGACCGTATCCAGGACATGACGAACAAATATACGGCGGCCGAAAAGCAGGTACGGCTCTTGAAGCAGAAAGCCATCCGGTCCGAGAAGCGCCGATCGCTGTCGCTCAAGGGCAAAGAGTCGCTCTCGATCCAGAAGGAGCTGGAAGAGAAGGTGTCCGAGTTGGAGAGTAAAATCGATGCGCTCGAAGGTGGCAACGTGCTGCCGGTTGCGAAAGCGACCGTCGAGTTGACAACGCCCGAAGTCACGCAACCCGCACGACGCTCCTCCTCAACAAGATTGCGCCGCAAGAGTCTGGACAGTGCGTCACTGTCGACCCAGCCGATGCAGGTTCTGCTGCGGCTAAACAATCTGGAAAAGCGTGTCGAGAACGTGCAGCCCGTGGTACCGGTGAAGCCGGACGTTAGTGAGTGTGAAACGGCCAGTACGTCCAGCTCGGGTAACTCGAAACAGGTACCGGAGCATCTGCTCGATCGGCTCAAGAGTCTCGAGGGCGTTGTCGTGTCGGTGCGTGAACTGATCGACCAGAGTGCGCAACAGTTCCAGAGTTTGCGATCTTCGCGCTCGCGACGTTCCGTATCACCTGCTGCCGATCGGAAGGATTCGTACAAATTCATCGAACGTTGCCTGACGGAGGTGTCGAAGTTGTTGCGCGAAAGCTGCGACAACTGTGTCGTTCCGGTAGAGGGTGCCGGGTACGGTAGTGTTATTGTACTGCCGGAATCGAACCCGATCAAGCTGGCACTGAATCAACTCGAATCGCAGCTCAAGAGCAAGCTGGCCGATCTCCTGAAGCAAAGACGTATGTTACGCGAAACCAATGGACTTACCCAGCGCAAGGACATGGAGCTGCTGGCTGAGAGGATCGCTTTCGAGAGTGTTTGCTTCGGCCGGTTGCGACACGCGTTGGAACGCGCCGAGAACCTGCAGGAGTTTGAAGAGCGTCAAACCAAGGTTGAGGTGTGTGAAACCATCCAGCTAATGTCGATGTTGAAGGCGAAACTCGCTGGGAAATGTGTCGTTCGGCCGAGCAGCAGTGCTGACGTGCTGGCGAGTGTTTTAGCTCGTAAGCTGATGCTGTCCGCCGGTCGAACAAGCACGATTCGATCGCTTGCCTTCCCGCCCATCGGGACCGGCCTGTTGGATGATCTATTGCGACAGCAGAACGAGGTGCACCTGATTGCCAAGCGCTACAAAACGACCATCATGGAGAACCTCGCGTACGGGCTAGCGGCCGAAACGCTCAGCTATATCGCGTCCTCGCACGAAACGGTACAAGGTGCGGTACAGGAAGCCTGGCGTCAGGCCCAGGAAGCGGTCAATGCCGAGCTCGTGCAGTCCGAGATCGCACACATCATGATGCGTAATGCTCAGCGCTACGAAAGCTCTCTAGCGCCCGCCTTCGGGTACGCACTGTCCACCCAGGAACGCATCACGTTCGAAACGTTCGCGGACGCTGTGCATGAGGCACTCCGACGCGAAATGGATGCAGCCGTACGGCAACTCACGGAATGTTACGAGGAAACCTTGGAGAAGATGAAACGTGGCCAATGGCGACTGCATCTGGAACAGGAGCGAAAACCTAGCGAAGGACGGCAACTGCTGGCAGAGTTTGCGGACATTATCGCCCACAAAGCGCTGATCGATGCGCGCGTACAAGTGCTGAAAGGGGATTATGTCCCGTCTCGGCAAAAGCTTGCACAACCGGAGTCGACCGAGTCGTCGGAGCGTGTATTCAGTGTGGCTGCCCTGAAGCAGTACGAGAATCTGTACACGGATCTTACAGCTGACCTGGAGGTGGCGAACGCTGACGACATTCTGGCCGAGGCGGACTTTAACTTCATGTACAAGTACTTCGCCAGCGAGCACTCGTTGAACAAGGCCGAAGTGAAGGAAGTGTCTGCGATACTGAACGAGCTGGAGAAATCTGTGGTAGCGTTGCAGGCTTCCTTGCACCCCGACCATGGTGACGTCAGTGCCGCGAGCGCGATCGACGTGGACAGCTTGCGCAGCATTCACACACGGTGCGTTGAGATACAGCAGCGTATTGATTCGCTGATCAGTGCCGCCAAACAGTTGCAGTCACGCAGCGAACAGTGTGGCCGCCTGCAGGATCGTCTAAAGCAGCTGACCGAGGAGCACGAACGGGAACTCGGTACGATCCGGCAGCAGCACGAACAGAAGCTTACCACCCTGCAGCGTCGCATCGATGAACAGCAGCAGCGCATTCAGGCGATCGATGGCGAGCGGGCCGAACTGCTCGAGCGGCTCAACAACGAGCGGAATCTGTTGAAGCAGAAGGAGAAGGAGCTGCACGAGCTGTCCGTCCGCCTAACCCGCATCGATGCGGCTAGCAACGAGAAGGACAAAGAGATCGAAGATTTGCTCGACAGCTACGACCAGGAGTGCAAAAAGGCACGCTCGCTGAAAGATCGCTGCGAGGAGCTAGCGGACAGTTGCCGCAAAACGGCCGCCGAGTATGCCGAGCTGGAGAAGGAGCGGGACTATATGTACGAGCAGATGCGCAAAGAGCAGGACCACGTGAAGAAGCTGGAGAAACACCTGGAGCTGCTGGAGGCGGAACATGCGCAGCAGGTGGACAATCTGCACGCCGCCTACCGGGAGCAGCAGATGGCAAACGAGCTGGACTCGCAGAAGGATAAAGACGATGAGGACAGTTTGCGTTCGCGTTACCAGGCAGAAATCGAGCAGTTGCGGGTAAGTGTTTGGCGCGCTGCCTACATTTAGGCGTATTGAGTCTAACTTCATTTTTCCTCCACCGCTCATTTTAGGCACTCTGCGAGAAGGGACTGGCCGCGATGGAAGCTTCGCACAAGCGCATCATCCACGATCTGGAGGAAAAGCACCAGCAGGAGATTGCGAAACTCATTCTGGAGAAGGAACAAGCGCTGGCCGAAGAAACACAGGTAGAGTAAAAAGCGGGAAGTAAATTGTTTTGCCATAGTCTCATTTATTCCCCCCCCTTTTCATGTAGGCAACACTGGCAGCACTCGACGCCATGAAGAAAGCTCACCAGAATGAGGTGCAGCGTGAGGTGACGCGCTTCAAGCAGGAGTTTCTCAAACAGTTCCAAAAGGGTGGCCAACCGCCGCAAACGTACCGCGAGAAGGAGTAAGTGAATGGGCGTTGAGAATTTTCGTTCTGAAATCGTCTTCTAATACGCTTACGCTTCCTCCAACAGACAAGAGCTAGAAGACGTTCGGCAAGAGATCCTATCCCTCTCGGAGAAGTATTCGATGAAGTGCGTCGAGACGGCCGCGCTCGAGGAAAAGCTTCGGAATGCGACGCAACAGTTGAAATGTTCTCAGCAGCACATTCAGCAGCTTGATGTTAGGTAAGAACGGACGGTTGATTGTAGCCGGAACCAAGGGCCTCAACTTTTGACTATGTTTGCAGAAACAAGCAACTGAGGGCACACTTTGTCTCAAACCAGCCGGAAGAAACGGCTTCCGCACCACCGACCAGCAGTGTCGTAACGCCAAAGGATACCAACCTGTTCACCAGCAGCACGGTAAATAGCTAGAAAAGCCCGTTTTTTTTTTCATTTCCATCCAACTGGGAATGGACCCCTGTACAATCCATTTTTTCCCCCTTGCAACAGTAATTGTGTCCGGGTGTACTACACCGAGTTAAATATTTGAGAGTTCCATTTTCATTTTGCGAGTGTCCGTGTGTTTCACATGCACCATTACTCTTTAAGCGTGCGGGGCAGGTTTTCTTTTGTCACCCATTTCATCCCATGTGTATTTGTTGCACCGAAAGCATGTCCGAATGAATAAGCATGGCTCGTTGCTACATAAAATCGTTCCTCGCCAAAGAATCCCTATCCAGTCCTCCTACACTTCCGTGTGCCCTTGTACGTGTGCATTGTATCTTTGACGTTTTGTTGTTTTTCTTCTAACGGCTAACCACTAACAACCCCAAAAAACACACACAACAACAACATCTACAACAACACAAAACAATCCGCTCAAACACAACACGATGATATCGATGATGATGATGATGATCCACTGCACAGCAGCAACCAGAAAGTTCACCAAGAGCCCCGACGGCTAAACGGGCACCAACGTTAGGCAACGGCAATGGATCGCCTATCACAACGGTGAACGTATCGACGACCACGACGACCGCGACGACCACATCGACGATCGCACCAATTTCCGCGTCGATCGAGTCCAATAGTCCGCTCGAACTGCTCGATCTTCGCGAGTGCCAGCACCTACTGAATAATAAGAAAGAATCACATCCACGGTTGAAGTTCACCGAAGGTAGCCCCTTTTTTTAATCACACATCTCACATTCTCATCTCAACTTTATACTGTTTTGTTTCAATTCACTACTCTACCTGTTTCTTTACACTTTTCATTTTATACATTTTTCTTTTCTCTTATCTGTTGGTTGTTTGTTTCCTACTGATACTTTGATCGATTTTAATCATTTCTTTGTTTGTTTTAACCATTTATCGCTCTCTCTTGTATAAACGTTTGGCGACAATTTGTTAGATATGGTTTTGTTTAGTTTAATGTTTTAACATTAGTTTCACTTGTTAGCCCTTCGTTGCATGCACTTTTACCACTGTACAATTAAGTTTGAATTGTAAAATTATTAAACTTCTTTATTTTTAGAATCTGTTTAAGCGTATGTTTAAGCGTAACTGTTCTTATGCAATGTGATTGTGTATTTAACACCCTTGTGTTTTCTAAAGAATTTACCGAAGGCTGATAATACTTGTTAAATATTATGAAACTTTAGAAATTAATCTTGAACGGTTTTTGGAGTACAATAAAAATACTACCCCTGCTATTATAGATAAAACATAAAATTCATTTAACAAATTACTATAAGTATGAACACTGAATTAATTGATTAAAAATGTATCAAATGGAACGATGTATTGTCAAGACTTCGTCGTATAGTAAGAGCAGAAATTTATTTGTCTGTACTTCGGTATGAATGTAATTGAATTATAGTGGGTTAAACATTGGTATAAAGTTGGTTATCAGTCTGTCTAGAATGTAGTATTTTTTATGTAAAATAGTTTCTACAAAAATTATGAGTAATTATCGCAATGTTTTAAAATTGTTTACTATCTTTTTTTCTACTTTTCTTTGACACGTACGTCACCAACAAATCCAGGAGTCAAACTAGGTGTAGCACCGATCTTCTCTACCTCCAGCTCGCCCGGCACCGCCCCGACCGGTACGGCGATCAACGATTCCGTCAATCTGGCGAGCAGCACCAACAACAATCGCGCCAAAGTTCTCAGCTCGAAGCAGCTGAACATGAACCTGATCAGCGGCGGTTCTGGCCCATTATCCACCGGTACGCCCGGGCCACCGACGCCCCATCCGGTGTCGCTCACACTGCCACTGATCGCTAGTGCCACGTTCAAGAACAGCAATCTGCACCGTAATCATGCGCCCGTTGGCAGTAACAATGGCAGTAACGGCACCAACACGAGTCATCTCAACCACCTTAACAACAACAACAACAACAATCACTTACACAACAACAACAACAACAATGTTAGTAGTTTAAATAATAACAATAATAATAATAATAATGATAACGATAACATGCACGAGCTTAAGCCATCGACCAAACTTTGTTCGCCCCCTCCCTTAGATGAGAGGGACGTTGAACAGCAAATTCATCGATTCGAGTTGGAAATCTAAACAAGCAAAATAGAACCCAAAAATTCATCATCACGCTAATAATACACAAGCGCACGCGCCGATTCACCACTAGATGATAACAAAACAGCGCACACTCACACGAAAGAGAGTGTGCTGGCACGCTTTACAGCATTAAAAAAAAATTGATATGTTTGGTTTGGCTTATATAAGGAAACAGAAATTACTACAAAAAAGTAAGATTAATCCACCGATTGCTACTATTGCTACGCTTCATCAAACGCAACTTAACCACGAGCCACTTTTTAGACGAACAACGCGAAACGCATACACAATCATTATTATTATTAGTGCACGAGTGACAAGATGCAGAGAGTACACGTACGTGTGTATGGGTGTACTAATGTACTAAGAACAGCAACACTTCACCCCGTTCGTGATTGAAAACGTCCTTAAAGCGCAACGCTGAACGATCGTGTACGAATGAACACTGAATGAACCGGTAAACCGCCCGATGTTTGGTGTTCATTTTTGATCCGATCAGCTTAGTATGCTTTAAACAACCCAGTCACTAAAAATGAACAAAATTGTGTAATTAAAACAAAAAAAAAAGATCAAGCAAATGCGCCATCACAACACGCTTAGCTAATTTGTTTGCTGATAAAGGATACGTTTGGATAACTGTTGCTGCAAACTGTGTTGATGTTACTACCGTTGTTTATTGTTGTTTGTTGTTGTTGCTATTGTTGTTGATAATGATTTGATTCACTTAGCCTTACTAGTTACTGTACACTGTCGATAAAACGCAACGCGTTAACGTTTAACGACAAAACCCGACCGAATTTGGGTTTCCAACAGGATTTTTTTGTTGTTTGTTTTGTCTTTGTGCAACACAATCACCGTTCACCTCTTCAACGTTCATCCCATTTTTTTATTTATTCTATAACCGTAATTGTACCATTATAATGTAGTTCACCAAAATGCGTCACCCCCAACTACTCTGTTGTGTGTATTTTAACTCTTTGCCATGTGTCTTCCTGATTTTTGGGTTGTAATCCATATTTTAATTACTTCATCAAGCCGAAAGCTCACCGGTTAATTTTGCACCATGCGAGAAACATGTTTTCGTTTTACCTTCGGTTCGGTTTTTGTGTTTTGTTTTAATGTACAATGTTTATGTTGCATCTGTTTTTTATGTTTTTTTTTTGCTGCGGAACGAAACAAAAATTAAATAGGAAAACAAACGAAATTTTTATATGATAAACTTCTTCTTTTTTGCATTAAGATTTTAGTCACCACTGTACTAAACTGTACTAAAATGTTTTAAAATCTTTCTTTACAAACACACAAAATTGATTCATAGTGACTTATTCGATTAAGATTTTCGTTGCAGCATTGCTTCCTTACATTCAAAAGGAAAAAAAGAGAGAGAAAAACGGAACAAACGAACTAAAATGATAATAAGTAAAGGAAAAGTATATAAGCAAAATGAGCAAACGAGCAAACAAAGAAGGAAAAAGTAAATAACATAAGTAAAGAAGCAACAATAATACCCTTTTTTCTAGTATAACATGACTCACCAAAAAAAAAAGGTCAATGCAAGGAGAAGTTGGACGTCCAGTTTCCGGAGTTTAAGCATACGTTTTAGAGTTATGATTTGTGCGTTGGAAAGTGTCCCTTTTTAATGCTTTAATTGGACGTTTTTTCCTCACTTTTGTAAGTGCGCGAGTGTGTGCGAGTGTGTGAACCTCCCTCAAACGATGTGTTCGAAAACCTTAGTTTCCTTTTTTATTTTGTTGTTAAGTTTGTTAAGTTGAACATAAAAAAGAAGGCAGAATGGCACAGTAACTGTAGTTAGTAGCTTAAAAATGATTTAATTGTAAACACATACTGGGGAAGATTAGGATCTAGAAGAGCGAAAGAATGCACTTTTGCACACTTAACCACATTTCTTCACTCCTGTAAAAAGGAGAAAAGGAAAAAAGAGAGAGAGAGAGAGAGAGGAAAACACACACCACACACGCGCGCGTGCACACTTTACATGAAATGGTGCCTTTTTTGTTGTTGTTGTGCATTAATTGTAACTACACACCCTACGGTTAGGATTATTGATTTCGTGGAAGTTTCTTAATAGATTTATATTATGTGACTATTTGTAAACCTTTGTATAAAAAAAACACACACACACACAGACAAACAAACAATACTTTAGTTGTTTAGAGGAAACAATACATCTCTTTGCACATGCAATTAAATGCAACAGTAACACAGGAAGAAACGCAAAAAGGATAAGGAGCGATATTGCACCCTCTTTCCTTTGTGTAAATGTTATTTTGTTTGTGTATGTATGTTTCCCACAACACTGCGCCCCTCCAATTAAATAATGCTCTTCCAATTCTCTATGTAACTGTCGCTCATCGTACACCCGATGTAACCTCACCGAAACAAGTTTAGAGAAAATAAATATATATTGAACATGAATTTGTTGAAACCGAATTGATGCAATTGGTTCAAGTAGATGAATAGAATAGCCAGAAAGAAAATTATGTGTGTGAGTAGTTAAACTATACTATTTGATTCATTTCATTATATCCTACCGATCAAGCAACGATCGTCGAATGTATCGTACATCTCTTTCATTGCGTTGAAGTCTCCGATAGTGTTGCGCACAAATCTTCCACAATTTACCTAATGAAAAGCTTTATAATAGATGAAAATTAATAGAGCAAATAAAAAAATATGGAAAACAACATTTTAATTTATTTAAATTTGCTTTATTATACAAGTGTGTATGTGCGTGACTGTACAAAGCAGCAGATTGCACTGGTTTAATATGCTTATTACAAAATAGCGTTTCACATCCAGTTAATCCTATCCACCAGACACGGTTGGTTTTTCTTTTCACCGTCTTTTCACTTATAGCCCTCGTTTAATTACTAAACACAAACCGAAAATCTCTCACTCATGTTCGATTCCACTGTACTACACGTTTTGATGAATTCACAGGATTTGGTAAGCGCATAGAAAAAGCACCTACATACAAATGCACCACACGTTTTGGGAAGCATCGCGACCGACAGACTTAATCGTTAAAATAGAATTATTTTACAAACACGGGGAACGGGAAACGGAATGTTGTTAAATAGGTAAATACATCACTAATTCAACGCTACGCCAAATAGAGTACAGAATTTTCCATCTGTCTATTTGCTGTAGCGATCTCGGGCGGAAGTAATATATGTATAAATTAAAAGAGGCTTTTACAGGGAAACTAAAATCTCTCTACACATAAGATGTGCGCGTTGTGTTTCGTTGTTGCAGCAATGTAAAGTTTTTCCGTGTGAGTTTATAAAACAGAAAACCTTCGGCATAATGAATGCCTGCAACCTCGGCTGAATATTCAACACAATTCTACATGTTCAGATTTATCAGGTACGAAATATTAGTTTGTTTGCAGGGTTTGTTTTGCTAACCTATTGTAGAAAAAAAGCTCAACATTGTACACAGCAAAACACTGTCAACCCCTAAAGATTAATATTGCTGTTAATGAAACTAAAAACGAATTGCTTTACTGTTGAGAAAACATTACTTTTAAAAAATTGCAGCAAAACAAGTAAAATAATCTCCAACTTCAAATATCAAAACATGTTATTGCATGCGTCTAAAGGTATGCAATACGTTTTAGGAATCAGCTCTTATCAACTCCAAGTATCATCCCAGCGGAATTTAGAAGGAAAAGAGGAACAGAGGCAGAAGTCGGTGTACTTCTTGGTACATATGTACAGCTTGCTGGATAGTATTAATAAAACAACAATTAACAGTTATACCATTTACGGACAATTACGCAAATTTTCTCTCCAACCTCTATGTGATGCAGTGTTTTTTGGGGTGGTAGAGTATAAGTGGAATTGAAAATTGTACATCAGTACTCGGGAAAGATACAAGAAGAATGATACATTAAACAGGTCCACTTGACAAGCTCAAGCTGAGTCAATGAAACGATGAGTCTAACATCGAGAGAACTAAATGATTCTCACTACTGACAGTCATACATGCTTCATTAGACAAGCGACCGACCAGCATTGACCTCTTTTGAAACCTAACCTTCTCTCGAAGCATATTCAAGAAGCAGAAAATAAATAGTTAAAATCATTCTTACCAATTTCAAAAATCTTGTCGAGCTAATACAAGATGTTGAATCATTTAAAAAAATACTGCACACCATTCAAAAGGGCAAATGAATTTCTCTCTTTCACTCTCCATAAAGCGCTAAACAATCAAACCGATTGTGTTCCACACTTTTCGTATGTGTGACGCTTATTTGCAATAGAAATAAACGCTTAAATCCACACCACTACATTACATCTCGTCTCACGAATGCGTGTGCAATGAGGCGTAAAGAACAAGTGGACAATCACCAGTAGCTAGAGTCGCTTGGTAAATGTTCCATCAGTTGAAAGACTTTTGTGCTTACAGTAACGAAATCTGTAAATGTTGCCTTTTACAGGAAAATTCGCACTTTACAGAGAAACAGATCGCTCTGATCTTTAAGACGTGCGTCAAGTTGTGCTACTTGCTTGCAGTGCCTCAAAGCTAATCATGGACACATTTTGTGCACACTTCACGTTGTCTTTGTTGCCCATGATCCCACTCGTAAAATATACACTGTCCTACCCTGGTAGTAGAGACACACGCGGCCCATCTGTTGATTCTATCCTCTAATCCCAGACCAGAACCTCTTATCACATAATTATTAAACCACTAACTCTTACGACACGAACCGCGTTCAACATCTCAGTTCGGGTAATCATCATCGTCCTGCATCGTGGCCGCCGTTGGACGGCCTAGCCCAGCACAGCAGAACCGATTACGATTCGCGGTCAAATTAACACTCTTCATCAAATCGATCGTATCCTGGCCTTGGGCCCGTAACTCCCGCTCGGTAGATCGTTCCAGCTTTCGCCACTGTTGTACGGCTAGCGCAAAAGCGGTCGCAACGTTTTCCGACGATTTGGCCGATGTTTCTATGAATGCGGTTATATGATGCTCCTGGCACCACTGGGATACCTCTTCGGGTGATACTTCCCGCTGGGCCGGTGGCAAATCGTTCTTTGTACCAACCACCACAAACGGAAAGTGGTCCGGGTTGACATCGTAATATCGAAGGAACTCATCGCGCCAGCTGGCTAGCGCACGGAAGCTGACCCGATCGTTGATGGCGTACGTAAGCAGGCAGATATCGGTACCACGGTAAAATGGTGTTCTTAGTGCACGAAACCGTTCCTGGCCGGCTGTGTCCCAGATCTAAAAATATAAAAGTAAAGCGTTAGTATTATCTACATTAAACGAAATGACTCAATCACTGTTAACAAAATGTGTAAACAAAATAAAGCTCCCACTGCTTAGAGCTGTGATAAATCCCGTAACAGCGATGTGTCATGGCCAACTTGCTAATCAATAATCCGTCCAGCACCTTTTATTACTGACATCAACAATGGAGTCATATTTTACATTGCAGTAACCTGATCACACACACACCCACAGCTGATGGAGCGGTAAGATGAAGATTGTCCTTAGTTACACAAAAAAGGAAACAGCAGAACATAGCGCATTTGTTGTAACATGCACATTTAACTGCCATTGAAATTAAATCGATTCCTGCTTCTAATTGTTCGATGTCGCCAAATGTATGATGCCTTCCACGGTAGCTTCTTGTGAAGAATAATTTGCAACCAGCAAACATAAAAAGAGCACTACAGGCATACGCTTTGTACCTTACGGGCGTTTATTTTAATAGCCCGCGAACATGCTATTTACTTGCACGAAAGGACAGGTTTAAAGACCGGACTACGTCGGCATGGTTTCCTCTTCCCGGTTACAAACGTTTAACATTTGGGTCACGTTTGCTTGCGGTCAAAAAAAAAACGATTGAATGAAAGAAAAGAAATGCGCTTGGAATTGAATATTAACCCTAAAGTGTATATTTACGATGCTGCTTAACGAAATTAACTTTGATGTGTTAATGTACTTCATGTTTTCAAACTGCGTAAATTGACAGAAGGATTTCTGGAATCACAATCTCCAATAAACCACATCGATAAGCGGTAAGATACGCAGTTTCGCAAATGATTTCATAGCAATAAGCAGCTTAGAATACAGATTTCCCAGCTATTATACAAATCCAAATGGAGGTTTCTTTTCAACCGAAAAGTGTGTTGCATGTAGCAAACTTACTTTCAGTTGCCGCAAGATGCATAAACTGAAAACCGACACAAGCTCCCTTAAATCTCTCGCTTTCGTAAGCCGTTGCATGATTCATGAAGCTTAACCACCATTACCATCTGTTGATGACCATTATTTAAACACCCAAATGGTGGTCACCTTGTTTCGAACGCGCGAACAAACGAAAGCATCTGCTAGGATGATAAAATCGTGCTCCATCTACTACGTACGCGTCCGACTGGACGTTCGGTCACAGACAATGGGCCGCGGGCACGACCAAACCCAACCTCATCGCGTTCCGACACACATCTCCTCCTTCACACCGTAGCGATAAGCTTTCGTTAATTTGTCGGGCTTGTTTGTTTGCTTTAGTGCCCGTTAGTGTGCGTGTGTATGTGTGTCTAAGTGGTGTCCGTATGTCCAATACACTACATCACCAGAAACGTATTCGTAGCATTGCTTCGTACAAACGGAAAGGTTTGTCGCGTTTGCTCAATTATCTTCCAGCCAACAAATGCTGCATTGTCCGCCACCCTTCCCGGGTCTAGCCACACCGTAGGAAAACTATCATTCGCGTATTCGCGCTCACCTGCAGGGTGTATCGTTCCTGGTCCACCTGTATATCTTTGTTCAAAAATTCCACGCCGATCGTATGAAAGCTGTTTGCATCGAAGTAGTTCGAGACGAAGCGATTCATTAGGCAACTTTTGCCAACATTCCCGTCGCCTAGAAGTACATTGGATGGGTTTAAATGAAAATAGTCATTAGTTTGTACCTTTCTGTTAGGTCGATAATGGTTTGTGGGACCTTTTTTCGTCTGCAACTTACCTAGAATGACCACTTTTAGCAGTATGTTTTTACTCGGCGGTCTCATGTTAGTCATCTTGGCCTGCTATGTTTTGTTGTTGCTTTTTGTCGTTTACTTTTTCGCCTAGTTTCTTTGTTCTCCGGATGCGTCTTATGCTGTTCTCGCTCTCGCCGAGACAGCGTACAGCGAGTTGTTTATGCTGTAAAGCACTGAACCATGAACAACCGGGGATGGCCTCGAAGGCAGAATTATGGTTCTCCGTGCTTAACCCGTGCCTGATCGTAATATTCACCACACGTACGCGTTCCGGGATGTTGAACGCACTTTACTGCCGTTGATGACCGTGCCCACCACAAACTCATAAATACAGATATGCACCCAACACTGCTGGCAAACCGACGTTGACCCCACACGGTTTACTGCACTCTTGTGGACACTTCTCGTTTATTATGCGCATATGCTCCGTACGATGTAGACCACCGAGACGAAGAAGGCAATAGCCAACTATGACCCAGCGCCAACTCAATCAATTCCAAACAATCTTCCAGCAGCAGCACACAGACACACCGCCACACTGGTACGGATAGACGACGCAACAACACACAGCGAGAGCACCATCAGCACACCTTCAAAAGCGAATTAACAATGCAGCATCATCACTGCATTGCCCAGCAACAACAGCACCACTAACATAAACAATAAACACAAAACTATCAATCGAACCGGATGTTCGTTGAAAATTCGCGGATGACATCAGAGTTCCATAGCATTTGGGATCCTCTGTGGCCTGTGTACGGTACGCAGCACGTTAGGTGGTGATCATGTAGATTGCAAAAATATTTACGCCTGGCAACAATTGGTAGGGGTGGGATGGATATTTGTTCACATGCCACCCAGCGAAGAAGAAACGAAAGAATTCACTTAAATCACACCACACTGCACAAACACATCGAAAAAAAACACTGGATAGTATGCTACAACAACGGCATTATGTTACACTAAACCGTGAACTATGCACAGATCATCAAGAGCACATTAATTTACCACGGAATAGGTACGTCTTTTACATGAAAATAAAGGAACGAGAAAGAGACGCATGGAAACGAGATGAAGTTTCAATCTGTCAAACATCGGCTTTTTTCGGGAAACACATGAAGTACTCAACCACACACCGTAGACGCTGTGTCAGCTGTGTTGCAGTGCTGTCAGCTGTGCCATATCCCCCTAGAGGCGCAGTTATTTTTGTTTGCTGTTTATTTGCCCTACTGGTTTCAACATCGTTGTCGCGTGAGGGTCCATCGTGTTTTTGCTCTGTGAAATAACGCAGCACAAAAACGCTCCCATCTTGTGGACGATGGTTGCATATTCAATCGGATCGTGTGTGTAATAGTTTCAGTTGCAGCTGTTATCGGTGGGTGCCATTATTTATACAGTGCTCTATATCATTTCATATCGTAAACAGTCTCCACCTCGATACAGTGGACAAGAAAAAGTCTACTAATGCAGCAAGAAATGTGTTGATTTTAATTGTTCACGCGAAAACGACACGTCACGGCTGTTGCGGTGAAAGATAACCACAAGAAAAGGCTTCCCACGGGTTTTTGTTTTTCCCGTAAGCAGTTGTATAGTATCAGTCGCGCCATCGTATCACGAGGAAAAGTGTTTTCGCGATCCCGCTCGCCGTCCGTGTTGTTTAGCTGTTTTCTGCCTGCTGCCAAAAGTTCGATCATCAAAGTGTGCCGTTTTCCATTTGCAGCCACTTTTTTCCTTCGCGTGCTCGCTGTACTATTAGTTTGAACCAAATTAAAAGCAGCAACAAAGAAGTGTTGTGTGTTGGGCGGGTTTGCTTTTCTTTTTTGTGCTAAGACTGCATATTCTTATCGACGCAGTGCAGTGCCTGGGAAGCAACGGACACAAACATAAACAAAGGATTATCCATTGCTCAATTCTTCGACCGTCTTCCACTTCGCAAAGGGTACCAAAAAAGGTAAGCATTTCACACGGAAGGATGAATGATTTTTTTTCCTTTGGAGAACAAATTTTTAATGCGCAAAATTGAAGAAATTCCCTTTTTCTTCTTAATGCTTTTTTGAAGGTCGAGATAGGGATCCGAAAATAGCGTTGTGAAAAAAGGACATAAGTTATGCAATTTTGCCTACAGTTCTATAGTAACCTTGTAAAGAAGCATTAATTATCGATGTGCTCGAGGGCTGCTAGATTGGGCCTGACGCGATCCTTGTTTTTGCCTCACCGATTTTTCACAACGGAATGGCGCGCTACTTTGGATGAGCCGTTAAATGCACCAACGGACGTTACGGTGGTTTACTTCCCTCGGAATGCAACGCGTAGACAGGCGTTTCATCAGTGTGCGTACGGGTAGCACAAGGGGGAGAAAGTGAATGTTTTGATCGGAACCGGTTTGTCGAGTTATTCGTTGCTGAGCGCATGATCACACTCCGATCTTTGATCGATCGTCGACGGCATACCGCTGTTTGTCACGTGACTTTCGTGGTACATGCTGCCGAGAAGACGGCGGCACTGTTTACGCTTCGCGCGCCAAAACGGGCACACGCTTGAGCCACACACTTGGCTCACTAGCCGGGCTGGTATGTTCTTCCTGTTTCGCAGGTTGAATGGCCAAAAACAGCCCCTCTCCACCAGCATGCTTTCTGTCGTTTGTCTCATATCGGGTAAAATTTACAACTCACGACTGTCCCACTAGTATGGGTTGGAGATGAATTAAGGCAGATATATTTAGACGCTTTTTGCTTGCCATGTGGCTATGTGAAAGCTAAGGATCATCCACCCGATCATGTCACCTGGCTGCTGGCTGTAAGTCACGATAAAGCAGTCAATAAAAGTGTGCCATGATCCAACTGGTGTAAATAGCAAAGCTCTACGAGACAACAATACCACCCACTGGCTCTGGCCGGTGTAATGGGCTATCGATTGTTTATTGCACGATATCTTGTGCCTGATAGTGAGACATTCGTATAAGATAGCTTCATGAGCCGGGAGCGAACCCATTCCACTGTTGCCAACGATGGGCAAAAGTGCAATGAGCCGAGCCGTACAATGAGACTAATTCTTTTTCGGAATAACGAGAAATGTTTGTCCACGTTGATAACATTATTCCACGTGACAGACCACGTTAATGGTAAGCGCGAGAGTGAATTTAAAGGTGCGTGTTTATCAGCGCCCAGTGCTTGTCTCGTATCAAATAATGAACTATGAACGTGACGGCACGACTGTTCAAAGGACAGCACAGTCGGACCAGCTAAGTTTCCAACCCGTACTTGAAATCGATTTCCCGCAAACCAATTCTCCCGGAAGCGAATCATCATTTAACTGGCGCCATCCCATTTCACATCCGTATTACCTTCGCCTCGTCCACACGGTCGTTCATCCCGCCAGACTTTTATCAGCACACAGTAATTGAAGTCGTTCAGGGCTATCAGCTGCTGAAAAGCGTTATCCCGCTTGAGCAAGTTTCGTTGTTTGGCATACAAACCAGCTGATTAAATCGTTTACTTATTTTCGCTCGATCGATCTCATTTCACGGAGTGTGGTTTCCCATTGCAGTTCTTGTTACTTGCTTCGACAACAAATACACGATGCAGCGTTGGTGGTTTTTAGAAGAAAATGGCGATGCGAAGGACCCGTCCACGTCCCAGAAGACGGAAACGTCCGTGAAGAAACCAAAGCAACCAACCCCGGTCGGTGATCGGCGGTACACGTTTCGTGTGCTGGTAACGTACGATTTACTGAAGGATGAAACCATTGCCATTACGGGTAGCTGCGAATCGTTGGGAAACTGGGACCCGGAACAGTGTGTACAACTGCATCCAGAAAACGGTAAGTTGGCAAAGGATGTGGTGATAATGGGTTCATGCTTTATTCTAAGATAAGTTCTTCTAAACACGATCGTGTTTCCTTGATTGGCGCAGTATGTTAGTCTCTAACGTCGCAATCCATTGTTTTGAGGCAGTTCTTGTTGAGTAAATGTGAGTGGGACACTGTCAAGGCCGTTTTGTCTTTACCAGTAATTTGATGCCACGGTGAGAAACGTGTTTTTATTTCGTTGTTTTTGTACCCTTTTGGTATCATTTTGTGCAAGGCTCACTCAAATGATGATCATCGCCTGGCTCTTTTAAGTTGCCGAGGAATGCAAAAACATTAGTAAACTTATTCCGCTACATACAGTCTCCTTTTTAAGACTGTTCCCATAAGGCAGTAAGGTTGAATGCCCTTTTTAATTATTTCCCTACCGTCACTACAAGTACTGCTCCACAAACATAATCGTTTCCATCCAATCTAAATATTTCGCGATATTTGTGTACACTCCGGGCAAATTTTCCGTTCCACAAAACCGTGCTCCAAAACTAACGATCCCGATAAGGAACCAACCTCCACCAACCTCTCGCATCAACGGTCCACCGGAGTCTCCTCGGCAGGAATCATTACCGTGCAGTCCACCGATGCACAACTGTCTGTCTGTGAGGGTGACGTTTGCCACGGCGTACACCGAATTGCACGCATCATTGTCCAATCCCGGCAGATCTACGTGCTTCTGTACGTCACTGGGTCGTCCTAGGGAACACGAAAAGACATACACATAGTCACACAACTATTTCGGCAAACGTTACGGCGCCACACTTACTTTCTTCTGTTTCTCCCCAACCGGTCACTGTGAACGTTTCGTTCACAATCGGAAGATGTTGGATGTCTTGACCGAAAGGCAAACAAATAGGACGTACATAGTCGTTGAATGTGACGTCGGAAGCGAGCCGTAGGATGCAGATATCGTTGGGACGCGAGATGTTGTGCATATCGTACTCGGGGTGTGGTGTGATTGTGTCCACTGCATAGTCCTCCCGGCAGATGACCTCATCCGAGTTCTCCACCATAGTACAGTTCTCCTTGCTGCTCGAGTTGAACTCATTGAAACGCACGTAAAGTCTAAAGGCAGAAGGAATGTCGCGTTAGTGGTGGCTGCTCTACGATGAGACACTCATACAATCTGTCGCCAGGCAACTCACAGCTTCCAGTTTGGTTTGTCTACGGTGCAATGTGCAGCCGTTATCACATATCGCTCCGTAACGAGCGCACCACCACACTTAGGCACGGTGCGATTTCTGCCAACATTATAGAACAACAGCCCAGCCCACGGATGTTCGCCTCGATCGGTTTCCTCGCCGAAATAGATCCGATCGGCTATGCTCTGCGCTCCACACGTAGGTAAATTGTCAAACTTTGGACAGCACAGCTACAACGGACACAGGGAAATGTACATATTGCGTATTGTTGCGTTGGTGCGCTTTAACATACTTACCAAGGGGATGTTTTTCTTCCGCGTAGGGTGCTTCATTTCGCCGCATTTTAGCGTTTCCAGATATTCCGTATCGTAGTGCGAAAAGTCCGGACTTTGCAGTATCTTCCGCACGTACGAGCAGTTTTTCACCGGTTCACAAATTCCCGCCGTACCGGACGGCGTTTTGCACGCATCGCCACTGTTGAGCGACTCGCCGAACGCTACCAGCACCAGCGACAAGGACACGATCGAACAAACTAACCACCTCATTGTGTACCGTGCAACTAACATGCAAAGCAGCAGCACGCCACGGCACGCAAAAATACTCGACACACAAAAATACCCGCTAAGATTATCAATTCCGCTTGTGCCCTACTGACAGGACCGGTTCTGTGTTGGGCTTGATAATGGTACGGTTTCACCAATATTCACCAAAAAAATATACCGAGAGCCAATCGCACAGCCCACCAATACGTGCGTTCGCGCGGATTAAAGCCGGTGTAGATGCGATTTGTATCTTTGGATTGCATCCGACAGGGAGAGAGAATGTTTGTCTGAAGGAGAGAACTTAATCACTGTTGGGGTATTCATCTCAGTTTCATTAAGACGCCTGGTAGAGGAATCTGACTGGGGACTGAACAGATAGTGTGAGGAGCGATGACGCTCAAGTACGAAAGTGGTTGTATTATCGCTTACTGTGGGTATTCCCCTACTTATAATAGTAGTTTTATGTTCATTTGTTTAACCCATGTCACCTCTCGGACAGGAGGGTCGACTGTCCATTAGTCCAGTGGTATTTTATGTTTGGATTTCCATGGCTTTCTTTGCGCTGGCCATTTCTATACGAGAACCTGAGCTGTGCTGTGCTGGGAAATACCATTTTATTTTATCAGTCTGCCATGAGTAAGTGTTTGATTTATTTTATTCTGGAACAGATTTGTGTAAAGCACACCTCGTTAAGGTTATAAAATCCCCCCCTCTGTTGAGTGTTCCGTGTCAAGAGTATTGATTTAAAGCTGTTTTTACGGGCAACTGAACTTATCGGGGATTATACCTCGAAATATTACTGGAACGTCAATTAACATATAAAATTTGAGGCTTATACTTTCACAAGTAAAACTCTGTCTCGTACCACACCTCCAGTTCATTGACATCTATGCGCACGTGTTGAACGTGTCATTCAAGTTCAAGATCGACTCTCGCCCACGACACGATGTCAAGTGTACGCTCTTGAGAGAGTCCTTCTACCATCACACAGGTGTTTGGATGTTGACCTCAACCTCCTTTGCAACTTGAAAAGAGCAACAAAGCTCATCGTCTACGCTGTGTTTGATTGGTCAGTTTACAGCACCGCACAAAGAGTAGGATTGAATCCTCATCCCCTTCCCCATTGGGGGTTTGTGGTGTTATGCTGTCTGTTGCAACGAGGTAAGCATGAATGTGTTGTTTCCCACTTTGCCGACAGTACAATTGATTTGCAACCTCTCCCTTTTCCTGTCGGCGTTTTGACCGGTGCTTGGTAAATAGAATAATAGTAGTGGGGCAGTTTGTTGCAGACGGATTTGTATAACTTTCACCCGGCCACGTTCTTCATATTGAATGCTCTTTTTTTAAGCTCTCGTCTGTGACAGGTTCAGCTTCCGTTATGCACAATAAATATTAATGGAACCAATAACCGCTAGTGACCCATTTGCACAACTCGCCCAATGGGAGTTTATTCGGCAGATTTGTGAAATAGTAACATCAGTTAAGGTTTGGGCTTGTTCGTTGCATTCCGATGAAATCTAAAGGTCCGCGAAAGTTTGGTGCATGAAGATCATTAGCGATCGTTAAAAACAAACTGCTTCAGACAGCTACGAAACTACAAATTGTCTCCATTGTTACTGAACAGACCGTTTTATTTAAGCTTCATTTAGGTTAAAATAATAAAGACCCCGAAAACAATATTATTTTTTAAGTATTTATGGAAATAGACAATTTGAAATTTGTCCCAGTACAACGTTGATCAAAAGCCACAAAACCCAGTTGTACAAAACCCAGTACAACGTTGATCAAAAGCCGGCGATAAAATAGTTCATCGACTGCGTTTTTAAACGGTTTCGTTTGTTGCACACCTCATCAAAACACTTCTTTTCCGGCGTGTGAATTGCCGCAGTGCCGTCAGTGAATTAAACCGCATGTGGACAATTTGATTCAATTCAGCACGAGTCGCGACTTCTACGGGCGTAATTCGATTGTGGCAATATGCATATGAGGGCTGTATGGAACGACATGATGCTCCATGTCGGTCGCCAAACCGTTTAGGCAGCAAACGGTTACGATATAGTAATTTTATGTTGAAAACAATTTACCTTGAACATTCATTTTATTTCTTTATATTTCTCCTCCTAGATGGTGATAGAAATATTTGGCGTTTGGCGACAGAACTACCTCGTGATGCTTCTGTGAAGTATCGCTATCTGATCTGCTCGGTCGATCCAACCAGTGGAAATGTCCACGTGCGACGCTTTGAAACTCACATCGTACCCCGGCAGGTCCCGATCGATCTGGCGGAGGAGGAAGTACCTACCGGCCAGATACAACCAAAGATCGACACGCTCGGTGATATCGATGGTAATATTAAGCTGGACAAGGGTTGGCTCACCACCGAGACCATCATGCAGTTTAAGTTCTTCGATAATCCATTCTCGGTGAAGGAACGCATCAAGAACCGGTTGCTATACGTGAAGGTAAGAATTCTATTTTAACAGCTGTTCACTGTAATGAATCATGGATCTTATTTTAGATAACAACCATGAATTTACGTATCAATGCGGAATCCCAAAATCTGTCCTCGTTGCTGGAAGAATCGCTTTCGAACGATACCCGTGAGAATGGGACGGAATCGGCGACCACTTACTCCTTCACGGAGGTGACCTCGCTTCTCAACCCGAATGTTTGCTATGAGCAACAGTCACAGTTCGGTTGTCCTTATCAAAAGGACGATTTCCTCATCTACAACGTCACCGTAGCAGAGCCTGAGAACGTGGCCTACCTCGTCGATCTCTACACGTACAGTTCCAAGTCGAAGGAAGACGAACCACCGTACCATCTGGGTTATCATTACATACTACCGAACTTCCTGAAAAAATCCGAGGGCGTCCTAGAGTTGCCGGTTACGTGTGCTAGCAAGCATCGGCCGCTCGGTATGATGCGGATCGAATACCTGAAAGTCACTCCGCTATTGCCCTCGCGATGCACGCTAGAGCGATCGTACATTCGGTACTGGAACAAACGTTGGACCGGGCTGGACGTGGGCCATCGTGGATCCGGCACTAGCTTCAAGGCGAGCGATGGCAATGTGATCCGTGAGAACACGATCGCTTCCCTGAAGAAGGCGGTCGCTCACGGTGCCGATATGGTGGAGTTTGATGTGCAACTGAGCAAGGATCTGGTACCGGTGATCTATCACGATTTCGACATTTACGTATCGCTCAAGCGCAAAACCACGCTCGAAACGAACGATATGCTGGAACTTCCGATGCGCGAACTGACGCTAGAACAGCTCCGGAACCTGAAGGTAAATGTAACTCCATTTCTACGCCATCCACATTTAGGTAAAAGTACGCATATTTCCTACACTAACCACCATTTTGGACCCCTGTTCCCCACTCTACCTCTTCAACAATCCCTTCAATGGGTATAGGTCTACCACGTGGTGGAGGGTAGAAACCGTGAGGCCAAATTCTTCGACGAAGATCTGGAGGAGCATCAACCATTCCCTCAGCTAGCCGAAGCACTCGATCAGATCGATCCGCACTGTGGCTTCAACATCGAGGTGAAGTGGTCGCAAAAATTGAAGGATGGCCGGATGGAATCGGAGCTGACATTCGATACGAACCTGTACGTCGATTGCATATTGCGCGTGGTGCTAGCGAAAGCCGGCAACCGGCGGATTGTGTTCTCGTGCTTCGATGCCGACATCTGCACGATGTTGCGCCTCAAGCAGAACCTGTATCCGGTAATGTTCCTAACGCTCGGCGTTACCAGCCGATATCCGAGCTATCATGATCCTCGCTGCAACTCGATCGAGATGGCCGTGCGGAACGCTTATGCAACGGAACTGTTGGGTATCGTCGCGCATACCGAGGATCTATTGCGCGATCAAACGCAGGTAAGCAAAAAGGATTAGTTTCGATTGAGCTATATTACCACATTACTGATCTGTTTCCTGTTTGCAGGTGAATCTGGCGACCGAGAAAGGGTTGATCATATTTTGCTGGGGTGATGACAATAACTGTAAGGATACGATAAAGCATTTAAAGAGCCTCGGTATCCATGCCATCATCTACGATAAGATGGACATTTACTCTGACAAGGCGGTTAAGGTAAGTAAACATTCATTCTGGTCATCGCCATATTCCGATGCCGGCTGGAGTGCCGCATCTTTGTCAGACAGTATTTCGCTTCGCCTCGATGCACGAGCTCTAGCTAACTTTGCTAAATCGATACGATCGTTCATTTCTCCTGGATGCTTCTGCAATATACCATTCATTAGCTCAAGTTGATTGATATTGAAAAGTTGCTTGCTATTTTCTTTTGTTTGGTGTGTCTTTGCTGATTGTTGTGTTTGTAAGTACTCGTCCTACTGTGTATGTTTGTAATGTATTTATATATTTCTGGAATGCTTGGAATGGTTTAAAAGATTTTTAGATCTGATCAACATCATGTTAAATTTTTGAAATAATTTGTAAAAGTAAACAAGGAGTTCATACATCATTATACCTGAAAAATGTAAAAGCCACTTCTTTATGTTTCTTTTAAAGCTTTGTAAAAAAACTCATGATTTATAAAAGTCAGCAAAATGACTGATTTCAATCCTGTAAGTATTAAGTCACGTAGCCATTCATTGTAAAAGTTTTCTCCTCCATTAAATCGTCTCTATAGTCGACCATTTATTTTTACTGGAAGTGTTACAATTTGTTGCTTACTGTTTTGCCTTCTATATCGCTCCGAAACAAGTAACAAAATCATGAAATTCATACACAACGACAAAATGTTCTCCTCTACCTGCAAGCACATACGTTTGTAGCTTCGTTCTGTCCTTTGTTTGTAATGCCATGTTGTTAATTTGTACTCAAACATCTTTGGCCATTATTTGTCCACCTCAAGCGCTACTCATTGCTCATAGATTTCACCAAAAGAACGTGCGATGTACATGTTCATTTCTTTCTTCTCTTTATCTTTCCCTAATGCGCTATCATTCCAGGTGGAGGATGATGGTGCTGTTAGTGTGAACAGTACCGAGGGTGTTACGGTATCGCAACAACCCGCTGTTGAAGCTAAAAAGCAATAGACCTTAGATTAAACTCTTACTAACGCGAACTATACCATCCGTGGTTGTGGTCATTGTGTGAGGAAGCTCCCTGTTTCGTCGAGTGTTTTTGTTTTAGTCCTGTCGTTAGTACTGTGTCCAGTTTACAACATATGTATCTGCATCATTTGTACGGACCGAAGCTGCCTTCTTGTTGCCACCTGTATCGTTGCGTACAATGCCTTGCTGGGGATGTTTATGTGCTGTTTCCGTGTTTCAAACTGATGTTTGATTTTTTGTTCCGTTTGCACCATATATTGTTTATCGATAGGATTGCGTTAGTACGTGTATAGTGACGTGAGAGTGATATGTGTCCGTAGATGTCCCCGATGATGTAGAAGATATTTAGTATTTATTTGATGTTGTGCTTGCAACCAACGCATTCAGCTTTGATGAACATTCACAAGAAAAGAGCAACAACTAGGAAATCTTTTAAAAAACCATTGATCGACGATCGCGTACTTCTGTAGAAGGAAATACAGTCAACAGTACAGCAAATGTATTCTGCTACATCCAATAATGTTATTCATGTTTTTCCAACCCATCTAGGAGAGTGTATTTTTAGTTGGAGCCCGAGATTCGCAAGCAGCATTACTGCAGCAGATTAACATCGAGAACCGGTACGAGCAGACGAATCAGCACGAGTTTTTAAACGACAAGGACGTACGGCTTAGTCTGGACAAAACGGCTTCATCGGCTGGTTCGGCACTTTCTACATCGACACCATCGATTTGAGTTGGAAAATTACGGGCTTTTATTACCAGTGCAAAGAAGAATGGATGTGAGTGAGATCGTTATTTTCACATGCTGATATGATTCGTTTTTTTGTTTTGTTATTTTTAAATTGGGAAGATTTATTTTTGAATGCTTGTCTTTACATTTAACTGCTGTAAAGGTTGGGTGCAATTTGGAATGATGTTAGCAAAGGAAATCTTACGTGAAGATGTGAGGTGATGTTTCGAATTTATTTTTACAAACCAAATGAAGGAGTAGCCTCAACGCGTTTTAGATGTACATGATGAAGATTGACCAATTGGTTGGTTCCAGCGCCGGCCACTTTACATGAGATTGAGATTATAATCGTGCGTGTATGTTTTTTTTTTGTTCTTATAAATCACAGCGCCTAACAAACGATGTGCACTGAATGCGGGTTCAATGTAGGGAAAAAGAAAATTAATATATTAACCACAAATGTAAGCACTCCCTTTTCTACTCTGTGCACAACCAGTTATCACCAGGAGGTTACAAACGGAAAGCAATCAACGTTCACAACACAATAGTTCTTTACAGCTATAATGCCACCGAAAGCCTAAAGTATCAAAAGCAAAATTTAGCCAATTTACTGTTCGCTAGATACGCATAAGTGTTTAAGTTTAACTGCAACTGTTTCCTTTCACTGGTGGATTGATGCTATTAGTAAAAGATTATGAAAATAAGAATTGATGAGGGTGAACGTAGGTTATGCACTATTTAACACTAAGCACCAAGTTTCTTATTTTTTTTTATAGTATAAATTTCCTATTTCTTAAGCTATTCTTTCTAACCCATTTCATGAGGCTTCAATTTAATGGATAAAACATAAGCTATTTGGTATGTTTTGTTTGTTTTTTATTTTTATGTTTTGCTCTTTAGTACGTACGTTCCAAGCGCAATAAATTAAGAAAAAATATCTGCAATAATTTCACTGCCAAATTGTGTAACATATCACAAAGTGTAGTTACTTACTTTTCAACCACTATTGGAAAAGCTCTCTTGCTGTGTTGCTGTACACGTGTTGAATAATTGGTGTCTGGACAACCATAGCTGCATCTTCTTGTACGAAACCCTTGGTGGCACCAAACAGCTATGAAAGTGTTCCATCTTGCTGAACTTTTCAAAATTCAACCGTGTACGATAGTCATCTCCCAAGAATCTATTGCAAATCGTTCGAGGGAATTCATTCGGGGAAATTGAGGGAAAAATATGATTGGAGTTATGTACCGCTGCATATGGGACTATTGACCAAATTACGACAATCTACAATCCTATAGTTTACTATTGTTGAAATTCGTAATCAAAAACGGTTGATAAAGAGCTTGCGCACATACGCATACGCTTGAATTCTATTATTGAAATCGGTAAAGTCGACCAAACGCTGCTTATCGGTGCTCCCTTCGGGAACGGTAGCGCATTCTTTGCATTCCTTTTTATGGCTCTGTTTGCGCATCTAGTCTATTTACGACCCAAGCGCCATCGCGTCAGGATCGGATCGTTTGTCAGATCGTACAGTTCGCACAAAGCAAAGCTGATGATCAGTATGGTAAACATTTTATTTCGTATTGCTTGCGTTACAATTTTCTCACAATTTTGTCTCGCTGCACCGAGCAGGTGAGTTTGAAACGAGCTTTAACGAATTATGCTGTTGTGTGGTGTAATAAAACGAGCTTCTATTTGCTTACCTTTGCAGCAGGTTTGAGTATGAAAATTCACGGGAAAACTCTGTCGATGATGTAGATCAGTTGCATCCGTTTGATCTACTCATTTTCACGCAACGTTGGCCAATCACCGCTTGTTTCGAATGGCGTGAAACGGGCAAAGGCCATATATGTGGTCTACCCACACCGGCCACCGTCTGGACAATTCATGGCATATGGCCGACGAAGTGGAATACAATTGGACCCGCATTCTGTAACAAATCGGCCATTTTCGATTTATCTCAGCTCACATCGATCGAGCAGCAGCTGAAAGACCATTGGTTGAATGTGGAGAAAAACAAACCGGACGATTCGCTTTGGGAGCACGAATGGTTAAAGCACGGTACCTGTGCCGCTGAGGCAATCGAACAGCTGAACACGGAGAGTAAATACTTTAACCAGGGCCTCACCTGGTTGGAACAACACTCAGTCAATGCAGCTTTTGCTGCGAGTGGAGACATTAGGCCCGGTTACAATTACAGTCTGGCGACGCTCAACAAGGCACTGTTCGATTATTACGGGAAGAATGTAGCTATCGAATGTTACTATGACCACAAGACCCATCGGCAGCTGCTGAACGAGATACGCATCTGCTTCGATAAGCAGCTTCAATCGGCAAATTGCGATGGGATTGTGGGCATGGAACGGATGGCAATACCGAATGCGCGTGTTGGCACGGTGATAAGTAACTGTAATGCTGCCAACCCCATCTTCTATCCGGATTCTGTGCCAAAGGAAACGGTACCGAAGGTGGTGATGAATTCCGAAGCGACGTACGAAACGGTTTATGAAGTTTCCAACGGACAACAACAGCAAACGTACGAATTTGTCGAAGTGATTTTGGTTTAGATAGTAATTGCTGGGTTTAGGAAATAGTGTAGCTAGTACAATAGCACTCAATACCACGGTCGGTTTGAGTAACTCCTCGAATGTAACGTGCTCTACCTGCAGGCAAGACTGATCATTTCAGTTATAGGTAAATGAAGTTCCAACTAATGATTGCAGCGCAAGAGGAACCCACCATCGGTTGTAGCACTAGCCGGGAAAAAGATTTGTCCAAAGAACATTATTTACACTACACAAAAACTGTTGCAGTGTAATGTACTTCATTGTAGCAAATTCTTTCTTTAGGGCGTTAAATTGCATATACTACTGGATCGTATGAATAAAAATCTCCCATTTTCCCCAGAACATAATCATAAGTACCAGCTTTCGCGATCATAGAGATCGTTTTTTTAATATAGATTTATACCGCAATTAGATCACAAACCGAACCGACAATCGCATTGGTTAAGGAATTTTTACAAACATCTTGCTAATGTCTAAGGTGCTTTTGTTACGATCAGTACTGCATTCGGCACAAGACCCAGCTTGTCCAGTGGCATATCGTACTCTTCGGCGCTGAACACCTTCTTCGGAAAGTTCGTCATCAGTCCGAAAGATGCATCGATCGAGTCCATTTTTAGCTGCACGAACAGCCGCACGGCGGCCAACTGTTCACCGGCCTGGAACGATTGTACGAGCTGCGTACCGTCCATCATGCGGATCGCAATCTTGGCCGTGGTGTAACTCTTCGTCTCCGCTGGTTTCGTTGGTGTGGTGGACGATGGCTTTGGTGCCGGTGACGGACTGCTCGTGGTGGAGGTTGGTGACACGGCAGCAATCTCTCTACAAAAAAAGTCACATAGAAACATCCATTAGCAAAAAGTTGTGTGGGGTTTAAAACCTCATAACGCGCTCATACACACCCAGTCTCTTTTGCTTTCCGAGCAGCCCGATCTGCTTCAATCTGAACCCGAACACGGTCCCGCGCTTGCTGACTTTCCAACTTTTCGCGCTTCCGCTGGTCCATCAATTTTTTCATCTCCTGTTCCTCCATCTTACGCCGTGCCTCCAGCATATCCTTGCCAGATTTAATGCGCAGCCGCTCCCGCTCCATCGCTTCCTTCTTTTCGTTCTCCTCCCGTTCCTGTCGCTTGCGGCGCATCTTCTCCTCTAGCAGGACGAGCTGCGCCTTCTTCTCTTCCTCCGTTAGCGGTTTCTTCTCCTCGGTCGACTCGGAGAAGCTGCTGTGTTCCGTTTTGGCAGCATGAAACTCTACCTCTTCCTGGGATTTGAACAGTTTGCCACACTCGTCGCATTTGAGCGACTTTGCTACGGCCGCCGATTGCTCCTCAGTCGATCCTCCGGCCGATGTGTTTTCCGTTGTTTCGGCAGTCGTGCTGCTGGTGCTATCACCGGTCGGACCGGACGCTGGTGGCAGTGGTTCGTCAGCGTGCGCAAGCAACCATTCCATCGCCTGTTCTACACCTTTGTTGTTGGTTACTTCGAGAGCTCGTTCACTGCCAGGATAAGGAACCGTACGAAAAGCGAGTTAAACAAAAAAGGAAAGAAAGGTTTTGCACGCCTTTATACTTACGCTTTCTCCTTGGGAAAGCCCATATCTATCAGCGTTTGAATATCGGACATGGTAGCGCTTAACACAAACTATTCGAACTAGCGCAAGTTAATTAAAATAAGTGCGAGATGTCCCTTTTCTTCGCAATCACGGTAATGTGTAATTTTCTTGTAAACCAAACACCGTTGTGGCTGACAGTTGTTAATAAAACTAGCATGACAGCGGTAAATGTCAACACCAATTTTAAACCCCTCCTTATGAATCACCAACGGGTGAGTTTGTTTATTTTGTTACGAGTTTTACTACTTTTCCGTAATAATTTGGCATAGAATTTGCTCGCTATACTATAAGAAGCTTAAAAGGTTACTAATAGTGCACGTTTCAATCGTCTACCGTCTGCATTGTTCGCTTGGTTTGGTTCCACCCAGTACGTCCCTCGCCTTATCATCCCACTTGTCAAAACAGAAACAATCGTTCACCACCGAAAATATTGACGTGTACCATTTCCTGGCAGAGCAAGGAAAGCCAGTTGGAGTGCAAATTTTCCGTTTTGCTTGAAAAACATCAGCAATACAGGGCGTATAGTGGGTAGCTGTCGCTCGTCTGTTCGCCATCGGGATGAACTTCCTTAAAAGTGGCCTACAAACTGTGCTCGGTTCACAGCAACCGAGCCAAGCGCCCAGCGGTGCTGAAACGGTAAGCTTTTCGCCCTGTGATTTACTCCTGCCCGGGAAAAGGTTGCTACTTTTCGTACAGGACACGAACATTGAAAGTATGTGTGTGTGTGTGTTTGTGTATTTTCCTTCTAGGTGGAACTTTTGGTAGAACGTGTAACATCGTCCACCCTGCTAGATGACCGGCGCGATGCGTGTCGGGCGTTGAAAGCCCTTTCGAAAAAGTTTCGCATCGAGGTAGGCATTGGCATGAACGCGATGCTGCAAGTGCTCAAGACGGATCGAACAGACTGTGAGATTATCGGCTACTGTTTGGACACGCTCTGCCATGTCACATCACCGGAACAGTTCGAAGAGGAAGAGGATAACCCGAACGTAACGGCCAACATCGGTGAACAGTTTACGGAAATTTTCATCAAAAACTCCGACAATGTGTGCCTGGTGCTGGGTTGCCTGGAAGAGTATGACTTTCGCGTACGGTGGGCCGCAATCAAGCTGCTCACCAATCTGCTGGCTAACCGGCCGAAGGAAATACAGGAGATAGTGCTCGTCAGTCCGATGGGTGTGTCGAAGATGATGGATTTGCTGATCGACAGCCGGGAGGTGATCCGGAACGATGCCTTGCTGTTGATGATACAGCTGACGAAAGGAAATGGAAACATTCAGAAGATTGTCGCGTTTGAAAATGCGTTCGATCGCTTGCTGGACGTTATTAAGGAGGAAGGTTGCTCGGACGGAGGCATCGTGGTGGAGGATTGTCTTATATTGATGCTCAACCTGCTCAAGAACAATCCAAGCAACCAGCAGTTCTTCAAGGAAGGTTCGTACATACAGCGATTGGCACCGATGCTGGAACTTTCCACCGACCAGGATCAGGCGGGCATGAGTCCGCAGAAGGTTTCGAATCTGCACTGCATGCTGCAGGTTGTACGGGCGCTAGTGTGTCCCAGCAATCCTCAGCAGGTGATAGGCTCGTGCCAGAAAGCAATCCGCAGTTCCGGGTTGCTCTCGGCCATATGCAACATTATCATGGCGAGTGGAGTGCCACCGGATTTACTGATCGAAACGGTCAACACGATCGCGGAGGTGATTCGGGGCGATGGACAAAATCAGGATTACTTCAACTCGTTCATTGCACCGTGCGATCCACCTGTGTCGGCGATCGTGCTGCTGCTGATATCAATGGTCAACGAGAAGCAACCACTTTCACTGCGCTGTGCCGTACTTTACTGCTTCCAGAGCTATCTGTATCGCAACGAAGGTGGCCAGACGTCACTGGTTAAAACACTGTTGCAATCTTCCGAGCAGACGACTTCGATTACAAGCGGACAACTGCTGTGCCGCAGTCTGTTCAGTACGGATCCCCTTTCGAACTGGTTTGCGGCCGTATCGATGAGCCACGCACTGCTGGAGAATCCGGCCCAAAAGGAGCAATTGCTGCGTGTGGTGCTGGCCACGTCTCACACTAGCAAACCGGTTTCACTGCTGGAACAGTGCAACCAGCTGCTGCAGCAGGCAAACTGCAAGTTCCAGAGCAAGGTCGGCCTGCTGATGCTGCTGTCCGTGTGGTTAAGCCACTGTCAGCTGGCGGTACGTACATTCCTCTCCATCCCGGGTACGGTCGCATACCTGACCGGGCAAATATCGGCCAACGAGCACGGCGACAACGAGTATTTGGTGCAGGGTTTGTGCGCCTTCCTGATGGGCATCTGCATCCAGTTCAACGATAACAGCGTACAGGAGCATCAGCGCGAATTTCTCTGCCAGCTGCTGGTGAAACGAATCGGACTCGACACCTACAACAAGAAGTTGGGCGAAGTGTCTAAGCACGAAAATTACAGCAAATCGGCCAAACAGCCCCAGATACGCATCGCGTCGACAACCGATTTGCTGCTGGATTACGAATTTTGTCGCCTTTTCAAAGCGCTCGAAGCGGTCATCTCAAAAACGGTTAACGGGTTCAGCTCCGGTGGAGAAAACATCACCGAACTTACCCTTAGCCAGGAAGCGTCCGGTTTGGTAGCACAGTATAAAGACATCATCCGGGAGCAAGATGCACGGCTTCAGGCTCTCCAGCAGCAGCTCGCACACGCCGAAACCAAAGTACATGAGCTGACCGGTGCCTTGGAACAATCGCTTTCCAGCAATGGCCAGCTGCAGGATCAGAACATACTGCTGAAAGCGCAACTCCAGGCAGCATCCGATATGCGGCAGCAGGCCATTTCTTCCTCGGCATCTTCCCCGCTACACCTGCTTCCGGCGCAGGGCGATCAGCAGGAGGCACTCGAAAAACGACTTTCCATGCTGACGCTCGAGCAGCAAACGGATCGAGCGAAACTCGTCTACTACGAGTCGGAAAACAGCCGCCTGCTGGGTGAGCTGGACCAGCTTCGGGCACGTGTAACGACGGCAGAAGGTAAAGTAAACGAGTCCGGTACCGAGCTAGATAAGCTGCGGAAGGATCAGGAAGATTTGCTTGAACTGTTGACCGACCAAGAGAACAAACTGCAACGCTACCGGATGGAGCTGAAGCGTGTGACCGGCCAATCGTTCGACGAGGATGACGAAGAAGATGATGAGCTGCAAGCGATAGAGGCAAACGATGGTGGTGAAAGCCAGAAAGAAACGACCACGAACACAGCCAACAATGGCAGCAATGCTTCCAACTATCCGGGAGGAGGATTTGTGTGCTAACCAACGACGACCGATCGTCCGTCGTCGCAATGCTTTCCCCGATTCCGCTTCGTATCACACTTTACGCTACTAAATGCACGCAATAGAAAGCCAATAAATCATATGTTTTTGATTACGAACGAAACTAGGCGCAGGTGTACATATTAGCTATTAGCCAGTAGTACGTTTGAGTTAATATTATTAGCGTTTAACAGGATGTATACACATTCAGCAGACAAAATCCACAATAAAAGTAGCATTAAAATTATCAAACCACCATGCTGTTTACAGAGTGCTCCTAATAGCAATTATTGGGACCTAACTTTATTTAAACTCCTTCCCTGTCAACACACAAAAAGTACAGCAGTAGGTTACACGATTACTTACTAACGACAGAGAGTCGCATCGATCTTTTGTAACCAAGGCACGGCAAGCTTAAGCTTTCGTCGATAGTTTACATCGCTTGACACGGGATTGCGCTCCAGATAGACTGTCGCAAGGCGCTTATTGCTGGCCAGCTTATCCACACAACTCCACTCCGAAATGCCATTGTCGTTCATCTGAAAAACGGGAGGGAAAAAAGCACAATTTCAGTCTTGTCTTCCGGTGTGGACAAAAGCACCCAAACTCACCCAAAGTTCTTCGAGCTCTTGCAAATGTTCAATGTTGTCGATGCGCTTCACCCGGTTCTTGGCCAGATCGAGCGTATCGAGCTTTTTGTTTTGGTCCAAGTTTTCAATCTCCTCAATGCCATTCTCCGATATGTACAGCTCCGTCAGATTGACCAACTGGTCAAGGTTTTCGATCTTCGTTAACCGGTTGCACTGCAAGCTTAAACATTCCAGCTTGACCAGCTTGTCGAGGTTTTCGATTTTCGTTATCTTGTTCTTGCCCAGATACAGATGGGTCAAGTTGGTCAGATTGTCCAGGTTTTCAATTTTCTGTAAACGAAAGCACAAACATTAGTAATGGCCAACTTAACGCGGGACAGCTATGGCATACCCGGATCTTATTATCTCCCAGCTCCAGCATGGTCAGACTGGTGAAATGGTCCAGATTTTCGATCAATGTTATGCGATTAGCACACAGGAACAGCTTTCGCAGATTGGTCAGCGTGGACAGGTTCTTGATCTGATGCAAGCGATTGAAACTCACGTCCAGCATTCTTTTGGGGGATGTATAATAGAAAACAGATTAGTTTCTTCATTCCATTGCGACCACCATTCACGATTTTACGTACTCCAGATTGACAAGTTGGTCCAAATTTTCCAGCTCCGTTATCTGATTGTCATACAGCTCGAGCTCGATCAGTGATGTAAGATGGTCCAGATTTTCAATCTTTTTTATCAAGTTCCAGCGCAGGTATAGCCTGAAACGTGTGCACGTATGAATCATCGCTTCGAGTTCTCATGCTTTCCCACCATTAGTTTCCGCTTCGCACTTACCGTTCCAGCTTCGTCAGCGGTTCGAGGTTTTCGATCTTTCCTATGCGCCCATGATTCAGATCGACCTCGGTCGTCTCTGGATTGATCGTAATTACGTCCTCCATTTTAACGATCTCATGTTCGGCCACCTCTCCCGCACCCGGTGGGCGTTCTTCGTCGACCGTGGGAGAATCGGCCCGCTGTTGTTCTTGTTGATCTGATCAGAAAGTTATACACGTGCGTGTCTTAGCGAAAAATTTACCCTATTCTATAACACTGGGAAACATTCTTACCATCGTTAGCACTCATTCTCCGGCAGAGCGATCGATACTTTTCAATCAGCAAACAGCACGCCCGCGAAGGGAATTGTTCAAGACTGCGTTCTCTACACCGGACGAGTTTTGTTGATGCGCTGAAACGAAAACAATAGAACGTCAGAGCTGAACGCTTTATCAAGTCTTCATTCGTACCACTCACATATCTGTATTGATTCGCGAGTTTTTTTTTAAATTAAATGGTGTTTTAATCTTTCCACTTCAAAGGCGGCAAAATGTTACCAAAAATTGGTGAAATTCAATCTGTATACGTTCGGCAGCTGATCTGAATCGATTGCGGAAGGTTGGATAATGCATCATGTTGAATCTGCCATGTAGCCGTGGAAAATAATGACAGTTCACTTCATCTCAATAATGGCACCGATGGTAGTTTTTAGAACAACTTTTATTTCCTCCAAAAGCTCATCTTTTTCCATGACGACACTCGAAAAAACTAACAACACTTGATAAGGAAATGTTTATTTACCCTGTAGTGTTCTAAATAGGCCATTCTGTATGCTGTTTCTTTAAATACAGGTTGAAATCATTATCGTTTAGAACACACCGAATGGAAAGTGACATTTGCCATGAGCTAACCTGATGTTGCACACTTTCACAAAGCTGCGCTAATCAGATCAAAGCGTAAACAAAACATACGACGAGTAGGATCCGATTATAACTAAAATTAAGTCTCTTGTTCTTCGCGTTTCCAGTGCTTTAACCCATTCTGGTAGCGCTTGTGTTAGCCTTTTTACGTTCTATATAATTTCCGGCTGTGCATTCCAAAAATGTGTTACCCATTGTGACCCTTCATCGACAATCAAACAACGGCAGCGAAACTTCCCAAACGATAGGATCTAATTAAAAGGTCACAAGCAAAGTGAAAAATGCCTTCCCCCCGGCAAGAGTCTCTTCCCCATCAAGTGCCTCCGAGCATCGATGAGTTGTACATGGAGCATGATTTCTACATCGGACTTGGGCTGGCCCTTTCCAGCAGCATCTTCATTGGGTCTAGTTTCATCATCAAAAAAATTGGCCTCCTGCGGCTGTCCCGGGTCGGATCGGTCCGTGCCAGCGCCGGTGGATTTGGTTACCTGCGCGACTGGATCTGGTGGGCTGGCCTTATCTGCAGTAAGTGCAAACAAACGTGCTCTTTTCTTCCCTTGTTTCTTTTTAAGCTCATCCCATGCCATGAGTCATCGTAAGAACATTCATCGTTCGTGTGTGGTATGCGTGAAACGAGAGAATTTGATAAGGCCTACTGCGATACGATTAGGCAGACAGCTAGCGAGTCTTTACTCTCCCCAATGCGATGTTCTAACATAGTTCTCTCTCTTTTTTTTCTTCCTAGTGGGCGTTGGAGAGGCGGCCAACTTTGCCGCTTATGCTTTTGCGCCGGCCTCGCTTGTTACGCCGCTCGGTGCGCTCAGCGTGATTGTGGCCGCCGTCATGGCGTCCAAGTTTTTAAAGGAACGATTAAACCTGCTCGGCAAACTGGGCTGTTTCCTATGCATCGTAGGATCGACGATCATCGTCATACATTCACCGAAAGAAGGTGAAGTGGAGGATCTTAACCTGCTGATCGACATGCTGCAAGATCCTACCTTTATCACGTACGTCGTGCTGATTCTCGCGCTGTCACTCTTCATCGGATGCTGGGTTGGGCCGCGCTACGGCCACAAGCACGTAGCCGTGTACATTTTGCTTTGTTCGGCCATCGGGAGCCTTACGGTCATGTCCTGCAAAGCGCTCGGACTTGCGCTACGCGACACACTTTCCGGCAAGTCGAACGATTTCGGCATGTGGTTACCGTACTTCCTCATCATCGTGACGGTCGTGTTCGTGGGCATCCAGGTGAACTATCTGAACAAAGCGCTAGACATCTTCAACACCAGCATCGTGACACCGATCTACTACGTCATCTTTACCACGCTGGTCATTACGGCGTCGGCGATTCTGTTCAAGGAATGGCGGCACATGCGCCCCGAAGACATTATAGGGGATTTGTGCGGCTTTTTCGTCGTGATCGTCGCTGTGATACTGCTGAATGCGTTCCGCGAGATGGACATTAGCTTGAGCGACGTGAAAGGTATTATGCGACCGAAGCGGGAACTGCTGCACTCGTCGCACAAGGGTGCCCAGTACGAGGACTATCTGAACGATAACGAAGAACGGGGCCCACTGAAGCCGCAGTACGGTACGAACTATTTGAATGCGTAACGACAAATCAACGGCCGACCGGTGGAGGTTCGCGCTAGCAATATGTTACATTTCGAAAGGGAAGCAGCCAAGTTGAACTTGAAGCAAGTGTAAAAAGACCGAAAATTAAGACAGCTGCAACTAAATTATAGCGTATAGAGAAGACAAATCAGCATACTGTTTTGGAGAATATTATTTGAACACAACATGATAACAGAACTATACGGATACGCACGGTTTATAGAACGCAGTTCGACCAATATACTTCCCTTTTTCTTTCAGCAGAACCACATCGTTAGATAGAGATTTACGTAAGAAAGGAACAATCTGTACATCACTTTGCCCCGCCGCCGTGTCCTTAAGCTGCCAATACCGGCATCGTTACTTGCAGTATTTTGGTTGCGTTATCGAAATGGGCCTCCACTTTGCTCTCGTCGATACGATAGTCCACGAACACGTCCAGCAGGTAACCTTTCTTGCGTGCTTCCAACAATATGCGATCTTCTCCAACGTCCAGCGTGATCTCACTCGATGAAATCTATTCCAAAAAAGTATGAAAATACATTGACTTAAACAGGCCGATCTTGAAGGACGGACTCACAACACTTACACAATCCGGCAGATGAAATTCGCCTATCAATCGTTTCGCTCTACCAGCTGGTGGTTCACGGAACAGTTTGCTCTCCGGTTTCTTTGTCGCGGCCTGCGAAATTGCCGCCTTTGTTGGGTCAGGCACGTAAGGTGCACTGTTGCTACCGGTGCTTACCGGCACCACCGTACGCGAACTGTTCGTTTCGTTTTTGACCGTTTTCACCGTTCCCGCATCGATCTCTTCAATGAGTGGTTTCTTTCCTCGGTTTGCTTGCGACCCCGGAAGTGGCATCGGGCTTTCAAGCTCGCTCAGTAGCGCCCGATCTTCGGCCGTCTGGTGCGGGTAGCTTTCGATCACCTGCTTCACGTCCCGGTTCTGAATGTTGTGCGGGATCAACCGGTCCATAAACTTTTTGTTCTTCAGTATACGAAAGTTGCTCTCGTCCAGCGGAATGTCGAACTTGTTTTCCACCCCATCGAACAGTACGGTGATGAGGAACTCGCGCATCAATCCGCCCGATTCGATTTTGGCGTAGAAATTCGTATTGATCGCAATATCACACACCTGGCAGCTTTGGTTGGATTTGTCCTGTGTTGTACGTGGAACGGTTATACTCATCGGTATGCGGTATGAGCTGGGTTCACCATCGTTCAAGATGCGTATCAGCTCGTCTTCGGTGATGTCGCGCGGTGGCGGAATGCCATCCGTTTGACAGAGATTGATGAAAAACTTGTCCGTCGATCCCTTCTTGAATGCCTTAATACAGAATCCTAACAGGAAAAGCAAAACAAAAATACAAACATTAAGGTAAAGTTTCTTACAAACTTAATACAATTTCACTAATAGAAATGTTCCAGATGCATTATAATAAAAGATCAATGACCAACAAGAAGAAGTCTTACAAGTTCCAAGATTATAAACTTATTCTGACTGAGTATTTATGGATTGTACAATTAAAATAAAGAATGACCTAATAGCTTTTGATTCGTGTTGTGTTACTAAGCGCAAGGAAATGTGTAAACCATGAACAACATAAAACGAAAAGAAAATGGGCTTATTTCCATTACAATCAACCGAGACTCTCATTTAGGGTCAAAATACTCCGAAACTATATTATCAATCAAACAGACTGTCGAGATCTGATCGTTCATATATATTGTGATAAGAATAATCAAATCCTGTACGATCGTAAACCAACCGCAACCATGCCGGACAACCATTAGGGCCTTTGGAAATGACTAGAATTAACGCCGGCAAAACAAACACCAGCGAGTGAACAAAAATTTGTTGAAGGCTGTGTGCAAACCACCCCCCCCCCTCCCCCCACCAACAGCCGAGTACAATGACTGGCTAAATTGTTCGTCATCAGACGCGCTCCCACATAGCGCAACCACTCGGTGCGTTTCATGACGTTATCCCCAGCGTGTTCAGCGCGGCATTTTCGCTGTGAATGAATGCAACGATGACGTTATCGTGCGAAGCGCCAAAATAGGGAAGCGCACCACACGCACCAACCACCAAAGTAGAAGCCATAGAAAACAACTTCACCACCGGTGTAACCTGAGGCCACCATTCCCACACCTTCGGTTCCAATGTTGTTTGGTAGTAGTGGCTTCGTTACGATACACCGCTTTTTTTTTTGGTCACATCCACGTACATAACAAATACAATCCTAAAATATCGATGATAACCGAAGAACCATAATAATGTACCCCCGGCCGTTAATGTGTCCTTCACAAATATTATACACGAACGTTCTAAAATGTAAAAGAACGAATGGTTTTGCTATCGCTTCACTATTTAAAGACCATATTAGAATAATAGTAGCGGAAAGAAAGCTCATTAATTATGTGCGACAAAAGGGATGTTAACCCTCGGTGCGGCCAAAACAAAAAAAAAAGCTTGCTTTGGAAACGGTCAGTTAATTATGTGGGTGGTTTGCAGGGTTTTTTTTTCACAGAATCACTCTTTCGAAAACGAAGAATATAAATATATTTTTTAAACGATCGTTCTTGATCTTTTCAATTGGTAAAATAGAATGTAAGTAAGGAAATAAATAAAACGTTTTAGTGGAAAATATTTTGTAGACTACTTATTGAAATCTTCCATTCAATCGGCTCAATTGTATCGGAACAAAACTAATCGCACGATCACGAGATGAAATGATGTGATTATGTTGCCGGAATGAACCCATCGCCCAGTATTCTACCGCATCGAACCCTGTAAAGCAGCAACATACGTCCCGGGATGGTTTTGTGTTAGTGTGTAATGTCCGCGACGATGATGATGATGATGATTATTTTGTAGGCACAGTGCCGGTGCGAGACCGCGCAACCGAACCAAAGCTTCGCGGTGTTTCAGTTCATTCGGAACGAACGCATCAAGCGGACGGGTTGCACATATACGGGCGAGCTGCACGACACAGTGATCTCAGGCTCGTTTCACGTAGTTTGCACGTAGGTGAGTGAGTTTAAGAGCGTTTAGTGAGAGTTTTTCACGCGTGTGTTTTATTGTGACAGAAGAACATAAGAAATAGTATGTAAGTAGTACACATAAAAAAACAAGCTTCGTGAATGATTCGTGGCTTTTATCGCTTATCAATGTTGTGAAAAAACAATGGGTTATATTGTGTCGTAAAGTCAAATGTGAAAATTGTACAGCAAATTTGTTTCTTTATCTCTCATCCAAATCATTAATTTCATCTTCAACATCAGTTGTAGAAATCGTCCATGTCGGTCAGCACACTCGCACGTAGCGTGTGTGCCACGAAAACTACGAAGGAACACGTGTTTCATTGAACTCGAAATTTAAATATACTTATCTACGTCCCTGTGGTTCACTACAAAAAAAAAAACCCGTGTAGTGTAACGGTTGACGACAGCTTAAGTTTTTGATTGTTTTTGTCACAGTTTCATACATACGTGTTCGTGGGATGGGGGAAGGTGTTTATTTAAACCAATCCCACACAACCCACCGGATGGTGCGGGTGAGTGTGTGCTCCGATGGTGGAAAAGTGGATGTTGAGCTTCCTATATCAACATTGTGCAATATGTTCTACCATCGCTGGCGGAATGATTAACTGACCATTTCAGAGCAATTGTATTTTCGATACCATTGGCGGGAATCGATGGACAGCAAACAAAAAAAAAAAACACACGACGGTCATCACTTAAGCGCGTACCGGACCGGTTAACCCGATATTAGCTTCACATACATATGTATAGTGGCCGGGCGGAGTATGGAACATGAATTATTAGTGCGGTGGCGGCGCACATAGGCGCAATTCTATTAACAATCGAATTAAATTGTGACTGTGATCGTGACTGTGTGTGTGTGTGAGGACGGTTGTGCCGTGGGTGGCTTTGCGTGCTTTTTCTCGTGACAATCCCGTACCATCCTTCTAATCATCGCATCGTCGTGTCTGTCCAACACAACAATTATTCCTAAATGATTGTACTGGGCCGCGCGAATTAGTGTGATTGAATTGTGAAGCCGTGTGTGGGGTGAAGCTGATTGAAAAGATATTTTAAATTGTGGAGCAAATGGTATAGAGAAACGAAGATGATTCGAAACTCTACATCTCTCGCCGGAGGATCGTCTTTACGTTCGTTCGTTGGCATCCCGGTAAATGTCGAAAGATCATCGTAAAATAAAATCGCAGCAAAACGAAAAAAAAATGTGTACAGAGAACAGAAACAAACAAACGCAACGTCCACACGTCCAGCTTCCATCGTGGCTGAACGATCGTATATTTTGGCTAACACGCTACACAAAAAAAAGCTCCCAAGAATGCAGTGAAACAAACAAACAAACAAAAAACCCGGCAGCAAAACGAAAATTTTGTCTCATCTGTCTCATCAGGTTCATCCAAATCCGGTCTTGCTTGTGAACAGGGGATTAAAGGTTAGAAGTGAACATCAGCATCGCAACTCTACGTTTGCTAGTTTCATAGAGATCGTATCCGTTTTGGATCGTGTTGAGCTGCTGGTGGTTGAAGATCATGTACCAACATGAAGTCTGAATGAACTTTTCCATAATTTCGAACCCGAAAAACCCTGTCCGCACCATAAACCGCAGACCTGCGAAACAGGTGCCTTTTAAGCGGGACAACTTTGCACAACCAATCGGAACACAGCATATTCAAATTCAACGAACTTTAAACTGTGTATGAGCACTTAATTTGGAACACGCCACGTATGGAAAATAAACATAAATGTACCGCTCGTGTGTGGATGCGTCCGGACACTTTCGGGCGGAACTCAAGAGAAGTGATTTATTAAATTTACGTATGACGGATCATGAACAATGCGCGCCCAGTGTAAACCAACGCCATGTGTGTATGAAACCACCCGAACCGACGGAGGTTTGTGCTGGGACTGGTTAAGCATTAAAAGGTGTACCAACGCCGGACAAAATGAGTGTGAACATAGGTACATAGTTTTAAAGAACAGCCCAAAAAGCTATACCCAGCCACACGAAACACAAGTGCGGAAGATCAAAGCGTGGCGATACAACAAAATGGGTGGAATAGCAGCACCCAAAAACTCGTTCTCTTCACGCGGGGAGCGTTAAAATTCTAGCGAAAAAAAGATGCGTAACAAAACGGAAAGAATCCGAAGGCAAATCGGCCACCACCAGAGCGATGGTGGTGAAGAAGTGCTAAAGAGATGATCGCGACACACGACGCAATGACTGGGCAGAAATTAGTTTGCTTCAGTTCAGGCACGATCGTTCAAGTACGGCAGGAAGCAGCAGACAGATGGCGTGAACGGCTTCTTGCCGTTTTGGCACGGTTGTTCTCTCTCGTACGTTTGCTTGCTTGCGTGATGATTGTGTTGCACTTTTGCAACGATGATTGCTGATAGATGTTGACTTTTCCGGTCAGCAGGGTAGGACAATAATCGACTGGTGGTTGTGTTTACCTCAACCTCAACCGGAAAGCGGTATTCTATGGGCGGTTGGTAGTTTTCAAACCTACAATACGCATCGAATTCTCCCATGGTGACTCTGGCCTTTGCTACTTTGCTTTGCAACTTGTCAAACGATCCGATGTTTGTGTGTACGTCATGATAAGAGCTATTCGAGCTTTATCAGCTGATGAGGGTGAGAGAGGCGTCATGTGTGTGTTGCCCGGTTGATACATTGTTCCTGGTTTTATTTTTGTGATGCCATGCCAGTCCCAATGATAACAGCTGTTTTCTCTGCAGTATTTGCTGTATTGCACTCAACCGGCCACGGTACAGTGGTTGCAGTTTCCATGTTTTATTCCGCACATGTTAGAATAATACCATTTTTAAAAAAGTGGTCTATTTGATTTATACAAGGCAATAGAGATGATCACTTATTAATTGGTCAAAGGCGTATTTGACGCCAGCCCGTTTTCGCTTGGAAATGTGAGGAAGCCTTGGACAAACTATTCTTAGTGGCACATGAATGATAACTGAAGCAGCTTAAAGATAAGAAGATGATCTCACTAATGTGCCGGTTGTGCTAGTGTAAGCTTTCTGCTTGTATCATATGGCACACTCCGGCTTTATTTGCTTCAGGTCTACATACGCTCGTCCTAGTTTTATTTATGCATTCATATTGCACAACCTTTTACGTTAAGATAACTCCCAAACATCGCGATCGTACCGGCATAAGATAATTCCGCACGGGGATATCAGTTGTACAGAGCGTGCTCAAAGGAACAGGTTAAAACATGCACAGACAACATAGGACATCAAATCGGCTGTATAGAGCATACTAATGATTGATTAGCCATCATCATCACCAGCGTGTGATAAGATTTTATCAAGCTTAATAATTCGTGCATCCAAACGGTCACATCTGGAAAGAATAGTTTCCATCAAGTTTTGTTCTCATGAATGACAATGTGTCATTGCTTTGTGATGAAATATTGCGAAACAAAGGCAAATTGCAGTCAGTAGTAGCTCTCGTTTGCGTATCAACTGCGATTAGTGTCCCTTATCGGAGCTTCAACCAAGATGCTTGTTCCCACGTGCACGTGTAGTAATTTGCCCAATCACCAATACATTCATTTTGTGGCATAATTTTTTTGTTTTGGTTTCTGTAGCAATTTGTATGCCAATTGTACAACATTTGAAAACAATAAACATAAAGGCGATAACATTTTCATGGGATTTTAAAAGCTTTAGGTGCAGTATTACCAGCTTATCGGTAATTTCATTTTTACTGCTTCTGTCTCGCGTTCCAACCATCTTCACTTACCTGGCGCTGGTTTAACAATCTTAGACCGTCCGCTACTGATGTCGTCGGCTAGTTCCGCAACCGGTGCCAGAAAGTTCTCCAACTGTTCTTCGGCTTCATTCTATGGAACAGGGAAAAAGGGTACCATGTTAGCGACACTGCCGTATTCGCTCGTTGAAAATGAGCTGCATGACTTACCTGCACTATTTTTAGACTCTTTTCCAGTCCCGTTCCATCGAGAAGAATGCTCTTGGATGGACGGCTCATTTTTTATCGAAATTCTTCACCAAACAGCACTTTAATCTCGCACGAAAACAAACTTTCTGCTTCCTAGGGTAGAAGTTGTTTGGAGAAATGTCAAAGTTCCAGGGTTGCTCAAGCTTCGTGAATGTACAATGGGACGGTATAGAGCTACCCTAGGTCAAAATTATGATTTAACCCATTTGAACGGATTGATGGAGCTACCATCGTTTACTGTTAATTATTTTTAAGTTTTTTCGAGTTTTTGTAATCGAAACAATTTAAAACTATCAACTGAGAGCAAGTTCTCAACAATGGAATTGGGGTCGTTATTTAACTTTTTATCTGCCTCCTCCACAGTGTGCACAATGGGCGAACACACGCCATATTAAATTCCGTTACATTTTCTATACTTCATTTCATTTCTGTAAAGACCTATTATGCATTATATTTATTCATCACTATACAATTTAACCGTTTTAATTAATTTATTTCCTTACTTTAGCTAACATTTATCGTTACAAACTGTCTAACCATTCGACCTAACCTCAACTCTCTGTGCACCGGTGCGTTTCGTTGGAAAAATGGAGACTCATCCGATGGATGAATTTTGTGGCTCTCGGTTTTGGGTAAGTATTTCACTAAAATTGGGATCAATATGGCACGCGTGATACATTTTCCGGCAGAGTGTACGTTTGTGAAGCGCGTCATGTTAAAGTACCGCACTGAAATGATGGAAAACATCATAAAAATGGTCTCAATTATGTGACGATAGAATGGAAGAAGAGAAGACGGCTTCGCTAGAAGACACACATTCTGTGAAACCGGTTTGTTTACATCATAACGTCAACGATTGCTAATGCGGTGCTTTTCTTCCGGCAACAGGACTTAAATCTCACCTGGTACACGGATGATCCAGATCTGACGCCATGCTTCCAGCAAACGGTGCTTGTGTGGGCACCATGCGCATTTCTATGGCTATTTTCGTTCCTGGAGCTGTTCTACCTGCGAAAAAGCGCCAACAAAGATGTACCGTGGAGCGTTGTAAACGTTTCCAAGCTGTTGATCGTTTGTTCGCTGATCGTACTTACCGTCGTTGATCTCGTGAAGGCAATCTCAACCGATGGTATTTCAGCTCCAGTCTATTACTATACCCCGGTGATAAAACTCGCGACTTTCGTAAGTGATCTTTGCACAGTGTGTCGGGCATGATCGCGCGATAGATTGAGTAATTCAAATGTGTTATCATTTCAGATATTTGCCGGAGTGCTTGTATACCTCAACAAGCACTATGGGATGCGAACATCAGGACTATTGTTTCTGTTCTGGTTTCTCCTAGCAATCTGCAGCATACCGCGAACACGCACCGAAATCAGAGCGTACGAAGCGCGTGTGGTCGAGGATTCATGGGCCACCTATCAGTTCATTAGCTTCTTGGTGTTCTTTTCCCTTACGTGCCTCATGTTTCTGCTTAACTTTTTCATCGACAAACCACCACGCCAATCGAAGTATGAAATCACCGACAAGGATTGCCCGGAACTGTCTGCCAGCTTTCCGTCACGAATCTTTTTCGCCTGGTTCGATCGATTGGCTTGGATTGGATTCAGGAAGCCGCTGGAAGTGGAAGATCTCTGGAACATGAAGCCCGAAGACTCCTCCAAAGAGGTGTCACCGGCATTCCTTCACCATTGGAATAAAACGCTCGAAAAGACGTACCAGACGCGCGAAACCAGTAACGATGTGACGTTCAAAAAGTTGGGAAATACGGCCAGTGTAGATTTTCGCACCACAAAGTCGAAAAATATCGCTTCAATTCTACCGGCACTGATTAAAACGTTCGGCGGTACCTTCATGCTTGGATCGTTCCTGAAGCTAGGCCAAGATCTACTAACGTTCGCTTCGCCACAAATTCTGAAGCTCATTATTGACTTCGTAAGCGGCGACGAGCCGATGTGGAAGGGACTGATGTATGCAATAACGCTGTTTGTAGTTGCTGGCACTCAGACGCTGTTGCTGGGCCAGTACTTCAATCGAATGTTCTTCGTCGGCCTTCGCATTCGTACGGCGCTGATTAGTGCTATCTATCGCAAGGCGCTCATCATCTCCAACAGCGCGAGGAAAGGTTCGACTGTGGGTGAAATTGTGAATCTGATGGCCGTCGATGCGCAGCGCTTTATGGATCTGACGACGTACATCAACATGATCTGGAGTGCCCCATTGCAGATCGGTCTGGCGCTGTACTTTTTGTGGCAAATTTTGGGTCCATCCGTGCTGGCCGGGTTGGCAGTGATGATCATTCTCATTCCAGTGAACGGTGTGATCGCCAACATGATCAAAACGCTCCAGATCAAACAGATGAAAAACAAGGACGAACGTGTAAAGCTAATGAACGAGGTGCTGAGTGGAATTAAGGTAAGCAAATGCAAATTAATCGCAAATGGACACGAAAACTTATTCCAGCGTCTTCAATTGCATCTTTTAGGTACTTAAATTGTACGCCTGGGAACCAAGCTTCGAACAGCAGATACTTAAAATTCGTGACAAGGAAGTGAAGGTGCTCAAATCGGCCGCATACCTTAACGCTGGAACATCGTTCATCTGGTCGTGCGCACCGTTTTTGGTAAAGTATAGTGGTTTCATTTACAGCTCTCCATAATATGATGCTGCGCGTACCTGATCGTGACCGTGCTGTTGTAATGATACGATAACGTCCAAATGGAACGCTGCTCATTTTCAATTAAATTTTCCAAGGTTTCGATTATTTCCTTCGCTACGTACGTCCTTTCCGACGATTCCCATGTTCTGACACCGGTGAAAGCATTCGTATGCCTCACGCTGTTCGATATACTGCGAATGCCTCTTGTGCTGCTACCTGTGCTAATCGTTTACGCAATACAGGTAACAACGACGTTACAGACGATTCCCTCGCGTTCGGTGTTCGGTGTGCAGTAGAACGTTCTCCGTGCTTTCGTAGTCTGTTGCTAACGTTTTCATGGATTTGTGAAGCCTGGAGCGAAAGAATGCAAATAACCACCACTAAACACAAACAGTAGTTCGATTGGATCATACAAATTGTCCATTAAAAATCTGTCCCACTGTCGCAACACCTTGCAAAGTACATCATTTCGGTTGTCCTACGGCACATGATCAACAGTGTGCAGCATCGGTGTATTCACATCAGCAAGTCTTTAATAATGATATCGTTTGTTCTGTTTTCTTTCTTTCTTTTATTTTTTCCCTCTCTTTTCATGCATATAAATAACAAACAATTGTTTACATTCGACGGCAAACTTCACAAATAACTTATTAAACCCAATTTGTTAACATTTCGTGGGATTCATTGGTCCACTTTCCACCCTCCCAACCAACAACAACAACAAAAAAAAAACCACCAACTACACACACTCACACCAATGGTCGAACACACCAATAACCCATGGCTCATGTAGGTGTCGTTGGTCACCTTTGCCACCTATGTGCTGGTGGATGAGAATAATGTACTGAATGCAAGCACAGCTTTCGTTTCACTATCGCTTTTCAACATTCTACGGTTTCCCTTGTCAATGTTGCCCATGCTCATCTCAAATATGGTGCAAGTAAGTAACAAATTCAATTTGAAAGTCTTGTTTTTCCAGCGAACTAAATTTAGCCTAATATTCTAAGTAGAATATCTTTCTGAACAACCAAAACATAATGTTAACAATCTTGTCAAATAATTTATAACAAATAACAAAAATTAGATACAAAAAAATTTTCGCTTTGATTGTTCATATGTTAATGGTTTGCTCTTGAAATTATTTTCTTACTTACGCTAAAACGCTAAAAAAACACTTTATATTATGGTGCTTTTACATGTATGTAAATTTAGTTGTCGACTTGCTCAAAATGAGAGTAAAAAAAAGTAATATTTTTCCTGTACAGTCTTAAATGCTGAATGTTTTGTTCTCCTTGCACGTGTACTAGCACCTTTTTAATTGATGAACCATCTCTTACTGTTTTAATTATTCCTTTGTAACTTACAACTGCCACAAGTCATTGGTCAAAAAAGATTCAACCTCCTCGTTTTTAATGTTTGTCTCTAGACCAGCGTTTCTGTGAAACGTATCAACACTTTCCTGAATCAGGAAGAACTTGACCCTGACAATGTACAGCACGATGAAAAGGAGTGTAAGTACCGGTTGAGGCAAATCTGATGTTTCAGGTCAGAAAGAATAAGTATCGTTAATATACATTTCCATTTCCACAGCTTCACCGCTGCTGATTGAAAATGGCGTGTTCTCTTGGGGCGGCGAAGAAACAACCCTGAAGAACATCAATATACGAGTGGAGAAGAATCAGATAGTGGCCGTGGTCGGTACGGTCGGGTCTGGCAAAAGTTCACTACTTTCAGCGTTCCTTGGCGAGATGGATAAAGTGTCGGGTCGTGTCAATACGCTTGGTCGCATCGCATACGTTAGCCAACAGGCGTGGATTCAAAATGCCACCCTCAAGGATAATATTCTCTTTGGCAAGCCGATGGACCAACGGCGTTACCATCGCGTCATTGAAGCGTGCGCCCTGAAACCCGATATCGAAATGCTTCCCGGTGGTGATATGACGGAAATTGGCGAAAAGGGTATCAACTTATCTGGCGGCCAGAAGCAGCGTGTTTCTCTTGCCCGTGCCGTTTACAACGATGCCGATGTGTACTTCTTGGATGATCCGCTCAGCGCCGTAGATTCGCACGTAGGAAAGCACATTTTCGAGCAGGTGATCGGTTCTACCGGATTGCTTGCGAAGAAAACGCGCGTACTAGTGACGCACGGTATCACCTACCTGCCAAACACGGACAAAATATACGTGCTACGTGAGGGTGAAGTTTCGGAAAGTGGCACGTACCAGGAGCTGATGGACAAGAAGGGATCGTTTGCCGAATTCCTTATTCAACATCTGCAGGAGGTGAGCGAAGAGGAGGAAGACTTGGATGAGATCAAGCAGCAACTGGAGAACAGTGTCGGTGGAGAGGAACTGCTTAACCAACTGAAGCGTACCAACAGCAAACGATCGCGCAGTGAAAGTACCTCCGAAACGGGGTAAGTTATATCTTTATACCAAGCAAGGTGCATCGATGAAGCAACTGATCTTGGCTTATGTTTTCTCAGCTCCGTGAAAGACATATCGCGTCAAAATTCGACAACCGATAGCAACTCAAGCTTACGCCGCCGAACGTCGGAAAAGGTTCCAGAGGTGACGAAAACGAAACTGATCGAGCAAGAAAAATCGGAAACTGGCAGTGTAATTATTTTAGCTTACATTTCGCAGCGTCGTGATCCTATATCGTCGTGTTCTTGGTTTTAGGTTAAATGGGAAGTGTACAAGCATTATCTGAAAAGCATCGGCCTAACGCTCTCGGTGGCAACCGTGATACTAAACATGATATTTCAAGGATTCTCGATCGGCTCCAATCTCTGGCTATCGCGCTGGTCTACGGACGAGACAGCCGAAAATGATACCAGCGTGCGGGATATGTATCTCGGTGTGTACGGTGCATTCGGCGCTGGTCAAGGTATGAACGCTCAAAATTATCCCTTTTTTTTGCAACTTTCAGTCCAACATGATTTACTGTTACCCACATGTATACACCTACACAGAGAGAAACCCCCTTTTACACCGAGAAACTGAACAAAAACCGCACAGATCTCTTTCAAATTTGTGCCGGGTTATGACACATCGTACTTTTATGTCAGCTATGTTTCACTGAAACAATACACAACTTACAGCAAATTCCTGTTTGCTGTATTTACATCAAAAAATCTAAATCAATATCGATGATACACATTAGGCATGATTTCTATCCTTTCATAGTACAACACTTGACTACTCCTTTTCACTAACTCTTTTCACAATGATTTACATATTATTTATTAAAAATCCTCTTTGTAAACCCTATAGACTAACGATTAATAATGTTATTAGATTTTTAACTCATTTCGTGGCTCTTTACATTCGTCGCGATCGACGGCTATGAATAGGAATAAGACTATAATCTTGAAGATCTTTAACATCCTGACCACACAATTCCCACGAACTGAGTTAACCGTTTAATAGCGTTGCTTTTTTACTTACGCACTTACACTCCACACCCTCTGTATAGTTTTGTTCCCGCTGGTATGTTTTTCTATTACTCCCACCTTCCATAATCTACTAATTTCTTCCTTATACTAATTCACTCTCCAGTGCTGGCAAACTTTATCGCTTCCCTAACGTTCGCACTTGGCGCACTGTATGCGGCCAAAACGATGCACGAATTGCTGCTGCGGTACGTGCTCCGTTGGCCGATGTCCCTGTACGATACCACTCCGTTGGGTCGTGTGCTGAACCGGTTCTCCAAAGATGTCGACACGGTGGACAATACGTTGCCGCAGCTGATTCGTTCGTTCCTTGCACAGTTCTTTGCGGTAATAAGTTTAAACGTTAAGATCACAGTGACGTGCCAATGATCGCTTACGGTTTCCGCGTTGGTACATTCGTATTATATCGAGCAGAGCATTTTCGCGCAAATATTTAAATAGCTTTGTCTCTCTACAATAGAATTCGAGTTCTATCAAGTATTTAATGATAATGAATTACTATTCGTTTCTTAAAAAACCGCAACATCATCAACATGCTCTCTAAGATGCTCTAAAATGATTTAAAAGATTTAACGTATTCTTCGTCTGTTAATCGTTCGCAGTGCAAAAGCGCTTCATTTTATCTTCAAGCGATTTATTCCTACATCTTTCCTACACTATCCTATTTACCATTACTACTTATTTAAATGCACTTTTACTATCGTTTAGTTTTTTTCCCTGGTAATTTATCGTAGAACCTTTACAATTTCTAACATGCATGCAAACTATCCTTTTTCTATACTAAACTGAATTTATTATTTTGCTCACCTGATGCACATCGTACACCTCCGTGCAACAAGCATTGCGAATCACATGCAATCGCAACTGAACATTCCTTGCTGTCTATTCCATGCCTTGATACTTAACGTTCAACGGAACATACGTTTTCTTTCTCACGCAAAACCCCAAGTGATGGCAAGCTTCGCCTGTTCGCTATCGTTTGCGTTGGGAGCACTGGCCGCCGCCAGGGAGATGCACGTGCTACTGTTACGGTACGTCTTGCACTGGCCGATGGAGCTGTTCGATACGACTCCGCTCGGACGAGTGTTGAACCGCTTCTCGAAGGACGTTGACGTGCTCGACAACACGCTGCCCCAGGTTCTGCGATCCTGTCTCATGATGTTGTTTGTGGTAAATGATGAAACCATTTCATTACGATACTCCTGCCATGTTCAAATAGTGTTCGATTTTATTGTATTGTTTCCTGTTTGTAACATTCGTTTAAATTATCAGTGCAGCCCAGAAAGTGCATGTAGCTAAAAATTTTTCTATTTAACAAACAAATGAAGTGCATTGTGTGCTAGGAAACATGTAGGCGCATTTAACATGCTAGAAGAATTTTGTTTAGTGAGTGAGGCTTTTTTGTTTGTAATAGAATCAGATAGAAAAAAAATCCATTATATAGGATGTTTCAGAGGCAAACATTTGATTCAAGGTTTTGCAAAAATATTCTACACCTGTTAACGTTCGTTCGGCAGCATTGTTGTTAACGTTGCTTACGCTCCTACCGAAAGGCAACATTTCTGGTCTGTGATGTTTTCTTTACTGATATGCATGAAGCTATCCTGTTGTGGCATGCTTTACGTGAAACTGTATCTCTTTTCTATCTCTCAATTATGTTTTCCTTTTGTGTCTATGTGTGTATCATATATGTGTTTAAAAAAAAACCAATTAACTCAACATACGCAAAACACCTTCTCCGACATGCTGCTAAATGCGTAAGCGCTAGCACATTTTCATTTCAGTTTTCTCGTTTGTGACGTGTGCATTTTTACGCCGTTTCCACGATCCTTTTTCGCCTTCTACCCGCCACGGTGCCGGTCGCTCCTTTTCAGTTTGTGAATGTTTTTGTTTTATCTTTCTAATTGTATCCTTAATTTGCGTCTATTTTTTTGTGCGTTTGTATGTGTTTTATTTTTCTCCTCATTGTGCTGTTAACGATCCCGACCGAAAACGACCGATCACCGATCACGCATGCATTCCCTTCGCCAGTGTTAAGCACCTTCCTTTCGACGCTGTTCCTTTACGTTGGCGCACTGGAAGCGTCCCGGACGCTGCACAAGACGCTGCTAAGGCGCATACTACAGGCACCGTTAACGTCCTTTTTCGACATCACGCCCGTCGGCCGGGTGCTGAATCGGTTCAGCAAGGACATTGACACGACGGATTCCGATCTGCCGGCGACCCTGCGCGCCTGGAGTGCCTGCTTTTTCGGGGTATCGTTTTCGTTACTGTTTCGGTTACGTTTAGTTGTTGCTACGTTGTGTTTTTTCTCTCTCTCTCCCTCTTTTTCCTTATTGTGTTTTGTATCACTTACGCTGTTGGTTTGTGTAGAACAACTATCAACACTAATCAGATTCCGAGCCATTATGAAGTACATCCATTCCTTACTTTGCGAACTAAGCGGACCCCGGTGCTTTACCCCAGGTTTACCTAATGTTTACCAATAACACGCACACACACACATACACAACATTTCTCACACACATTACACGGAAAACGTACGGATAAAATCTCATGTCTCATGTGGGTCTGTTTTGCATACTCTTGCAGTAGAGTGGCAGCGTTCGTTATTTAACATTATTATCCTAACTATTAAAATAATAGTTGCCCGAAATTCGCTTCCCAATTCGAGCGAAAACTTTCCTTTCCGTTGTGGATTTCTTTCCTCCCTTGAATGGCGCACGCTTTCGTCGGCAGTAACAACTTCAAACTCACCTTCCCTCACTATTTACCCTTAGATGTGTTCTGTTCTCTATTCTTTACACTCGTACAGTACTAAGCTTGTACCTTAGCGTGCTAACACTAGTGATGGGCTCGATCCAAGCGACGCTTATCCTTCACCGACGGCTGCTCGAAGGCATCCTGCGGAGTGGTATGACGTTTTTCGATACCACACCGAGGGGCCGTATCATCGCACGCTTCTCCAACGATATCAATACGCTCGACTACAGCCTACCGATGAATATTAAAAACATCATTCCAACGGTGCTAAGGGTATGTGTTGCGCGCCTCCTAGCGAGCCCGGTGTGTTTCTTTTTGTTCAATCTCGCATGAAGGTTTGGTTTTTGCTAGAACAGTTACAGTTTTTACTGAATACGTTACGTTTTTTCGCTGCTAACCAGACGGCTCGGCACTAGTGTTCCGCTTGTGTATTCGATTGCCGTGTGGTTTATGAGTGTGTTGTGTGTTTCTTTTTTGTGTTACGTTGAGTTGCTAGTATCATCATAGTTTTTTTCTCAATATGTTAGATTTTAGTACCTAAATTTCTCAAGATTTGGCCAAACCAGAGATGCACAGCGTTTTCTTTTATGAAAATCAGCGCTTGTCTTGTTTGAGGATCCTTTTACGTATACTGAGGTCGGTTTTTAGGATCATTATCTTAATTTCTCAAAGTGGGACTCTAAGAGAATCTTAATTATTCGCATGTTATTTTTAATTGATCGCATTGTGTTTGCCTGGATTGTGCTATAGAATGGAAGACGTCATAAGGCGTCACATGTGTCCATCATACGGTTTATATTTTCGTTTTTCTTTCACGGGAACAAAACAGTACAGATACAGTTTTAATGCTACACGACTACATCCTTCAACACACATTTATAGCATGTGCGGATCATTTCTCCTTATTCTTACGGCACATCATGTGCAGAACTTTATTGGAAGTGATTGAAAATCACAAATCGGCAAGCAGAAATAGAACACGCCCGGTATTACCCTTTATGCTTTCAGGTTTGGCTCGCGTTGCCTTCGATGTAACACTTTTTCTTGGTTGTTGGGCTGCGGCCGTCCGGGTGCACGAGCTGCTCCTTAGCAATGTGTTGCATCTACCGATGGACTTTTTCGATACGACCCCAACCGGGCGCATCTTGCAACGTTTCTCTAAAGATGTGGACGTGCTGGATGTGAAACTACCGGGGCTACTGCTCGATTGGATTATCTGTGCGATTGAGGTAAAAAATAAACACGGAAATTATTCGTGTTTAACTGCATTTTTCGGTATATATGATAGTTGTATGGGTTTTTTCTTTCACGAGATATTCATACAAGATTTTGTTTGCCGTAAGTAGATAGATACGCAGATGATCATTGCTACGCATGTGTATATAGATCTACATTGTGCAGCTGTGGGTTGAGCTTTTCACCGCTCTCTGAGGAATTGGTATTGCAAGTCCTACACGATAAGCGATAAAGCTTCTATTCGTAAGAATGTTATGTTAACATTTAGTAGTACTAGTCTGTGAAGTTCTGTGTAATTTTTTAAATTAAGAACTGTTGTGGAAAGGTTTTTTTTTTACTCATATTCTTTTCCTCATTGAAACTACAAATATTTGTCAAACACACTCAGCAACGGCTATTGAATAATGGACACGTTCATTCATGATTTTATGTGACTCATATGGTTTATGTTTCCAGCAATTATTTCATTCGTTTGTGAATTACCACCACAGTTCGGTACGTTGCGCGCTGCAAAGCTAATGCACGCAACACTGCTGCGTAGTGTAATGCGGTTACCGATTGCCTTTTTCGACACCACTCCTACCGGGCGCATCCTTGGTCGATTTGCTAAGGATGTCGATGTGATGGATAGTACACTGCCCGATACTATGATTTCGATGGGCTATTGCTTTTACGAGGTAACATGGTGGATCATTTCCTCTGTAGTATGATCAGCCATCATCACCCATCAGGCGCCCTTCATCATTATCCATGTTTAGTTTAACTTTATCGCATCATTTTTCTTTAAAAAGTTACCTTATTGTCTGTCTTGTTATGAAACGATGCTTTCGATTAAAGGAAACCAATTGTGCAGAAAATGAAGCAAACAACAAATGATTCGAGCATTATACATTTTACGATAACCAGCCGATGAGTTTAAGGGAGTTTAAGCTTTTGTGGACATCTAGACACACATTGTACCTTCCCATTGTAACTACACAAAACATCCCTAACTCTCTCTCTCTCTCTCCTTCTCCCTTTCTCTATCTCTTCACTCACTACATGTTACTCGTTTGGTTTATGTTTCTAGCATTCTTGTCCTTCTTTTGCGACCTATCGCCTCAGCTCGGTACGTGGCGTGCCGCAAAGCAACTGCATGCCACGCTGCTGCAGGCGGTGCTACGGTTACCGATTGCCTTTTTCGACATCACACCTACCGGGCGCATTCTGGGTCGATTTTCTAAGGATGTCGATATTCTGGATAACACGCTCCCCATTACTGTCAGTGAGCTAAACTATTGCTTCTTTGAGGTAACGTTGGATGGCTCCTATTCCTTTCATTGCTACTTTCCACTAATGTACCATTATGTTTTGTTCATCATTGGTTTGAATATGTAATTGCCTTCCTTGGTTTTTTCCTTGGTTGTTATGTATTTAACTTGTGTTATTTTTGGATATTACCTCAGTTGCTTCAACTTTATACACACACACACAAGTTACAAGTTAATATTAAAATAAATCTTAAAGAAAGTGATCAACAAATATAAGCTTAAGGATATGTAAAATGGGAGTACCTCGAGTCAGTACTTTTTAATAGATACAGCTCAAGAGGGAATAAGTTTAATGTAAATTAAGTAACACAACCAAAAAAAAAAAAGGTTGGTTTGAGGTGAAACGGATTTGAAGGCAATTTAACAAATGAACAACCCCTATTTTATCATGTGTTAAACAGCTTGTTCATTACTGTAGATAACATTACTATTCGACGCTTCGTGTTTTTATTTTCCATGTACGATGCTTTTTTTTTTTGCTTAATACGCTCGTTGCACATTGTCCGCTAACTGCTCGCCGAAACACGTTACAAGTAAAGAATATTTTTGTCTAAGCCATTTTGTAATACCGATGCCGGAATGTTGTTAATTTTTGCTTTAGAATATAAAAATGCTTGCCAAGTAGATAATAATACTTCGTACTATTAGCGTTAACAGTGAAATGTAGTTTTCTGAAGAGAAGAAATTACGTTCGTAGTGGTAGTGTGAATGCGATGCGATGAGCTGCACACTAATCGGTGAATTACTGACCATTCTTATTTTACTTTAACTAATACACACGCACGTAAAGGTGGTCGCCACTCTGGTAGTGATCAGCATTTCCACACCAGTCTTTGCCGCCGTGATCGTACCGATCGGTATCCTGTACTACGCCGTACAGCGCTTTTATGTGGCCACATCGCGTCAGTTGAAACGTTTGGAGTCGGTGTCCCGATCACCGATCTATTCGCACTTTGGCGAAACCATCCAGGGTGTGCAGACGATCCGAGCTTACAGTGTGCAGGATAGGTGAGTATTGATGCTATTGCTTGTTTTTACGTTGTTCGATCAGCTGCCGTTTTTGGGTGCAGATAAACATGATCTATTGGTAGTTTAATTGACACAAGTTGATAGACTCATAATATAAATCTCGTAGGTGATCCCACCGTATACAAATCATCACGATCTTTCCCGCGATCATTTACACCACTTTCCCACACCGTTTACACCACTTCCCTTTCGCTTGCAGATTCATCACGGAATCGGATGAAAAAGTCGACTCGAACCAGCTGTGCTACTGTCCAAGCATTATCGCAAACCGTTGGCTCGCCGTACGGCTCGAGATGGTCGGCAACTTGATCATTTTGTTCGCTGCTCTGTTCGCCGTACTTGGTCGCGAAACGATGAACGCCGGTCTGGTCGGTTTGTCCGTATCGTACGCGCTGCAAATCACGCAAACGCTCAACTGGCTCGTGCGCATGACATCCGACGTAGAAACGAACATTGTGGCCGTGGAGCGTATCAAGGAGTATGGTGAAACGAAGCAGGAAGCGGCCTGGGAACTTCCAAACAGCACACTGCCCCGCGATTGGCCCGAACAGGGTATGGTAGAGTTCCGCGATTTCCAGGTACGCTATCGCGAGGGACTTGAGCTGGTGCTGCGCGGCATCTCGTTTACGGTTAATGGTGGCGAAAAGGTCGGCATCGTCGGTCGTACCGGTGCGGGAAAATCCAGCCTTACGTTGGCGCTGTTCCGTATCATCGAGTCGGCCGGTGGTTCGATCGTTATCGATGGACAGGACATTGCCCAGCTCGGTCTGCATTCGCTTCGTTCGCGGCTAACCATTATCCCGCAGGATCCGGTTCTGTTCTCCGGCACGCTGCGCATTAATCTTGATCCGTTCAATGCACACTCGGACGATGATATCTGGAAGGCGTTGGAACATGCCCATTTGAAGGCATTTGTTAACGGTATGCAAATGCGATCGTTTCCTTGGCCCCTTTCTAAAAACATCGCTCTATTACGTGTTTTTGTTCAGGTTTAACCGCTGGAATCAACCATGAAGTTACTGAAGGAGGCGAGAATCTGTCCGTCGGTCAGAGGCAACTCATCTGTCTGGCTCGTGCTCTGCTGCGTAAGACTAAGGTGCTCATTCTGGACGAAGCAACGGCTGCCGTTGATCTCGAAACAGATGACCTGATCCAGGTGAGTGCGGACTGTTTCCTATTTTGTGGACGCACCCTAAATGAGAATTCCTTTTCGTTCTACCTTCAGCGTACCATTCGCACAGAGTTTAAGGACTGTACGGTGCTGACCATTGCTCATCGGTTGAACACCATCATGGATTCGGACAAGGTTATCGTGCTGGACAAGGGGCAAATTGTGGAGTTTGCACCACCATCCGAGCTGCTGCAGTCGAAGAATTCCGCCTTCTACAGTATGGCTAAGGATGCTGGTTTGGTGTAAGGATTGAAACTAGTATTACGTTCTAGTGCACATGTTCTTGAATTTCATTTAACAACACCACACGGAAATGCTCGGTGTGTGTGTGTGTGCGTGCATGTTTACGTTTAACATGTTTCTTTTTTCGTTTGAGTTTTCTGTTTGCTTTTTGACATCCTACATGCAAAACGATCAAAGTTTTGTGCATGTGGTTCACAAGAGAATTTAAAGTTTTTTTTTTGTTTGTTTTGTCTTTTTCTTCATTTTTTGTTTGTTTAGTTAATTCTTAGAGAAAACTCTATTGAACATTCGTTTGTTTGTTTGATTTTGTGAAGTTATACTAATTTTTCTGTTTTTTTTTGTTTCTCGTACGACGAGAATTCCGACGAAACAACACATTCTACGCTCATAGATACTTAATGGAAAGCAAATAAGCTATACCACTCACATTTCATGCACGTTTTGCATATACTTAATATGTTTGTATTTACTTACAATGTTAGTTAAGTGTTTCTGTGCTAAAAATGATGTTTACTTAAATATGCGAGCTATTTTTTTTTCTTTGTTTTGTCACTGTAACAAATTCAACTTACAAATCTACAATGGCCAACCAATAGAATACATACTCATGTACTTACTACGGGATACGGGTAAGCGCGAACGTAACGTTCCAGTATTTTGTAAACAATGTAACTAAATTCACTGCAGAGTGAATTCTGACATACACACACATCACACATTTGACTGTAACATAGCATCGTTAGCAAAAGAATTAAAATAAACATGTATATGGCCTTGGGTAAATCAGTTGGCTACAATTCCCTCGAAGAGGGAATAGAATTTTCGTTTTTAGAAAAACAAAAGTTGCGTACTTTATGTACTAAACTTTCCTTTATTTTCTGTTGCATTCTGTGGTGCATGTGTTCAATTATTTGGCAGATTTCGATATTATTCTCAAACAGGATTATATTTCTAGGGCTAAGAGTCTACTTTAGTTTAGAGATGCAATTTTTTTATCATTAGCAATATATAATGCAAAAAGTAACAAAAAACAATTATAAGAAAGGGAGACAGGTTTAGCGTTAAATAGAAAGTTTGAAAGTATAAGACGATAAATAATGATCGGAACTAAACAGCGGTACAAAGTTAAAATGAAAAAAAAACAAACTTATGCAGGGGACTGTAAAATGTGTTCATTTAATCCATTACAAACCACCAATGGCGCCATAACGATGAAACTACACCGCCGGACACCATTTTCTCTTTTAAAAAATGGGTATATTACGATACTCTTTGCTACACATTGCCGTTGTATAGATAGCATTTTTCTATGAAGTGTCGAAGCTTCATCCTCTAAAACATTCGTCTGTGGAATTGCAAATACAATATCTTACTAGTTAGATAAATGGTGTACCAGTTACCGGCGAATTGTGCAAAAGGGTTAANTTTAATCCATTACAAACCACCAATGGCGCCATAACGATGAAACTACACCGCCGGACACCATTTTCTCTTTTAAAAAATGGGTATATTACGATACTCTTTGCTACACATTGCCGTTGTATAGATAGCATTTTTCTATGAAGTGTCGAAGCTTCATCCTCTAAAACATTCGTCTGTGGAATTGCAAATACAATATCTTACTAGTTAGATAAATGGTGTACCAGTTACCGGCGAATTGTGCAAAAGGGTTAACAGGATAATAGAACAATACAATAGAACTAGTTCTCCGGAATCACAAGCCGAGCAATCATTTTCTAATCATCTTAAACGATCGTCTATCTACCGTTGATGTATGTGAAGTTATCAGAACGTTCTAATGCATACATAATTCGCTCAAAAGTGCCTTTATGTGTAGCTGTGGTGTACTTATAAAACAATGCATAACAAAAGAACATTATGAAAGGATGCATAGCAAGCAAACACACTAATACTTAATATAAACTTGATTAATCGACGCTCGAACGCTCGAGGGCTAAGCTTAATGTTGCTGCGTACTTCAATACTAATACCTACTTTCTTTAACCCCATTCAAAAAAAATAATACCCCCCGAAAGTGGACGATTATCTCATATAGTGCAAAACAGTATGAAGAGTAAATAAAGAATCTTACATTATATTGTTATTTTGAACGAAAAAAAAATGGAATAACTTCATCACATACCATTATTATCGTATCTAAACTTGCTAAGAAAATAGGAGGAGAAAAATGATCAACATCTAAATCTGCCTAACGGGTAAGCTAACCTCATTACGTTTTCTTGTGTTTTTGTTTCTCATTTTTGTGGGTATAATGTGTAAATCATTTCCCATAAACCACAGGGAGAACATCTATTTTTGAACGTAAGTTTCTTTTTCTAAACCTTAATTATTTTACTTTTTTTATTTGTTTCATTTCTATTATCTTTTATTCTATGTCTTTTCTTCATTACAGGAAATTCCACTAACATGTTTTCGTGCTAGTTTAAAATGTCTGCATTGATAGAAAGACTGCTGGTTACAAATGGAGTTTTTGAATTTGTTTTTTGTTTTTTTTTTGTTCTATTTTATATTGTATCTTTGAGGCTGTTGTAGAGTTTGTGGTGTTATTTATTGCGAAAAGGTTTAATAAAAAATAACTATCTCACTTACTTACTCGTTTACTCATGAAGGTGAAGCAAACCTTCGTGTATTTTGTTCATGATGAATAAATGACAAAATGTTTATTTAGTGCAATTTTCAATTACATCAATATCAGTGCGCAGTGCGTTTTTTTTTTTTGCAATGCCAGCAGTTCAGGTGCACATTTCCTCCTCCATTATTTTGCTCATCCAGTCGGGCTCTGCGGCACCAATTTTCTCAATCAATCCGTTCAGCTGATAGCATAGTCCCTGAATCTGTTTGTCCCACTGTGGCAGCACTTCGCGAGCTATGGAAGGAGAAGGAAAGGAGATTAAATGCCATACCGTCGGAGGATACATTCCACCCGATCAATCTTACTTTCAAAGTGCACTACACCGTCGATCTGATCGATGTAACCGTTCATGCGGCCCTCGGTAATCATTTGGCTTGCAATCCGTTCGGCTTTCGGTGGTGGAATCTCGAGCAGTGCGCCCAACTCTTCGAACGTAATATTGTTGTACAGCTTGCTGGCCGATAGCAGATTGTGCTCGAACACGGCCCGATCCAGTATGGATGAGCCGTCGAGTGTGCTTGCCTTCTGGTGCAGCTGAAGCAGCGCCTCAAACTCCTGCAGCTCCGAACGACGAATGATGCGATCGAGATACATTTTCTCCAGTATGGAGTAGGCCGGTAAATGTTGGCAGCGTTCATCCTTGAACAGGGTTGCTAACATGCGCGACCGTTGCTGCCCGGCGGATGCTAGTACGGTGCAGATCAGTGCCTTCTTCAGTGCCGTCATGCGTTCGCCCTCGTCCACGATCGTACGGTAGGAAAGTTCGTTGTATCGTTGTGCGGCCTCGATAAACTTACGGCGATAGTCAAGCACACGCGCATAGCACACCTTGTACAAGATCTGCAACATTTCGTTCTTAGTGTCGGCCTGCAAAATCGAGGCACGATTAATGAAAGCTTCCGCTTGCACCGGGTCTTCGTCCTCTAGGTAGAGGCGCGCTATTTTCAGGTATGTATCCAGCTTGTAGTCCAGAGGATATGGTCTAGAAAAAAAAACAAAACAAAAACATTCAACACACCATCGCAGCAAGCAGTGCAGTTAGAGGACAGAACAGCAAACTCACTTTTGTCCAGTTTCCAACGGGATACCACCGAGCACGTTTGCCGCTTCCTTCCAGTTTTGATTACGTTCGTAAATCTGTGCCAAATGTTGCCGAATGCAAGCGACTTGCTCCTCGAACGAAATCACCCTCGGTTGCACCTTGTCCAGTGTGAAGTGGGCGACGGATTTCGATATATCATCGGGTAGCTTGGTAAGGTGGCTGCTAACGTCGGATAGGAGCTGGCGCGAAATGACCAAGCTGACATGTTCGTTCAGGACTGCCGGGTGAAAAGTCATCAAACCATTTAAATCATGTACCGGGTACAAAGGATGTGCAATTTTCTACCCTCAACTTACTAGCTTCGATGAACAGCTTCAAAGTATCGATCAGCTCGTTGCCGGTATTCAGCAAACTCTGATCCAACAGCGAACGATATTTATCCACCTGCTCCTTATGTATGCCAGACGAATTGGTCAGTGCCACCAGTTGCGTACGCAGTGTATTCACCGATATGGCCATTATTTGTGAGCAATATTTTAATTATATACCAGGTTCGGTTGCGTGCCGTACAGGAAGAAAAACAAGTGTTTTGTTTTTATACGCTCGCAGTTGTCGCATCTGTCAAAACATTCCGCATCCCTTTGGGAACAGCGAATAAAATGACACATTCTTTGTGGGAGGTAAATTTTGAATTCAAAAAGTTCGTTTAACTAGATGTAATGCATCAAAATGATCCTGTGTACAGCGGTGAAAAGAAAATGCATTTTATTGTGTTTTACGTACGCGATTAACTGAAGGCTTCCGATTCTTCCATGCAACTATTTATTCATTCAATATGTCCAAAATTTGGGTTTCGCCCATTTTCTCTACAGAAATTATATCCTTTCCGGAGAAATCTCTCAAGCCGAGACAGGGAGGATTGGCAAAACATTAAAGCTTAAGAGCATGCTAAAAATTGAATCGGAAATCGAGAGGTTTTAGCTTTAGCCCGCGTTTATTCCACATTGCTCTCGGTCGTATCGGTCGACGTTTATTGGCTAGTCTAACAGTAAATTATGTTATTCTTATTCTTTTAGTGTCTGTTTCGGCAGCTTCGTGTTTTAGTGATGATACACAAGTACGTCCTTTAGCTGACTTGCAAGCTGGCTGCATGGTAGTGTGTGTAAGGTGCTTTCTATAGTAAGTTGGGCATGCTGCTGTTTGTGAATTGAACGCCTTCGGCAACTCTCCGGATGAAATAGCAATGGTACGTGCTTTCAATGGACAGAAACTATTGGCGACTGCTATTGTTAACACCGGGTTTTTGTTAGATTTTGCGCAACGCGGAACAGCGCGTAGAATATTCGTCGCATTAAATCAACAGAGCCGAATAGCTTTTCTCCGCGGAAGGGCATCTACAACCTCCATTTCGTTACCGTTCAGCTGCTGGTGCTGGCTGCTTTATCCGATGGTGCCATTCTCTTAAATAATGTGTTTGTCTGCGAGTCTGTGCTTCTTCTTTACCATTGGCCAGCTGTATAGGTTTGATTTTCCTCGGTTCTCAATTTATTTAAACTGTAGCATTAGTAGGTATATGTGGTAAGGATTCCCTCGATCGTTTAATATTTCTTAAAACACTTTGCAAACTACACCCAATGCAGCCCCTTCATTGTATCTCCGCAACACCTGGTTTTGCGCACGGGGCCTAGGGGAGGGGTGGAAAAGGGCGCAAGAACACAAAAACGGCACTTAGGCCTCCAGCTCTAGAGCGACACCAATCTTGTGGCCGCCAGCATTGAAGTTCTTGCCATCAACGAGCGTGGACAATGTCAGAGTAATACCTGTGAAAATCAGAGAAGACACAGATTAGTCTCACGAGAGTTAGAGGAAAGCGCACTTTCGCTAATACTTACCATCACGGAGCTTCTGCTGGTAGCCGAGACCGATCTGGCTCTGGTTGTTGACCTTAGCACGGACGCAAGCATCCTTGTCCAAGTCGTACTTGGCAGCCATGCCAAACTTCGTGGCATTCGAGCCCGAGGCCCAGGACAGTTGTACGGCCGTCTCCAAACGGTCGTTGCACCGCTGATAGATCAGACCACCGAACTCACGGCCATCATTACTGTAAATTAGGGAAGAGCAAATAATTCAAAGGAACGATCTTTTGTTTCACTTTTGGGGCAAACACTTACACGTTGGTGTGCAGAACAAAGTCTCCGGCCGAGTAGCCAACAGCAAAGTTGTTAGCGGTGATTTTCGACTTCTGAGAGTCAAATGCAACCTGGTAACCGGCCAACCAGCCCTGATAGTTAGCGACACCGGACGCATTGACCAGCGGTCCGCTCAGGTCAACGTTGAAGTCCGCATCGACACGAACGCGGTCGTGCGAGTAGGCAGTCTTGAAGCGACCGGTTTTGCTTCTGTAGGACAAAGTGAAAATGTTAGTACCGCTACTTCCATTGTTTCGTTGATCGTCGCCACCGTATTCCGGCTGCTTGTGCCGGTATTTGTACGACACGGCGTAACCGAACAATCCTCGGCGCGGCACGTACCCGGTATGCGGCACAAACATGCCATCGAACGAAACCTTCAGTCCCTTGACCAGCTGGTTCTCGACCGACACCTCCGAGGTGAGCGTGTTGTCTGTGTTCCATTTCTCCGAGAAGTTCAGACCGTATTCCTTTACTTTGTACTTGGTTTCCAGCGAACCGAACACCTTGCCAGTGTCCTGGTTCGAGTGGCCGCTCGTGCTGAACTCCACACCCGAGTTGGTCTTGGTCTTCACATCCAGCTTCCACAGGCCGAAGTGGTAACCTTTGTTGAAGACATCGCGGGCCTGTTTGCCGAGATCGGAGTACGATGGTGGAGCCATCTGGGAAAGAAACGGAAACGGTACGGCGGAAAGCGTTAGATAGAAGCAATGCATCTGGCATGGTGCACAACACGTGCACGGCCATCTTCGGACGCAAAAGGTTTGAGTACGGTTTTGTTGTGTGTTGTGGTGTGACGGCGTGCCGTAGAATTATATTTAGAATTCGTTTTCTCTGGCTTCTTTTCCGCGCCTGCATCTTGGCTGCATCGATACAAAGCGAAAAAGAGCGCTGCACAGATGCCGGTAGGTGATTAGAGAGCTCCGCAGATGATGTTGTTATTGACATCTAATCACGTTGGTCCCCCCTGCCTGTCTCTACCAGATCAAATCAATCTTCACCGTTGCCGGGGAGACGGCTACTGTGATGAATATTATTACACAGCGTACAATGAACTTGAGCCTTCGTTCCTTCAGTGTTCAAACAGAAAGGATATAGAGAAATCAACCCACCACGTTATATCATCTGCAAGGCGTTAAAAAAAGAAGCTAAAAACACATTATACAATCCCTGCCTTCCCTTACAGAATCGCTGTCGGCCCTGTGTTTACCGACCTTGCTGCGGGTGCTGCTCTAAATCGTCATTCAATATTTGTTTTATCAACGTCGTATATCAAAATGAAGATCATTGCCGATCCTCCATCGCTGGCGCTCGGGGACACGGTGACAACAACTCAACGGATTCGGTGACGTAACCATGCAGAGTTGCTCAAAGCGCGTGGTCCGGGCCTGTCACTAAGGCAGGCAGACGGAATCGGTTCACCACTGGTTTACTCTTTCTGTCATGTAGTACGGGCCGCTCTCCCGCAACGAAACCCGCACACGCATCATAGTTTCTCTTCCCTCTCTCTCTCTTTTTTTTACTAAAGCCGGCATTTTTTTTATCGTATGAAGAAAATATCTTATCACACCCTCCTCGGAGTCCCTCTATATTGCACAGGACAAACGCATCTTTCTACAGTTGAAAGGCGTATGATAAATTAATTAACTGTCACGGCCATTCCATCAGCATCGCACCATCCCGTGATTGTCCCAGTATCATCGTCCCATTGGGAGACGCACGGAAAGGTAATCTATTTGCGCACCAAACCGTGTACCGAGGTGTGTACTTGCGCTGGCCAATTTCATTCTAAACGCTTACATAAGTCTTTTTTGCGTACTGCAGGGCATATAGAGCATCACTGTGCGGTGTGTTGTTTGGAAGAAGTCCCGTCCTGGACCACTTAATTCCACACGGTCAATTCCAACGCAATACACGATGATATACGTACGATGGATGGGAAATATTATGGAATACAACCGATGAATCAAGTCGCAAAAAACAATCCCCATTTAATCGGTAACATTTTTGTATCGTCACGTGTGGATATACAATCACTTATTTATATGAAGTTTAAAACCTATATGGTAAAAGTAAATTATTTTTTTAAAACCATTGTAAATGCGATGGTTTGAAAACGACTGCCGCTTCACACACGTGAAATCAGCCATATTGATTTTTTGTTTTTTTTTTCTTCTTTCCATTTCAGAATCTACCAAGGATACCCCCTTTGCGATACCCGTCAGCGTTAGGTTAGGAACCGAATAAGAAAATGAGCCGATGCCCACACGCTAGCGGCGTCCGCTGTTGTTCAGCGTATCACAAAGCGAAAGAAAGCAAAGCATATAGCCGCAGCCACCCGAAACAATGGATTCTTATGAAATTTATCGATCGATTATGTAATCTCAAACTGCACTAAATGCCGGCATGTGATCCTTTCCAACTAAATGCGATCGAATGTACAAAACTGCCTCGGTTGTTATCATAGGTACAGCACAAAACGATTCTTGTAACACTTAAGCGTTGAACACACGTTTCTAATGTGGGTGAGGCTGGCTCATCACCGATTTCGGCTACCCCGGAAGATTATGTCGTGGCTCTCGACGGCACTACTCTCTACACTTGTATCGACCCCGGAAAGGTGGCGAGTTTCAGAAAAGAATCCCAAAAGAAAGCTAGCACGCTTGCTACTGGTACTTACTATTATGCACTGAGTGTTTTAATACACGTTTACAACACGGGAAACACGAGAAAAATCGCTTTTTCTTGCACGGAAATCAGCGAAATGCCACGGAGAAATGGGCACGCACACGGGTCCGGGTCGAATTTTTTTCACGAGTGAGAAAAAAGCTAGAGGTGGTCGTAAAGCAGTCGGAACTATAGTTCCTTCATTGCGCGTATCGCACACTGGTCGACCTATGGTCACAATATAATTTATTTACGTTTTTCAAACTGTGTGCGGATAATTAGAAATGACAGTTACGAATTATTATTTCATCACCATTGCTTTGCTTATGGTGCCATTCCATCTTTACGCCCATTTACAATGTACGAAATGATTAATTTATTGTGGCGCTTTAAAATTTAAATGCACGCTGATGATTATAGCTTTGCGATGTTTCTAATTTGTAAATTAGTTTATCGAAGTACTTTGCGGCAACTGTTTGCAATGGAAGCGGAGCAATATTTTAGAAGCTTTTTCAATTTTTACCGACACCATAAAATTGATCCAGCAGACAAAACGAATCCGTTCAAACTTAACCCCTACCGCCATAAACTATTCATCCTGAGAACCGTCCTGATTCTACTATGGTGCGTCCTGTTGGGATTGTTTGGCAAATCTTTCGAACAGCATTTCATTCCCAATGAAAAGTGCATCAGTCGCATGATTAATTGGTGCTGTTTTATCTCGACGTTGATCACCGCTTTCGTCGTTGCTTGGGAGTCGTTGGCAACCAGCAAGGAGGATGTGCAAATATGGAACACATTCCACGCCATCGAGACTGCGCTCAATGTGTCCCATCGCAACTCGAGGAACATTTTTCACAAAACTCAACGGCAGTACAAAGTGATTTTCTACACACTCATTGTGCTGCTGTGCGTGATAGCATTAATTTTACTGCTCCAGTACCGTCAAATGGATCGAGCACTGGTTGATTTTATCATCGTTTTTGAGTTACTTAGTACCGTGGATATGCAACGAATGTTGCATATACTACTGTACATTCGCATTTTGACGAACTACCTGTGTAAGCTNATGTGTCCCATCGCAACTCGAGGAACATTTTTCACAAAACTCAACGGCAGTACAAAGTGATTTTCTACACACTCATTGTGCTGCTGTGCGTGATAGCATTAATTTTACTGCTCCAGTACCGTCAAATGGATCGAGCACTGGTTGATTTTATCATCGTTTTTGAGTTACTTAGTACCGTGGATATGCAACGAATGTTGCATATACTACTGTACATTCGCATTTTGACGAACTACCTGTGTAAGCTAAAGAATGATATCCAGATTGCCTTGATGACCATTAATGCAGATACGGTAGAAACTAACCGCGATCGCGAAGCTCAACATCAGCTAAAACAATGTTGCACGTGTTACTTTCTGTGCATGAAAGCATTCGAACAGATACAGGATCAATTTTCGTGGGGCCTTTTCATGGTGTGCCTTAAGTTTAGCATCATTATATGGAATGAAATTTATTGGACTGTGTATCGAGCCATCATGGAAACATCGTTTGAATGTAGGTGCTGCAGGTCAAATCTTTGCGATGGTTTTTCAATAATCATACCTTTCTTCTAGTATTCTGCCTAAACGTGGTACCGTACCATTTCATCTTTTTGAGCCTTACCTGGTCATGCGAGCGCTTGTACGGCGAGATAAAAATTTTATCTCAACTGCTCTATACCGTCCATATGAATAAGGCATCCAAATCGGTCAAAATACGCATCACACAGCTAATGCTGCTGCTCGACCGTAAAGTTTTCTGCTTTTACACGTTCGGCATATGTAGAGTATCGTATGAGCTTATCGTACAGGTACATCAAATGATGCATTCTGCACAACCGAAAGAATAATTACTTTCTTCTCATTTTAGTACACCATCTCTGGAGTCACAAAAGTCTCTTTTATTACACAAATCATGAAGGATTTTTTCTTCGACTTGAAGCTGCAAGCGCAATAGGTCCCTATAATCGTCACAAACATGACAAATTGTCCAGCTCATCACCGATATCGCACCCATAGTGATCACTTGTTCCTTCGCACACTGACAGTTCAAATGCGTATTCGCTTGAAAGTTGTTTTGTGTAAATAAAAATCTGTCGAATGGATGATGAGTCACAAATTTAGGTTTTCGCGAATTTTTAAGCGTATTTCGCTCCTCATCATCCGCGCTGCTTACGGAGTATAAACGTTTTACTAGCTGTACACTTTAAATTTTGTACTGCCGACCAGCCGACAAACATTGGTTCGTGTTTGTTTTACAACGAATAGTTCATCAAAACAATTCGAAAGCTGCTTTTGTTGTTTTCTGCGCGGTATAGACCACCGAGACCAAGTATAGACCACAATTTCCCGTGTTTATGAGTGTGTTTTTTTATTCACTCGCAACTAGCACCCTCCAAATAAGATTGTTTGATAAATTTAACCCGGCCTAATGGTAAGTAGTGTGGCAAATGTGGCAAAAAAAAAAAACTACCTAAATGTCCTTTGCGCAAATGCGCTTACTGTGCACATGGAAAGTTCTTTGTTCCAAGATTTGAACTCGTCCAAAGGTAGCGAGATGCACCAGCTGATTGTGGTGTGCCTTCGGTCGTGATAATCATGTTTATTGTTATTCCCTTTCCAGCACGGCTTCAGTAGCATGTTTAACAAAAAGCAGCAAGACAGCAGCGATACAAGACGAATACCGCACGGCTCGCCCACCACCAGTACCACCGCGCACACGAATGGGATAATCCGGCCAGCTTACGTCATTGAACGGTACGCCGCGTACTATCCGATGAACCATAAACGAAGGGGCATGGCCCTGCTGTTCTCGCACAACAAGAACAATGTACGCAATGTCCCGCTACCAGTACGCGAAGGAAGTGCCGTGGATTGCAAACGGCTAAAAGAAACGTTAGATATGTTCGGGTTCGATGTGAAGGTTTATCAGGATTTTAAGTTGGAGGAAATCAAAGGCGTTGTTGAGACCGGTAAGAAGGGAACGAATGCATACTGCAAACGAATGGCACTGTAAATGTCTGTCTTACAAATCCTTTTTCAGTTTCTGCAATGGATCACAAGGATAACGACTGCCTCCTAATTGCTGTGCTCACACACGGCGAGGATGGCGATTACGTTTACGCGCACGATGTTTCGTACGAGCTATCCACTATCTGGAGTCATTTCACTGCCGACAACTGTCCATCGTTGGCGGGACGTCCGAAAATATTTCTCGTACAAGCCTGTCGCGGTAGCAAGCTGGACAATGGCGTGAAGATACAGAAGGACGGTGTCGCCCGGTACAGCATCCCGACGCATGCCGATTTTCTGTTTGCATACGCCACCATTCCTGGCTTTATGGCGTTCCGCAACACGACCGAGGGATCGTGGTTTATTAACGAACTGTGCAAGGAAATGCAGGAAAACGGGCACAAGTACGATCTTGTTACACTGCTCACGTTCGTTACGCAGAAGGTAGCGTACGATCATGAATCCGTTTCCAATCTTCCAGAGTTTAATATGCGCAAACAGACACCGTGCGTCGTATCCATGCTGACCCGTTTGCTGTTGTTTAACCAGGTTTAACGGAGCAATTTCTNCGATTTCCTGTTTGCATACGCCACCATCCCGGGCTTTATGGCGTTCCGCAACACGACCGAGGGATCGTGGTTTATTAACGAACTGTGCAAGGAAATGCAGGAAAACGGGCACAAGTACGATCTTGTTACACTGCTCACGTTCGTTACGCAGAAGGTAGCGTACGATCATGAATCCGTTTCCAATCTTCCAGAGTTTAATATGCGCAAACAGACACCGTGCGTCGTATCCATGCTGACCCGTTTGCTGTTGTTTAACCAGGTTTAACGGAGCAATTTCTCTCGTACAACGTTTTTAGTCATAAATCTCGGTTGGTTGTACGCCCATGGCAGCTGACGCGGGTCTGCATGCCCATGGCAGTTTTCACTAATTTTAACCTTCTACCTCATGTGGTTTGTCTTTAGTTTAACCATTTCCGGCAAGGAATATTATGTAAGGTTACCAGTCAACAAATTGACACGTTTATTCGGTTGGGCGTGACACCAAATATGTTTATGTGAAGCATACTTTCGTTATACGAACGATACAACCAGCACCACCGATGGATGGACACTCTTTACAAAACACTCGGAACGAAAGTATTCGATAAAAAAATGGGAATTCTCTAAATTATTTTTAAAATCGTATTAAATAGGGATCAATCAGTAACCAAAATCTATAATTTATTTTGTAAAGCATTTTACTGTGTTCAACACTGATAAAAAGCAATAATAAAACGCGCAAAATTTTAACAAAATGTGTGACTACTACAGATTCACTGTATTAACAGTGATAAAAGAACCATGATAACATTGTTCTGATGCGTTTTGGATTGCACACGGTAAGATAGAAAATTTCCTTTCGAAAATTACCCCTAAACAGGTGTTCTCAACCCCAATCTGCGGGAGTGAGATAGAGAGAGAGAGAGGAATGTTATCCCTTCTCGATTAGATGCACACACGTTTTGAGTAGTAAGCATGCGCTCTCGCTCACACTTGGCTCGTTGCTCAGGTAGCTGCATTGCCGCTTGTTTCGCAGGGTTTCTCAAGCAAAGCTATGCAGCGCAGCGATGAAACAAGCGGCTCCGGAGAAACATGCCTGCTGCCGACTCGCTCTGCCATTTGCAAAATGCTCTCTCCATCATCGCTCTCCGAATCCCCACGGACGATCCAACATGAATGCGTGCCGTTTCATTCATTCCAGTTTCGGGCCAGTGTGGTATGCGTCAGGTAGACACGGGTACACATGACGACCGTGCGTTTTGTGGGCGACTTACTCGCGAACGGAACGCGTACCCAGGTACCCACGGAGCCCTCAAACCCGGGCTCGCTTCCACGTACACAGATTAAATTTAATTAGTATTCATCGCGCGCTCCATCACCGCACGTCGGTTCCACGGCGACGCGCGCTTCACTGATCGCCATCGTCGTCGGGTTGCCATCATTTCTGTGCAGCAGCAGGTTTCGGACGACGAGATACACACGATCACAGTGAACCCGACCCGCGCGGGTTGTTGATTCGTGTCGCAAAGTGCCAAGTGTGTGTGGTGAAGGTTTTTTTTTGCTGCGTGTGTGCACACCTCGTGATCGGTTCGGGAGAAGATGGTCTGCACAAACGCTGTTTTGCATCTTACTCGCTGTGTGGATTAGCTGACACGAACCTGCCGTTTACTGTTGCTTAGCACCCGCTTAACATCGCATCACATCGGTCGCGTAACGTTGCGTGCAGTGCAGGGATTCTGGTGTTGCGTACATATGTGGCCACGGTATGCGCTAAATACACCCTCCGTCCCACGTTTGGTGCATGTTTGTTCTGCTACAGCCCCAACGCTTCATCCCTTGTGTTTGGAATTTCTTCATCATCACTCCGGTGCGTACCGTTGTGCCACATCGTCTAACTCTACGCACTAGCAACCTGTGTGTGAAGTGCGTTTTACGTTGCGTTGCGTGTGTTTGTGTGTTTTGTTGCTGTTGGCACGCGAGAGCAAACAAAACCCGGGGTGGGAGTTTGGAAAAATTCTACACCACCTCGAGCAGCAAAACCCCGTACAACGCGGGTGGGTGAAGGAAAACGCAAGAAAGCACGAGGCAGCGGAGCGCAGGTGGTGCACGGGAGATGGAGCAGCCTAACGGTGGCAGTGTTAATGGTGGTAGTGGTGGTGGTGTTGGTGAGCCAACCGATGACCGCAGTGCGTCACCGGCGAGAGCTACCCAGAACAACAATCCAACCGGGATGGGTCCATTGTCGGGGATCAGCAATGGAATGGATACCGTAGCAACAACAGCAACAGCAGCAGCCACCACAACGAAGACAATGGACTGGGTACAGTTCGAGGAGGACGGTGGACCGGAACCGAGCAAGGTAAAGAAGCGTGAAAGGGAAACAATTTTGGGCAAAGGTCCAAAGAAGAGAGCAAAAGCGCTGGAGGAGCAAAAAATAGAAAGAACACAAAAACCCGAATTATAACCGTTCCCAGCGCATCGACGTTTTTTTTTTGAGAAGGGAAGAAAAAAATGGCGATAAGCGACGAACCTCCCCAAAGCAGTTTAGTGTGTGCATGCGAACGAAACTCTCGGGCTTGATTGTGTGTGCGACGGCGAGATGGGAGAGGGGGGAGGGGGGGGGGAGGTGGTAGGAAGGAAGGAAAATGGGGTGGATAGAGCGGGACGTGGTAAAGCTTTTCCAATTGAATGGTTCCACCGTTCGGCGCACAATTGATTAAACAAAATTCATCACCTTATTATTCCCGTTTTGCACCGGATGAGCACCGGGGGGAAGTGTTGTCACATCGTCGGGCGGTGACGGGTGCAGTTCCATCCTTCTTCAGTGTTCGGTCCCCTTTTTTGTTCAGTGTTCACTTATGAAGCCTTTTGGGGATACAGTGTGGTTCCAGTTTTTCGCATGAAGCTGAGTAGCGGAGAAATACAGCATTCACTTTCACACTTCGATAAACTATCATCAACTATGGGTTGCTTTTCTCGTACTGATGGATTTGCTACCATTTCATATGGATTTTTACAGCCCATGCTTACTGTGATCGAATTGGGTTTGTTTTGTGATGGTGAATCATCACGTTTCATTGAGAACAGTTTTTAAACATTTTTACACTGTTAGTGTGACAAGATGCGTCCTGCACTGTCCAACACGTGTTCAGTTTCCCCCCCCCCCCCCCATTCAACACGCTATGTTCGTGTTTGTGTGCGGCAGCTTTGGTGCAAACACAACCATGTCCGGTTTGTTGTGCCATCGCTGGTTGTCGCTGGTGACAGCATTCCACGGTTCTTGCTGTCATTGTCATGGCATGGCAAGCGCGTACCGCAGACACGTTCCCCGTCCGGACGTGCTTTAAATCCCTTCGTACCTTTACCATCAGCTTGCACCCATACAGACACGCATAAGCTGTCGATGCTTAGTAGGTCAGCTATCGTTTACTGACAGTGCCGACATAACCCACGGGGGACACAACCGGGGCTCGGTGTGTGTAATGGCGGGTTCGGTACGCTACTTGCAACAGCCTCAGGTTGTCTGTTTTTGTTTATTACAATTTATTCGCAACGAGCGCACCCGCCCCATACCTGTCACGTGTACGGCGCGACTGCCGTACATATACTGCACGCATCATTGACTCGCAGTAAGACGCGACCAGCCAAGACGAATCAATCGCTAGCCGCGTTATTGACCGAAAAGGGGTAAACAAAAAACGATGCGTGCCCGTTAAGTTAGCACCTCGGGTAGGAGCTTTTTTTGCTCCAAGTTCTTTACAAAGGATGGGCCTTTGTGGCCATGTGTATGGGCGACCTTTGTGACCTACTCATATGGATCGTGTTACAGTTGTTGCTAGCGAGCGCAACATTTTCATGGCTTATCCATCGGTCACTCACTACACGGTACATTATTGCGTACGAGCATTAAAAAGGAGACAGTATTGAATTTCCATGCAAACACACACACACACACACACATACCATTTTTCCACCCTCTGCCAACGTTAGGCTTGGGGAGATGATGTCACATTTCGCAATGGTGATCTAATAACGTACGAAAAAACAAAGCTTTCGCTTGACAGGCTTTTGGACGACTTAGCATACTCGTTTCTCTGGTCCTCCTTAAAAAAAAAGACGGAACTGTCGGCGGGTTTGCTTTCTGTTGGCTAATAATTTTGGTGGACATTTATTTTTAAAAATAGCACATGCACCCAGCACGGCACATATAAAGCCCCGGAGATCATTATGTTCGGCACGCTGGCTTATGGATTGCCTTATTATGGACGATAGGACGATGCTCTGGACTAAGTGGGAAAGCAATTAGCTTTAATGGACCCATTAGGAGTGGAGTGAATCATTTACAGCGAAATGGCTGAAGAAAACAGACAAACATGTGGTAAAAACACATACATAATGATGTTTTGATTAGCTTTTCATTATTAGAATTCTTATGAGGCAATTTTGTGAGGAAGAAAAGTACCAGCTGATTGTAGGAATCAAATAACAATGGAGACGGATGTTACTGCATTACTGCACATTGTCGCGTCTGCTAAACAAGCGATAATGACCGTTTATCGGAGGCATGCATGCTTATCTGTAAGGTGTGACTGTGTATATGCTCACGAATTCAAATGTACACTCACGAGTGGTATTCCTTTAAGAAAGTAATCACATCTTGCACACAGTAATCACAGCACAGACTGACCTCGAAACAATATTGCTTCTGTACCCTGTACAATGGAACAATCGATGCATTCATACACATGTGGTTACATTTTAGCAGTTACACTGAACGATGCGTTACATTCCTTGGCTTATTTCTTTTTTTTTCTGTACGCGGTGCAGTAGTGTGAACAAAAAATAGAACAGTATGAATCAGCCCTGCCAGTTGTTTGGTCCAAGGTGCACGTTCATCTTTTTGTAATTAGCTTCTCTTTGCTTGAAGAGGTGTTGGGAGTAATTTTGCCTTTTTTTTCTTTGGCGCTTTCCTAACACCTACCGAGACGACACACCCATCGTAGTACGGCCAGGCATAATGTGTCACAGTGGGGTGTTTAAGTGAATTAAAAGAAGGAGTGTATGAAAGCGTTTTTAAAAGAATGAAATATCTGGTAAAAATATATATGAATAATTTTGAATAGGTAGGTTGTCTTCAAACGTTGGTGGAAAACTCTGTTTACAATTTTTTTACATACATTTAGGCGCACACATCTCAGACAACACCCATCGACTACTTGGTTGATATAACGATTTTAATTTGGGATTTTTTTAACTATCCCCAAAATGATGACATACTAGATGCTGTCAACGAAATAGTAAACAAGGTTGAACATTTTACATCTATTCAAGCAAAGTTTTTTTTCGTGATCATTCCATTGCAGTCTCCATCGCCGTCACTGCCACCCCCACCGTCAGCCGCTTCCAGCAGGCAACAGCATCCGTTGGCGACGGGCAATAATCGTCAGTCGGTGGCAACATCACCGGACACGGCACCAGCAGCCGTACTACCCACGGAAACGGTGCACGTAAATCTGGACACACGAACGCCTAGCACACCAAAGCAAACCCAACCACAACCATCACATGGACCTGGCGGCAAACCAACGGACGGCACCGCGGTTTCCGGCATGGTGCCGAGCGGAGTCAACAAAACATCACAACCGGCGGTCATAGACATTCCGAAGCAATCGGTCAACGTCGTCCAACCGATCCAGTCGATGCGAACGATCGAACTTTCGACCGGCCGCGTACGGGAAGGTTTCGGTAAGTGTGGTGGTCATTTTAAGCGTTGTACCGCAATGGAAAATTGATGGAAAATCGGTTCTTTTAGCAAACGGTGATGTTATCGTTACCTTACTACCTACCAACACCCGGTGGCCGTGGATCACACCGGCTGTATTTCGCCCCGAGCTCGTCCCGGAAGAGCTGATGGCGCAAGGTTTGACGGTAAGTAAAAGATCGCGTGATATATGAGACCGTGTGTAAGGAATTTGAACGAATTCTTCCACCATTCCTCTTCAGCTCACAGTGGAGGAGTACGTGCACGCGATGGAAACGCTGGTAAACGACTACCGGTTCACGCTGTACAACATCTGCTACAAACGTGTCCTGGTCGTGTGGATTCTGTTCGCCTTCATCGTTCTGATTGGGTTGCTGTTTTCCGGCTTCTACGGCATTACCTTACTGTCGCTCGGTGTTGCCTGGCTGTTCCTGAACGCGGCCGCCATTTTCCTGTGCATGTGGGTCAAGCTGAAGCTAGCGCGTGGTCTCGAACGGTGTATGGCACGCGTGAATAAGCAGCTGATTCGACACAAAATTTTGATCGCGTTGGACGACCGTGGCCACATCTCCTGTCACAAGGTTAACCTTTGCTTTATGTACTTCGAACCGTCGCAATGCATTAGCTATCTGAACGAGTTCATTGAGCGGAGCGAACAGAACGGTAACACGATCGAACCGGGCTGGGAAAGCCGGCTGGATGTCACGACGAACGATATCGTTATACAGGGTGCGAACACGACCCGGCTGTCCCGGAAACAGGTAGGTTTTTTGTTGTTGTTGTTGTAGATGGGTTTGAAGCGTGTGTGTGTGTGAGGGTGGGGAGAGTGAAATACGTTTTTTTGGTAGTTGTTGATATTGTGTTCCATATCGCTAGATGGACCAAGCAGTACGATATTTGATCCTCGTTTCTTAAGTTGCTTCTTTACAAAAAGGTTTGCTTCTCTTCTTAGTGTAGAACTATTTCTATTTGCGATCATTTGCAAATCAATTCCTGCTCTGTAACTGTAATTATCATTAGTTTGTGTTGCGTTTGGTACTTCTTTTTGCACTGTCGAAAATGTGTGCATAATTGTCGACTAAGTTATTGCTTCAGGCCGATTGGACCAGAACGTATACGTAATACAGTAACATCCCAAAACAAAAGAACATCACAAACATACCGATATCACTAACGATCGCCAACTCGTTCAGGGACGAGCGGAAGGTATCTTTCTGCGGTATCTACAGCGCTGGGGTAAGGATTATCTACGCCGACGGCTCGACTGGACGATCGAGGAGAATGCAATCGTGTCCGCGCCGCGCCATCTGCCGACGGCTTACTGTCCCTGCCAGTACGCGGAAGAGGTGATGCTGCAGAAGAAACCGAAGGAAGATCCACGGCTATGCTGTGCCACGATTCGGGTCCAGCTTGCCCGCATCGGATTCCACTTTTGACTGTTGTCCCGACGGTACGGACGCAAACGCATCATCATGCAGCCAAATTGTGCCTAAGAATGTGCTCGACTTTTCACTTTTGGTTTAGGACCAGCGAACCAGCAAACGAGAGAATCAGAGGATAGTGTAGAAGCCAACAGATAGCTTAATCCGAGCAGTGGCGACGTTTTGTATGTGTGTGTGTGTTTTGTTTAGCGTGTTTCGGGTTCAGTAATTAAGCTTTTGCAACGAGTACAAAAATGCAATCTCTCAACCAGAAACTGTACGACTGTTAGACCTCAGAGTGCCTTTGGTAGAGTAGATGGAAAGGGCCATTTTGTTTAACCTTCTTATTCTTCTTCAAATGGACCTTCATGATCCAACTGACGCTGTATAGTGACGCGCGCCTCGATGGGGCATATGTTTTTTGTTTTAAATTGGTGGCGGGATACGTTAGTATTAGTGTGGAAAGCGTTTCATTTTAGTAGGATTAGTTTACACTGATGCTTTTGCCGGAAGGTTTCGTAGCGCGTACACGCATCGGTATCGCACTCAGCCTGGTTTTGGAGCCTCTTTCGTTAATAGTGTCTCTCGTTGGTATAAACCCCGTGTCCCTACCAGAGCGTATTAGTAACTAATCACCATTCCTTCCACCTTTCGCCTGTCACCACTGTCACTGCTGGTTGCTGTCTATCTTTGTTTGGCCTGCCCGTCTTTATCGTGTATCTCCCAACCAAACTCCCATTGCAGGAACGAGGAATGCTGTTGCTGCTGCGTTACGCATCCCGGTGGGGTAACGAGGCAATGCGTGGCCTTATCGATGTCACGCCAAACGATCCGGCCCGGCACTGCCGGCAGTACCAGTGCCCCTGCCAGTACGTAGAGTACCATTTGAAGTGCAAACCGCGAGGCAAGTTACGCATTTTTTACCTCTTCTATTGGCTAACGGCTTCCGAACGGTACGGCTAACACTTGGGAAGATTTCCTTCTTTACCATTTCCTCGCGCTCTGTTGTGGTAGTGTAGATGGGCGTAGGCTTATATGTACCTTTAACCCCAAACCTCTCTTTACTAACCATACTGACAATAATGGTGTATTGCTAACCCTTCGACCGGATGGAAAGCATCCGTACGCTATTTCCCAGACAATAGACTAATAGACAGCTCCATTGATGTTTCACTTCCATGTAGTTTACCCAGTGAGTAACAATAACACAAGGTTATCACCTAAACCTCCTTAACATCCTGCAAGGCAAATTTTCAGTTAGACCACCCTACCTGTGTACTTAATTTTATTGAAGCGCCTCCACATTTAATTTTAGTCGTAGAGCAACTAGGGTCAGCGTTAGCTTAGGAGAAGGTGAAGCTCACCCATTACATTCCCCATCTCGTTGCAAACGGTCTAGTTTAGTAGAGATGCAAAAGTTCAAATCCGTCCAATGAAGGTGAAACAACATCGCTTGCCAAATTTTGCCAGTCGCAATCCTACAGCAGGTTTTGGTTTTAGTTTTCTCCCGTTGCACACAGCAAGCCCAGCTGGGGATTCAATGCAAGCAGAGGGACCAAATGCAGTGATAGTTGAAGCTTTCTTATTGATTGTTCAGATAGTTTAGTGGAGGAATTGTTTTGGTTTTACTTACCCGATTCCCAAGGGAATGGGAAGCATTTGTAATCTCCCGATTTTAACGTACGAGAAGCTGCTCAGAACATTGTTTTCAATAAACCCTTGTACTGTTGTTATCAGGCGGCCTGAGTAAACTCGAATATTTCTAGGCAACATTTCACACGAACATGGGTATTATCAGTATCGTCGGTGTTACGCTAAATGAGAACGAGCAAATAACGATCATCCGAAACGTTCTCGTGGATCGCAAAAGCAAAACGTGGTTCCCATTATCTTTATCCTTCTCACTAATAATCTCTTAATTGCACACATTAGCCGGTGGTTTGTTTGCACTTTCTTTTCTAGCTCGTCGGTACGTTTAGTTGTTCCTGCGTTTGTTTGCTAACCTTATCTAGTACCTGCGCGGTGTATAATATCAACCTTCCGGTTACGTGGTATAGAAGTAATGGTAAATAGATCTGTAAGCTCGGTAAGTTACTAATCGTAGGGGATGGTTTCCTTCCTATTTAATGGTTTGTTTAAAGAAAAAAGATCCCATTTTAGCGTAATATAACAACCACCACTCTTTACACTGCTCCGTACCGGGTGCTGATACTCTTTGGAAAACTTGTTTCTTGTCCCATTTTTCGTAGGATTGCGCACGCTTTCTCCCGTCAATTCTTATCCTCATTACTAGGACGAACTACCGTGGAACACTTGTAAGCCTCTAAAGTTTCTACTGTCCGCGTTCGCTTTTGTACGTAAACATGATTTGTATTACTTCAGCTGATTTACTTCTGGTACAAATTTCGGCCATTCCCAAGAGCTCGGACATCACCACTAATCCCATGGCGGCACATTGCACCCATAAGCAAATTGTTTACCTTTACTACAAACTCAAAAAGAGAGAAGAGAGAGAGAGAGAGAGAGAGAAAAGCAAGACACACATTTTGATTCAACGTTTTGTGATGCAATGTTCATGTCATTATAAACTAACGAATTTTCTGTGGGATCGAACAAAACAAAAATCCGATTTATGCTACAAAATCTAATTGTAGAAATAATACCGATATTGTCAACTGACCAATACCATTGGATTGTAACTTACAGTTTTATTATCATTCACTTCTTCGTAGGCTACCCGTGCAGTTGTTGTGCATTAATATCTGACCCACACTATCAGTACAGCTACTGAGCATGCAGGCAGCCGTCACGGGTTTTGCACCGCGGAGGGTTCCCGAAGGAAATCCTTCATACTCTGCCCCCTACAATCGACACCAATGTATCTCTCTACTTTATATAATTGAGTGCGTGTATGTGTGTGTGTGTGTTTGACCGTGATTTTACATGTTTGTTTGTTTGTTTGCTTTGTTGTATGAATGTTACTACTGGCACCACACAATGCGGGAATTACTAATGGAGCTGGGAGGGCTTTAGCATGGAATGTGGTGGGTGTAGTGCATAGGCGAACTGGCAAAGGTTTGGCAAATAATAGAAGCACACATAAACAAACGTACTTCCAATGCTTTCCTTCCATACCCCACCCCGTCATTACCATAGGCTACCCGTGGAAGTGGCTGTCGTCGGTCTGTGGACACGTGTACCCAAACAACTAGCAGAGCTCTGTTGGGAAATGCATCACACCGTATCCAGACGTATACGCGCACACAATCTTACTTACCAGATCTTAATACCAGCGGAAGTGACGATTTGAAAGTAAAGCAATAAAACTGATCCAGGATTGCAACGATAAACATCCGTAGTTTTATTCCCATAAGCTCGAATCACGAGAAAGCCAACAGCGTAAAGCTAAAACCGAAATAAGCCTTACATTAATGTTAAACTAAACCGACATCGTGGCACCTAGCCGTTCCAAGTCTTGATTAATTTCCACCATAATTTTATCACATGCTGCTTGCAACTCATCGCGCATTTCCTGTAGCGTCGTCTTGAGCTCTTGTGCATTCGTTTTAAGTTCCAGAAACTGTTCGTGGTGTTGCACCGTGGCATCGTACACTTTCCACCAATCGTCCATGCTCGATTCCTCGGTTAAGGTTGGTAGGCTCTCGCTGGAAATGTGCTGTGGCGTTGGTCTTGTCTCGTAAAACAGCTGCAAATCTTCCATCATTTGCGCTTCGGTAGGTGGTTTCGGGAGCGGTGGCACTGTTTTTTTAGATTTCCGAAACATATTTCCACTAGAACCAACAATTGGAGGCGTACAATGAGTTTTCCACGATTTACGAATGTTGTTTTGTTTTGATATTCTCTGTGAACTGCGATTACGTTGTCAAAGGTGTGCGTTTATACGCTAGAGTGGTGGAGTTGGTTGGAAGTGAATGTAACTGTTCTAAGCGATGAATGTAGCTAACGGGAATTTTCAAATTCATTTCTACAGTGGTAAACACATTTATCGCACCACACAAATATACAACTCAACGTTTATTATCTCATCGTTATAATTAATTACGGTAATAAGTCAATCCTATCGGGTCGATTTGGATCGGGCGTTCACAGTTAGCCTGTTCGGGGAAATCACAGTAATCTTTCTCGATATTCCAGTGCAAACCGCCGGGACAGTCCATCTCGTACTTTTCTCCATTGAAACACTTGTAAAACTTGGTACAGTCAGTGAAGTGCGGGATGTGAACCGGATGAAAAATATCGTCCTTTTCCGGACAGGTGAGAGGAATCTCTACGGCCTGAATAGCCACTGCGAACGTGGCAAGCAAAACTAGTGCACAGACACCTGGGAACGGATGGGAAATGTCGTTTATAAAAAGGTTGCACAATTAAAAAATCCTGTCACTTTCAAATACCTTTCATGGTTTAAGTTTAACAACAATAAGAACTGTTTGAATGAAACAAGCTGACTGAGAAACGATGGCACAGCATATTATTATATATGGTTTTACTGCGAAGAAAGATAATGAATTGATGATAAGCAACCACTTCAGGTGAATTTCTCACAAATCAATCCATTCCAATACCAAGCGCAAGGTAATGATGGGTTTGTCATCTTTTTGTAATGTGTGTAGCTTTAACCGATATTAGCAAACACACAACACCCATTCCAATTGATGCTTATCTCAAGTGCTAACCTCGTGTTTCTGCTTATGAGTAACACAAGCAAACCCATTTCTAAAGAAATGGTCATTTACCATTAAAGTAAAACAAAAGCGCAGTAAAGAGAATAATTTCATGATCATTCTTTTGTTAGTGTTAACTGTCGTTATGGATTGGACGAAATTAAGATGTGTCGGTTACCCCTGTAATAATTTAAATTAAATGCTCAGAAACCGTTTATTGTGCACAAGTTTAGATTACTTTTCCAAGACGAGATCGAATTTGTGGTAAAGAAAGAAGTAATAACATAACACGAGTTGACAAATGGTGTTGTCTCTCCAAAGAACAACTTCATATGATCTAAGAGGGAGAAATTCGTAATCCAAGTGAAGATAAGCAAGCATGTTGTGCACATCCCACGCGACAAAATACACAAGAAAGCTCCCCTTGTTTTGCGGTCTTTCCTTTGGACAGATTGGCTACCATTTAGGAACCAAGTGTCGCCGAAAGACAAGCGTTAAAGAGCAACGGAAACGCGACATTGGACGTCACCACGAGGAACCGACGGTTATAAACAAGTTAGTTAGTCAACCACATACATACACAAACACAAATACACACACACATTTAAGAAACAGTGAATGAAGAAGGGAACCATGGGAAGGGAGTACACCAGATTTGGCATCTGCATAAAATTTTATGCAAATTATGCACACCGAAAAAGTACTCCCGGGATGGTAAAGCGATGGAAGGGTTTATACCTCCCTCCATGGGGAACTGGGAAAACTCGTTAGAAGTAGATCCATCGCGCTCTTACCACTTTTGCTGTGCTGCTGTGTTGCTCGGATGAGCTCCGTCAGGCTGGAAGGCGAAGATGTTTTGCACAACAGTTGGTGGCAAGGATCATCACTAGTCCGGTGGCGAATCCCGGCTGTATTAAGTCATCGAATGGTGGTTAAGTTTTCGTGGACAATAGCGCCGTTTCAGTGGAAGGACATCTGCTTTCGCGACCGTTGAAGGTGAGACAGGTCGTTCCGTTCGTTTGCTATGCTTTTGTGCTACATTAAACGTTTACTGATGGATGTGACGGAAGGGAATCAGGTTAAGGTGGAGGGCCTAGAAAGAAAGACAAGATTTGATTGCAGGAGTTATGTGTGCTATGAGCTGAGAGGTGCTCCCGAACTCGGGAAGGCCAATTGCAAAGTGAGTAAAGTGCATTTTCAACTCAAACTGTCCCATGGTGCTTTTGCTATGGAAGCTATTGGTTGAGAGTCGTAGTGCGGTACGGTGTATTGAGACTATTTAAATGAGAACATAACGAAACAGCTCTATTGTATGGAAAGTTTTTCTATTAATACTTTTTTGCTCTGTGCATATCCCTAGTAAAACTAATTTCTTCGCCAGCCTCGATTGCGATAGGACGCAACGCATGTAATTTACATTGAGTTTAGTCGTTTTTTATCTTTCATGAGTCCATTTGTCCCTGTGACGGTGTAACGCACTGTTTTTAAGTGTTTTAGTGCACTTTGCAAATCGTTACCATATTGCAGAAGTTGATGGAAATAACCGTAATATGAGCCAAATTTTCATGCCACATCTTCTATGTACAGTCTGAACTTTGGCTGGTTGGACGATGATTGCGTACCAACTACACCGCACAAACACACGTTTGCGGTTTTTTAGTTTGCCCTGTTTCTAGTTTGCTGTCGTTCAAATGTATTCGTGTGCAACACTTCATCGCAGTAACATGCGCCATATGGTGAACTGTCATTATATACAGTTACAAATGTCATTCAATGTGTGTTTATGTATTAGTAGATCCCCGGGAAAAAAGGGTATTAATTTGCATGCACGCAGGCGTTTGTGTACTCTACGACGGCGTTGTAGTAATTTTTACTCAAGTTTGGCTGATTCTTAATTTTCACCTATAGTTTAAAGCAAATAAATCAAACATTCCTTCAGCAAATAAACACTTGCTCCAGCACGGTCGTAATAAACCTTTCAATTCCATTAGAATTAAACGCTAGACCCAGCAGGAGTGTCCATGGTCGTTGGCCTAAGGTGCTCATGGGATGCTATTTATCTAAGCTGGTATGGAACACAGCAACAACAACTAAAAAGTACACGAAGCGAAAGAAGAATCCCAACATCTGGCTGTCAGCAAACCTCTTATCAGCTTAACAGCGATGCTTGGAATCTGTTGCAATGGATCCGCTTGCCTGGCGCAACACGAGGCTGCCCACTATTCGAATTCCCTTTTGGTCAAGCAGAAGGGTTGCGTTGCCAGGCACATGTCCGGTGCGATGGTGCACCGAAGAAGGCAAAGTACCATTTTCGGCAGCATCAGTTAGCATCAGGAAGCAATCAAGCGTCCACCCCATGTACGGCGATCGGCAGTTTGTTTGACTATCCGTAAAACTTTCCACAAATCGTCCTCAGGCACTCCAGCACGGTAACCACACCGGAGCGCAACTGCCAAACGTAGTGGATAGGAGAACCGACGAGCACTGACCACACAAGGCTTCGTAGCCTTGCTCGGCCAAAAACATCGGTGAACGTACACGACAAAAAAGTGGTAGCAGCTGCCGGGTTCCTTTTTTTGGGGGAGCTGTTGAAAAAAGAAAAAAAGAAAATGGAGAATGGAGTCGCCCAGTCCCGGTCGGTTCTGTTTCTTCATCCAAACTGCTTCCAAAGAGTGTGAGGAAGTTGAGCTGGTCAGTTTTGGGTTTGTGAGCTGGGTGCGATATGCTTTCGATACGGCATGTTATGCTACTGCTGTGTATGCTTTATGTGATGTAGATAAATTTCTTTCGCATCCCTCGCTCTAGCTATGGTGCTACTTTCTTGCAAAATCTTCCACGGGTACATCCCTTTCCGTCCGGGTGTAAGCGTAACGTAACGGTGGTCATCAAGTTTTGTGAAAACACGTATTTTTGCCCCGAAAGTTCTCGAACGCTGTCGTACAAAACAATGCCGCAGGGCAGTGAAGCAGGTGGGACACACTGGCGAAGGGACAGCTGGAGAAAATTTACATCGAGCACACTTCCGGTAGGGTGGCAATATGTAAATTCGGGACTAGTTTCTTTACGCTGCTGAACGGCCAGTGCAAGTGGATCGAACGACCATATATTGGATTTATTAAGCGAGCAACCGATGATGATGGGAATGAGTGGAATAAGTTTACGAATATTTATATGGAAGGTTTTTCATTTTACAAGGAAGTATGTGGGTGAATGTTATTATAACAAAGAGAGAACACACTCTGTAAACAATTGGTCTTATGTTCTAAGTTCATAGATTCATTTGTTTTAAATTATCTCAAGAGAAAAATGTGCAGCATAAAGATGTTTTTTTTTAAATTGTAATAATTAAAAATTAAATTTAGGTTTAATTTTATTCAAAAAAGAATATAATCGATTATTAAATTACTAATGATTTTTTAATACTTACATTAGCAAGATTGAAGGATTATTTTACCAAATGTGCCATGTTGTATAGTGTACACCATAATGAATGCAACGGTTGCGATGATAACGAGCCTTCGATCTCTTTTAACTGTGAACCGTAACGAAATGATGAACTAATTTAGTGATTCTACTAACTAAAATGACATTGTTTAATTTAAACGACAAAGTACATCCCCAACAACAACATTTTATAAAGTTAACAAATTATTTTAAGAACAAATATTGTAATTATATACAATAAACAATTCGTTGTTTATAAGTTAAAATTATAATCCATTGATTCTGAAAAATATGTAAAAGAAACCATCCTTTCTAATGCGATCTTTTCAGCAAAACTTGAATAAAAAACAGAAGAAAACTCTAGCGTAGCATATGGTCAGCTGGGGGAAAATCAATAACAAATATCCATTTATCAACTTTTTTACTGCTTTCGCAGGAGAGAAATGTGAAAATATGTACCCAAAAAGGGAGTAACAAAAAAAAACAATCCCATTGATACTTCACACAGCAAGAATAAGCACAGAAGGATGCCAAGGATAAAAAAAAACACCGAAACGAAACAAGTGATGATTCCTTCTGGAATGACCTTTTTTTTTCTTTTCTGTACAGCAGTGCTGGCCCGTGTCAAATAATGTATCGCTGTGGCAGAATGTGCCACACGTGATTCTTACTTTTCGATCATATTTTCAACCACCTTCAACCACGACAATCCGAACATAACCCGGTCGAGATGGGTTGAAGGTAGAACCGTCAAACGAAGGAAGATCGAACAAAAAAAAAAAGTCGCACCCGGACATGTGTTACGGATTCGTATTTAGGTTATTTCGATGTGGAAATTATGGGAAAACTTTCCATTTTATTAGAATTATTCAGGCGCAGGAGTGCAATAACGTCCAACACACCGGGTACGACACAAGACACGCTTCTTCGCAATCACGTGGCCTTATGGTTCGAAAAACACATCTATCGGTGGATCGTGTGGAAGTCTTCAAATCAATATAAAAAAAAAGCAATGCAATAATAATGCAGAAACGCACATCGACAGCGACATTAATCGGCTTGAAAAGCTTGAAAATCAATTGTGTACGGCATTGTGGTACCATTGTGGTTTTATGCCCGCGTGCCCTTTTTTATGGCTGCATTCGGTAGGTGCTGTTATTGTTGATTTCAAAGAATGTGTGTATATGTTCCAGAACAACAGCTTCCAGCACAAAACCCTTCGTACCGGGTGTGGGTTTGAGTGCTTTTCTCCCGGTGCGGGTTGGGCCGAAGTTTATGCAAAAGTCATCCCGTTTTGCCTTCCACGGATGGAAGGAAGAATATGAATGAATACACCAGCAACAGTGGGGCATTATGCTAGCGAAACCACAAACCGCTCGGCAGTAATTCGTTCTTGTCTGCTTGCTTCTGTTTTCTCTCCTCCCGCAATGCCAGTACACCGACCACCGGGGTTGTGTTCGTGCGCAATGGGTGACCCAAATTGTGCAATCCATCTTTGCAAAGTTATCCATCATCATAATAATGACGTTTTTATGCATCGTTGCGCGTTCTGCCGCCTGCTGTTAGTGTTTGCATTAAGTTTGAGAATGGGTGAAATGCGGAACGCCATTTGCCACTACCTCCGACGTGATCGGCCTGTGATGATTTCCTTTCCCTGTGCGCTCAGTACAAGGGAAAAAGTGCTTCCGCTGAGCCTTACCAGTCGTCGTTCGATTATTCCTTCTGTTTGCATTCTTGGCAGGCAGGCAAGGTTAGTGCAACGTTTCTTCGGCGCGTGCAATGCTTTGTACGATAGAAATAATTTTGCTTGCTCAAACAGCAACAGATTGGGTCATATCTTTTTACCACCCCGACAATGCTTTTGTAGCAAGAATTACTTTTCTTTAAGAATGTGCTGTGAGCAGTAGGTATTGGTGATTAACAAGCAACGATTGTTGTGTTACACTTTGCTGAGATCAACCTTTCTTCGATCTACAAGAAAGGTTTTACAATTTAAGATTAATATTTAACAATTTCATAAGTGCAAAAATATAATTCACCTACGTTCATCCTCACTTAAAGCTCACTTAAATCAACACTAACTTCCATAACAAAGACAAATCACGCTTCGTAAGTGCATTACAAACCTCATCGGTTATCATTAAAATAAGTTTCCCCTTATTTCCACTAATGAACGGTTGAGTTAAGCGTACCGAAGACAGTGGATGTGTTACGGTTGCGATTCTTGCACAGTGACGCAACGAAAGTGCACCATCTGGTTTTTTTTTCCATTTACACAAACCTCAAAGGCATACCCGACCCGACATTGTCCACTCGGTGGGAATGCCAACCACAAGACCGTACGGAATGCCGTTTCGTTTGTAATGATGCGCGCCTGCATGTATGCAAACCCCTTTTGTGCACAAAGGTCGGAAACGCACCCGTGAATCCTATTATTGGCAGGAAGCAGCAATAGAAATGCCAACGAAGGACGCGCACGCTTTTTGTTTCCACGCGAATGCTTTTGTGCTACTCACGCGTGTTGACGTTCCGGTGCGTGCAATGAGCCGTTTCCGGTGTAAATAGCAGACGAGGGATTTTTTTTTTTTTTTGGTGTTCGTGACGAGTAGTTGCGCTTGGTGAGATCTGTCCATAAATGGAGCTTTTGTATTGCTGTTTTAAGACGAGGAAACATTATATTTTTAAATTGGTTTCATTTGTCTATTTTGCTTTGTGCTTGAAGATACATGCACAACGTAATTGCACTGCAAACATTAATCATTTTTCACCGCATTTAAACTATTTTGGCCTAGTTTTTGCAAACAGTGTGGTTCCGTTTTCATTTGCTTTTGTGCGCAAAACTTACGTTCAAACCGCAGCGCGTAACTTACAAACTGGTGCACAATTTACATAAATTAAAATACTTTCCAGAAAATACACGGATGAACGAAACTTGCTCAATGACTTTCTGCTCGGTACGATTTTGACAGCTCCAAGTTACCCCCGGTTAGCAAATATTATACTCCTTCTCACCCAAACCCCATTCTAGGATGCCATGGAAAACGGTTGTTATGGGTTAAAGATTCGAGATGAGTAGCGGTAGGCTACGTTGCGCTATTCATACAAGTGGCAAAGGCAGGCAGACGGCGATTTTGCACCTTCCGTATCCAAATACCGCGCGCGAAACAGTCAGTGTGTGGGAAAACATTTCCGTGCTCTTCCGTGGTGACAAGTGAGTATGGTGTTTTCGTAAAATGTGGCAAAACATGGACCGGCTTCAAACAGTGAGAAGTAGAACGTACACAAGGGTAGTGCAAACGGGTGGGCTCTATTTTCGTCACCAATGCCAAGAACTATGACCTCTTCAGACGGTGCGAAACGAAGCTAAACGAAGATGCGAGTGTGCAAACGCGTTTGCTGATTTGCATGTGTGAGGTTATGCAAATGTGCGCAACACTACACATTCCATGGGAAGTACGGGAAGCGTTCACTGTTTATTGCTCCCGAAAATGACACAACGAGCTGGAGGGTTTTTGGAGGTGTGCTACCCATTCGCAAGGGATGGAAACGAAATTATGAAAGCTTTTGAGAGAAGTAAACAAAATCCATCGTCCATACGTACGGAAACCCTTCCTTACGTGACCGAGATCCGTGTATCTGTGTGTACGTGGGTGTGTGTGTGTGTGTAGTTGTCTTGGCCAGTGTAAAGAAGCTCATCGTCCTTCTGTTACTCACCGAGCAAGTTCTGCTGAACTGATAAAGTTTCTCCTGAAATATGAATATTTGTTCAATGAACTTTCTCACGTCCTGATTGGAAGGTAAAGTTGTTGTGAAGATTGCTTGGAAATGGTCGTACATTGCGCGTGCTAGAACACACGGAAACGTATGGTTTATCTTACACTCATTTCTTTCGGGAATTTGGGAGTAGTACGATCAATATTGAGCCATTTTTTTTCTTTGTTAAGCGACAATCAGTGGCTAGTGTTAAAGACCTTGGTGAGAAACGAGCTATAGAGCTTTAGAGTTATACGGCGAAAACACACACGCTAACGAAACGTGTTTTAAAACGATATTTACTACATGAAGAGAGAGGCAGAGAGAGAGAGAGAGAGAGAGTGAGAGAGAAAGAAAAACTTGCTGCACGATTGACTATGCTAGCGAAAAGGGGAGAAATTTATTTGCTTACAGTGTGTTTTATTTTGCCTTTGCAGCACTGTGCATTGTGTCCCCGAATAGGAACCAAACCCCGTATCCCCGCCGTAAAACTGTAGTTTTAAGTCTGACGATAGAGTAATTTATTACCGTGACCGGTTCTTCCTTCACACTTGCCTATTACTGTTCACTCCTACGATAGCCACGGTGCAACAGCGCTGAAACAGCAATCGAATAAATCCTCCAAGCTGTCAAGCTGCCGTGGAACGGGCATGCGAGAAAAGGATCCCCAATAAAAATGGCGAGGACATATGACGCGGAAAGGAAGACGGTTTTGCGGGTTGGCCAAACTTTTGCTTGTTTGTTGCGTTCGGCAAAGTAGTAAACGAACCGAATTTATTAGATGTTGCTTTCAAAATGGTTGCATTTTGTGATGGTTCACAATGAAGCAGTGAAAGGAAGGAGGAGTACGGAGTTTTAAATAACCGTTGCAATACGTGAAAAGTAAATTTGCAAACTTTAACCATGAACGAAAATGACCATGCGTCTCCATTGGTCTGATGGATGGAGGACCATGCGTCTCCATTACATTGGGTGGATTAAATTAATTATATTTCAACTTTTATCAATTATTTTACGGGGAACAACACATCACATGAAGTTGTTCACCTATTTACATGATTTGGATACTTTGTTTTTAAATGGACATTGTAGCCATTTTTATTAGCGAGATGCACACGCACAACAACAAACACTTGTATTATTTCGCTCACGACAACCAGCTGTAGAGCTCATTTCTGCCATTCTGCCAAACCTAAACAGCACTCACTGTTGGCCACTTGCAGCCAGTCAGCACTCACTGTTTTGTTTATAGTTTCTAGCGACCATGTGTTCTGTCGGTTTGCCGGTGTACCATGCTGTCGTTCGGTTTCGTACGCTTCGGCTCCGACTTCGGGATTCGGTTCGGCTGTTCGGCTGAATTTCACTTCGTTTCACTAAACAAAGACGAGCTTTTTCATCCTTGCTCCAAAGCGAGGGTTGATTACGTGCCGAGCTTAACGGTGTCCGACCAGTTGACAGTGTACGGCCGGATGATGATGATCGTGTTACCTAGAGAGCTAATCCACGGTGGTGCTTAGTTAATTTAGTTACCAGTGTGCGCGTGAGAAGAATGCACCATTTTCCTACTGGGGCAATGTTTCCAACGCCCCGTAACTGTGGTTAATGTGTTCGGTGTGGTTAGTTGGTTCAGAACGGTGCTGTTAGATTAATTAAAAATAACTTACAAGCGCTGAAGTGATTGATGTGAAGCAATAGGAATGGGCAGTTATTAGTGCCGGACGCAATCAAGCATTTAACCCGTCCGAGTGTTTGGTGGAGTGTTTAATTATGAACGCATACTACATTCACACTGAGAGCTTGCGAAGCGATGGTGATGGTTTGAAGTGATTTCCAAAAATTAATACAGGATCAATCATCGTTTGTTTCGAAGCAAATTTTGATGGTAACAAATGCTTCGTCGTGAGTAAAGTTCCGGTATTGGAGAAAATTAAACAAAAAGATTGGGTCCGAGGGTAAGATTAAACACAACGCAAAGATTAAAGTACAGTGCGTAGCACAAAACCGAAGCAAAACGAGCAATTAAAGGATAGAAGAGATGCATTTATCATTTGGATGGACGATGGATATACGATACCCGCTACTACTGACGCTGATCGCCATGATCGGTAAGTGGAATTATTCGTTTCACAACGAGATTATGCATAGTTAATTAATGTGAATACAAAAGAACTTAATGTTGTTACTGGTCACGATTTAAACCATGAGTATCATTAGATGATAAAATTAAAATTATTTCCTTTGCAGTAAAGCGCACTAAACATATGTAAAAGGAATCATACCAATAATCTTTGTCTAGTGGATTGCATACCTTAGGGCTTGAAAACGATATACGAAGTATGCAATCCGCACGACAAATTGAGTGTAATTCTTGCAGTCCGTTAATTTCCATGTCCATCTTGCGCTGCCACTCGGTTCTACTATGTTACAAATTTCATTAAAATAATTGCTTCTGTAAAACCGATTGCAATCACACTCCATTGTGTGCCACAGTTCGTGTCGTTTCGTTACGCTCGAAACTCACGTACCAGCGTCCCTAGCCACGTTTACTCGCCAAAGCGATTGACGGTGTATTCAATTACTTAGCTGCAAATTTTCCCCCAAACGCTTGAACACCCTCGGGGTGGAGCGGATTGCTGCTACTGCTGCAATTATTATCCACTATCACCATCATCATCATCATCGATGGCTTCGATCGGTTACCTGTACGTTCATCCCATTTTACGCTTGCTGGGGATGGTGGCGAGCGAGGCCAGGGAGGTAATTTCATAACTTTATCCATCCGTTTGCCGGCAAACGGCGATGGATGATGCGATTCTCGACTTCCAGCGGGAGCTACAGTTCCCTGCTTGAGCAAGCACCATCGGCGGAAGCTGACAGTGAATGAGTTCCGGTCGACTTGCGGATAACAATGATCTGTGAGAAACACTCTCTACCTCCCCTCCCCCACCCACCCCTCCCAATTCCCACACATTTCCTCCCCCCTGTACTGAGTGGTGGGTGGTAGTAATAACGACAAAACGAAATAATCTTGATGAACTCCTTCACAATCCACTAACCACGGGTACGGCTCCGGTTCCATCCACCGATCCACCCGGACGAGCCGCACCTCATCGCAGCACGTAATCCTTCACCGTGGCTTGGAACCGGTCGGTGCCGGCCGGAGACGGCTTTGCTTGCTCAACAATGTTTTTCTACGAGCTCCGGCTCGTAACACTAGCGCACCGGCAAAGTAGCACTAGAATGAGAATGTTATTTCATTCTCTACCCTCTTTATCATAATCCCTGGATCTACCGCAAGGAGTAGATTCTTCCACAACCCCGAAAGCATCACTCGAAACCCACGTCCATCCGTCCACCCGGTTTCGGTATCGGGATGATGGAGCAATTACACCCGAGTGGAACGCTTTACGTAAGGTGCATTTTGCTCGACGTCATCGCACCGATCCGATCTGACCGCTTTTACCCGGGAATGGATTCGCTTACTCATCCGGGATGGTTCGGTTAGATGGGAAGGATCGCTTCCGGGCTTGATGCGACCCGGTTACACCTTTTTTCCAACCTTCTCCATCCCATCTCCCCTCCGCTGCTACTACGCCTGGCTATCCGGAAGACAGTGATGGTTGGCAACGTTCGGTGCAGCATCGTCAGTCGCATGCCAAACCGAAGACGTCAGGGCTGCTTTTCGCAATCCGATGCGACCGATGATTGAGTTTCGTGACACAGGAATGTTGGGCTGACATCGTTGTCACACCGTCCACCGTGGCGGACCACCCATGAGCAAGCAATAAGTGAAGTCAACTCTCGACTAGCCCCGTCTGCTTGACGTCTGGACGCCGGTGCTGTTAAATGCAACTTCCTTCTGCCGACCAGCGACCGAGACGCTTTGCCCGTTCCATCAACGAAGAAGCTTTGTGGACGATGTACACGATGAAGTGTGTGTGTGTGTGTGTGTGTTTTTTCCGTCGTCAGACTTATAGTGAACAGATTTGTTTTTCTGTTTTCATTCGGCCACGGATGACAACCGAACTCGACCGGGGACAATGTCTGCTGTCATCTTGCGTAACGGTTCGTACGCGTTCGAGTGACACTGTTCCGGTGTTACTGCGTCACGTAGTGTCGGCTGCTGGTAAAACGTCACTCGCCGTTGTGGTGCGCAAAGTTCTGAGTGAGTTTGTTTCTATTTTTTGTCCTTTTTTTTCGTGCTGAGTTTTTTTGTAGCACCGATTCCCCGTACCATAGATTCCAATGAACTGATAGCAATCGATAGTGCTTACGGCGTAGCAAAGTTGTTGTAGCAATTTTCGCTCAATCTGTTCGTCACCGTCCTCGTCGCAAGGGAAGGGATGCCCGGAATGGGAAGCAAAAAAGGAAAGTTTTGTTCCTGAATGTGTGTGTATATATATATTTTTTTTCTTTGTTTTGTCTCTTTTCCCTTTACGGCACCGTACGGTACCTCCTTCCTCCGACACGGGGTGACTTTGTGCGCGGGTGGTAGATAAAAGTGAACGAATAATGTGTGCTTCGACCGGCGAATATTGTGCCACAGCTTCGGTGCAGAAACTACTTTGCCAAACTTTGACAGTTGTCTATTCATTCATTAGCTTTCTTGTGTACACATCCGAGCCACACGAGTGGCCCTTGGTGTACGGTTGAGTATTTTATGTGCATCGGAGCCTGGTTGATGAACCCAAACGCGGATGGGGGTGTTTTCGAGAGCGGGGGATTGGTGCGGGGAAGCAGGGAACCCGCTGTCACGGAAGAGGTTGCCTTAAAGTTGGGCAGTAAAGTGGACGACACAACAACGGCTTCATATGGTGCACATATATTGCGCCGAGTTTTAGAGAATTCCGACGAAAGTTGGAAATAGTTTAGAAACACTCCGGGTTGGTCTAGGTCGTTTGTTTAGCAGCATTAGCTTACATTTTGCTTTTGATGATATGATATACTTATCAGAAGGATGCTTGATATAAAAGTATTTTTACCCATGCTGCTTTATGTGTGGCATATATTAAACCCCTTGAAGTAATCGTCAATCTGTTCCCATTTTATCAAGAGCATCTATTTGCATGTCTTTGGGCTCTACTTATTTTTTCCTTTTTGCTTATTGTGAGAAAAATCAATGACAATCTTGAATAGCTAAGCTAATTAATGGCATTAACAGACTCAGAATTTAATAATAATATACTACTAAAATTACTTAAGTAACAAAAGAATTTCTAAAGAAATTGTGTGTAAATAATACAATCAATGAACAAAAGAGTGACAGTTAACAACAACTTTTTTAAGGTAGCAGATGGTATCATAACATAATAATCAACATCTTGTTCACCGATAATAATCACACAACATACAAATCAATGTATTTCCTTTCGGCTTTCGTACATGGTGGGGCTTTAAATAATAATCTCGGCAATTGAAAATTCATCAACCGTTCGCTGCCCTTAACGCTGAGAACTGCACTAGTAGCTCCACGCTTATGAATTTGAATTGCCTCCATCCCGGTCTGCGTTGGGTCCTGTGTCTTCGATTGGGGAAATTCTCGAACGGTTCGACAGTTTTGGCCTGCACAAACTGTTCGCAATCAAAAATTAATGGCCCGCCCTTTGTACCTCCCATTTTGTGTCGTATGTGCGTCTTTGGAAATTCGGAAGCTAGCGGCCGATAGAAAAAAAGTGCTCCATCTTGAGCTAATAATTTGGATTCCCGTTCCCGTAAGCATTATTGGCTCCGGGTGAGCTCAATTGGCTGGGCGAATTTTTTCGTGTGTGTGTGTATGCCTTTGCTAAAAAGGCAGCTTCTTTTGGGATGAAAATAAAATAATGAATCGATGAACCATTCACGCGTTGTCACCGGTGTGTGTGTGTGTGAGAGATAGAAAAAGAACTCGATATCAAGACGCAATGGCTCTCTATGTGTGTGTGTGCTGGTGTGCGTTTGAGTGAAAACTTAAGCCATGTCACTCTTCAGCGACTCTTTGGCTCACTCGAAAGGTCTGCCGAAAACAGACCTGGTAGCGTGAGTTCGCGGATCTTCGCAGAATTGGGTGGAATTCGCAAAATGAAGAAGCTATCAGGAGGAGTATTTTTTTTGGGGTTCAATACTTCTGCTGCTATAATGCTGCTGGGTGAACGAGATCGTTGAAATTGTGGAAATGAAAGAAAGAGTCCGAGATGCGCATAAGAAAGGACATACCATTTCGATACGCTTTTCACCTCGAGTGAATGGATCGATTGACGATGTGGTGAAGAAAATAGCTCTCCTACCACCGGTGGGGCAACGCGGAACCTATTTTAGAAGGATCGGCTGGCTGGAAGCTGGACAGACATTTCGCATAATTAAATGATTGAGTATGTTTATGATGATAGAAATTGACGAGGGTTGTAGGGCATTTTTAGGATCGCACCCCTTCCCCCGGAAGGATGGGACGGATCCAAAGGGCAAACCAAGGGGCCACCAAGTTGACAGCAACCGGCATGTTCGGATCTTAACTTACTTTTTCTTCGCTCCGAAATCGTGCGAGCAGGCGCGCGCGGCCGCATTTGATTGATGGAGTGCTATTGATCATTCCAATCATCGAACACAAAAAAGTGATTTGCGAGAGTCACCCCGGCCTTGGTGCTTATTCAAATGGCGGTGAAAGTGTTTGCAAAACACATTTCCAAGCCGAAGAAAAAGCCGAAAGTGATTATCTAACGCGCCGTTAAATGTAGCCTCAATGGTGAAGTGAAATTATTAATGCGTTTTGTGAAAAGTGTGATGGAAAATGATTTACGTCATACGGTTTTGTGCGATTTGTATGCCAACAGTATCTGCAAAGATGCCGAACCCGTTGATTAACGAGCCACATTAAAGCCGCTCGTTGATGGATGAAGGCAGGGAGGAAAAGTAAAGCAAGGCTCGTTCCGGCGAGACCTGAAAGGAATCTAAACCACTAATTACTAATCCAGTTCGACTAACGATTGATTTCATCGACAAGGTGAAATATTTGTGGCAAAGCAAATGATCACTGGGCAAACATAAATCGTACACCACAAAAGCAATCGGTTGGCAAGGGAATGGGCCTGGTTGCCCTCCTGACCGGTAGGGCAAGGAGATCTATAATGGAGGAGTGGAAGGTGCACGCCTGTTATGTATCGGACATAAACAAGATGAAAGGCTAACTGTGGCTGTGTAGGTGGCTTGATTGAAAGCTCCACACCAGACATCAGACCAGACAAGCTTCTGCTGCGTAAAGAAAATGGTAGCTGGAAAGCTAAAACGAGCGTATGATGAGCACCGTTTGCCCCGTACCTTTATAAGGTGCAACCAGCAAAGAACACCTACCACCGTATCGTGTCGGAATCGAGTTAGCTCAGTTAGCCAGATTACGCTGTACTGTTTCTGTCGACGCACACGGCCTGCTCATACATCGCATCCCTACCCGGCGGCCAGATTCACCATGAATCACATTCAAATAAATTCGTATTTATTCTCCCAGCAGCCCGGGGGAAAGAGTGTGCCTGTGAAACCGGAACGTCAGCGGAGGATGTGCTATTTCCGCCATTTTCCATCGCGGTTTCCTATTTCTGTTTCCGCTTCCGAGGAGCTCTCCGGATCGGATGACTTTGGTCGGAAAAGCTATTTCGATTGATTTCTTACTCAAACCCAAATAGGGGAGTGGGAAGAGCTGGATGAAGAAGGATGTGGGACCGTATGTTTTCTTCGTCTGTGGCGGGCGTGTGCTGTATGCTCCGCGGGTAACCGTATGGGAAATAGTAACTCAATTTATGTTTATTGAAGTGTTTACGAGAAGTGTTGGTAGACTATTTCGGTTTGCTGTTTGTTCAATCCACCTCCTTCGTCCTCCCGGTTGTGCTAGATTAATTCATTGCAAGTGGATTACTGATGGGGAATGGGTGTGTGGGAAGTTGATTGAAAGTCTGCATTTGGAAGTGGCAATGGTACGGATTTGGTTGCAAGCGATGTATTGATGAGCTGGTAAAGTAATAGAAAGGGAAACGAAATTAGTGACATATTGATGCGTAATTTGAGATGAATACTTATTACGACTTATTACAATATTCAGGATCTTTTTCACATGATTAAACGTATTTCAGACACTAGCAACAAATTTGAACACTTTGATTTTTTTTTGGTGGTATATGGCAATTATATGGTTCTTGTTTGGGCCTTTATTGGGCCTTTATAAATAAAATTTATATTACTAAATAATTATGGCTCATCACACTATCTGGTTTGTTAGGTTTCGCCTAAATGTAGGCAACATAAGACCGTTGTTCGATAAAATTATTTAAATTATTATTAAAAAATACCTTGACACTGACTAGAGAATTTTTTTCTTGCTTTAGATAGCAGAAGAGATCTTTTTTTATTATTTTGTAATAATAAACTCTAACGGAGAAACAAATCTTCATACCAAAACTGTCTTTAAAGACTTCCTTGGAAAACCTCACAATTAAAAATGTAGTACGAACAGTTGCGACACGATGTTCATTTATTTAATTGAAGCTCGGTTTGTACTGCAACAGTTGCACCATTTCCTTACAGTTCGAAGCTTCCTTGAAAGTAGAAAGAAAAAAAAAGGAATCCACACGATCTTCCACCACCGAGAAGGAAAGCTTGTGAGAAAAACACATTGCGTTTATATTTCAATTTGAACGTTTCCTTCACTGATTCCACCACCCCCTTTCCATTCGCCCTCGAAACGGTGTTGGAGCAGAACCGACGGACAACTGCAACTGCTTGCAGCAGACATTTTTCATTTCTTTCCATCCATCTGGGCAACGGTTGCATCTTCCCGAGCCAGCTGGTCAATCTGAGACGATGTTCGGCGAGCAATCGCAGATGGAAAGCCGCCAGCAAAGGAACGCCCGCACAAACAGAGAAAAACACCTCCCGCAACATAATGAACAGTGTTTTCCACGGTTGGGTTTTGGAGGCGAAGGAGGGGGAGGGGGGAGGGGAGGGATGGGTGGAAAGGGGTTGTTGGATGTTGGTGGGCGGGATGTGTACGTGCCGTGCAAGTTTTACAGTAATTTTGAGCAGCTTCCGCGTCTCTGGGTTTTGGGCTGTGTTTTTGTGTGTCTTCAATTTGCTTAAATTCAATTACATACCGAACGTGGCACTGTGTGAGCGTGGTGAGCGTGGATGGTCCAACTATGGATGGGTTTGAGTCTCTTCGCAAAGAGGTTTTGCCGCTTCGATACCGGTTGCTTTTAGTTGCGGAGCCACTGAAAGGTACGTTCGGTTGAAACACTTTCAGCAACACAACAAAAAGGGAGCTTTATTTTCCAATATAAGCAGTTGCGTGCGTAAAAAGATATAATTTTTTAATAATTTCTAAAACATTTGCAAAGTCGGCTATATTGTTTCATAATTTAAAATTTAAATGTATAATTTTATAATATTTTAGTACATTTAGTTGTCATTAACTTAATGATTCCGTCCTTGGAAAGTTATTATCATTATTTACTTTTGTTTTTCTATTTGACCCATGTTTTTTTAAAACTATTAGTTCATGTTTCATGTTCTAATGTTTGGTTATAATATCTTATGTATAAAATATGTTATTTCTTTTTCAAAAACTGATATTTAATCTGCTGTTGATACTTACACAGCAAATCAACGTTTATTTTAAACCAATTCCAAACTATTTCCAATCATTACTTATGGTGTTTATTGCCACTGCTTGGAAACTGAAAAGCATTACTGTAAGATATGGCTCTTTAAGATGTGTTAGACCTTACCATACACCATGAACGACCTCCATTACTTTACCGTTCAACATTCTCTTTGGATCACGCTTTTATTTCAGCTCCAAAGAAAACATGTTACAACACTTTTCACTCGTTAAGCCGCTGCACTTTTCTTGCTGAGACTCAATGGTATGCCCTTTTTTACCGACCGTGCTGCATCTGGTTGCCTGATCCCTCCTCACTCCCTATACCGGATCCACCACCAGGAGGGATGGAAAAGCGATAAATAACTGACCATGTTGGGTTGGGTCGGTTCGGGCAATTGGGTGCTTCCTTCACGCTTTGAACCAGCCCCAAAAGCACTTGAATTCCTTACAAAGTGTGCTTTCTTTTGAAATGCCGTTTGTGCATAAGTGCACCCAGGCCTTACCTGCCTGGTGCACCGAAACGAACCACCTCCAACATCCCTGCCCGACCTGGTTCCGCTTGCTTCCAACTCTTCGGGAAGACGCTTTGCTAGCGCTGGCACTGTCCTTTATTTTGCAAAAGAGACGAACGAAACCTAATTTAAATTAATTTAAATTCGCTTCAGTCGCTTTTACTTCTTGCCCCACTCTTTCTGACCTACCCGACCGACCGCTGTGGGAAGGAAGTGGGATCGTCTTTGCCATACATTGTGGCGCGTCGTATGCCTGTGCGGCCGAGCGAACGGACAACTTATCTTAAATGCATGCACTTTGGAGTNCGCTTGCTTCCAACTCTTCGGGAAGACGCTTTGCTAGCGCTGGCACTGTCCTTTATTTTGCAAAAGAGACGAACGAAACCTAATTTAAATTAATTTAAATTCGCTTCAGTCGCTTTTACTTCTTGCCCCACTCTTTCTGACCTACCCGACCGACCGCTGTGGGAAGGAAGTGGGATCGTCTTTGCCATACATTGTGGCGCGTCGTATGCCTGTGCGGCCGAGCGAACGGACAACTTATCTTAAATGCATGCACTTTGGAGTATTTAAGAATCGAACCGGTTCGGTTAGTTTGGAGCGTCAGAAACGGTCCTGTATGGCGTACGGGTAACCCTGCAGAGCGCAGTATTTTCTTCCTGGGTCATTCGTGTTTTTTTTTTCTTCCCCGCAGCCAACCTTTAAGTGGAAAGCGCAATGCAGTGATGAGAGAAATTTATCTCTCGGCCCATTAAAAGCTCGATTTTTTGGGAGGTAGGCAAAGTGCACCGGATCGACCAAGACCAAGAACCAAGACCAAGAACCCGTGTTAAGTCCGGCCAGCGTATGGCTAGGGAGTTTCAGTATGTTTCCTTCGATGTGTATGTGTGTGTGTGCGTGTGTGTGTGTGTTGATATCGGTAGACCAACGAGCGAGTTTATTGGCTTCGGCAAAGTAAATATTGACCAGCCGGCCAAACAGGGTTTTCAGGCACAAGGAGAATCGATTGACCATTTCCATGTTAAACCATACAGTCCCAGATACTTGGTATCTGTAATATCTTATGAAACGATTTAAATGGAATCCATCCAATTTAAAGTCAGCTGTTCTTTTAAGGTGAAATGGTTTTCCTCGATTAATTAAGAAAATGTTTGCCGAAATTCGAACGCAGCTTACGTTCGAACGGAAATTCCGAGACGATTGAATGTCTGTTTGAACATGAAAAAGCCAACCATTCCAATGGCACATGAACGCTATTAATTCGAAGAATGGGTATGAACATAAAGGTGATTGGTGTATGGTTTTCTAAAATAATCTGGCTTCTTGAGAAAATTCTTGCACAGTTGCTTACTGTTTCGTGGCATTGGTACTAAATTATTAAGAATTTATAATTACGCTATGATACGCATGAACCAAAGTTATTAACCCGGTAAGTTGTTTTAGCATAAGAATCGAATCAGTGGCTAAGAGAAATATGTGAGCAATTAAGAAATTTTTGCAGTTGAAGTTGAATTTATGTTTCAAAAAAGGCCTATAAATTAACAAACAATTTTTTTGTAAAACATTAATTCCCAAACTATTCTTAAAGCATCTTGCAACTATGAGCGGGATGTGAAACATAATCATTAAACCGATAAGCATAAACAATCTCCTTGTACTGACATCTTGGATTCACATTCCCTGAGAAGTATGCAATCACTATTTCTAGTGCAAATTTTGAGTAAAACCAAGAGACGAGAACATTAGATTTGTTTGAATTTGGAAAATAATATTTTTCCAACAAATAGACAATTCTCAAAACAGAATCTAAATCTAAGCAAATTTTAAGACAAAATGAATCTTTTTTAATGACTATGTTAACAACTTTCTTGTCATATTGTGTGAAGCTTTAATAATGCGTGCCTTCTAAAAGGAGCTAACAAAAACCAATAATTAAAAGAAAGAAAGCTCCTTCCTACCAGGAGCTCCTTCCAAAGAAAACAGGAAGCAATTTCATTGAGAAAAAAAAATCCAATCCAACACCAATGGTTTTATGATTGATCGAGCGATACACACACACATTCTCTCGAAATGCCACCCAAAAAATGGGCAAAGCAATGTTTAATCAAAGGAAAATTCCCATCCGGGACCAATCCCCGGTCCCCTACATCCCTACATTGTCAGTGTCCCGTGTGCGTTCCCGGGTCCGTTTTTATTTCCCGGCACATTACATTATGTAAAAATGGGTTTAAAAAAAAAATGAGCTGAAAAATGTGCCCAACCATTAAACCAGGGGGAGGCATAATTGTAAAACGCTCAGGTAAAACCGTTTTTCCTCGTGCTGATTAATGTGCAACGGTGGTAGTGGTGGTGGGAGCGAACGTGAAGAAAAACACCGTGGAACAATTTATGCTTGTGTGCTTGGGTTTTCCTTGCTGTATTTTTGTTGGTGCCTTACTGTTCCTGTTGGCAATCGAAAAGGGCGAGTGCCAAAGGTGGGATGGTATAAGGGGGAAGTATTTGTAAAAAGCGTGCCGTTTCGTAAGAGGATGAAAAAGCATATTGTCGGTGGTGCCGTTGCCGATTGCTGCCGGTGATTTCGATTCGAACCCTGAAATGAACCAATTTCATTTGCGCTTTTGAACTTCATTAAACTCCCCAACCAGTTTTTGTGCCCGGTCGTGGCCTCAGATGTGTGTGTGTGTGTGCTGCCCCGATCCTGGCACGTCATCAATAAGCACACACGTGCGTGATACGTCCGCAGGCAGGGTAGATTGGGTGGGTTGAGGATGGGGCCAAGTGAAAAGAAATGCATGCGGTTCGCCTGTTCCTTTGCCAGCCCTGATGTATGCTTATCAATTTCTCATCTTAATAGACTTCTGAAGCTCGCTACGGTTCAGCATGGGAGACGAGTTCTGGCACTCGCTACAGACCGACCAAAACAGGAGCGAAAAAGAAAAAAAAAGGAAAGCAAACCCCAACCAAAAAGGGACGTGGAAAAACCACGAACGAAACGATTGGAAAAACGGAACCTGCACCGGGTACGGAATTCACTTTCGATAAACTTAAACTGTACGTTACGCTAAACGATACGATACGTTCTGGTTGGCCGATCGGTCGTCGGCGCCGCCAGCGCGGAACAACGGAACGTAACCGGATCCGTGCACGATTGCTTGCCATTGGCTTTTGGGATTCGACACTGTGTGCAGGGCGGGACATTTTTCTCCCTTGTCCAATTCCTGGGAACGGCAAGCGTGCAGCCACGCTGTCGATATTCGGTGCACGTATTTTTGGGCATGTTGTGTGCAAAACTGGCTAACCTTCAACGTGCCGGACGGAAGGAAGGAAGCCCGATCAGATGGGAGCGATGGAAGAATGTTTTATGCTTGTACTGTATCACTTTGTTGTTGCCCCGTTGCTTCGCTGGGGCTGGGTTGGGTAAGGTTGTGATGTTTGGTGAGGCTGGTGCCTGTGCTTTCCTGCACAGCGGAGATGAAGCGAAGAATTCTTTCTTTCGAAGGCGAAAGCGTGTTTTAACTGTTTGTTCGCTGGATGCACTTTACAGCTGGAACGTACCATGATGCTAATTTATGATATTTCACCGAGCTGGCAGGCCGTGTTGGCTGCTGGTCTCGTACCATACCAGCGGGTTTTTGGTTTTTGGCGAAACATGGCCGTTTCCCGTGATCATGGTCGTTATTGGGTATTTTAAAATGCCAAATGCTCAGTCAAACGATGATTTTTGGTATTTTACTCGATGAATTAGTGATGTTGAGCGAACGTTTCTTGAACCGGTTTGAGATGTTGACGTATTTTCACAAGTTTTGGTAGTTGTTGTTTTACATTACAGTATGGAAGGGGTATGAGTTACAATTGTGTTACAAATTAAATTTTATTTCCAAACAACGCAAAGGACAAGATGCAGTTAAACTTAAGGAATGTATTAACAGCTCATTCCGCAGAATCCATTTGGTCGTATTAAGTAAGTAAAAATGCAATCCGAAACACATAAACGACAAACAAACGACAAACAAACGACAACAAGGTGCGATATTACCGAGGGAATGATTTCGGAGAATTGCTGAAATATAGTTTCGGTAAACGCATTTGAAAGCACTCTTATCAAGATGCTTTAAATATTGATTAAAATGTCCTAATTGATTCAGTACCTTTCACGAATTTTGGGCTCTTCTCTGAAGAGTTGCACAATCCACCCCCATTCTCTCGCACCATCGGGTGAATATAATCAACCCGTGCCAAAAGCAAACATTAACGCTTACCCTACACGTCATCGCCCATGGTAACCGGCCATCCGCCGTGACGATGAACCCCGATGGCGTGAGTGGTAAATATTTATCATTTGGTTGGAAAAATTGGCATCGTAAGTAATGTGCGTCTGGGAGGTTTAATTGATTCGTGGTGGGTACACACACACACAAACCGCCAGACATGCCGCATCCGCACAAGAAAACACTTATGCAGTCACGGTGCTTATGTACATGCGAATGGCGATGGCAAGCGTTCGACAAGTCGTAGTGAGTTTTGCATGCCATGAATAACAGAATAAAAGCTCAACCTTGCTCTCTTCCTCTCTTTTTCTCTCTATTTCTATCTCTTTCTCCACGTTGCAACAAGTTTAAGCAGGTTGCTGGGATGTGTTAAAAACACGATTTGCTTCGTTTTATAAAACAACAATAACAACAACAAAACCCCGACAGCAAGGGAAACGAATGACATTTGAAGATGTTTGTTTGTTGATTGGTAATGATGTGATAATATTACGCAGGTACTTCACACTTCCACAGTGCGGTTCAAAGTTGAGGTGATGCCATTGAACTTATTGCATTCGCGGTTCAGCACGCTTAGCAAGAATAGGTTTATGCTAATGCACAGATTGTGATAAGTGCATTACTCTCTTCACTCGGCTGTGCTGTCAGATTGATATGCGCCTGAAGGTATGCATTCATTGTTTTGACATTGTTTGCCACGTTTAGTGGTGGAGACTGGAGCTTAGCTTTTAAGGATTATTATGGATAATTTATTAAAAGACACATTTTAACTGATATTAAGAGCTATTGGTAGTGATCAAGTTAACGAAATAACACTTCAAACTTGTTGAACTTTAGGGACGATAACTCGAATGCACTTTGCTATTATAAGCATGAAATGATAATCCACTGTAAAAGCATTTCTGCCGTTTTCCACAAACCGTAACTTTTCGTCTGAAGCCAAAACATCTGCTAAACGCACACCAAAATGCAGATCCTGTTGGTTTAGGATCTTCCCACCATCTGGCCAGAAACTGGAATGGAGTCGAGAAAAAGTTACCCTATCGGGCACGGGGGTTTTATACTTGTCGGACGTAAAGTTTATGGACGTGCATATGTCGGGTCAATAATTGCATTACCCGATACCCATCAACTTCCACCGTACGGGAACGGCCTTTGATCGTGAAAATTTTGCAGCATGTCAAGTGCCAAAGGAAAACTTAGCAGAAGAAAGAACAACGCGTGGTAGCTTTGACTTAAGCGGGTTAATTTCTGAGAACCCGACCAGGTCGATGGTTTCGATGGATTATTGACTCTCTTGCAAGTGGATTAAAAGCCATCCATCAGCAAGATGGTGTATGCGGGTGGCGAAGAAGGTGGGTTGATATTTTTCGGTATCAATCATGCAGTCTGCATGACAATGAAACTCCCAAAAGCTTTGTTTCGAGCTATTAAAATTAATTAAATTGAAATAGCAACATATTTCGTAGTGGTTTTATGATGCATTATCATGATACCTATTTGCATTTTGGAGCTATGACACGGCGCATAAACTTACGCACGACTGCTTGTGGGGCAACTTTTCACTTAACGTTTTCCACTTCTCAGTATTTACCCAGTTCATTAGCTTGTTCCCGTGTTTGCTGGAATCGGAGCACTACGCAAAGTGTTTAAGGTTTAGCTCACTTTGAAGTTGTTGCCTTACGCATGCAACCGTTCAACCCGGACGATACCCTAGATACACCGAACGGATCGGTGATTTTTCAATCATCCAACCACAAACATAGTTACGAAGCGTCGGAAGTAGTACGGTGCAGTGATCGTAGGGAACGATGGAAGGAGATAGAGAGAGAGAGAGCGAGCATTAATCTAATTTATCTGCAGTTGCTTCGAGTGTGGATGAAGGTAACGGGGGAATTAGGGAGAGAAATATGGGACGGAAAGCTTTTCATGTGGTTTGGAAAATTCCTTCAACATCCAGCAATACCCGGACCGGACCCGGTGCGTTTATCGTACCTGTTCGATTACTGCACACGAGAACTCCCCCAAGTTGCTCCCGAAGTTGCTCAAAAGTCGGAAAATGCCAATGATGAAGTGCCCAGCCAGTTTCCTGACTGGACTGGCAAGAGCATTCGCCGGAACGCAAGAAAGCGGACGTCCACTTTATTGCAGCCGAAGTAGCCGGCACATGAATGTTTCGAAATATGATTGATATCTTCGTTCGTTTGGACCGGAGTCCGGAAAGCTGGCTCCAACCGTCCACCTTATCCACTACACTATATACGATCCGGTGTATTATTCCGATCCGTACCAGCGGGGAAACAATTTTTACCTCTTTGCTACGTATTTTGTCCGTGCGATTTTATTCGCAAAACCGAAGCACACAAAACAAAATCGTTCAGTAATCGATAAACTTAAAAACCATTTATCAACATTGACTGCTAATATCCTGTCAGTAACCGTAGCGAAATAACAAATTGAATTCAACTCATGATCGGGTTTCTTCCGTCCCTTCCTTTCCCTCTACCACCCTTTACCTCTCCCATCGTTTGGCCAGGGGAACCCAAAAGTTGGTGGAAAAGATTCGTACCCTACCGTTAGTACGAATGAACGACCCCGAAAATAAAGCAATCGGAAAGGAAACAAAGCAACAAAACTTCAGTAACGCCAGGCAGAATGGAACGCATAAAAGCTAGAAGTTGGACATAAAACAAATGGCGCTTGTTTTTTATACGACTCGTAAATCAATTGTGTTCACCACTGCTGGGGTTTTGTTTCTGTGTTTTTGTTTTTCTTGTCTATTTTTTTTCCGTGGCCAACGAAAAACCACCAAACGGTACCGGAGTAAAAAGGGTAAAACGCACGATTAGACAGCGAGCGTACGAGCGGCAGCGACTGAACCAGGCAGAAGGGCTTAGGGACGGTTTTATGGGCGCCCTGTTGAGACTGGTTCGAGATTTTCCTTCAATAGAAGTAATATAAACAGCGGCTAGTGTTCGTGGTGGGTTTCAAGAAACGGGGCGATGGTTGTTATCTTGCCACTCTGATCGTATCATTTGCTCACTTGTACTCCCGTGAATAATGGGAAGATAAACATGGATAGTAAATAAAGTTTTCGGTTATTTTTTTTTATTATTATTTTAATGCGTTTACTAGCGACAGCGTTTTGGAACAATGTTTTGTGCCTATCGATCAAACGCATTTGAGGTAATGAATCATGGGGAAATGAATTATGTTTGAAGTAAATACAGTGCTGTTTCTAATTAGCTCATTGGTGGATTATGGGGACTGCAAAAAAAATAATGTGTTAGTGTACTTTTCCATTCCTCTTTTATGTACTATTTTTTTCTTTTAGTTGTTTTTTTGCCAGCTCTCTGGAGAGAACTCTTTAAGACATCAAAAATGTTCTTAAAAAGGATTTAAATTATTATTACATGCAAGCTTTAAGTTTATTTCCTCCTAAGACAGCTTTGCGTGAAAATGTGAGCAATGCATAAACGCCTAAAGTTATGCAATTCTTTTACAAATGTTCCGTTCCAACGATTGATCTTCCTTCTCTCGTATTGAAAATATTCAATCGAATATATCTTCCTATTTTATGACTGAACCGTCCTTTTCGAATTTTCCTATACACTCTAGAATTTGAATAGTTTTTAAAGAAATTGTGAAAATTAATGTTGAAATTAGTGACAGCATTCTTCTTCTTGTTCTGCGATTTGCATACTTTACGGCTAACGAAACGCTATCTCTGTTTTACGTTATCAATACTGCTAACAATTAAGCTTTATTAATTGTCTGCTTACATTTGATCCATTATGATTTTCCCATTACGACAGGCCATTACCCAAAAAGCGACTTCTAAAAATTATCACCACCTTCGAAATTCGTTCCCAAAAGCACAAAAAAAAGCTCGTAGAGTAGTGATTAACGAAATGAAAAGCTAGCCGTAAAGTCTCATTCCACCACGCTGGCCTATTAAAACATTAGTTCCGTACGGAAAGTTGCGACGAACAAAATGGGAACGCAGCGTGCAAAAGAAAACGTGAAGTGGATTTGCGTTTTCATTTGGAAATGATCCAGAAATGAATCTTACGCCAAACTGGAACCGGTTTGGATAAGATTCTAGTTTTTCTCCGCACAACGGCACACAATGGCGATAAAGGGGAGGAATGCCAGGAGCATCAAATTACTCCTGAAATGTCTATAAATCTTGACGAAAAACACATAAATTATGTGGCTGGCGCTAAACGGTAGCCGGCCCCAACTTCGACCCCCGGTTGGGGTTTAGTTTGATGCGATTCGTTTTGCATGGGGCGATTTGCATGTTGGGTGAGTTGTATCGAGGAACTAACGCGTGTTCGTTACCTACGTACATCGGTGAAGGCTTTGTCCATTAATTTAACGATGCTCGATCTTAATTTGCCCAGTCCGAGTGCGAATGGGTATCATATGCAAGCGCAAGCGATACGACGGTCGAGATAAACTTCACGGGAAGGAAGAAGCAGTTCTTTTACGCTTTTACCACGGTTAGTCCACGGCCAAAGCAAACTTTTTACACTGCAGCGCTCAATTTCGCGTGCTAAAAACTAAACCACTTCCCTCCAGCTTTGCTGGCGCGAGCGAACAAGCGGCCCAGCGGATAATGGCTTTTTGAGCTCATAGTTAAGGATTCCTCCGGAGTCACCCCAGCCACATCTTCGGTTTCCTTTCTGCCGCGGCGAAAGCGAACTCAAGCTAACTTTTGCTAACACACAAAAGATAAAAAAAGAAACGCGAGAAAGAACTCGAGTGGAGAAATTGTGCCGAAAAATCTTTTCAAGGACCGTGCGTTCGTGCAAAATAGTTCACCGAGCACCGAGCACACGGATAATGCCTCGTTAATGATCAAAAGTTTTTGTTGCGCCCTTACCCGTTTGAAAGGCAGGAAATGGAGGGAAGCAGGGAGAAAAAAAAGAAGAATTGAAGTGAAATCTAGCAGAACACTTTACGGTTTGGAAAGGGACAACAGCAGCAGCATTTTGGGACGAGCCATTCGGTACCTTGGGCAGATCGCTTGGGCAGTCACGCTGGCACCGAATGGTTGTCATTTTTGGCTGCACAGCTACAAGGCTACTTCATGTATTTTGGTGGCGGTGGTCTGCTGCATGTTTGGATTCACCCTTGTTCCTTCGGCAAGGAACATTCCCAACGGTCCCAAAGAACGGCCTATAAAGATGACCGCTTTATGACCGCTGTCGTTCACATATTTTATCAATTTTTCCATCACACCAACTGTGCAGCCCCGGTGCTCCTGCTTTCGATTCCGAATGGGTTTCGTTTGTTTCTCCCTCCGCCCGGGATGGTACACGTAAGCGAAATGTATTCGCCATCAGAGACAAGATCAAGATGCCGTCCGTAAGAAATCGACGTCTCGTGCGGTCGGACACTTGCAGCGCGCAGTTGTGGTACGATTATCGTCATGTGCTGCACGGGATTTATGTTCCGAACCGAGGTGGTGGTGCACAATCAAAGCCATGTTCGTGTGCAACATGTGGCAGTGCTGTTCTTACATTTCTCCTAATTGGCACTACAATTGATATCTCGCGGGAACGCACCAGCTGGCGTACGTGCGGCCGGCTCGGTCCCACACACAGAACGATACAATTGACATCGTATTGTTATGGCCAGACCAGACGAAGACGAAGACGTCTTTATTATCAGTGGCTTTTGCTTTGCTGTTGCCTCCTGGTTACGCGGCCATCGCCAGATAAACGGTTATCTGTCAAATGGTTGAACGTTGACACTTAAGCGATCAAAGCAAGCACCGGCTAGAAAGAGTGTGCGGATTGCTGTGATTGTCTGTTTTTTTTTTCTTTCGTGCCATTGTTGTACGATATCTCACGATGGTTACAAATCTTTATTTTATGTCCTGTGTGTGTGCTAAGCTTTTGGTAGATTTTTTGTTGTTTTATTTTCTACTTAATCCGCTCTCTATCTCCGGCATGCTGGTTTTGTCGTCGCTATTGTTTCCATCTTTAATCTGCACTCTGCCCATCTACACTGTGCCTGAGCTGATGCGTTTGGTATGGCTGTTCAACATGAAAGTGACACCGTCCTGTAACATATCTTTCTCTCTCTCTCTCTCGCTCGTTCTATACCCTCTCCCCTTGTCACAAACCTAAATGGAGAACAAACAAAACACACACTCACACACAAAGCAAAAAACACAAGCAGACAAATTGTAGTAGTCGATTAAAAACAGACTTTCGCCATCGAAATTGGCGTAACAGTGAAATTTAATTACTTTCCAACAGTGTAATTACACTTGAAACGATTGCCTGCGACGAACACGTACACGGTACTCTTACTCCTGGTACGGGTTGACTGCTTTTTTTTTTGTTGCTTTCATTCGTTGGTTGTGTTGGTTGTGCGGTGTTTCCGTTTTCATTGTGTGCGGGTTTCCGCAACAGCGACACATTTGCTGTGCCCCGTCCATTCAAAACTTACAACCGGACGCAGCTGGAGAATAGTTGCAACAAGGCTCAAACCATTTTGGAAGGAAACGAAGCACGACAATGCAGAAAAAAGCTGTAAATTTGGTACGCTTTGTAACGCAAAAAAAATAAAATAAAACGGATACGGAACGTCGACTTGGCTAATGAGAAGTTGGTTAGTTTGATTGAAAGGAAAACTTTCGGTGACGTTACTTTGTTGTAGAGCCGCTCTTTTTTCTTCCTTTACTATTAACTACTTCCGCCAGCATGGAAGGTCGTGGGTGAAGATAATGTTTACCTTTCGTAGATTCATAGTGTGGAAAGTTATACAAGCTTTAATGTGTAACATAGAATAACGAGCGTACAGTTTTATGATACATTACCGGAAGTTGCGTGTTTTGCGCCGACTAGGAAAAGAAAGCGTTTTAAAAACTCTACATGATATACAGAGTATTATGTTTAATGAAGGTAAATTTTATACTAAAAGTATAATTTGGTTAGAAAAGCTCACAATCGACGATTAGTTCTGTATCCCACTGTAATTCATCCTTTTTTTAGGTTAAGATGAAGTTCACTTACAAGCCGTTTACTTTGGTGTCATCTACCGCCGATATTATGCAAATTTTATGTTCCACAAGTGATGAAAACCGCTACAAAAAGAAATTTAAAACCCTTTTTTGCCCCACACCAACACAAAATTAAACCTTAAAATCGCTGTACCACATTATCAGTCGATGAAAGTTCACTCTTTTATTCGCTAATAAATCCGATCAGTAGTAAACCGATTCAACACAACCGTTCCAGTGTGGCCATTATCCTGTAACGAAAATAATAATAATAAAAAAAGTATTATCTCATCCTATTTTTATCGTTAAGTATCCAACCCAAATCGTTACGTCGGCAAAATCGCTTAAAGTCGATTATTGACTCTATCGACACCAACATGCACTCCCGCTGGGGTTTTCGTGTTCCATCCAGCGAGCGCACATCAGTTTCAGTGCAGTTGGGGGTATTTGGGTATCAATGTGTCCGCTTTACCACACCCACACCTACCTTCACCCTTCTCTCGATGGACGTGGAGCTTTTCATAAATGCAATTTCCATCACTCGAACGATCTTTAGCTCATCCCGATTTCGCATTCTCTCTCTCTCTCTCTCTCTCTTTCTCTCTCACTCACTCACTCTCACAGATCTCGTCATCACGCTGAAGGACGTGCGCGTCAGTGTTCCGGTTGCCATCAAGCGGGGCGATAATGCAAATTTGATCTGCCATTACGACATGGAGGGCGCCGAGCTGTACTCCGTCAAGTGGTACAAGGGAAAGCGCGAGTTTTTCCGCTACACGCCGAAGGAAATTCCCGCCCTAAAATCGTTCGTCGTCGCGGGACTGTCGGTGGAGGTGAGTACGTTGGCCGGCGAGCGTCTAGGCACGGAAGTCACGGATTTGCTTCTCGTTCTTTCCCGTTCGCGCACAAGGGCTGGCACACTGCCGGGTCGCAGAACTGTTACCAGCAGTGGTTCGCTGAAATGTTCCCAACTGAATTGTTGCCAGAAGTTGGCTGGCTACAGTTTGAATCAGACACTGATGGGAAAAGAGGAGGAGGAGGGAGGTGGGGGTGAAAATAGGGGAAGCACACCCAGAGGGATGGAAATGCATCACCGAAGCTGCAGCTCTGCACCGGATGACGATGATTTCTAATCGGGAATTTTCTTCCCACACGCTCGCAATTTTGTTACACAGATCAACGGGATCATAATTATCATTCCTTTGTTGTTCGGTTGCAGTTTGTGTGTGTGTGTGTGTGTGTGTGTGTGTGTGTGTGTGAGTATTTTTTTCTGCACTCTATCTCTTGCCTCTTTTGTTTTTACGGCACACCATTCTTCGCAACCTAGGTACGCTGGTGCAACCGGTGCATTTCAGATGGTTGCTGATTAACGTTGCTGAATCGGCATCGCTGGCATTACACGGTGCTGCCACGATGGTAAAGGCTCGCGCACAATTAGTTTCCGGAAAGAGGCGAGAATTGGGTTAGTCGATGCGAGCGGCATCGCATAATGACCTGATTGTGTTGCACACTGTTGCACACTAATGATGTGTCTGTCGGTGCAGTTTTCAAATTTTATACCCCATTTTGTGCGCTTATGGCCGTGTGCTAAATGTGTTTTCGATTTGATCGAATAAAGCTCTGCTGCGTCATAGCTGCAAACCGCAAAATAAACGCTTGGGATGGAATAGATTGTTTTACTGTTTATCACCCATAAATGTGTTTAATAAATGACATTTTCATAAGGTAAATATTTTCAAACGAATATCAATCGATTAAAATATTTTAATTACCAGTTGTACTACACCCACAAAAACAAAAAATGCTGCAGTTCATTTATGCTACCAAACAATAGTGGCAAAAAAAAAACTATCAAACCGGAAAAGGACACCAAAGTATCGCATAACAACAGTATCAAAAGCGATAAAAATGATCCATCCTTCCACATGACGGATCAACCGTCCAGTGTACGCGTCAAAACAATCAAACAACAAAGCAGCAAACTCGGTGCTATGACAACAAACAGCAGCAAAAATAGTTGTAGCTCAGTTGCATACGATTTTACGCTTCCGCTAACATGTTGCGGACCATTTCGTTTTGTTGCGCTTTGCCGCGTAAAACGTTTGATGTTGTAAACTAAATAAAAACCAGCTAGTGTCGTTACAAGAGAAGTGTGACGCATCCCCTGGTGCTCCCTGTTTAAAGTCGTTTGGGAATGTTGAGCTTGTTTTGCTAAATAGCTGCTGCCTATTGTGCTTTCTTTATTACAGCGCCCTCTATCAAACGGAAGCCATCTTACCTTGATGGCGGTCGAGCCAACGGCAACGGGCAAATATAGCTGCGAAGTGTCTGCCGATTTGCCATCCTTCGATACGATGATCGTATCCAGCGAGATGGAAGTTGTTGGTAAGTGGAAAATCATCGTTTGCTGGAGCGAGCAATACGGAATAATTATTAATCACCATGTTTTTGCCTATTTTTCTTTTACCATACTTTGCTAGACGTTCCAGTTACAAAGCCGCTAATTACGGGCATCAAACAGTTCTACCGAATAGGTGACGTAGTGCTGGGAAACTGCACGTCCTACAACTCGAAACCTGCTGCCAACCTTACCTGGCTGTTGGACGACAAAAAGGTATGCTCCCCCACCCAACAGATCCGTTCCGGGTTTTCCCATTCGCTTCTGGTACAGCAGCCCGAAGGGCTTAAGGTCGTATGACATTGAAATCCGATACGGAACCGGTGGTTAAAGTCTGGGAGAACCATCCTCACCATACCCATGCCCGTGAATGAGGGGGGGGGGGAGGTGCAAGAGAGATAGAAGGAGTTAGAAATTCAATCAACATGGGAAATCGTTTTATGTATTTAATTAAAACTTTAATCCTTCGGAATATCAATCTTCCGGTGTCGACAAATCCCTGTCATCACACTGCGACAGGCACGGTATGATGGAACGTCGCTACGTCGCTTTCCATTGAAACCCAGCCCGGAAGCGATGTGTTGTGAAACGCTCGGCAGCACCATGGGTGAAGAAAGTTCGCTCCGGTGGTGCTCTGGTTTTGCTAGTAAATAGTAAATGCTGCCAGGCAGTAATTCTGGCAGCATTACGAATCTAAATCTCCACTCCGTAAGCCACTCACAGGTTGCTCAGTTTGTATTTTATTTACCCCGTAAACTTATGCTTAAGGAACGGGAATGTGCGGCTGGGGTTGGTTGGAAGGGGAGGCAAGGGGAGGGGAGAGGGGAGATTTGACGATGTCGAGTGGCAAACACAATTCCCTTTTGGGATGGAACAGTGTCGTTCCATGGCTCCATATGGCTCCATACGGTAGGTCTGTTTGCTGCGCGCCGGTCCGATGGTTTGCGTACGTTGGAATATGTTCCCATCGTGTGAGCGTGCTAATGTTGCTGGATAAGGTACCCGGGGCTGGACAGTATCTTGAACGATGCACAACACCATGCTCCAAATCCCCCAGGGACGTTGAGGGCGTAGTCGGTTGGTTGAAGCTCCCACAACTACACCAGGGGCTGAGTTGGTTTGGATCTTGAGCGCGTTCGTGTAATTTTGCTTAACAAACGGACTGACCGAGCTGGTGCGGATATCGGACACCGGAACAGGAAGGGACAGTAGCGTCACTGGTGTGCCGGGTTTGCAGCTGGGAAGCGATTTTGTTGGCACGAGATAAACATGAGAAGAATTTGTTGCAAAGATTCATCATTTCAGAAAAGCTGCTTTGAACTGTTTTTTTTTTTTGGTTGAGCGCTATCTTGTGATACACTTTTTCGTAAATTTTAGTATCGTAGTTTTGGAGAAAAGAAATACATTGAGTTGTAAATCATTTGTTTCCAGTTACATGGTGGACGAGGTTTATTAAGTATCATTACTTGAATGTTATTATCCGCCAGATAGATTAGCATAATGATTTCAAGCAATCTAGTTTTTTTTAATCCAAATATATTGCACCTCAATCTATGCTTTGGTGACTGAATATCATGTTTAAATGTACATTAATTTATTTTTAATATTATCGTCCTATTTTCTGATCTTAAGACCTTTTGGGCTGAAGCTTTGTATTTAAATTGCGCCCAAATGTATGCAATTTGTGCTATAATTCTTCAATTATACTAACAAACTATAGTATCGTGAGGATCACTTCAAATGAAACATTTAATTTTTTGGTATTAAATTTTATAAACTAATAGTTTTCCTTATTTTCTAATAATATTCCCATTTTGTTCTTACTTGCAGATCAATGCATCCCAAATGATGCAATATCCGGTGTATAAGGATCATCGAAGCGGACTCGACACCTCTACCCTTGGGTTGTTTTTTCATCTCTCACATCACTTCCTGGGCCGAAGTAAACTGAAAGTAGGTGATGTGTACAGATAATATTTTTGAATATTTCATGTGTTAGAGCTATCCACATTAAGAGCGCGAAAAATCAATTGTACGCTTAAAGTTAGTGGAAAGATTTTTCAAATTAAAATCGGATAAAAAAGGTACCAAGTGAGCTAAATTGTGTCAAACATACTTCCGTTTCTTTAATTCAATGTTGCTTCATCGCTCTCGACGTAAAATAGTCACTACCCTTGTTTTCAGCCAGTCGCCCGAGTATAACTTTTGCCGGAAACAAACAACATCGTCATTTTCCGCCACATTGACGACATATCAGGAACGCTTCAAACCCCACCCCGGCATCGTGAAAGTGTCGCATGAAAAGATGTACAAATATGAAAGATAAGAAGCAACGAGTTCGTTTTCTACATTCCACTCCGCTAGTCAGTTGACTTTCAGTCGCTTCGTTTCACTTTCATCTTAAGAGAGAAAACATGCGCCTCCGCGCAAAAGAAGCGACTCAATGCTTCTATTTTCCACCGTTTGTCCGTTTGAGGTTTTTTTTTTTTCCTTTCCGCAAACATAAATAATCGTTTGCTTCAAGAGACAGCCATCAGTCGCTTTCATGTTCGCTCGAGCCATTTTCCCCCGCACAAGCGAAATCGGGGGAAAGTTGTGCACGATTTCTTCTACAGGAAAGAAAAAAGGCAGACCAAAGGATTCGCTTGTGTTTGGCGCTATTTATCTTTTCCATCGCGTCCACAGCGAAGTGTTCAGTACATCTCGGCCGAGTCTTCAACACTCTTCTGTTTACGCCGATCGATGATGCGTGACATTGATTAGGGATGAAAGAAAAATAAAAGCATCTTCGTTAGTTGGTTAGTTAGTTAGTTAGTTAGCGGCGTACTGTTTCATCTGGTTTGATTCTTGATTTCTTGTTCATAAGCCTCCACTCAGCCATTACCGCATAAATTCTGCCATCCTGTCAGACAAACTACTAACATACTTTTGCGCTTATGCTTCTTTCATCTGCAGTTTAGCTGCATTGCTAAAATACACGACGTCTACGAACAGCGCGTCGATCGGTGGATCGAGGACGAGCGACCGAAGCTGATGGCCGCGTCGGCGTCACCGGTTGGGCTGAATCCAGTCAACTACGTACATTCGATCTACGACCAGTCGTCGGCCGCATCTTCCTACCATCATCACGATGGTAGCGATTTCGACAATCAGAACAGCGATGCTTACATGACACAAATACAAGGTAATTTCATGATAGAAACATAGAGTAGTCTGACACATTTTCACATTGTATGAAGAAAAGTTTGACTAAAAAGAGTAAAATGATGTGTATTTATAAACTTTAACAAGTGTATTGCATACATTTAGGCTGAATTGGCATATTTAGTACTAGGGAGCAAACTATAGCTTACGTAAATGAGCATATTTGCCCATTAAATTCGTAGGTACTGCTGCCTGTTCAGTATTGATGAGATAATGTCAAGCTGAGAGGCTCCTTTCTGAGTGGTACATGATTAGGTTGTCATTCCCTCACTAAATTAATTCTCGTTGGTACACTAATCTTGAGTGAACAGTGGCAGCCAGATATTTGATACGTGAACCATTTTCGACTACACGAATGTATGCATCAGCAGGTGTACAGATGTTCAGAACATAGGCTGAATGTAAAATAACATTCACGCCTGCACACGAAAGCACTAAACAAGATGGTCTTCCTCGTCCTTTTAGGGAAACATTCTCGTCTAGAGAAAGGTTACAGAACTTAGGGAGTTGGTGTAGCAAGCCTATTATATTATGACGATTTAAGCTTAAGTCTGCCAACGTTTCTGTGGGCTGGTGTAAAGCTCATCCAAGGCGATTATCATTGGCCCTTTGAATAACCCCCAAAAGGCAAATGTAGCATCTGCTGGACGACGCTTGCCTAAGCGACAGTCACGTGAGTGGTTCGTAATGAGAATGCGCCTAGTTGTATGCAAAAGTGTGGTGAAAATGAGAATGGTGAACCACATATACAACCAACCTCCCAAAAGTTAAAAAATATACAAATAATGTATCCCTTTTATGTGGTGTGATGTGATGTGTATAAATTCAATTCCATTATGCATAAATTTATGCTAACTTTTAACAAAAATTATTGGAAACTGAATTGTTAAACCACCAATAGCCATTTTGATCGCTATTTCGGAAGCTTATTTTTCTATTGAAAGCCCCAGAAACTTTCATTAAAATCTCACAATATACAATCCCAAATATCTAGGCCATGTGGAAGAATGTCAGGCCCCAACAGACCGATGTTGTTAGTATGGATGTGCTTTCCAGTATCGGCGGTAGGTCACCAACGCTCAAAGAAAGCAACGACGGTTTTGTGCCAAAACATTTCGCCGAAACGCTCGTGCAGGCTTACACTGCCCATCCTGCTAGCTGCGTCGGTCTGTGCGGCCCCAAAATGCGAAGGCACAGACAGAATTCAATTAGTTTGCAGAACGGCACATTCATCGCGAGCTTCGCATGCAGATGAGAACGGAAGCAGAAGTCAGAGTGAAACTGGACCGATCCTCGAGCCACTGTTCTACCACTTTTGCCCCGCAACCGGTCGATTACAGTGCGAACAACGTATTTCTTTTTATTTTTGCACAACCCTCACATTAACCCGATGGAGTCGCCCGGTAGCCAAGCTTCAGCTGGTACGGTATGCACGCTGCAAGCGTTTTCCGATGGTCGATGACGAAAACGAAAATGTTATTACGTGACCGAACCGTAACCAACCTGCCGCTTCCATGTGGTGCTAAAACAGCACCTTTTCTTTTGGCCCAGGCGCTGGCCCGATCATCGGGCAAATAATCGCAAGATGTCTGGTTCGCTGTGTGTGTGTGTGTGTGTGTTTGTTTTTTTTCTTTCTTCTTCGGATCCGATTTGCCTTCGGCCAAATTACAAACCATTATGCATCCTGTGCGGTGCTTGCAGCTGCAACGGTGATGCAAATTTGACCGACATTGTAATGATATTGCATTTTCTGGTAGATTGAAAAACCAACTTACCGGGCCCAGTGTGCTTTGGTAACTTCTCCTATTTTTTTGAACTTGAAAGGAAGGATAGCGACCGAACCAGAGAATAAGTGACTGAGGCTTGTTATGTTTGCAACAACTGACAAAAAAGTGAAACATTTGCAAACGTTAAACACATAGATTACTTAAGATTGATGTTCTTTCTTGGCGAACGTGAACCGATACTCGAGGCTCGTCGGCTAACATAGTATTGCATGAGATAATTAATGGCATAACAATGACGGTTGAGCTTATAATATTAAGCATTTGCCTTTACAAATACTTTGTGATTTCCTCCAGCCTACAGGACTCTACTTAGATTTTGTACTGTATAATTAATCTCTATTTTTCCTCGTACTGATAAGCATCATCATCGGAGAAGATTAATTTGTAATTCAAATTGCATAAATTTAGGCTTATTTATTTTGTTTCATTATTTATTTAATGCGTTCAGTTGTACAAAAAATGGCACCGTTTATTGAACTTTTAAATTGTTTCTAAATCTCTTTCCTTTCCATGTCATCAATAAAAACCAAGCAATATTCATATCCGTTCGTTACCTACTTTCTAACAATAAGAATCGTTCATATCAATTACGTAGGTCGGAGAAAAGCTTCCGCTTCCAGCAAGCGATCCACAGTCATCACAGTGGAACGATGCTAATTTTTACACCCGTGTCCCATGCTTATTTGCCCACCCATCAGACAAGCTACGTTCCCGGCCCAAGCGATCGTTTGTAAGCTCTTTATAAAGAGCAGTGATAGAAAGCCTATTACATTTCCCTTCGATTATTCACACGCCAACATGTTCACCGGAAACTGTTCAACCTGCCATATTGGAACGTCGTCACACCTAGCCTGTTGACCATTGCACTGAAAGGGTTTCATTTACATGCTCGTTAGAAAAAAAGGATAGCTGAAAGGACTTTGTGCTTTGTTCGTGTCCTTTTTACACCTTCCCGTGTGTACTGTTGGCAGTTGGACGGGTACACGACGGGCACTTATAGTTCCCATGTCCATCACCGAGAGTGTGGATGTGTGTGTGTGTGTATGTGTGGCTGTTGAAAGGTTGCCACCGTTTGGAACATGCGAGCAAACATGAAAGGTTGATATGTCAACAGTTTCCATACATACCTCCAACGATTCCAGGAATCGCATAACTATGCATCGCATCTGAAACTAACTGGCGAAACGGCCAGTGAATGATTTCGCTCGCAAGTGGTGCTTTCTCTCTCTCTCTCTCTCTCTCTTTCTCTCTTATCGTATGGAGCACATAGCTTTCGGATACCATGAATGGAGAAATGATGGAAAATTAAACCATACTGACCCGATGCGATCGGGGTGTTTGACCTACTGGGAGGGAAAACTTTTAGCTTAATGATTTTCATATTTGTCCAACGTTACATCAGTGGCGTGTGCGTTTATTTTTTTTTTTGTTGTTGCTACCGCTAAAGCAATGCCATAATATGAAGGACGTAGCAAAAACGCTACGATCAACTAAAAGGCATGTAAATTGTACTGAATCTGTAAGCGGCATATGCGCGGGTAATGGCAGCGATAACTTGGTTGGAAAATTTAATATCGCGACATAAATAAATTGACACTAGTTTTGCTAAATTTGATATTGCTTGCAGGGGTGTACAAAAATGATTATCAAAGGCAAAGCAGAAACCACCGACGATTGCTATTTTAAACTGTGAATTTAACCTTTAATGTGTTGCTTCATACTCGGCTCGCCATTTTGTCGAAACGAAATATTGCTATCTTTTAAATATTAAATATCTGTTATTGCCGCTATCTCATTGTTGTTGTTTTGATGAGGATGACAGTCGACATAGTTTATATTGAACTTAACTGTCATTGGACATAATTGTCATTTCAAAAACAAAGTTATTAAAAAGTTGGTGATGAAATGTCACGCCAATAGCTTAATTTAGTAATTTTCTGGAGACATATAAATAAATATCTCAAAATGTGTGTTGTTTATTCAATATTTTTAGACGGTTTTGCTTTATGAGAATTGTCACTAGAAACCTTTTAAAAAATCGCATGGTTTAGTCCGTGTCTGTGTGTTTGTATGTGTACTGATATTTACCCGTTCCCGAGCAAGCTGCTTATCGGAGATCTTGCTTGAGCTTTTAAGCAGAAGGTCCTGCGGGTAACATTATCATCACCCATATTTTGACACTCTCGTCCATTAATCATTCCGTGCTGCCCCTTTGCTGGTCGACTCCGATCGCATGATGATTCTAATTTTAAACATTTTTCTTGCTTGCTTCTTCTGTCCCATTGCAGGCGATATGTCATCTTCAGCATCCAGTCTAGGTACGGGGCGAATAATCCTTACGCTTGGCGCTCTGCATTCTGGCAGCCGGACAGCACTGGCAGCGGTTATGCAAATAGTGTTTTCAACCCTGGTGGCACTGCTTTCCGGTCTAGGGTGTAGTGCAGGTCAACGGCCGGCGTCTTGCGGTCGCCACCGGGGCACCCGCCTTCTCTACGCAATCTGAATGCTGTCGGGCTCGCTCGGTGTGAACACAGCCATAGCCGCCATCCCTTTCATCCCTGGCCCGTGTTAGTGGGTCAGTTAGGTTTGCATTTTGTGAGTGGTTTCCATTCATTTCGATGCTCGAGCACCCGGAAATGGTTCAGCGAGGGCCATTTAGCATGGTTGAAGATAGGGCGTGGGAAGCGAACAAAAAAAAAATAAGTATCCTCCACAATCCCTTCGGTGAAAACCGGTGAAAACCCCTCCCGTAAAACCATCCGGTCGGAAGGACGGACATCGTTTCAGTCGCGAGTGGAAACTGTCAAACGGAACGGAAAACATCAAAATCGTAGTAAATGGAATGTGAGTAAATGAAGAAAAAAATAAATAAATAAATAGAAAAAAAACACAGCGAAGCGAGCAAAACTTTCCCTCCAAAGTCGAAGAGGGTCAGTACGGTCAGCAGAACGGGCATTCCATTTCGTTGTTGTGCGATGTAAATATGGTTCGTTGCGTTGCTCTGAACAACCGTAGCAGCCGCAGCATCAATTTGGTATTTAAAAATGAGAACAAAAAATAACTCCGACGACGTGGATGAGGTTGAGTTCATTTTCTTCCAACAGCTGAGTGACGTCCCAGTGAAAAGATACGATGTAAAATGCAAATGATGACGGTGGAAGAAACAGGGGACAAGCAACACGCGGCCATCGAAGGGTACTAGCTAAAGAAACGGAACGGAAACCGTTTCCAATATCGTATATACGGTAGAAATGACAGCAGCAGCAGCAGCAGCAGGAGCAATGCGCCCCAAGCTCGAAAGATTGAAGTCGCGAATGAAGCAAATTTAATAATAAAATATCCCTTCTCTCAGTGTCTGGCATGATTTTTTACCGCTCCCCAGGCTCCGCGTTTGGTTTAGGTATGCATAGTGACCCTTTAATGGTGCTGGTATTGAATGGAAGAAACAACAAAAAATAGACCCTACGACAGGATATTCATTACTCCGTTCGCCATATTTTCTCGCGCGCGATTTAAGGTGAATAAATTTTGTCACATCCAAACCGGCGGCCTCCGTAATGCAGAGCAATGCNCATAGCCGCCATCCCTTTCATCCCTGGCCCGTGTTAGTGGGTCAGTTAGGTTTGCATTTTGTGAGTGGTTTCCATTCATTTCGATGCTCGAGCACCCGGAAATGGTTCAGCGAGGGCCATTTAGCATGGTTGAAGATAGGGCGTGGGAAGCGAACAAAAAAAAAATAAGTATCCTCCACAATCCCTTCGGTGAAAACCGGTGAAAACCCCTCCCGTAAAACCATCCGGTCGGAAGGACGGACATCGTTTCAGTCGCGAGTGGAAACTGTCAAACGGAACGGAAAACATCAAAATCGTAGTAAATGGAATGTGAGTAAATGAAGAAAAAAATAAATAAATAAATAGAAAAAAAACACAGCGAAGCGAGCAAAACTTTCCCTCCAAAGTCGAAGAGGGTCAGTACGGTCAGCAGAACGGGCATTCCATTTCGTTGTTGTGCGATGTAAATATGGTTCGTTGCGTTGCTCTGAACAACCGTAGCAGCCGCAGCATCAATTTGGTATTTAAAAATGAGAACAAAAAATAACTCCGACGATGTGGATGAGGTTGAGTTCATTTTCTTCCAACAGCTGAGTGATGTCCCAGTGAAAAGATACGATGTAAAATGCAAATGATGACGGTGGAAGAAACAGGGGACAAGCAACACGCGGCCATCGAAGGGTACTAGCTAAAGAAACGGAACGGAAACCGTTTCCAATATCGTGTATACGGTAGAAATGACAGCAGCAGCAGCAGCAGCAGGAGCAATACGCCCCAAGCTCCAAAGATTGAAGTCGTGAATGAAGCAAATTTAATAATAAAATATCCCTTCTCTCAGTGTCTGGCATGATTTTTTACCGCTCCCCAGGCTCCGCGTTTGGTTTAGGTATGCATAGTGACCCTTTAATGGTGCTGGTATTGAATGGAAGAAACAACAAAAAATAGACCCCACGACAGGATATTCATTACTCCGTTCGCCATATTTTCTCGCGCGCGATTTAAGGTGAATAAATTTTGTCACATCCAAACCGGCGGCCTCCGTAATGCAGAGCAATGCATGAGCAATCGTGCAAGGTACGAAGGGAAGTATGCCCTTTTATTTTCAGCAACAAAAAAAGAAGAACAAAAAAACAGAACAAACCAAAACAAAGAAGTAATATTGAATATCTGTCACTATGGCTAGGGTAGGATAAAATGAGAGCAAACAAAAAGAAACGCGAGTGGCATCCAGACAGAACGCAAAAGTAAGCCGTTCCCGTCACCAGTAATAGCAGGCGGCGAATATCTATTCACTGTATGAGTCGTTGCTACGAAACGCCAAACTCTGGAAGTCGTCGCTGGAAAGCAATTTCCTGTGCCCCTACTGCGATGCGTTTCGAGAGCGGGAGAATTATTTGTACTGTCGCAACAGTAAGGACTTTAATAGACGGCACATTATTACGAGCATGAGCACACAAACGAACACATCATGTACATGATGGGAAGCGCGTTGAAAAGGATGTGTACATATGGGAAAGAAAGAACTACAGTTTGTGTATACCGAGATATAGATAAGCCTGGATCGAAGAAGAAAAGGTGACAATTAGGAAAGGCGCAATACCTAGACGGTGCGGTCGGAATGTGAGCCAGATTCAGCACATCTGCTCTTGTATTATGGTACAGGTGGTACGCAAATATACGCGAGCACACACACACAGGGACAATGTCTAGGAGCGAATGTGTAGGAATGTATCAATCGTGAAGTGGCAGTAAGAGAGGCACACGACTGTATAACATGTATAGCGACGTACTGTAGGCGACTAATGAAAGTATTTGCGAATAAATAATCTAACCCTGGTATAAACATGCCAGTCTTCATGTTTTTATGTTGGTTATCATTTTACTCGATGTGAAGAGGAATGCTTTGAGAAAAGGGAGGAATTTGTGCTTTTGACTGTCTGGCGGTGAATGTCGCATCAGCGGTTGATTACTTACTGCCGAGTGCACCACAATGGTAAAAGGTAATGTACACATTAATGAAATGGTAAAAGGATGACGAACGTGAATAAATCTTCCAAAAGCGGCTCAATATAAACGTTGATGTACAGTCAATCTCGAATATATTTTCATTTTTTAAATGAAACGATAGTAAGCTACAGACAAAAACAAGAAAAATATTCTCCTCTCTACACGATCCCCACAACGATTGATGTTAACTCGCAACATTATGGCATCCACTTCATATATCTCATGTTTCAATGCAATCATCATTTTTCTTAACAGCTTATTAAAAATATTGCGATCGATTATCGGTCTATTTGGGGTAACTGTTTTTGTTTCGAGATTCGCACTTCATCTGCCGAACGAACAGTGATTATCGTCCGACATAACGCTTCATTAGTTATTCACGGGGTATTTACGTGAATATGGACGTTTTCATTTTCTCACATACACACATCATGCACGTTTGTAGATTGCGTGCATTTTAAAAAACTGACAGCATGCGATAGCATGGATAAGTAATCAGTCAATTGATACATCATTTGAGAGGAGAAGGTTTATGGTTACATTTTCGGCTACATCGAGGAGAGCATTATTTTTTTTATAGATAAAGAATAGCCAGGCCGTATTGCTGAGGGGTGCATTATTATTAATCGTAAAATAATGTTACAGGCAGTAGGAAATCATGCTTTGTAGATTTGGAAACATTTTTTGAGTGGTTTTTGTTCTATAACTCATGAAAGTTTGCCCAATGCACAACGAAAAGTTTTTGTAAATTATAAATACTTATTAAGTTTATTGCTTAAACTTAATCTTTTTTTTAATTACTTATGGTAAAATTGAAAGTAATAAAACAACCCACCAAATGGAGACGCATGGTACCTTATAATAAATGTTCAATAATCGGACGTTTATAAGCGGGGTAAACATATTTTACAAATTGCTTCATAACAAATGAACCCCAGAGAAAGTAAATAGTATATATTTGGTTCGTATATAAGTTAATTTTATTCCCATCTTTATCAATATTACCCAACCAGACGAATTGGTGGAGGCGCATGATGTTTCACTGCAAAGTGGTAAGCGTTACGCATCAACTTCTCGGCCTACTATTGTAATTTGGCATTCTCAATTTTACACATTTCATACTCACAAAAACAAGATCAGCATGAATACTCGTATGCTATATTTATCGCCAAAACTTGTACCGCTTATGGAGGCGCATGGTACTTTACGTTTCAGTGCAAATTTAATCCACCGATGCATGTTTGGACCAACATGCATAGTGCAACCTAATTGCTACCAAAAACTGCTCACAACATACCCACACATACACACACACACATCAAGGCAAGTTGTAACAAACCCACAATCCTATCGGATATCAATCAAATCCACTTTTAAATCCTTCTCACGTCGATTGACAACCATCAGGCTTGCAAAACTAGTCTCAATCAAGATTCATTTTTCCCTCCACCGGATTGGAGCGGGTTGTACACGTATGTGGATAACATCCAGAGGACCGAAATGAAGGCCACAACATGATTGCGAAAATACGCGAGCGTTTGTGGTTTTGGTACGACGATTGGATAGAATCGATGACGGATTTGGTACGCACAGAACGCACGAGCCCCTCCACAAAACGACAGAGTTGCAGATTAGTCCTGTAGCTGCTGATTGTCTGAAATGCGGCACACACTACGACCATGTACCGTGTCAAATATTAAACAACAAAACCCCCTTTTCGAGGTCGAGGTCTAAGCTATACCGGGCCAGAGATTCAGACTCTTTTCACATTGGCAATGCGCGCATACGGCCTACTTGTCGTATCATTTCCGCTGCAATCCACAAATTTTCAATTCATCCATTTGCGTGCCGAACGATGGTCATCTGCATCACCCACCCTTTTTGTGTGTCATTGCATACGGTAGCTCGCCTAACCCGATAAAGGGCAGGTTTCGGTCGAATTGTGATGGGTCTGCAAATCGTGTTTTAATTGCGAGTTGAAACATATTTAATTAGTGCCGCTCGGTTCGGTGTCTTTACGGGTAGCACGGTGAAAGGTCCATATCATGGAAGGCCGGTTGAGCTGGTGGTTTATAGCCATTTGTCCATGTCGTTTGACTGGGTTGAGTGGGCAGTGTACCACAAATGAGCCCGATGCTCAATGCTCTTTGCTTCTTCTAGCAAAGTTTAGCCCTGAGCTGAGGTTGTAACTGTATTATGGAAGAACGCCCTAAGTACGCACCGCATATCCTGTACCATGGGGTCGGCTTTTTTTTGTGTAGGTATGGAATATTCGGCATTCGTTGTACTCAACTGCTACAGCTGACACTTGCCGAGGGAAGGTTTCATACTAATAAATAAGCTTTCAGCCTTACGACCTGTACATTCAGAGGTCAAACCATTACAAAAATAAATATTTTTGACCCCATTTGTTACTGTAACGATTCGTACAATACTTTAAGATTATTATAGTCGATATTGTACTACAATACTGAACAATTTACAATCCCAGTTTGTTGCAGTTGTGCAAACGATCAGTGGATGGGCGTCTAAGACTCCGAAAAATCGACACCGATCGTGTTCGTTGATGTTTCAAACCAAAGAAATTGATTTGTTTCTGTAAACCAATGATAAATAGACCAACGTCAATCGTATAAACACACTCCGATTCGAAATCCAATGCCTACTGATATGCTAACTTTGCCTTTTTCTGATTATTTAGATTCAATCAATGTCATTACCAAAAAAAAAACACTACTTCGTGCTCTTCATAAAGACGAGATTTGAACTCCAAATGAACGTGTTGCTAAGCTTTATGCGTTACCGATTGAACCATCGGACCAACTCTGTTTATATTAGTTTAAATCATATTTCTTACATAGATGTCACCAAAAAGGAATAATTTCCTCCCCATTTTTTTCGAATAGTCTTTACAGACTAGCTCCGGAATAGTCTTTCCGCTCGCTGAATATGTTCTAAAGCAAGCTCATGTTGCCACCGAAAAGCATTTCCGGGAACAACCACCGAGCAGCGAGCAACATAATGATAATAATGTAAAAGCAACCTGCCAGCCAGGCTAGCCAGCAAAACATCCTTTGAACTGACGGTAACACACGCGCGCCAGCTCAACTACAAAATGGTGGTTCCATTCTCGGCTAAACGTACACAGGCACACAAACATCGCAGTCGTTTCCATAGATACACACACACACACACACAGTGATACATAAATGGTGGAAAGTTTTGGTGCTAAAACTAACCCAAAAAACGAGTGAATGAATAGCACAAATGGCAACCACGGTGCATGAAGGTGCAACAGGAAGCGTTAAAAAGCCAACGATATAAACCTGCTTCTTCATTCAGCCAAGTTCGTTTGATGTCGTGTGTGTGTGTGTGTGTGGTAGTAAGAGAACAGATACAGATATGGTGCGAGGTGCGAGGAAAAGCTAAATAAAACTAAAAGCACGGGCTAAAGATGCTTCGCCCACCCAAAACAGTGATCCTGCTGGCCAATTGTGCTTTCTGCTGGTGGTTGCATTTATTAGCTTTACTTTTAAACGCCGACAACCTGAAGAATTTAACGACAGTCGGCAACGGCGAAGACGGTGCGGCCAATTGTCACAAACTGTGTTTTGTTGTTCCTGTTCCGTCTCCATTTCACCTCTTCGTACCAGGGCGCTTGTCGGATACCTTTCGCAGTGCACATAATGGTGCCCGTTGCTCACTGCAAGGTGTACCAAATGGGGCCAGGTCAGCACTAGTAGGTATGATCCTTTTTAAAACGAGCTTCCTTTTCATAACTGAATTGTGGTGGCAATACAAATAAGGGTACGCAACACACAAGAAAAAAAAAGACGGCACAACCATACAAGGGACTCTCTCTCTCTCTCTCTCTCTCTCTCTCTCTCTTTTGGACGCGCTTGTGATGCTTTTGCCACTGAGTTCCTTTGTCCTGTGGCCAGCGCATACGCTTCTTGCAATGGCCGGGTAAAGATAGGCTTGCTTTTGCGATGTTTTGCGGCTCCCAACACGAATAAGAGTGCTAGCGCGGCTCCTGGCGCAAACGGTTGCCTCGCTGCACTTGAGCCGGTACTTGAAACCGGTTGTTTATTCTTTCACCGGTTTACGCTCAATTTACCTGCAGCACCGTGCACCGTGCGGATGCGTGCGTTTTGCGGGTGTCGGATTATGAGCGTGTAGTGCAGTGGAAGCGTTTTTCGTGACGGTATGTGCACTGGCTGTTCGCTGTTGGTAGCTGAAACGGTTTCACCATTCCTGTACCAGCAATGAGCTGGTTTTCGAAATATGTCTGCAGCTCGGTTTGCGTTTCATTATGCCGCACTGGAAAAAGAAAGAGCACACTCTACACTAATGGAGTCCGAAAAATCTGCCCCGGGAAGGCATTCGAGTGGATTCGTTAAGCTGTGCTACTGCCATCGCGTTGAATCGCGGATGGAAAATGGAAGTACAACTGGGGGTTTTTTTTGAAGCAAAAATATAGAGCACCAACAATCATGCCATGCCTGTGGATGAGACAGAAGACACTTTGATGGTAAGTAGTGAGTGTGAGGGACGAAGTAAACAAAACGGTACGTACATTAACAATCGTTAAAATATAACATAATTTATGTGAAACCTTCTAGCATAATTGTACAAATTATGTTGAGCTTAACTACAGGATTATGGGGACATTGTTTTACTAATTCTAATGCAAACTATTGTAGTCTTTCATTTTCATTCGGACAATTTAAAATATGAACCAAAAATAATTCACATTGCATACCTGTAGGCGCACATTGCATGCATACAAAACAGCAATATAAGTTACACTTTTATCTAATTAATAAATACTTCTTAAAGTGTGTACGGTCGTATTGTGTACACATTAAATAATAAATAAAATATTTCTTGGATTTATGCACTCATTGGCAACCCACGTCAGCAACTAACCGTTAGGTAGAGTGTATAAGAATTGAACCCCTAAATATATGCAATATGGAGTTCATCTGTCACGCATGCAATGAGAATCCATTACTTTAAACATGGATTGCATACTTTTAGGCGCATATCATGTTTTTGGCGATGTAAAACCCCAGTTTTATCAACAAACTCTTCCAAAAAGTGATCACATGAGGTCATATGTGACTAAGAAGCGCCTTTTTGAACCTTTTCGAAAGGAATATTGCTTCTTTCCCAAAAAGCAATTCACTCGCATCTCGTATTTACTATAAAACTACTCAAAAAAAAAACGATAGCATAAAACTTTCGCTCGTAGCCGTTAAATATCATATACCCGGGAACAGTTCCCGAACGTGACGATATGAATGCGTTTTGTTTATCGCTTATCGCTTGCAGCAAAAAGCGATTCATGTTGCTCAATGTGTTGTCCGGTCATGTTATCGAACATTACACACGAAGCGGTAGGAGGTAGGACTCTTTCTTGCAAAGGGGTAATGGCGCATACCATTCGCCCTGCTTCCTCCCGGTACATGTGTCCTTTGTTACATATCTGCTACCGTTACCATTCAACAGCTACCCTATTTAAATAGCCAGCCACGCTTCCCTCGTCGATACGGTTACGAAAAACCCATTCCGTCGGTTCGGTTTTTGTAGTGCATATTTACAACAAGCGTCAGGATTGTTTTGTTTTGTGGCTCGTTTTTGTTTGTTTTTTGTTGTTTGTTTGCTTGTCTCGATTCGTTATTATTCGGCTTACTCACACTAAGTGCCCAATGTCGGTTTTGTGTTGTTTTGCATTTATTGTTTGCTTTCCTGTTTTCTTCCCAACCTGCGCCACACCAAACACGGCAACACTTTCTCCTTTCTGCCAAAGACAAACCGACACCATTGTCCATTGTTTTATGTAGCATTGCATGTGCCGCATTTTCGTACCGAAAGCTCTGCGGGACGGCTACCGGAAATGGTGAGCGGTCACTGTTGTTGTTGCTGTTGTTGCTGTTGTAGCCGTTGTTTAAGCACGTGTTTCATTTCGACAAAATTATTGCACTTTGTTCGCACGCTGGTACGCCGGACGCTCGAGCACAGGGGGGGTTGCAAAGTGCATTCACGACGGATGTGGTGGTTGTGGCCGGTTGGCCACGTAGCGTCCGCACCATCGGTGAAGCATAAAATATGCACATAAAATAAATGGACCATAAGGAAACGGTGACCTCAAAAATGATTTCCTCGTCGGTGGCGTACCTCGTTCGGGGTAGGATGGGCGGGTCGCTTTCTTATCGTGTTTTTTTTGTGTTCTTTTATTTTATTTTATTTTTTGATTCGCTGTGCAACATAAAATAGCACAGCAAGCGTGGAGATGATTTGCTGTTTTGCTGTCCTTTTTACTGCTTGTAACAGCCCTTAAAGTCAACGATTATGATGATGAGTTACATTAAAGTTGTTACGAAACATTTATGATCCAATTTTATTAAACATTTTGTACAACTTTGTTATCTTCTGTTTACTAAAAACAGCAACTACTCCGAAAAATACTAATTAAAATGATATTTTCCACTACCGAATAAATCTTCAAATCGATAAATCTCCCATTCGCCTCGGATCCCCCGTTCAGCAAGATTAAGCTTACTTTTATCCAATTTAAAAACTAAAACTTGAACGGAAATTCGTTTAATATTCGATCTCCGAAATTTTACCCCACGTTTTGGGTACCCGGTACTGCACACGGCTGCATCTCGAACTGCAGCCGAGATCGTTCGGAACAAAAGTGCAATTCGTTTTACATGGACCATTAAAAGTGATAGTACCACGCCTGGGCGAGCTTCCGTACGCCAGGGGAGCTGCTTTCGCTTGAGTGTGCTTGTTCGTGCGTGTGCTGTGTAAGTGTGTGTGTGTGCGTGTGAGTTTGTGTATGTGCACACGGTGTGGCTTTGTGTTTGTGGTCTCAACAAGACGTAGCCCACATAGTGTGCCCTGCATACCCACCATGCACAACCCTGCTCCCGGGAAGTGTAGCTGAGTTGGGTGGGCATCTTGGTTGCGCGCAGTATTCCAACAACTGGCAAAAGTGGCATGCCCGTAATTGAGATCAGCTCTTTTCCCAGGCAGTGTCAAGCAGTGAACTGGGAGCGAAAAAAGAACAAGAACCGAGGATGCTACCAGAAGAAGAAAGAAAAAATAACCGGGAAGTAGGTATGAGTGAGTGAATAAACGAACACAAAAATTAAGACAGAGAGCAGAAGCTTAGCGAAAGGGGAAAACTCTCGCCGTATAGCTGCCTTGCTATGGTGGCATTTCGGTAGTTCAAAGTAGTTTACCGATTCTGGAATGTGTTTTATCCAGCAAGATGGTAGAGATTTTGCCACCGCACTAAGAGATTGTGTTCACCACGTTGATGTGACAGCAAGGAAGTGCGCAAAAAAGAAAACTGAAGGAAAAACTTAATAATTGTGCCAAAAAGCCCCGTTCAGCGGTATGTCATTTTAATGTGGAATAATTTATAATGTTTTTCTGAAATATAACGCATTCCATTGTCATCCACGCGATCGTCTGTCAGTTAGAAGCAAAGCTGTCACTTTTATTTGACAGCTAGCAGATTGGCCGTTTAGTATAACTTTTTCATGAATTAAATACGCAGGTTGATCGGATTTTATTTTAAAGCGTATATGCAGTTCTTCCGTTCTTTGCTTCATACCAACCAAGATTGTTATAATTAACCAAAGTTACTCTTTGACCTAAAATGGTACATAAACTTTTTCATTGTCTCGCTAACGCAAACCGCTCGGAAGGACGTGCTCGAGTGCACCAAAGTGCAGCAAATGTTAGACCTCAACTTCACCAAGCGAGTTCGTGTGCCGGCACGAGTTTGTGTGTGTGAAACTGGGGAGGCAAAAGTGGAAAATGGAAAAAGAAACGAACCAGGCCGCAAGAAGTGCATGATAGCAATAATTGCATTAACCCATTACGACTTCCACACACTTTGATGGCAAGATAGCGTAAACCGATCCGCCGTTGGTAGGGTCGCTCGCTGGCAAAACGAGCAAAACTACCACCTCGCACCATGCTACCATGGGAGTGTTCCTTAGCTACGGGGCCATCTTAAACCAGCCATCGAACGTAAAAGGAACGCGCAAATGCACTCGGCATGCTCGGTGGGAAAACGATCGCCAGTTTCGTGCGGTCCTGCAAGAGGTGTAAATGTGAGACTGTGATTTACTTACTTTCTAGTGCTCTTTCACATCCTCTTCCCAACCGTACCATTTCTCTTTGTTTCTTCAGTTTTGGTTAGTGAGCGATAGAAGAGGAAAAGAGCAAAAAATAAACAGAAGAAAGATGGCACGGAAAAACTGCATGGAAATCGGGATGGAAAACAAACGCTCAAGTGAATGTTTTCCATCGTCTTTGCTTGCTTGCTTGTTTGCTTTTGTTTTTGTTACTCTAGTTCGTTCAACAGTGAAGCGTCGCGCTGGGACGACCGAACAGAGTAGAGTAAGTATCTGGATCTGGTGTGTCTGTGATGCGATGAATCTTCATCGTTTGGCAGGATTCAGATGATGCATTTTCCCACTGCATTTTTTCAATCCCTTTTTTTGTTTTTTATTCCTCCCCGTTCGCCGAATGGATCGAAAGCATGTTAAATGTGCCAGATTCTCCAGGGCAGCAACTACCATGCATGAAGGATCGCTTTGATTGGTTTCGAACGAAGCGCAAGCAGCTGGAAGATGACATAATATGTTTATGCCAGCAGCATCAGTTGATGCCACCGGAAGGTTTCCCCGGTGTGATAAAATTGAGATGATTGTTTTCCCGGCAAGCACTTTTTCAATGCCCGGAAAATGGGCTGTAAAATCAAATAAATTGTACCATTGCATTGCTGATTGAACCGGTTCGTAATAGGATAGGTGTAATGGTTTTAAAGTGGATAATGTTTTTTGCTTTGCATATCAAACTATTGAGAATATAGTAGTTGCTACAAAAAAGTACATCTAATTCACCAACGATGGAGTTTCTTACAAAAAAGGAGTTTGGACAGATCGAACGCATCTAACGTCAGTTAACGAGGAACTGATTGCATATCCTTTCATGCATCCAGAAACGTTAGCGATGGGTAATAACGATAACGATTTTCTTTCCCTGTAGGTGTTAGGAGTCGCAATTCGTTACAGGAATAGAACGGATAAAATTGTACGAATTTTGTAATATGTAATATAATATTTAAAAATACTTTTTAAAATAAGCAAGCAATAATCTCACACCACTCGGAGCCAGCTATGCTTAATCGCCTACAGCATGAAAATTGAGAAATATTTCATCATTAGCTTGTTGTTGTCGCAAAATCACCACAATCTTGCACCCATCTCATCGCGTCCTTCCTTTGGTGACATTCTTCATTTCCCTTCGGCTTGTTTTTTTTTTGTAATAATCAAAAATTGCACCTTTTTTCTAAGGGCCCACCATTTGCCCTCGAAATAGTTCACGACAGAAAGTGTACGGCAAATGCACCTTCACATTTACCACGAACAGGACGTTGACAAGGGACACCCTACGGGCAATGGTTCGGTAACGCAATGCAACAAGTGACAGAATATAGGGAAAGGGAACAAAAAAAAATCTCTTTTCCTTCCCTCCCATTTCTTCATCTCGGCTAAACGGAAGGGATACACCGGGAAGGTTTTGCGTGCGCTGAAGGATAATTAATCCTTTCGGTTTTCTTTGGCCCTTTAAGCGTACTTTAGAAAGGGCATTGGATTTAACCTTAAATGCAATCTAATGGGACGAGAGAGACAGAGATTGATAGAGAGAGAGAGAGAGAGAGAGAGAGAGAGAGAGAGAGAGAGAGAGAGAGAGAGAGAGAAATAAATAGAGAGAGTGAAAACGCATCTTCCTACTTTGCCGACCATCGTTCCGAGATGGAAGGTCAAAGGTTACGGCAGAAGAATGTTGAAAGATTTTGATGTATTTTATTTGCCTTCACTTTACAGAGACCTATGTCAACGGATGCTTCACGAAATAGCGAGGGAAAAAAGTTTCCAATGGAAAGGAAAGGTGCGAAATTTAACCCACGAAAAATGCCTACTCTTTAGCCAAGGCCTTCCTGGTAGCTGAAAATAGAAAAAGAGATAATGGAAAGAAAAATATCTTTAAACAGGAGCTTAAATATGTAATTTAAAGCTTATTTGGTAAAGTGTAATGTTTTCTTAATAAACCTAATAATTTCCAAACCTTTTATTCTTTCACTACACTTTATCAATCACATCAAAATAGATGATCAACAAATTTAGTTTCCAAGTACATGAACGAATAACGTTGCTATGGAAACAAGTTTTGTAGCCTTTCGTCTTTTGCATAGAGAAACATTGCCTACGTTGATTTCAACGTCAACTACGATCAACGATCGTTGTGTAAATTTAAGTATTTTTAACATTAAGTCCCTGTATGTTTGAAATTGTAAAAAACCCATAAACCTACTCATCCAATTTCAAGCATAACTAAAGGCACCCCAACAGCCATGGCCATAAAATGGGTAACATTTATTTGCTTTCGAGCAAATCTTCACAACGTTGTGTAGATCCAACATTGCGCAAAACATGTGTATCTATTCAACACCATCGCCAAAAGAACTTGATCGAATACGAAAGATCATAAAATGAATCCTGATGACTTTTATGCAAATAAAGCACCATTGCGCATCGGGAAGCAACAACACCAAAAAACGAAAGCTGTAGTACGGATTTCATTATTGCATCGGTGTATTTCATCGATTCCCTAAGCATTCACGTGCAGCACCATGGAATGCAGGTCAATTTTACCAATTCTTTTTTCTTTAAAGACCGGAGTTTTAGTGGCAAAAATTCCTATCAACTCACCACCCGTTTCAAAGCATTATAGGCACCCAAACAAGCGGGCTACATTTCGGCTACGGGTAACAGGCATGCTTCCCTTCGGAACTCCATGACAACACACCGAAGGACACACCGAACCGAACACAACACCGAACGAAGTCAAGGCAAGTCGTAGAGCGTGCGAGCACGAAAAAAAAAATATTCCCCAATGTGCGAGGTTATAGCCGCACGAAAGTCTATTAAGATGAGCATTTGATAAACGTACGCGTTCCCATACATCATCTCGTACCGGGCGATGAGTTGACTGGTCGATGGTACGAAAGCTTGAGGAGAACAGATCCAGCGGACACCGGTAAGGCTTGTTTCAACATGCAATGGCTCTTTAGTTGGACAACTGAAAGCCTGTACGGTCTGAGTTATGGTACAGATAAGCGAAGGATTATTCACACTGGATTTTCACTTTAACTTGCTTCCCTTTTTATTTTGTGCCGGTGCGTGGTATTTTTTTTTGCTCGCTTCCTTTTTTTCTCTTATTCAAACTCACTTCAAGCGGAAGCTCAATTCTGCGCGAGAAAGTCAAGGTGAAGCAGCTGTTTTGTGAAGAAAAGTTTACTCGCCCCCCTCTGCTCGGTCACATCTTGCAGATAGTTGGATGGTTGTGCTTAAAGAGGTGTGTAGGTGTAGGATTCCGTTTTTCACACCCAACACCCAAGGCCACCTTGGACACTGGGGGAAGGGAGTGGTGGAAATATGGTTTCCGGCTAGATTTATTGAGGTTATGTAAATATTGGACAGGGGATGCATATCGCACTTCCCTCTTTTGCTTGCTTGTCGCTCTCTAGTGAGGGTGAAAAGTTCGTGCTTTTTTTCTTCTGTTCCTTCAAAACGTCTCGCAGTCTGTCTCACCGAGAAGCATTACCATAAAATGATAAATGATGCAATGAAGTGGAAGTTTCAACCTTTGGAAACCTCATTTTAATGTCTTTCGTAACGTGCTTTTAATTTGTAAACTGTTGCTTGATATGAAACTTTACGTTTGCCGCATGAGCTGGCAGTTTATGCGTTACACTATTACATTCGTGAGAATGTGAAGGTTCTTAAAAATCTATTAATAATTGCACTCCATGTAACTTTTCACCGGTTTCAGATGGTAGAAGAAAATGAGTTGATCGAGTTTATTTTTGTTAGAAAACAAATTTGAATTTCTACCCATTTCCATCTCTGTTTATAACTATTTCTGTTTTTCCAAATTTTATCAGATTAGAGAATTTAAAGAAAAAAATTATAAACAAATTCCTTGCATACTTTCAGGCGTATTTTACAAAACGTAAATTTAAACGGGCCATTGACATTGTTTCGTCAACACGTGAAGGTACTAGAAACAGAAAATTTGTCAGACCTAATCGCTGTACAACATTTGTAATAATAAAAATCGAATAAAACAACAAAACTGACTATAAGAACCATTGAAGTTATGCAATGTGCATTACAAAAACTATTTAATTTGGCTGTTTATTTGATTCTATTGAACTAAGCTATTTGGAAACGAGAGAGACAGTTGTTTCACTCGAATTTAACTTGCATCTAACTAGAGTAAAGCATAACTTTCCAACTATCGATTCGATAGAAATTGCAAAGGAAAGCTTTCAACGATTGTTATCAAACTGTAAAATTAAATATCAATTTCCAACAGCTTAAACTATTACATGGACAATTTCTTCACTCCACTACTGTTCAGGGACAAGAAAACCCAGAAAACAAATAAACATCGATGAACAAATTCAATAACAACTCGTTTGTTTTAATGCCGCGTACGCAAAACTGTGACCCATTCTGCGTTCGCATTGTTTCCACTTACAATGCGACGAAAGTGCAGAACCATTCCAAGAACCAAGGGGTGAGTGCGGACGCTTATCACCTTGGCAGTTTCTAGATTACAACTTTTATTTATTATTTTCCTTGTGCCATTCCTGTGTCCTCAGCCGAACGTGCTGTGCTGCAACGACGATGGCACATTGTTGCAACTGCCCCCCAGAGCAAGAAGCAAAAAAGTAGGGAAAAAATTAAACATCGTACAAAAAAAAAACACAAGGACACCGAAAGAACTATCAACACCACCATTACCGATAGTCCTACCATTACACTCGCTCGATTCGAAGGACCGAAGAGCGAGGAATGGAAGTATCCTAGCAGCAGCTGTTCTTTTAACCTTTCGCTTCCACCGTGCCAATTTTGCCGTACCTTTTCTTTTACAACATTTTCTTAATTTTAATGCTCGGCGCGTTTCGCTCGTCGTCGAACGCGTACCGGCGCGCGGTTGCACTTTCTGTTGCGTTTTTATAGCTTTCGAATCCCATACCTCACGCGAGCCTCAAGCTGCACTTTTGATCCGCTTAAGATCATCGGCCAACAGCCAGGACAGAAGCAGCAGATGAGAGTGAACTTTTTCCCTGGCGGGACGCACCCTTTTTTATGTTTTTCTTTAGTCCTTTCTCGAGCATCCGAATGAAAACGAGCGCGAGCGCGCGCGTGCCTGTGTCTTCATCTACATGTAATTGAATTTTAAAAGTGCAGAAAATAATTGAAAACTTTGCACGATGCCCATCCCATCCCATCCCATCTCAAAAACCCGGCAGACGGCTTCATGGATGGGTGGGTTTGAAAAGAAATTCTCCCATCTTTACAGCTTCAGCAACTGCACACGGGGTTCGGGTGCAGACCATCAGCTCATCCCGATGCGTTCCGGGTTGTGTCACGAATTTCGGGCCGAGGTCGTCCTCACGACAAAGTTTCGCAACAGTCGTGGAATGTCCCGCTGGGCGTGCTGAACCGGAAGTGTTTTCGAGCGAAGAAAAGAGATTAAGTCTCATTTTACTTACACATTGACAGTATCATCTTGCCCTTTCCGACTGTCCGCCGAATGGCCCATCGGACGGTAGTCCGTACTTTTGCAGCTCTGCAGGTTTTGTTCCGAAAAAATTTGTGCAACGTCCATTTGGCAGTGTTATTAACATCTACACAGTCTTCCCAAAGGTTGCGCTTATTCTCGTGCGAACTGTTTTGTTTTGCCTCCTTTCTCGGTGCGAAAGAGCCATTACCTGTTTGGGTGAATCGTACGAAATGACTGCAATTAGTGCTTTTGAAGGTTATTTTCTTGTGAAAAAAAGTTATCACGGTGACAACGATTGCAATGGAAGCTTGCTAAAATGAAGTGAATTTGAAACAGATTTCTATGGGAGTATAATGAAGAGTGAAGCATTGGCTAATAGCTCTTTAATAAACTTTCTAGCTATTGTTGACAGTAGAGCTACGTAAGAAATTTTGTTTAAAAAATAAGCCTGATCGTCATTTTATTGAAACATTTTTTTTAGAATGTTATTTTTTAACCATCTGGCCACATTGATTCTTTAAAGTAGTACCATAAAATATTCTTACTGTTCATTATTAATTATTAATTACTTATTATGATTAATTTAAACTTGAGGACACACCATAGCAAAATGTAGCAAATTAAAGACAATAAAATTATTTGATGACCTGGTAGAACATTTTTTAGCACATAATCCGAATCGTCAGCCTTAGATCACTTGACTTACAAACAAACACAAAATAAAACCTTTGCAATACTGACAAATGAAACCGTTCCTATCACCAAGATCATCTCACTAATCTCTAATGCACAACTCAGCAAACGATTTTGCTTTCAGACAGCCCTTAGACAGCCCTCACAAACGGTTTTTGCCACTAGCATTTCAGACACTGTCACTACTTAAACACTAACACAGAAAAAAAAACTAACCTCAACTGTGTAACATAGTCGACGTTCCCCATCCCCGGTTGTATATTGATCAAACAATGGCAACATTTGTACGGGGCTCTTATCTACGAGATTGCATCTTGTACTACATAGTAGCAGGCACTATCGAAAAGACAAACTGAGCTGATACGTGATACGAACCAAAACAAAAAAAAAACAAGGAACCTATTCAAACACCTAAAACACTCCGACAGAAATGGTGTTTTTCTTCCGTACGAATACACCGGCATAAAGCGAAAAGAGGGAAAAAGTCAACGAGCGTAAATCTCTTTCTCGTAAATAAATAAGCATAAATTGAGTTACTGGCCAGAAAATTCCGACACTGATAAATTTCCACCACTTCCGCATTACCCGTGTGGAGAGTTCGGGAGTGGAATTCTCCTTTTTTTTGCTTTTTCTCCTTTCATCTTGCTACTTTTCTTTCAGGTCAAGAATGGGGATAGTTTTTTTTTCTTAGCTTGCTCTAACCTCCCCTCGAATCAGCACCCGAAAGTGGGAGTAGAAAGTCAACAAGAAGCAAACAGCACAACTTTGCAAAAGCAACCGAAGCTCCCGTTCCGGATGGTTGCTTACACATTCGTTCTAGGCGTCAAAGCGATAGATTCGTTGAAGGAGAACTACGAAAGCGTAAACAAAAAAAAACCAACAAACGAACGTGTCCGAAGCTCGTCTTAAGAAAGCAAAGAGCAACAAAACCAAAATACGCACACAAACATACACGTAGTCGCGTGATTCCACCTTTGGTGGTCGCGTTCAAACACACACCCCTTATATTAGGTGCTTGTGTGCACTTCAGGTCCTTGAAAGCGACCTCGAAAGACTCGGCAGACAAACAAATGTGTCCGTTCGGCCCAGCGTGGCGCCATCGTGAAGCTTTGTTTGTGCCGGCATGAGTGACCGTAGTGGCTTCTTTACATGGTTACATATCTACCAAGCTGCGTAGTGTAGCAAACGTACGAAATGGTACGAACGAAAGGTCACCCCAAGCATTGACCGGGGGAGGGTTTTTTTTCTCTTATTTTGTCCAACACTCACACACCAATACACCGGCAAACCGTTAGGGACGATTAAGGAAAACGGAAGGAAAATTTATTTGAATCTGATTGGGATAACCTTTCATCTTGTTTGTCTTTCGATTGTTGAGTGGAACAAGCAAGAGAATCTTTCTCAAGGGTATGTATGGTGTTTCGCTCCCTCCACAAGGGACACAGCGATTACAAGATTCCAAATGGAGCTTCCTTTTACACCATCATTTTCGTTCGATCCCGTGGGAAGTGATCATATGCTGAGTAAACGCTTCTGGGTGATAAAAGACGCAAAACTCGTCGGGAAGATAGGATAACAAATGAGACGGGCGAAGGTGCATGGGAAAGACGTTCACACCATTTCATGGCGCGCGTTTGGTGTTTTTGGTTGTTTGTTACACGAACAAATTAATCGTAACCGGTGCTTCCCATCGCGACTGAACGATCGATAGTTTGTCTAGCGTCTTCCAGGGGTTAACATACAGGATAGTTTTTTTTAAAAAGTGATGTTTTAGAAACTAACTGTTTATTTTTAAACATTCAAACGTATACAAAAGTAATAAAAAATTAAAAGAAAATTATTAACTGAAATTTATGCATTAAACTGCATTTGCATCAGCACGGTTAAGCCTGAAAGTATGCAATTTTATGTTTTATAAGAGTATAATTAAGTTTCCCCGTTTTTGATTGTATTATATTTTTAATAACAGCTAATAATGTAATAAGAATAATGGATAGCTATTACCATGAAGATTGAAACTATGTACACGATCGTCATACTACTATTCCCTTTGGTGATATAAAAAGAACGCCCAAAGGTATGCAGTTTGCATGACAAAATGTTTCCGTTAGAGCTGATTTTTTTCATACTTACTACCCGAAAAGATACTGGCTTGAACTATAAGGCTCGTACTAAACCATGTTGTGTTTATTAAGCAAAATAAGGAAGCTTTATCGATTAGTATGGCTCCTCTATGTGGTTCCCCCACTTAACCGTGTTGTTACCATTCCCTATTACACTACAAAACGCACTTCTTCGCAGTCGAAACATTACTCAAAATTACTGACTTCATCCGGGAGTTTATGATCGAATTTTGTGTAAAACGGGATTTCATGTAAAAACGGTTAGCCCCATTCACCGTTTGTGCGCGGGTCAATTTCAACAGATTGTCCCGTCAATACGCTTGAGTAGCCGAACGCAGGACACTGCGATAACGTGGGGATAAACCCTTCAATTAATGCACGGTGCAGCATGAAACGGCGAAAACCAATTTCCGTCCCGGTACACCCAGGACCGAGGCAAAAGGCTAACCGACCGGTACGAGGTTAACGGTTAGCTTTTCATTCCCATCGAGGCCAATGCTCAGCCGAAGCAGGCAACGAGGGAAAACTTTTCCCTGCCAACCAATTAATTTTAAACATCGAACCCGTCCATCACACCCGGCCACTCATTTACCCCGCCAAGCTGGTCTCCCTTGGTCCGTGGAAGAATTTCATTTCGGTGAGCTTAAACTAAAGGATGAGCTTTAGCAGCACGTTTTAAATGTTGGTTTAGCTGAACTTTACGTACGCACACACCAACATCGGTCGGGGTTGCGTTTGAAGAAGCTGATCCCGGGAATTGGGAAAAGATTTCCCCGAGTGTCAGAGTGTCGATGCGAGAAGTTGTTCCATTTCACTGTCTCCAGTGACCACTGTGTGTGTGTGTGTGTGTGTGTGTGTGTGTGTTTGTGTGTGTGTGGTGAAATGGTAAGGTGAACCGGGTGAGGACGAAAAGACTCCTAAAACGTTTCCGATTTTCGTTTGAAAATGGTAACCCGAAAGGGACTAACTTTCGACACACCTCACGTATAATATTGCAATGCTGTGTGTGTGTGTGAAGCTGGTTGCAGTGTGGAAGGAATGTATCTTTTCCCAACTCTTGTCCATCCAGCCAGCACGGAACTAACAGAACGGCAAAGAATAAAGTGGTTGCGAGTGGCTTGCGGAAGGTACATGAAATCTTTCACCCCAAAATGCACCCTTAACCACTGGGTAAGAGGGACGTTTGGGTGTGTGTGTGTTTATGTATATGTTTTTGGGAGGAACCGAAGCCCGGCTGCACATAGCTGCACGTAATTCCATTTTAATGAACTTTCTCCAATGCCACTGCCGGGAAGATTTTGATGCACGGAATGTGGAGCCACTGCACTACAGTGCATGGTGCATTCCATATTTTGCGTTCCAATTGATGCGGGATGCATGCAGCTGACGTACACGCAACACGGTCCAAAAAGGGGCGTTGCGATAAAGCGACCGTGGAATGGGCTACATTCCGAAGAAAATGCTTACATAATCGGGCCGTGTTTGTTGTGCGCACAGTTGTTCTATCAGCGTTGTTGGCCAGTATGCACCCGGGAGAAAGGTAAGATCAAAGACACACCGAGGGAATCTTTTTACCGATTCTTAGCAGTGCTTGTGAATGTTTGCACAACATTACTTTTAATCCCGTTGTTGGGCTGGTTGGCTGAAGTGCAAACAATTAAATCATTACTTGAAAATTTGTGCCGATCCGAGTGAACGAAGTAAATTAATGGATGAATGGTGATTATTCGCATTTGACAGCAACCCACAGCGATCAACACGAGGTACAGATGAGCACAGCGAGTTCGTTTGCTGGATCAGGTGAAGCAAAACCTGTCAGAGATCATGAATCTAAATGGATGGACAACCACACAGCCTGGGACCGAGCTTCCTAACTTGAGGTCAACGAGAGAGAGAGAGAGAGAGAGAGAGAGAGAGAGAGAGAGAGAGAGAGAGAGAGAGAGAGAATCAACGAATAATTCCAGCTCCTAGGGCTACTAATATGGACCTCAGTAATGAGAATGTCCACATGTGGACATTCCATACTGCAGTATGGATAGATTTGCCTGCGTAATCTAATTCTGGACTATTGTCCAACTATTGTACTGCTGACCTATTGTACAACTGACCAGAAAGACATTAACAAATCTCGGAACGACTGGGGAATGAGGTGATTTTAAGATAAATTTAAGATCCGGGAGATAGCCAATATTGTTGTGGAAGTACGTCAAGCAACAATACATCAGCATCAGTTTGACGAAAACCTTAAGTACGTAAGTACTCTGCAATTACAAAACGATTAATTGATTATGACTAGCACAGATTATGATCCATTCAAGGATTTTGTATTACTTAGTCACATTCATAAATGAGCATAGCTGTGGTTAGAATTAATTATTTTCCCTTTGTTTTCATGAGATAATTGTTTCATTTTCGCTGATACAAAACAAAAGATCCCAACCTGTATAGTCAATTGATAGCCGGTCGAGAAATTTGTATGCAAAACCCCGAACACAAAAATTACCTATAAATCACACGACTTTCTATTTATCGCTTCCCATTTCAACGCACAAAATGCTAGAACGAAAAAAGAGGAAAAAATGTTAGTGAAAACCAAATTACTCTTCTATTAAAAATGTATACTTACGCCATGTTTTTGTGTGTGTGTGACATTTTATTACAAACGTACAAACGTAACCGGACACAAAGAAGCGAACCGGCCTGAAGCCGGTAAGGCAAACCAAACCCCGAAACGACCCCATCAAAGTGCCATCTGAAAGAAAATCAATTAATTATTCGACAGACATTTGAGCCGCTGCCAAATGTTACCGAAATGGGGAAATGCTAAACCCCTTTCTGTGCCGGTGTTTGCGATTATGTGAGTTTTTCTCGACAAAAATGTCACATTTCTTCTTCTTTTTTTGTTAGGGTTTTTTTGTAGCTTCTCTCTGCATACGAAAAATATTCTTTTGACCCTTGTTAAATAGAAAAAAGGGGTGGTTAGGTGGATTGGTGGGGTCCTGGTGAAACAACTCATGTAATGATTTTATTTGCCATGTACCCAACATTCGTACTGACTTTCAAACACTCTTCCCGGGTTGTTTGGTTGTCACTGGTTTAGAGTTCATACAAAAACATTTCCTTCGCTCTCTCTTTCTCTCATTCCCATTCGCTCTCTCTCTCTCTTTCTCGCTCGTTCTCTCTCTCTTTCTCACTCTTAGACACACACAGTCATCCGCTCGGCATCATAAAGGAAGCAATTTAAAACTAACCATCAAAAGGAATCCGGCCATCAACATTAAAACATAGTTCCGGTTTTTTCGCTGCCCCGGTCACACAAAACGCGGCGAAAGTGTGTGAGTGGCGTGCGAATGTTCGCCACTGCCTCGTTGTTTGGGCGAAGGAAAAGACAGAAAAACCACACACACACACATACATTCTTTCTCTCTCTCTCTCTCTCATACACACAATAATAACAGATGAAAAAGAAACAGATGAAAAGAAGAAACGCTCTAACGGGGAACAGCGGGACAACGGGGCGCTTGTTGTTGCGGTGGATCGGCATGAATGGAGACGTCGCCTGCTTGGATCAAACAAAAGGCATGAATAGCAGCAGCAGCATGGCGATGCATTAGTTTGGGAAAACTTTTTGCTTCGCCACCTTCCTTCGCCACGCCACCATTAGGGGAGAAAAAGGGTGGAACCGAATGCCGGCAAATACATATCCTTCGGTACTGTTGCTCACGGTACTGTGCCTCCGATCTCTGCAACGGTGTGATTGCATTGTGTAGGTCCGATTTTCTTTGCGCGCTTTCTGCACCACCGGGCGACCGGCCCCAGTGTCTCGGCCGGCCTTTATTTGGTACATTCGTGGGAAAATTCGTCACATGGAGGGTGGAATGGGTATGCCGGTATGAAATACGCAAATACTTACCTGTGTTGAAAATGCTTTTCATACAGCGGAACCGTCTGAAAATGGCCCCAAAATACGGCTCCGACCGGGCACAATAGTGTTTGAGTAGGGAAAAACTTTTGCCCAACGAGTGCATGTTTCTCGTTTGATTGCATCACGCTCGCCATCTCGGTCGCACGTACGCTTCGTAGAGAGATTCTTTCCTTTCACTATTTTCACCACACTCAACCTCGTGCTGACCTCGTGTTGGTCGTTTTTCTTTAGCGGTTTTCTCGCTATTTCCTACACCTGCTTCCGTGATGTAAATTTAAACGCGAAACTTTTTCGTCGAAGCGCTTTCGCTATTCGGTCGTGTCTTTATCGTGGTTGATTCCAGCCGATCTAGATGACATTTGGTGCAGTTTGTAAACATAATGTTATCTTTTTTTATCCTCAAATGTTCGTTTTTGCTTCCCCGTTCGTGGATCGTGGATTCGTTGGATCGGTGGTAGATCGACGGAAAGGTATTAATTTTACAACAATAAATGTGTAACAGGCCACACCTTACATCGTGGTTGTGGAAAGTGGACAACAAACTTCTAACTCGATAAGTTCTTTGGAATGGTTTCATAACGATGTTAGCAACACCTTCGAAAGAAGCAAACAAGCTGTAAACAAAACCTCGAGCGTTCTTTTCTTTACTGCGCCTAAAAGTATGCAATCGACATCACTTTTGACACTTTTGCACTGAATTTTATAATGTTTACACGAACATTTTAACCAGACACGAATACTCGAAGAGGCCAAAAAGAAGGTTATATTGTAATTTTGTTCATCTTGAAGGTATGACAATAAAAAATTATAAAATAATATTTTTATAATCATCAACCAACGCCATTTTTGTTTGAACAAACGCTTGAGTAAATACACAAGAACGGATTGAGTAAATACACAAGAACATTATTATATCTTCTCCGCCAAGCTCAACCTACGGTACAAATAAACAACCGGCTTTTTAAAAACATCCTCTCACCCGGTTTATGGTAAGAAATGAATCCTTTTCACAATAAAAATAGCCTCCCTCTTTCTTCTAGTGTACTCAACCAATTATCCTTCGCTTGGCTGATAAAAGGAAAAGACTTCATGTCGGCGGAACAGTGAAGTTTATTTTGATGATTCAATCCACCACCACCCCGAAAAGTGCTCACAGTCGCATCGCAAACGAACGCTCCCGGAACAGAACCGGAAGTCAAAGACAAATCTATTGCCGTCGCGCACGACCTGTGTACAAAGACGTAGTTCCAAGACCATTTCAATTGAAGCTTTCTAACCGATTGACGTAAAACCCATCGCCTGCTTGCTGTGTTTACCTTTCGTTACATCGCAATTCAATG
>STHB01000003.1:7793535-7922765 GCA_018908115.1 Anopheles rivulorum
GCATTGTTGGCTCTTATATGAATGGCACTTGTGAGCGTCTCGAGCGGCTGTTAGCGGCTTCGGAAGAGCGATGGTGGCCAACTTTATACCGGGTAGTTTGCGCCTGCGCTTTTTGTCTTCGGCCTGAATACTTTGCGAAATCGCTTTCAATTTCGCCTTCAGTTCGCCTTCCAAATATATTAAGCGGTGCTCGAAAGCTGCTCTCACAGTATCGTTATGTGCCCATTCTTCAGCAGTGGTTGCGGCATCTTCCAGCTGCTGTTGAACTGTCTCAAATTGCTTGCTCAACTGCTCTACGCTAGAAAGTCGTTTTTCTACCTCGTTGTAGTCTCGGTCGGTACGAAAGTCCTGTGAGAACCTTTCGTGTTGCACTAAAGTTGCTAGTAAAGTCGTCCTTCGTGACGCCAAAATCGTAGATTGCAAAGTCATTTTGCGTCGCTGCTAAAAGTGTGGACGCGAGTGTAGCGTGATCGACGCGGATAAACGGTTAACAACAACGCGCGCGGGGTTTTCTTCACTAAACCGAAAATCGCGAGAATTCACGTTCGAACTATCCTGGTCACGGCACCATGTTCGCTCGCGGGAAATTTCGGAAAAGTGCGCGTTTTCTTTCGGGTGAAAATATAGTTACCGTTTGTGTACATTTGACTTAGCGATGATAGAGCAGAGAGCAGAGAGAGCCCAAAAGGCTTTTTTGCCCCCTATTTATTATAATCTAAAGAACGGTTGTTCCGCCTGAGACGCCATCCGCTCTTGATAGTGATGGTGGTGTTACAAATCGTAAACAGTGATTCTTGTGTGAACATACTCCCCCCCATGACAGAATGTCATAACAAAGTTTCTAGCCGTATGTGTTGTTGCCGTTGTTAGAGCCCGTGGGTAAGTATTTTCGTTATCGAACGGGTAAATTAAAACTATCTTCCTATTTTAGAACTACCCTACGCTCGTCCTGTGTGGTACACGCGGCCGTGTAGATTGAAGATGCGGTTCGTGCGGAATAGTTTGTCGCACTGGTTGCACAGGAACTCGCTCTTCATGCTCGAACTAACGATACGATAGTAGCTCGGACCAGTGGGTGTACTATTTCGAGCAGCTGGAACACTTCCGCGCATTGTGCTGGGACTGGTGGCTGCGCAACACCGTTAGGTTGACGAAACCCTGCCTACAGTGTTCGTCCCGATGTGGATACTGGCCCGTGTGGCGAATTTTATACAGCTTCAACTGTAGCTTGCGCCAGAACCTTACGTTGCACACATCGCACGCGTACGGTTTGGCAAGGACGGTGTGCTTCTTCTGGTAGTGGCGCTTCGTGTCATGTTTGCTAGTACGTTCAGCGTTGTAGTGATGGCTACGGTGTGCTGTTTTCACCGCAGCTTTCCAAAGCGTATCGAAATCTGGAGCCTTCGTGGTGTGTAGGTGTGGACTGTTACGCTTGAATGAGGTAAGAGAACGTGATTAGTATCGTACTTAACAATAGATAACCAACCGATATTAATTGTCCTGCAATTGTTGTAGATGCGTTGGGAAACGTGATGACGTTGACCAGCTTTGAGTAGTGGATCGCGTTCCAGCCTGTCTTCCGCCAACTCAAAGCATCGTGTTGCTGCTTCAGATCGGCCGATCCTTGCGTCGCAAGTTGGCCGTCGTTGGATCGCATCGTGTATCGATCCAACTCGTCTCGTTGAGTGGTGTTCTTGTAGGATGGTCGTTTCGCGTAAGTACAGATACTTTACTTTTAGCTCCTCCGAACTCGAAGATCGATCGAGCGGCTTCTCCAGGGATGCCATGCAGACGATTGTGGACGCGGCGGTGCAATCGGTCTTTAACGCAGGATTCCGAGAAGCCTCGATGATGTTGTCGATTGGGGACGACAACTTTTGAGCAACCCGGTTGCTAGTATAGTCGGGTTGCGAGGCACTGGTCGATAGTGCTCGTTCTGGCTTCACGCTGCTACGTGGGTCGTGGTCAAAGATTAGTGCAGTGCGGAACGATATCTGCGTGTGTGATCGCTTCACACAAGCTGCACAAATCGTTTGTGAAAGTGGCGTGTGATCTCCAGTGGCGTGTGTTGTGTTCGTCGGTTCTTTTTGCGCAGCTGGCTCCGGTGCAGTGGAAAATGATGCGATTGCGTTCGGCGTGTCATTTTGCCCAACTGGCTCCCGTGCAGCGTCAAATGTTCTAGTAGCGGCGGATGCGAGTGTTGTGCTTGCCGGTTCATTTTGCGCAGCTGGCTCCGGTGCAGTGGAAAATGATGCGATGTCGTTCGGCGTGTCATTTTGCTCAGCTGGCCCCCGGGCAGTGGAAAATGTTCCGGTAGAGTCTGGCGCGTTCGCCGGATTATGATGTGCGGTGAGTGTCATGGTTGCCGGTTCATTTTGCTCAGCTGGCTCCGGTGCAGTGGAAAATGATGCGATGTCGTTCGGCGTGTCATTTTGCTCAGCTAGCCCACGGGCAGTGGAAAATGTTCCGGTAGATTCTGGCGCGTTCGAGGGATGATGATCTGCGATGATCGTCATGCTAGTCGGTTCATTTTGCGCAGCTGGCTCCGGTGCAGTGGAAAATGATGCGATGTCGTNGGGGGGGGGGGGATTTGTACAGACGAAAGGCTTCTATAAAGGTGATTTGTTTTTTTTTTTACTGAAACTGTGTAACTCTTTCTATAACCACAAATACAGTAAGACAACGCTAACCGACGTGAATTCATTTGTTCAATAGCAATCCCGAATAGCTAACTAAGCTAGCTTCAAAGTGTTCCAAAACTTTGTTTTAATTTCACGTCAATCACACTGATTTATGAATATTACGAATAAACAATCGTGTGTAACAATTTGCGTGAAATAAGAGCAAAGTTTTGTCCTTCCGATCTTCTTTTGAAAAATTCATTCAATTGTACAAACTGTGCTTGTCATTTAGTAAGGTCTTACTGTATAAGCTAGGGGTCTCCATACTTTTTATAAGGCGGTGCAATGGGCTGGCAATAGGTGGAATAACCGCAACTGAGAGTTACTCATCGGTCCCAAATTGAATTGAGAGATTGGATTTGGGGGGACCAAAATCTTCGGTCGAAATCAACATTGAAATCGATGCAAAAGCTTTGCGTGCCGCACGGGAGGGTATCGCGAGCCGAAGTTCACGAAAATCCCTGGTATAAGCACATAAGAAAAATCAGAAATTAATTTTATCGAATAACAACCGCATGTACGCCTTATAAATCATTTTAACAACGGAAAAATCGTCAACCATTTTTCATCGTTTTCCACTGGTATGTCTTCTCACAATGATCGGTGAGCGAAAGTTGCACCTCAACTCAGTCGATACAAGGAGCTCTGAGAAGCCTTTCATTTGTACAAATTGCCTATAAAATGTGCCGACTGATGCCATTATGTTAGTCTAGTTTCTTGATTTACTATGTATAGTTTCGCAAACGAAGCTTCCTTTTAGAGCGTTTACAAAGGTCAATGTTGTTTGTTTGTGTATTCGCTTGCATGGATCGGTACTGTTCTGTTTCTGCAATTCGTGCTACCCACAATACCTCTCACATGCACCTGTTAAAACTGTGGACAGTATGTTGTATTTTAATAACAGCTTCACATCATCACTCTTCAATATCATCAACCTGGCCTTTTCCCTAACCTCAATGGGCTAAATGCGGCTGAGCTTGGAGAATATGGTATCCCGCTGCCAAGATTCCGTATCTAACATTCTGACCCAGTATCCCTTCTTGCGTAAGGGAAACTACGTCATTGCCATTGAAATTACTATTACGCCATTGCGCTTTTTCGGAATCACCGACTGAAATCTTAATTTGCTTTGCTTCGTCTGATGTGGTCTTCGAGTGTTGGCCTCTAAAGCTTTCCACCGCAGAACCATTATCCGTTTTCGTGCGTGCATCCGTTTTACTTTACACGGTTGGGGACTATCTTCCGAAATACCGATCGATAATCGAATCAGACCGAATCAGTCTGTCCTTCAAACGCACGGATAGCGCGAAATGCACAAACGTATAATGCTTTTGCTTTAACTTTTCCAATTCCATTTTGCTTGCTGTCTGTGCAACAACCGTTGCACGTCTCTTCACATGTTTGCTATTCATCGGATTGATCCTAGTTGATTTGGGTTTACGTTTCGATTCGCTTCTTGCTCCCTCACACCTTTTCTCTTTCTCCTCATAGCTCCGCTGAACCAAAATTGTAAGACCCGTAGTAAAGTGATGTTGATGTGAGTGTGGATGTGTTCGAACGTTCGCTATTGTTCATGTTGTGTTTTTTTTAATTTCTTACTGAATTTTCCACTTTTAATGCTCATTACAAATAAACGAAGTCGTAGACTAGAGTACTCACTGTACGTTCTTGCTTGCCATCTCTCCGTCTCACGTTTTGTGTTATCCCTATACNCTCTTTCTCCTCATAGCTCCGCTGAACCAAAATTGTAAGACCCGTAGTAAAGTGATGTTGATGTGAGTGTGGATGTGTTCGAACGTTCGCTATTGTTCATGTTGTGTTTTTTTTAATTTCTTACTGAATTTTCCACTTTTAATGCTCATTACAAATAAACGAAGTCGTAGACTAGAGTACTCACTGTACGTTCTTGCTTGCCATCTCTCCGTCTCACGTTTTGTGTTATCCCTATACCGCGGGAACAGCTTGGAAGTTTGTTTAACGTTGACGCCGTATTTGCCGCTTTTCTTCGAAAGTGAAACCCACACCAAAAAACCAATAAAGCGTAACTGGCTAGTTTTGTTTTACATGAAAAGAAAAACAAAGATAAACCTGTCCGCCCTACGTTGGTGGGTCGGTATGAATGTCCTTCACTGTGGATAATGCTCACCGCGCACGTACCACCACTAGCCGGCAAACGGAAATGTGTGATTACTTGTTTGTTTGCTTTTTTCTGTGTGTTGTTATGATCTGCCTGTTTTAGTTAATGCATTCCGTTTTCTGCTTATTGTTGCCAGGAACGTTGTTCTGAAAGCCCGGTGGCATTGGGATCGAGTACTTGTCGAAGCCGTTCGGGAAACCGCAGTTGGCTACTTCGTACATGAAAACGTTTCGCTCGTTGTTGATGATGTTGACATGAGAAAAGTTAAGCTAAAAATAATGAAAAATTACAAATTAAATACTTTTTTTTAATTGCAGCAATATCTAAATAGCGTTTAAGAATAGCCAAGAATGAAAGAAAAATAGTTGAGTAAATATATACAAAAGGCCGGGTAAAATGGTTTTTTTCATCTCTCTATAGAAAGTGGACATTCAAAGAATTGTGCTACACGGTTGGCTTTGATTTTTAAAATTAATTTCATGTGGATTTACTACGAATTGTTTCAATTTATTGTCCAAATAATCAATACACCAAGCATGACCAATTTGATGTTCTATTTCCATGAGCGTTTTCGATTAGCATCTTCGGTCATGAACTAATGTCTCTCTTCGGTTTCAAAAATGCGCGTTGTTTTTATATTTTCGTCGTTCTTATGAAGGTAATCGCGTTTGTATTTTCGCATCTTTCTTCTTACCTGTGGATTTGCTTGCTGTTGTTGTTGCTGCTGCTGCTGCTGTTGTTGTTGCTGTTGCTGCTGTTGACCCATCAGGTTCGACTGCAAGTTGAGACCATGGTGTCCGAAACCTTAACCACCAACAGCGAATAGCAAAATTAATTGTTAGTAGAAAATGTACAAAAATAAATAAATCTCCTACCCGCAACTTACCTTGTCCAGGTTGAAGATTTTGCGGCTGATTCATTTGCTGCTGTTGCTGTTGAGCATTCAGAAACATATCACCCCCGGCCGGTTGATTGGGACCGTTCATGAAGGAGAACTGACGATAGGAAACGATGGCCGGATCCATCGACGTCCAGTCGGAGAGATTATTGCCGTACGCTGTAAATGCACAATTTTGCGTTAGTTTGCTGTGATAAGAGCGTTTGTTCATTCGGGCAACTCCAACGGTTACCTGCTTTGTTGAGTCCGTTTTGCTGCTGAGCTTGTGCCAGGTGCTCGTTTTGCTGGTATCCTAGGAATGGCTGCTGCATCTGCTGATTCCAGTTGCCATTCTGAGGCGGTTGTTGCGGTTGCTGTCCATTGGGCATTTGCATACCGCCGTTCATAAATGGTAAAATTTTGCTACCTACAAACACAAGTACAACGATCAATACACGACACGCAAGCACGCTTTTCTCTCACCTACCTTGCGCCCGTGGTACCCCGAAACCGAACGCGTTCATGTGATTGAAGCCAGGTGGGGGCATACGAGTACGTTGCTGTTGCTGCTGCTGTTGTTGATGTTGCTGCTGTTGTTGTTGTTGTTGCTGTTGCTGCACGTTCTCCAACAGCTTACTGTGGTTGGCACTGCTCTGTGGCAGTTGCTGCTGATTCATTTCATCGTTCATCAACTCGGCCAGCGCCTTCTGGGTCTCCAGGAACGGATCGAAACCAAGATCATCGTCTACGGTTGGATTTTGGGGATACTGCTGTTGCTGCTGCTGCTGCTGTGTTCTATTGCCGCCAGCCTGCGTTTGCGGTTGCTGTGATGCAGCAGCTGCTGCTGCTGCAGCCGCCGCCGCGGCTGCCGCTACCGCAGCCTTATGCTGTTGCATCGAGCGATCGCTACCGTTTAGTAGCGGATTGTGTGTGCCCATATTCATATTAAACAGCCGCTGCTTTTGGAGCTGCTGAGAGCTTAATAAACCTGCAACAATAACAAAAAAAAAATAACATAAAAACCACAATCTCAATTTCTTTGCCGCTATTTTGCCACGTTTGTTTTCACTCACTTTCGTTGTGTTGTTCGAGGAAATGGCCATTTAGACGGTTGTTCTCTAGCGCTAACAGGTTCATTTCTACTGCCTGCTGTGGGATTGAACTTTGTCCATTGAGTAAAAATTGCTGCTGTTGCTGCTGCTGCTGTTGGTTTTTATGAAAGTCGAAGAACTTGTTCAACTTGGACATGTTGGCGTTTCCGTACATCTGGCTCATGTCTGTGTGTAGCCTTTGTTGCTGCTGCTGCTGCTGCTGCTGTTGTTGTTGCTGGCTTAGGAAGTTATTCCGCATAGCGACCGTTTTGTGCCAAAAATCATTTGCTCCAAATTCTGGAATAGGGATAAAAAGGGATTAATTGCAAGAAATTGACTACAGACCAAGTAAATGGATTCCACATCCAAGCTTACCGTTAAAAGTATGGAATGGTGGTAGTCCATTCAGTCCATTATTCAGGTGGTTGCGTTTCTGCTGCTCTTGCTGCTGCTGTTGCTGAAGTTGCTGCTGTTGCAGGCGAAGCCATTCTTCCTGCTGATCCTCCATCATGTACTTCTGCCTTAACAAGCATTTGCTGAGCGCCGGGTCAAGCTCGTCGGCCCNGGATTAGTTGCAAGAAATTGACTACAGACCAAGTAAATGGATTCCACATCCAAGCTTACCGTTAAAAGTATGGAATGGTGGTAGTCCATTCAGTCCATTATTCAGGTGGTTGCGTTTCTGCTGCTCTTGCTGCTGCTGTTGCTGAAGTTGCTGCTGTTGCAGGCGAAGCCATTCTTCCTGCTGATCCTCCATCATGTACTTCTGCCTTAACAAGCATTTGCTGAGCGCCGGGTCAAGCTCGTCGGCCCCAGTGCTTATCATATTGCTATCGCCACCATTGCCGATCAGTCCAGCAGACAGCTGATGCAAACGTGCGACTTGCTGTAGCAGATGCTGCTGATGCTGCTGGTGCTGATGCTGCTGATGCTGTTGTGGATGGTGCTGTTGCTGGTGTTGTTGTTGCTGCTGCTGCTGCTGCTGCAAATTGCCCATGTTTTTCAACAGCTCCTTTGCGTGCTGTTCGTTTGTGTCGTTTGTACCGCTTAAGAGATCGGGAAGCTGCGAAGAGGTCAAACCGACGTTCTGCAGCACGCTACCACTATCCACACCGAGGTCCGTGGCTGTCACGCTCGGCTTGCCGTAGGGCTCAAACGCGTTGTACGAGAAAAAGCTGCTATTGTCATCCAGTATGTTGTCGAGCTTAGTGTACCGTGCGCTCATCTCGAGCAGCTCATTGGTAAACTTTTGACTCAAGATACCACCGTTGCTAGCAGTGGTGTCCGTGACAGCCAATTTGCTCATCGACGCACTGATCACAGCTGCATTGGTGTCTGCACCATCATCCAACCCACCGTACAACGACGTTGTAGTAGAGGATGACGAAGCAACCGGAGCAGTACTTTCGCTGTCTGCCTTTTCATCGCCCATCGACGAGCTGGACGACGGTGATGAGGAGTTGCGATTCGATTCACCAGCAGCCGCATCGGATGTAGGTGGTATGGCATTAGTTTCGCTTCCTTCCATGGTACTCGCAACTGCGTCACCTTCCGGTACAGCGTTTATCACATTGCTGTCGCCGTTAGTAAGCGTATCGGCAAATCCACCCGGTGTGCTCTTGCCGCTAGCCGTCTCACTGTCGACACCGTTCCGGGATGAAGCCGAGCTACTGTAAGAATAATTTCAAACATTAACAAAGAGCCATTTAACGAGCATTGCGAGCTACGACGAGTAGTTCAGTTACCTCAGCGAAGGGGAATCCGTTTTGCCATCATTATCCGACGATAGCGCGTCATTGTCCAGATCCTCAAAGTCCAGCTCATCATCATCATCGTCCAGATCGTTATTGATAATATGGCCATTTGCGTTCCCATTGCTAATGCTGGTCGCTGTGGAGCCATTGGTGATGCCGTTCGTTTCTCGCTTCTTGCTTTGTGTCTGCTGCTCGCTGATATCGCTGCTACCCTTAAGCAGCGTTTGCTGCTGCTCTCGTTCTCGTTCACGCTGCTTGAGGTTTTTGCTATTGTTCTGCGCCTCCTTACTGTTCCCATTTACGAGCGCATTTTCGTGCGTTTCGTGAGCACCGTTCCGCTGCTGCTTGCCCGTACCGTTCGCCGAAGCCTTGCTTCCCTTTCCATTCACCACCAAAGCCGCACTGCCTCCCTTCGCAGTAGCAACAACACCGTTGGCACTAGTCACGTTACTTGTACTATCTTTATGATTACTGGAATTTTCGTGACTATTTTTGTTATTGTGTTGCTGCTGCTGCTGCTGCTGCTGTTGCTGCTTGTTCTTGCCTCCTTTAGAGCGAGATTTCGTTTCGTGCTTTCGGTCGGTTCGATTCGTGTTTTCCTTGTTACTGCTGCTGCCACTCCCGTTAACTGCTAGAAACAATAGAACAAGCAAGAAGCAAACCGATTAACACTAGCACTAGAAGCCATAAAACTCGGCAAAATGTTGTTATAACATTATAAAATAGCAAACTGGTGCAGAATTATCAAAGTGGTGGGGTGGTTGGTAGGTAGGTCGTTAATAACAGTGACGAACGTGTATCCCGTGTACTGCTTACTCGCACATTTCCCGCATTGTAGTATGATAGAAAAAGCTGTTACAGCCGAAATCATAGATAGAACTACATGTTATCAATATCTCATGTAAACAATATTACGATAAAAACTTTACATTCGCTGATGAAAAATGAAATTATTAAAAAAAAACAATACCAATATACATTAAACCAAGTTTCAACAAAAGAAAGGCTCTCTCTGCCAAATAACATATCTTTTCGTTTACGTAATATTCATCGCAAACAGTTACATAAAAAGCATAAAAAACAGCAATAAAATAGAGCAGATATAAGAGCCATTCGAATAATAAACAAAGATAATGCAAGATATAATAATAGGACGTTATTGTCAGAAATATCACCAGCACAACCGCAGACAACTCTTCCCCTTAAGTCCGCCACCGTTCATTTTAAACAATTCACAACTGTACACAACAATTCTACTTGAACGCACACACACACACGCAAGCACGACTTTTGGTATGGTAGTCGAACATTCGAAGGTATCGCTTATACAAGATCTCAGTCATTATGCGACTAGAAGAACCAAATCGCCACCAAATCAAACGAAACATTCAATAGCATGGAAAGGAAATGTGGTAGGATGAAATCGTGTCACTGAACGAGGTCTCGAAGGACTTCCGCTCGAAAGCACACACTTCTCTTCACTTTCAGCTCACTTGCAGTTGATGCATCGAGACATTCTCTTAGCCGGGCGCTCGATTAGGGTTTAACTCACACACACCTGTTTTACCGTTAAGCTTATTCTCCTTATTGCTACTTCCGCCGCCATGTGCGCTGCCGCCGTTCGGCGTCGTCGATAAGCTGGGCCACGCTTCTTTGCTCGGTATCGGTCCATTGGTAATGTCGCTAATCTGTTTTATATCACTGCCGGACGACGATTTGCTGGTGCCTCTAGTGCCGACGCTGCCGCTGGTGGTGCTGCTAGTGCCGCCGCTGCCAGACCTGGGTACACCACTGTCACCACTACCACCACCACTACCCGCACTACCCGCACTGCCGCCATTTACCACCAGCGTGGAGGACGCACCTGCAGTTGTTCCTGCCGCAACAGCTGCCGCTGCCGTAGTTGCCGTCGATGCCACCACCGCCGCCGCCGTTGACGACACCAGACCGGCGATCGTGGTCGCAGTGGCCGCACCACCACCGGAAGCCACCGCTGCCGTCGTCGTACTACTACTGCCACCGCTGCTGCTACTGCCACCGTGACCATTTTGACTATGCCCTCCTGCTGCCGACGTCAGACCTAACTGCGCCTGCATGGCATCGTGCAACCGTTTCTCGTACTCTTGATGCTTCCCCTGGTGCATCTCCTACGGAGAGGGAATTAGAAATAGGTCCCGACATTAGCTTTATTTACTGCAAATATTGACGTTCAATTGACCACCAATCGTTCACCCAAAATTTACCTCCTTCGTAAAGCTAGCCTCCTGGTCACCCAGTTCGTGCAAGTACATGCAGTCCGGCTTGGGACAGGTTTGGTTTTTCATAAAGTGGCTACAGTACTTCGTCGTACCTAAGCTCGTCTTTATCAGTCGACCATCGATCATGATGTTGTTCACGCTTTGGATTGCCCTCAGCGCGTCGTTGTTGTTGATGTACGTCACGTACGCCGACGCCGAGGGACCCTACGTCGTTCGGCGAGAGGAGAAAAAAAATCATATTTATTACACATTACACACAACTGGATACGATCGATGCCCATCCGTACATACCTGCACACCAGCATACGTCGTACTAGGGTTGATGACCACTTTATGGATCTTACCATACTTTCCGAAGTATTCATGTTTCTTCAGAATCTACAATGCAAACAACCGGTACAGTAAGATACGATCTTGCAATTAATATCAACGTATGCGGAAAACACAGTTCGCTCTCTCTACACACTGACCTCCGGATCGGCCAATCTGGGCGGCAACCCGACAACGAACACCAGATTCTTCTGCACCACCCTCACATTCGAGAGGTGTTTGCGATTTTCCGAAATCTTCGCTCTCCTCTGCTGGTCCCTCTGCCGTTTCTCCGCCTTGAACGCCGCAATCTGCTCCTGCGACAGGGGCGTAAAGTCGGCCGGGTTTTCCGGGTATGCCTTCCGGCACGCCGGACACAGCTCGTTCTCGTCCGTGCGGATTCGGTGCCAGCAAAAGCGACAGATCTTTTGAGAGAGAAGAAGATAAGCGCCACTTCGAATTAACACCATCGGCTCATACGACGACCACTAGTGAATAGTCCCTCCCCCAAATCACATTACCTGATATCCACAGGTACAGGGGTAGAAGTTCAGATCATCCACCTCTAGCGGCTCCATACACAGTGGGCACTCAACCTGCTCATCACCACTGCTGTTGTTCATCATGTTCATAATGATGACCACCCTACGTCGGAAACGGAAACGTCACACGCACGCACACCCCTCACAGACACTCCACTAGGCGCGCAACACAAGGTTTCGAAGTGCAGACAAACGAAAAACAAATATCACTTTTTCGTACGGACGGACGCAGCAAGACTGCAGCGCCCCGTAGCTTGATGCAAACACCTGCAACGGGAAAGTGAGAGGAACATCATTAGCTTTCAATGTGTTTCCTTTTGGCGCAATATTTGGACATGTTTATACCTACCGAAACGAACAATTCGACCAGTTATTTTCCTTCTCTGAAGCGGAAGGAAGTAACCGTCGTCCGTGGCACCCGTGCGCAGTGCCGCTTCGTTGAGACAAACAATCAAAATTCGCCCGCTAACGGAGCTGGATCACTTTGCAACAAATACTGCTGGGTAGACGTGGGTCTCTTGGTTGTGTAGTTGCCGTGGTTGGCTGGCCCGGGATCGATCGACGGGAAAGCTCGATCGCGGGAGGCTGTGTCGACGGTACAACACCAGCACACGCGCGGCCTGTAACTGGAACTGCAACCTGTATCTTTCAACTGATACTTTTGTGTGAGTGTATGTGTGAGTTTGTTCGTGTCGGTAGTACAACCGATTTGACAACAAAGCTTCACTTCCTTTTCACCACGCGATAATCTTAGTTTGTACAAGTTTAATCTGCAAACAGAGAAGGAAACGATAGAATTATTAGCACATATTCAGGTAAGGAATGTTCCTAACGCAACCTTTGTAGCGATAGAAGTAAAATAGTCTCAAGGTTGTAGATTAAGCTAAAATATCTCTTTTTCATCCACCAGCTCTCATGTCATAATCTCTCTCACTTCGGCTCTTTTACAACATTTTAGACGTTCAGGAATATTGGTATGCTGCCGGAACTGCCAGCACAAACGAAAGACGTAGTGCATTCCGTGCATTGAAATTATTGTTTTACATTCATGATCTTCGATCAACCCATTCACGAATGGGAATGTAAAACACGTTCACGCAGGTGATCTTTACTGGACACGATCGAGTTTTGCCGAAATTCCCGGATCCCATTGCTTACTCTAAAAATATACACATTTCAAACTTCAAATGCAATCTCCTCAATGGTGCTATGCTTTATAAATGGCCACTCTTGTCGGTCAAGCGAGTGGACGTGCTACTAATAGACAGACCGTAACCGTTTGTAAAAGTAGACAGAGCAGCAGCAGCAACAACAAAAACTTACTCATTCTCGAAAGCCGACCTACGAGTAAACCTAAATATAGCTCACTAACTAGAAACCCCCAAAACGAAAAACAAACGCTGTACTACGAACGATACGACCGAGATCCCTTGACCATCATTTTTCCTCTAATCGTTTGCGGCATATATTAGTGGAGCAAATACCACCTTCTCGAGGAGGTTTGTGCATACAACCGCGTTGAACGACTGCACAGCTAGCACAGTAACACAAACGAACGCGAATAGGGTAGTAATTCTAAAGCTAAGAGCGTGGTAGGATTTGTACTTTGTATAAAAGGTGCAACGAACGGGTGCGCAGCAATCAACTAGGGTAGTTGCATGCTTATGTTTGCATTCTGTCCACCACACACGAGTTGGAGTGGTTTGTTTGTGTTGTGATAGTGGAAAGCGATTGACGTATTTCTTTGATCAGCTGAAACCTGATCGTTTTGGAAGATTCTGGAACGCTACAGAAAGGGAACTTCGATGCAATTTGTCACTAGAGGGCCTTAGCTAGACATGTCATGATAGTAACACCAGACAACCCAGGCCGGTATATTGTTTCAGCACTTCATATTTGTTCCTTCTTGCATTCTTCGCTGGATGAGTTTCATGCTGATACATTTTCACTACGCTTCACTATGCTGATGATAATCAACACATCCATTTCGAATCACTAGTTATAGTATCTATTTACTTTTGATAACAAAACGAGACCGAGGTTAATTACTCCACAACTATATTATTGATAGTTCTATGATCTCGATATTTGATGGCACATTCACTAATGTCAAGTGCCACGCAGTTCAGATCGTGATAAAACCATCATGCAACCACCGTGTGACTCACGTTCCATTCGCACATTTGTCGCGCATAAGCGAAAATGGAAAAGTTTCGCTCACAAATACTAAAGCACAATTTAGTACTACTAAACCTAACAAACACCCGTTACGATGTGACGATTGTGAGGCATACCTACAGCAGGAAGCAATCCTTAAATAATCGAAGGGTTCCCCGGTATGGAGCAGCAGTTTTGTCTTTACCTTCACTTTTTCACTCCCTGCTAAAGGGTGGCAACAACCAACAGAAGGTAAACTAAACCTAAGCACATACACCCCCGGACGGTTAGCTTGGAGCTGTCGCGAATCGACGCCATTGCAGACGCCATGTAAGGTTGTAGACGGAATGCGTGAATGCTCACTGACGCATTCCCTAACAACTTCCAGCAAAGTTCTGTCATGGAAGGTGGTTTCAAATGCTATATCCTAATTTAATTCACACCGCTTCTCTCGCACTTTGCGGCCAGAACTGCTGCAGTACCCCCTACACTTCCTCAAGTATCTTAAACAAAGATATTATTCAGGAACGCTGTGTGACGATCACGATAATGCTTTGTTTGGAAAGATAATAGGCGCTTGGTGCGCTTGACATTAGACGTAAGCTTGCTGCGCGGCCATAAAACATTGGAAAGGAAACTCCAACCGGATACTAAGCCAGTTTCCCTGTTAACAGTTGTTTCTCGCCGTCCTTCTCTCGCCGTGTTTTCATCGCTGCTGATGTTGTGTTTGTGTCTCCGTCATTTAAACGCAGCTGATCAGTACCAGGCAGGGTTTAACTTGCGGACGACCACCATACCACTCGGTTCGCTTGCAGCGTTCGTTTATCTCGGCAAAAGTAGGAATTGCGGCCACGACAAGAAAAAAAACGCATAATTATGGATCTTTGTTGCAGTGGATGGATATGGATGGCCTTGGCGTAAGGTAACTGGTAACACTACGCCGATGGTGCTCTCTTTCGCTCGCTGGTTCCAGTTGGTTTACAAGCGATCATTTGTTGCTTGGCTTACACAGTTAGTATCCACTTTACACAAATGGGGTTCCGGGCGCACAAGCGTTAGTGTTCTGCGTTGAATGCTCCCGTGTTTGACACTATGTGGTACCTTTTCCTGCTACATGAAATACCAGCCATTTCTCTGTAACGGTATCATGTAGGATTAGTGGAAGGCTGGGTACGTTAGTGCCAGCTTACCACACATTCGCGTCTACCCCACCTTTCGATCTTCAAGGGTACTAAAAAACGCATATTCCACACCGCCTTCCATCCAAAGAGTTTACCATGCAATATTACGAAAACTTTCGTAAAGTTCAGCATCACCTGGAGCTCGGTACAATCACCTCATCTGCCTTGAAATTTACCTCCTTGACAAAACCGGCTCACGAATTGTTCAATGACCGCACACAACACTCGGGAAACAAATGTCTGCCAATCTATTCAAGCGCCTTGCTGGCGGTGGCTAAAATAGTTTCTCACATCATCAACATTACCCGACCCGACATGCTGATTCATGCGTGACCGCAAAATCGCGAGGGTTTGTGCATTAAACCGATTCGTGTTCCTTTTTTCCTTCCCTCCACAGTGTTTCAGCATACACGCGACAGCACACACATACACAGCGTGCTGTATGTATGTGTGTTTGTTTGTTGGAAGGCGCGATGTTTGGTGTGGATGTGCTTGAACGCGACTCACTGACACCATTGTAAACCGGCTGGTTCGTTCGTGGGCTCTGCTGCGTGATATGTTTCTCCACTGCTTCGAACGCATCAAAAACTAGATTTATTGAACTTAGTAAAGCCAATCGGAATGCTGATGTCTGGTTTCCTCCGAAAAGCACTGGCAGGGTTACTTACGTCGTTCGGTTCTTCTTTGCGAAACATTTCACATTAAGAAAAAAAACCGGATCAACCTCAACAAGCTTGACCTTTGCCGGCTTCTGCTGATGGGTGCTCTTCATTTATACACACGTTCGCACCGATCGGCTCACGATGACCTCCATCTACGACGCGTTCGTATAATAGACATTTCTAGCATACATACATTTGTGTGGTACGTAAATCCGTACGACCGCACGGTACACAAATTTCAATCGCGGCTACCCTACACATTATCATATGGCCGCCCTTGAACTTTCCGAAACTGCACTGATTCCTTCCTCCTTGAAACACAGTGTGCTAAAAGTAAAATAATACTACCCACACCATTCGCCAGTCATTACCCTCTCAGCTGAGTCGTCGTCATATGCCGAGCGCCGTTCGATCGTTTATGTGGCCAACTTCTCGGGATCTCGGGAATTTCCATAAATTGTTCACTCTTCACCAAACAAAACCAATTAGGATAGCTAAAACGATCCAGAGTTACTAACTAATGCTTCCATAGCAACAGCATCCTGAGATTTGTCGCCACTATCAGACGGCAAATTACAACAAATGTCAAAGTCCATCAACGCGGTGACAGCTCATTTTATGTTTAATTGTTTGTTATTTTTGAAGTTCTGTTATTTCTCATCCACGCGTTACAAGGTTGTTCCGCGTCGGAAACAAATACATTCCCACTCCTTCACCAACAACTTCATCCAGCTAAGAGGAACTAAAGAAATGGAGGCTAGGATGGGACGTTCCCTTATGAACCATCGCAACAACACCAGTACGGTGCGCGGAGAGAAAGTGGAGCAACGCAAAAGTGAAACGGCCACGAAAGAAGCGAAAAGAAAACAACGCGGCGGGGTCACCCGGTTCTCCATCATGCCACACACCCCCCCCCCCCCCCCCCCCCCCCCCCCCCCCCCCCCCCCCCCCCCCCCCCTTCCCCCTATCCATCGCATCAGCTCCGCTGGATCGCTTGTTGTTCGGCATGTCTGTCAAAATCAGCTGCTCCATTACTGAGGAGTGGTCGATGGGAGAAAGGAGGTTGTCAAAGATTGCCGAACAACAGAGACTGTGTAGCAGCGGCGGTTGTAGCGTCGTTTGTGTGTGCATATGTGCGTGAGTATATGCGTAAAAATAGGGAGAAGAAGAAATAGTACTACATTTGCTGCGCAGATGTCCATTGCGCATTTCCGGCAAAGCTGTGCTGTGTTTATGTGTAAGTGTGTTGTTGTTGTTATGTGTATAGGAGATACATGTCTGGTTCCAACCAAATATGAACATCAAATGAAGAGAAAGACATGTGAAAACTCCACTTACTGTTACAGAACTTCCTGAAGTGATTTGACAATTTCCGATTAGATTACAAAAAATCAATTACCCAAAGTATTTCAGAACAAAAAAACATACACATTCAATTAAATCAAGTGGCTACATAAACCAGAAATGATTGCATCCTGCCTAGCGGACGAAAAGCGACCTCAAAATTCCTCCGATCGCATTTCCGGTCCATTGTAACGTAGAAGAGCAATTGCAGCGCTACTGCGCTTCGAAACATGTCCGGTGAATGTAATACTATGGCGGTGTGTGCCTTTCACTCGAAATTCTCGCCACACACTTACTTGCTGTTCGCCCACTCGCGGTTCGGCGGTTGTGCAATCGCAGAACAAAATTACAAAACTGCATTCGTGTGCACCCATTTTGCATCTCGCGCATTTGTCCTCTTCTTCGATGCGCTAATACTCAGCTGTGTGACAGATGGTTCGAAGTCCTGCTCGCGTTCCGTACCAGCCAGCAAGCAACCCACATCTCTCTAACCTAATCTACATAAGTACACCCGCCTAAAGTGGACCCTACCGTTCGATCCGTGTAGGTACACGTCAGTGTCCACGACAGCAGTTTAACGAAAAAAAAAAAACCTCTTCGCCCGTGGAAGATAGGAGAGTGGACTACCGCAGCGAGATATGGACGATGTACACAAAAAAACACACGTTACAACTACACAGCGACGTGTCAAACAAAGTGAACTTGCGCGGTTATGTGGCGTGTCTCGTGCACCAGAGCACAAGAAGTCCCTCCGTTGCCAATGTACATCTTCTCGAATGCACTCAAACAACCGGACCATGCTGCACTATTGCACTTTTACATTAAAAAACAGCACAACCACCACTCTACGAGCTCTGTGCACATGATGCGCAATCAGTTACACTCTGTCTTTCTCTCTCTCTCTCTCATTCTCTCTCACTCGATGCATAATGCAGTAATTGCTTTCTGTTGCCATCCTGTCTGTACCAATGTTCTGGAACAGTGTTGATACAGAGAGATCATCGAATGTTTCACTACTATTCCATGCTGGTACCTTATCTCTTACACTAAGACTCCCAAATTCAGCCCTCAAAAATGAATCTTATCTTGGAGAGATAACATCAGGAAAATTCGGCAGATAAACTCAACACGATAAGCGGATTAAGAAGCATCTACTCAAAGGGTATCTCCTTCCATCTTGTGAGATCATGTGCTGGGGATTATCTTACTGTCAGATGGAAGCAACAAAGTCTTCTTTCGCTTCAGACTGCACCAGAGAATTGATTTAAAATAAACGATTAACTCATTTTGCTAGACCTTCCCAACCTGTCCCGTCCGTCCGGTACGGTTTTCAAGGATAAACTTTGTTTACCCGTTGCATCGGAGAGACGCGGCTCACAAGCTCGCAGCCAAGAAAACGTCTACAACCAGGCGACTCTAACCACAAAAACCTGCAACCCCACGCGACATGACATTGAAAAAATATTCCACGACGTTTGAGTGAAACCAAACTCCTTAAAAACGCGTTTGTTCACACAAATTCCCCAATATGAAGTACCAATTCCCATTCAAGGCGCCCCCACTGAATGATACGCGAAATGGCATACAAAAAAAATGGCTTCGGTAAACATTTATCAATCGCCTCATTTTAGGTATGGTTTGTGCGATGGAAACGATGGACACAACGGTGCTGTTGTGTCGTGTACATTCAAAGCTGCTAAGGTTTGCTATATTTGCCTGACCTCGCGCCCAAAACCTCGTCGCCTACAACACTAAGGTGTGCTAGAAATTTCCGAAACATTCATTTTATCCAATCTTTTTATGAACCACACAAACAATGCGTTTAAGCATTTGGAAATATTAAATGTTTTACGCAAAAAAGTCGAAGGACAGTTCCACAGGGTGTGTGTGTGTGTTTTGCAATAGATGTGCACAAATTACATTCCTCTTCCGTCCTATTGTGTGTGGATAGAACCGGGTTCGCGGAAAAGTGAATGTGCTTTTCACATCATCTTCACAACGCAAAACGATCGACGATCGTGCAGATTTTGGTTGTAACAAACTGTTGCGAACACCATTCACCGCACCCGCAAGCAAGAATGCCGTCTAAGCTTGGTGGTGCGTCCGGCGAATGCAGGGTTTTCGTATGCATGTCCGAATTTAATGCCAACATGATACTTATAAAGCTCATTGCTTCTAGAATTAAACGTTATCGCGTTCTTGCAGCATTTCAGCTGATTTTCACTGATTTTTTGTCGTATTTTGCATATTAAGTGTTAAAAATGCTTTTGCATTTTCTTAATAAAGTGAAAATTGCCATTTAAATATTAAAAAGCTAATATCCATAGCTTTGACGATCCAATTTAATTCATTGTTTTCATGTGCTTAGAGTTTGTTGCATACATTTTCGCACGAAAATGTTACATTACTACCACAACGGAAGAAACGATCTTCATCATTCACCTTCCATCAGAAAGCGACGGTGTTTGTTGCTGGCAGGGCCACCACCATCATGTTTCGCCTTCTCGATTTTAAACCCGTTCACAGTGTGTCCGGTGCTTTCGGTCAGCGGTGTGTATTCGACACACAAAGTAAGCTAGCCAAAAACTAACCACAGGCTCATCTTTCATCTTCAATCATCTTCCGTACAAAAATTGGTAGTCGAAAGCGTGATGCTACAGCGTTTCACCTGCGCGCTGCTGATGATACTTGCTTTGGTTTGAGTCTCTTCCTTGCTACAAAAGTACACGCGCGTGTACAAAAATTATACACTAAAACACGGCTTGGCTCTTCACTAAAACACACTGTTTACCACATTACGCTAGAGTGATGTACTATTTCTGTACCACACCACACATACCAACCGACCTGGTGCGCTGGTAAGTGAGAGTTCAAACAAATGCGTCTCGATGGGCAGCTGTTTTTTGGGAGGTTTAATCTGAAACCGACGCTTAACCGTCCATCCGTGGCCCGTTCGCGTTGCAGAGGGAAAGAAAACAAACTCACAATCAAAGACGCTTGGAACGTCTTTGGTTGAACGCCTCCGTCGGTCGTGGTCTTCGGTAGAGTGGAACGAAAAATCGAAAGTTCTTCACGATCCACCCGAATTATACCTCATTAATACAGCAAAAGATCGCCCTACAAATGAAAAAAAAATGGCACCACAGACACACATTCACCATCGAGTAGGAAACGTTTAGTTTACACAGTTGCAGGAGCTACAGTGGCACATTATTAGACACGCCAAATGCAATCCAAGCCGGAAGCTGTACGTGGGGCCAGTAGGGGAAAACAATTTTGAACAAAAAATAAACGCCTACACGGGATCATCCGGTGAACGTTGCTTATTAAGCAAATCAATCAAGTGAAACAGTTATTATCTTTTGAACCTGACCGGTACTAGACTTTTCCGGAAGATTGATCTAACCATGCGAGAGAAAGTGTACAAAATTCTTCAAGTGAACTGTTTTGAATGCGAAGATATTAGCCAAACTAAATTGAAATTCAGTTGTAGTGCAAATTAGCTAAAAATTACAATAAATTTCACTTATACATCCTTTTCTTCCTATGATTGTAACGTAAAAGAAGACACAGAAAGACATGTATATGACACGTTTTCCAATAAATTTCCGGTCTTGAGTGAGTAAGTGTAAATTGATATTTTGGGATATTAATGTGTCACCATTTATCAATTACGAAATGCAACTACTTTTCAGCACTAAACGATCGCAATCCATCCATTTCCATCCTATGCGCGTACGATGGCGTAGTTCCCCTGCAAATGTCAGGCTGTCGATTTATCAGTTCGTCAATGTACCACTCTCCCGAAATCCGATAAGCCTTATCGCAACGGTCAAACACAAGGAACCAGTGGCAAGCATACAAAAGCAAATCTACACACCCGCTGCTTAAGGTCAGGGAGCGCAGTAAGTAAGATACGCAGAGTTGAGTTGCCTGTCCGCAACTTCTTTACAGACCTCTTGTCTCTTCTGGCGGCCGGGAAAAAGAACACACTCGAGGACAGCGCCAAAACGCGAAACACATCGCGGACACGCATTTCGTTCAGATGAAAGCGACGAAGGGTCTGGGTGTGTGTGTGCGCGCGATTGCGCAAAAATTGCGTCTCAAAATTAAGTAACGCGGAATTTGTATGTGCGCACGGCTCGCACTGCATACGCATACGCTCACAAAACGTTCCGCGCACACGCTGAATATTAACGCAACAACTGTAGAAAAAGACGTTGCGATGGGCCAAACCATCAATCTTCCTTTCCTTCCCGATCATTCCTTCCATGCGGTGTGCTGGCACGGGACGGGAACCTGTGTCTCCGCGGCTGCAATACAATTGCACACAGTGAATGCAACAAACATAAACACACACAAACACACACAACACAGTGGATGATTACGCACACCAGATGTTTGAGAATACAAAAGAGGAAGATGCTTCTTTTCTGGCCGCATCCAAATGCAACCATCGTGCAAACCATGGGCAGCAGTGAGATGTGGCCGAATGGTCAGTTTTAGAGTATTTTTTGTTTGTTTCGTTTCGAAGCCACACCAACACACAACATTATGGATAATCAACGCAAAGTTATTGCGTGTGCGTGACTTATTCCGCTTTTTTTCTTTGGTACGTGACTAACCCACACTAATAGTTTTCACGGCAATTCAAAGCCACCTTCAAAAGCACACGTCAATCGGAGAAGGCCGGTATCGGTGGGTTACGGAATCGGTTGATACCGTCTGTGTCGAATGGTCAAGACAATTTTCGAGGGTTTGCTTCAAAAGCACAAAAAATGCACATTCAAACGCCCACTGCATCGTTCGTTGGGCGTTGGGCGTGTGCATGCGTGTGTTTCTAATGGTTCCAGGTCCTATCTGCCATGTTATTCTCCATCAGTCTAAAACAAACATTTCACACCTCAATGTATTATTGCGTTTCGTTATCACTTGACAAACACACGGGCTAACGACGCGGTAATTTTCCATTCGATTTGTCGTCCACAAAACGGTGAAATCTAAAGCAGGAAAGAAGAGAGTAATACAAGTCTGTCCGATACATTGTACATTGTGCTCTCGAAATCGGGTTTCCCAGAACCCAGAAAGTGCGGTTGTATTTTAGCGAACGGAACGGATGTACGATGGTGTATTTTGATAAACAAAAACACCTGTTTGTCGTGCGTCGCACATTCGCGAATGCCAATTTATCACACCCTACCTGGGTACAGCGAGATTATATTAATCATTTCGCTTCGCTAAAAACAGGCTTGGTACGCAATTTAATAAAGCATTTTATATGATGTTATACATCGGAAATGTTAAATTAAGATCTTCTTTCTTGTAGTACACTACAGTTGGATAATCAAATCCAACAATAGTTGAATTATTGTTACTTTCCTATAACATTTCATTAAGATCAAGATATGATTCCTTCGCTATCACCTTTTTTTCTAAACTCGACATTTCAACGGCAGAGCAGAATCATCAAATTCCACACACTAGTGTCTTTCGTTCGCTCATGAGAAAAAAAAAGGTCAAACTACGATGCCGCATCAAGCGAGTTTACACATAAAACCCACAAAGAAGGCAAACCAGTTGCTGTGGGTGCACAAACAAGCAGTTGGACGCTAGCCTCCTCGGAGTTTGGCTTCCAGAAGAACCACAGCACACGTTCAATAGCTAGGCAGAGAGAGAGAGAGAGAGAGAGGGAGAGAGCAAAAGACTTTGACTGGGCAAAAGCAAGAAAGAAATCAGAATGTTGTTGAAGGTAACCGCCGCAACCAACTGCTTTGATATCCCAGATACCTTCAGTGAGAGGAACATTACAGTTCGGTTTGGGTTTGGGTTTGGGCTGACAACACAAGTGTGAATTGACATACATGAATCCTAATGTTTAGCCTGCAACGCACACCATCCCCAGACGACAGCTTAGTATCGTGTCATTTTCTTACTTACACACATGCACCGTCGGTAAGCGTACCAGAAATGATCGAAGATCGCTTTTCTCGGACACTTTTCTGGTGTACACGGCGTACGAAGGAAGCTGCACAAAAATCCACACTATTCTGTACTCTTTCGCTCGCAAATGCATTCTTTCGTTTGCTGCAGCGAGCGCTTCAGGTTGATAGACTGCAGTATGAGTTAGTCCATTGTGCTGGATGTATTGTGGATCGATCGAACACACAAACAAAAATGAGAAAGGGTAGAAGGTGTTCCTTTGTGTATGCACTACACTGGAAAAAGGGCAGTCGATGCCGAGATCCGTACCGATATCTCGTTCCTCGTTGGATGTAGCTTTCGTTTTTTTGTTTTTGGAACAGCGCCGTAACCCGTCTGTAAAATTGTTTGCACTCTTCCTGTCCTGCCTGGGTGGGCGTTTACGCGAAAAGCCCGTCGTTTGGCTATGGGACACGTCAGTGTTATGCAACAATTTACCGAGTATACATATTGAATATTTTCGCCTACCATTAGAAGGTAAGTTTTGTATACCATGCCAGGTATTGTGACCGTTGGAGATAAAGAAGCGAATTGGACAGCAGCCGCCAAAGCGTCAGTTTAGTTGGTTTTTGGAGAACGTTTCAAATATTGAAGGAGTAATAATGAGGTCATACGGGACACTTTAAGCCTTGGCTGGCTATATACCTAACAGACGTGGTGTCACCTAATTCCTGGGTATTTCACTCCATGGAAACAAAGATCAGTAAAGCCAATCCAAACAATTTTCCTCTTGCCAAAGAAAACGGGTCAAAAATATTCTTCCTGTCGCAAGATTGTAATTATTTTTCATTTTTCAAAATTGTATTCGGTGAAAAGATTTTAATCTTGGATAAGTCAATTTTAGTCACAGACAACCTAACATAATCCTAATGTTGCCGAATGTTGATTTATGTGTTCACATTTTTCGTTACAGTTTTGCGGTGGGGTTTGCTTTGGAAAGGGAACTCTTGAGCCATGTTGTTCTCCACCATCCCGGTTTGCGGTGGGGGCAAATACACACACACACACACACCCATAGCCATTGTTACGGCGAAAATGACATGTTGCATTATTAGCTCAGGAAAATGCAAAACGCTTCCTCAACACCCCACTGGCTTGTAGGCAGCAACAGACTTGTGTGTAAGGGTAATGCAACAAGCGCGTCGTTTCCAACCAACTGGGCAAAAGTTCGATGACGCTTTGAAGCGGATTTGGCGATTTCATTTTCACTTTCTATCGACGGCGAGTATGACGACCGGTGGTGGAACGCCAAACGATCAGTCGGTGTCGTTCGTTGCTGTTGTTTTGCAGCCAAAAACCAAAAGGAAGAAAAAGCACACAATATTACGCACGTACGAAAACTTCTCCCGTAAATAAAGACACACATACACCGGGGGCCACGAAAAGGCATCACACTTTTTGCTGTTGTACGTCCATCTTCAACTGGCTTACTACGATTTTCCATTTTCTGTTTTCACTTTACCAGCTACAGTTTGCTGCAGCAATCGAACCAGCCGTTGCCAATACTGTACGAAAAGTAACAACGAAAAAACAAAACCTCCTGCGATGCTTTCGTCGCTTACTTCTCCTTTCGCTGTCGTATTGATTTCCCAAAAACACATACAATCAAGCAACGGAACGGTTATGAGGAAAGGGCAATATGCGGAAGGGGTTGTGGGAGAGACACGCAACTAAGCGTTCCATTGTTTGTGTCATGTGATTTCGGAGCTAATCGTATCGTCTACGACGGCTATAAAACCATCACTAATTGTTAGCACATTAATTTTTGTACAGACGAATGACGTTTATAACAGCTGGCTTTGACATTTCTTCTACGCAATTAACGCGTTGCCACTGTGTATATAAAATGGCGAAGATGTAAATCAATGCACTTGTTTATATACTGCACTGTTTGTGCGATGAACTGAAAGCATCATTCGTCATCTGCAAAATTCGTGACCAACGTATCCGGTGGGAGTATGCCACGTACGCACATCATCTGTAGACAGCTTTTCGTCACCATTCTGATACGGATGGCGTTGCGCTGCTAGGCGAGTTCTAGCGCAACAGCATAAACAACAATGGCGCTTTAGCAATGCAGCGGACAGCAAACATTTGAAACAACGCTCCAGCACACACACACACAAACGGTCACACGCACAATCACTGTTTCGTCTCCATTTCAACACCGTTGGTGCACGGTTTTGTAGTTTTGTATTTCTTTTCTCTTTGCCATCAACAACGTAAAAAAAAGGTCAACAGCAGCAAGTTTCGCACGCCAATAGTTGTGTTTCTCTTTTAATTGTTCTTGGACACGCAACAATGAGGCAAAGAAACTGCACCACAATGGGGCGCAAAGTTTTGCGGCAGTAGTGCCGTTGTGCCTGTTCCACCACATACCGTCCTTGTCGTCGGGGTACTGTGTGTGTGTGACGCTGATGACCCTTTCCCAGACGCAGTTGTTCTTGGGTTTCTTAGTTGCAGCGTTGAGTTGAAACGCCAAGTTACAAACTATATTAGATGATACAGTGAAATTACGAAACATTCACAAACAACACGCAACCACCAAAGGCACACACACACACACGGTATGGTACGTGCTCGCTGCCTAATTTCATACCGTTTGCAATCAATACACAAGCACAATGCTCAAGCAAGTTGACATTTAAACCGCGAAGGTGTTCAACAATCACGACCGTACAGCTCTCGAATGGCAGCCATAACTGAGCACGATGGAGCAACGGTGGAAAAACAGAACGGTACCCAAACAGGTACGATTTTTCGTTTCTCTATGCTTCGTTTGCCACGTTCGTATGTGTAGTTGTGTGAGTATGCGTATGCGTATGTGTGTATGTTTCGCGGTAGACTAGTGTTGGTGCTGTGGAGAAGGACAGACTCCCTTCTCCTTTCATGTTCACCTGCATCATTCAAACAAACTCCCCGTACGCGGCACTACAATTCTTTGTTTAGCATCGCCGAGTGTGAAGTTACCATAATGTAGAGAGACACACAGCTCCACACACAATTTTCTACCATCAGAAAAGGTAATTCCCAATCCTTGGACACTGGTATAGGTGTCGTTTGGTTGTGCTTTAAATCGTTCAATAATAAATCGAGCCCATCGTCAAAGAGCAAGCAAAATGTACAATCTTACAAATCGTAAACTTTTTACGTTATTTCACTATCCCTTCGTTTTACGCACACTCGATACAAACACACACACGTTTACGTTCGTTTCATGAATGTACAACTCACACACATGCGCTCATATGTTCACTGCGGATCTTTCCGTCTCGTTCCGTTGCATATATGCTGCATATCTCGTCCTCTGTCGCACTTGCTCCCAGGCTTTCTCTTTCTCTCTCTTGCTCACGATCTATAAAAGGCAATCGCGAAGCAATAGTACAGGGTAGCAAAATATGTACATTTACACACCCCACATCCCGTGCATTCAGTCACCACTACAGGCGCATCCAATGTTTTACGTTTTTACACATCATTTTCCTTATGTTTGTTCCCATTTGCTGCTTTTGTTTGTTCGTTCTACCAACAGAACCTACGATTATTGATTATGTACATCTAGCATCCTTCTTTCATATATGTTACATCGCGTTGTTTCTTACCACATTCCATGAATGAAACGCTGCGTATATTTGGTAGCATTCATAAAAAAAGGCTCCGTAAACAATTTGTACATAATGAAATAAATTCGTTCGAAAATCGTAAAACATTGCAGATAGCAAGAAACCCCCATAGAAAACATTCGTCAAGAGAGAGTAAGTATGCAGCATAATCAACATCATCGGAGAGATACAGATGCGTAGGGTTAATGTTAAGAAAAGTACCACACTACGAAGAGTAAGAAGAGAGCATTGAATACATCAAGACTATTTTCCAAGTAGGAAAACAAAACAACGAACTTTGCACTGGTAGTAGTTACATCACGGTATCGTACGCTCTCCACACAACTCCAAGTGCTGACTGTTTAGGCTGATTCGATGCTCCGTTTGCACACCAATACACCGGCCACCCATTTCATGCTGCCACTGTGTGTGTTTGCGTATTTTTGTTTCGCTGGTTGAATCGTTGGAAATTAGGAGAAATAATTGCTTTCATACATTCGACAAATTCGCTAATCCATTTTCCGTTTGTTGATTTTTGTTTACCGCATAGGGTCGGATATGAATTTGTTTGAACAGAACACCTTTGGCAGCATGGTTTTGCATTACCATTGTATCTCTTTCTTCCTGTTCTCTTCCATTTCGTACCACACTCTCTTTCTTTCCAGTTTGCGTGGATCGATGAAATCTTTCCAGAATGCAACCCTTTACACATAGCCATCTTTGTCGTAGTCGAATTTCGGCCAATGTAACGGTGCATTGGAGTTATTGATTAACCGTTTGGCAGATTCAACCAGAGTAGGCCATACGCGATCTTATGCTTGTGCAGATTTTTAGATATGTCCGTGCGCTGGCAGGATAAATTGAATTGAAAAGATGGCATCATCGGAAAAACACAATGATTTCTCATAATCACTTCGGCAGCATTTAACGATCGCATTCGAACGCGCTTTGCATATCCATCCATTGTTGTGCCGCTGGGAAAAGAGGCAGTTTTGTTGTATTTGTCTTCATTTTCGTTTCCATACTGCGTTTTCAAACAATTGCATTAAATAACCTTCATCCGTTTCGCAGCTAAGAATTACCGACATCCGAGTGGGCGACAATTAGGGCTCCCTCTCACTTATGCTTTCTATCGCATTTCGTAGAAATCACTAGAAGAAATGTATTCCACCGCTCACACAGCCGCTGGTTGCTTCGTACATGAAATACACATCAATTCACCAATGCACACGCGACGATGACGAACGATCACACAATTTACCACCGTACGGCAACACGGTATCCCTCTCTGCTTGGTGGTGTGGATGCTGATGGTATTGTGTCCGCTGGTGTATCGCTCTTGGTTTTACTACCAATGTGTGTACTACACAACCATCATCATTATCATCATCATCATCATCATCATCTGCGCTGAGCTGCGCTACCACTACAAATCGGTTGCCTCTCGTACTATGGACCATGCGGCGAGACGAGGACGTAACTACCCGCCTGCTGTTCGCTGCTGCAGCCCGGACCAACGATGGTCAAAGTGGCTAAGGGTAGTAGGCAGCCCCAAGAGTAGGAGGGCGAAAGCGGATCACAATCGGAACGTCGGTTCCGTCGTCGTCATCGCCATTCCCTCACAAAGCAGCCCACGAAGGAGAGCAACCGTGTCCGCCCGTGTTCGGGGCGAAGCGAGACAGACAAGCATATAACAGCAGAGCGAGCACCAACTCAACATTCACAGCTGACAGAGAGAGACGACCGCCCCGTACGTGAGAGCAAAAGCGGAAAAGCGAGAGAGATTACGAGTACGAGCTACGCAGGGCAAAAAAAAATCACTTCGAGAGCTGTCCACCATAGCAAATTTTTTGCTTTATACGGACCACTTTTTAGACAACGATTTTAGACACTTTCATAACACTGTTGCTAATGTACTCGATCGTATCTACACGGGGCACGATGTAACGTGCCGTTTAAGCACAATTTTAATTACCTGATACGCAAATATGCAAGGTAAAAAGCAAAGATTTTCAGCCAGGAAAATCGTACGAACTCCGCGGAAGATGGAAAAATACCCAAGTGACGAATTTTGACAATTTTACCGTTGTGGCCCAACTGTCAACTGTCAATTGAATTGTCAAATTTTCTGATACACTCGGTTGGACATAGAGTTCTATTTTTTAAATCAAATATTCCACTTTCCTTATTGATATCAACATAGTTTTTTCAGTAAATTTCCTATACAATATTTCAAGTAATATACCATGGTTTATGGGCGGCCCGGTGGTATATTTGGCACCGTCGCTTGGTCCCAACACGACCGGATCCCCATTCCAATCAAATCCCATTCTCCCCGTAGCACGGTCTGACTAGCTAGCTGCGTGAAAAAAACTTAGTCTAATACAGCCTGGTCCATTCTAAAATAATAAAAAAATACATTGGTTTATGAGTTTAACAAAAATAAAATAAGTCAAATGAAGTCACTCAGTTTATAGGACTGAAGCATGATAATAATTATACATGAATGAGGTTGTATGATATACGGGAAACAGAATACAGTATGGCAAATGAAATAAAATTACATTTTGGAGCAAATCGATAAATATTTTCTTGACCAATTTTCAAATGAACGACATTTCTCCACTGAACCTGATTTGACATTGCACACGCCGCGTTGCGGATACTAGCGCAAGCTCGCTATCGAGCAGCTTCGCTATCTCGAATACAATTCCTGCAGTACAATGGTTGGCCCTAACAAAACAGATCAATTCTTTGATTTAATTTAGAATGACGTTAAAATAGTTATTTAAACACCAAATTTGTGTTGCTTTCTGCAGCAAACGAATAACATTTAGAAATATTATTGAAACTTATTTTCCCTATTTTAAATGACCATTTATTATGTTGACGTGATCAGTCACACGTCGAGACCACGGCGTTCGACGTTGTGCAGCTGCTACGCGAATCCGTCTTTTTATTTACAAAGAAAAACTTCAAGCCAGTGGGAAAGCCCGCATTGAAAAAGAACACGCAAAATTATTCGTCTCGCCCTACTGCTCGAAGCGGTCGCAGAAATTCGTACCACGCGTCGAATATCGGGTTTACGCGTTGCACAGTGCTAGTGATCTGTGGAAGGTTTTTTCATTCACGGTCGTACGATTGTTGCCGAGAAGCGTGCAAAAACCATAGCGTAAAAACCAACTCAATTCATCTACATATGCGTGCGCGTGTGCATCTGTGTGTGCGGTAAACAAGACATTTGTTTTGTTTATCAGCTCGTTCCGAAAAAGGCCCACTGCGCGCGTTACCCTGCGAACGGATTGCTGCGTAGCAGTGAAGCAATTTCCGTATTTTGCGTATTGCCCTCGGTGTCGTCGTCATCATCGGCTCGTCGTTGCTGGTGGTGGTAGTGTTGTGGATCGCGGACCGTTCCATTGACCCCACGTGCGCACATCCGTAATTCGCGGTTTCGCGTATCCTTCGTGCCACATTAGCAGCAGCACCCAACGGGGCATCTCGAAAACCACCATCGCCTAACCCGTTGTTTAGAGCGCGCGCGATACGGTTTTCTGTGCCACATCACGTCACCGTCAGCATCATTGATCGCATCGTGTTTCGCGTACGCGTTCCTGCTTCCAAACCGTCGTCGTCAATGTACAGCAGCAAGGATGAATTGCGAAATACTACCGCAGGACATCCAATCATTATTGGAATACTTCGCCAAGAACATGTACCGCGCGAAGGATTGTGAAAATGTACGTGTGTATGGTAATGGTGTCGGGATGTCGCGCTGCACTCATGTCTTTTAAAGGGCATGTGGAACATTGCACCAGGCTGCAAAATATTGGCAAAAGAAGGTCACACAACAGTGGTCCTGTAGCTAGAGCCGAAGGAAGAAGCCCCAACAGTAACCACCCATAACCTATTCACCCATATTCCGCGTGACGTTGACGTTTATCGCACACTCCGTCTACTTGATCGTTGCGATGGTGGTGGTGTTCCATGTGTACAATATTTTTTTTTTTTATTTTTGCTGACAGCCCCCCGTGTCGAAGTACATTCCGCGATAAGCGGAATCAACCCTACGCGAAGACCTTGCTGGCGCCACCGTCCTTGTACTATGGTCCGGTTTGGTCGCTGTATTGGTGATCCCACGGGAATTAGCAGCAAATCTTGAATAACATCAAGCTAAACACGTGGATGAAATGGGAAGAGACATGGTTAAAGGTGGAGAAGGATAGGGGAGGGGGACGCTGTACGTTGTGAAACGTTGTCAGATTTATGTGCTCTCGATCAAAGCAGCCTCGCATACGAACACAGACACACACACACACACGCGAGGTGAACCGTCCGATAGAAAGAAATTTGCTAATTTGTAGCAACACAATAGTGCTGTCCTTTTCGTTCGCGTACTCAAGCACGGTGGTACATTATTTACTACGCGCTTAAGTAATCCAGCGCGACGGCGGCAACAGTGTGCGCTGGCTGAGGGGGACGGAAATCGCGACAGTACGGAAATGATATTCTTGGTTTATTTGCGGCATGTGTAAGTGTGTGTGTGTGTGTAAGTGTGTGTTTGTGTGTATAACAAACAAAAGCGAAAACGTAACCGCACACAGCAAATAGAGGGAGAAAGGCCAGACAACAACAACGACGACCACGATACAACTCCGTTTTCTTCTGCTCTTTGTTGCGGGCACTATCGATGCTTTGTGTGTTTGGACACGTTTCGGATTGTTATTTTTATCCAAAGCACCATCACCGTCCACCCATCTAACTTTCCCGTGGTTACTTACAGTGTGTCATCATGGGTCCCATCTTCCTGTGGCTATGGCAGGTTGTTCTTTGCGCCGTCTTTAACCATCTTAGTCGCTTGCTGTTCGATTGGTTCAAGGTTTTATTAAATTTGCTACCCGAAGGACATTATAGTAGGCGATGCCAACTCTCAAGAGGCAGCGTGTTACTTTTTTCATTTACCCAAAACAAGCTGCCATGAAATAATTACATAGTAAAACCGGAAAATGTTCAAACAAACAAAATAAACATTTTTCTGCTGCATGCGATTATGGAAGTGATAATCGAGTTGAAGTTGTTGTAACCCAGACCGGTCGTTATTGACCATTGCTAAACAATTTAATGCAAATAATTTAAACACTTTATTACGGTTCGAAAACAGCACGCAATAGTCGGCAGCAATTCCCATTAAATCAAAGCGCTTACTGTGTTGCGTTCCCGTACCATTTCAATGTTATTTGTTTACATCGCATTTGATTCTGGTGCGCGGTTAATTTGCAAGCAAAAGCGAGATGAAAAACGTTTTTAAACGGAAGGCGTTTTTTTTTTTGTTTTGAAGGGGAGAATGAACTATTGGCAAATTTTTCTATTTTTAACACTAATTGTGTTTTTTTTTCTTGAAAAAACGTTTCCAAACAAAAAATAAAACAAGGAGAAAACAGCTGACTTGTAATGCAGGGTTTTACAACGCAGCATAAGCATAAATTGAACGTTTTATTTGGACTAATCCGGCAGGTGTAGAGCGCTTTTGAACAAGTAGTCGATGAATTTTCATTCGGACAGCGTGCTTTAGTTTTTTCATTTTTTGGTTTTATTTGGCGACCGCACACTTTTTTTACCGTAGCTGATTAAGGAATTATCGCAACTTACTATACAGCCGTTTCTTACAAAAAGGGGAAAGAAACAACGGAGCGATCGTTATTGCATAAAAACAAATAGTTCACAGCACGATCGTGTTATTTTGATCACTGGTTAAGGTCGTTATCGGTGCACGCTTTTCCGTGAAATCGTGTACCGATTGTTCAGATATAAAGGCTATATAAAAAGAAAATCAGACGGCTGATTGCTTGTAACAAAAGCATTCCTTCACGCAAACCGAAATCCCATCTATAAAGCGATCCCCCTATTTGGGTGTCTGCACGCGAAAACGAAGTAACTCGACGCCTACTTACACAATTCTCTTGTTCCCTTTCGCCAGGGCACTGACGTTATGCACCGGTGTAACGTACTACTCCAGCAGGACTACAACGTAATCGAGATCAGCAACACTACCGGTGAACTATCCTCGCACTATCCCAGCACGCTGCTGATACCGGAGTACGAATACAAGAACCTTTCCAGCAGCTCAGGCAATAATACTCAGGCACCAGCCGGCGGTTCCACCAACGGTTTCGCCAGCATTAACGATTTTCTCACACGATCGGGCCCGACCGGTCAGCAACAAGCGCCTCAACAACCACCACCACCACCACCACCGTCCGCACCATCCGCTGGTCCCGGACAGCAAACCATCTACGAAACGACGTACGATGGTAACAAGCTGCGCGATCTTATTAACAAGGCGCGATTCGCCCGATGCCGGGCAAGGTTTCCACTGCCGGTCATACTATACAAGGGCAAGTACATTTGCCGTTCGGCCACATTGTCCGGTGGGCCAGAGATTTACGGGCGGTCCGGGTTGGATTACCTCTTCTATAGCCTAGATTCAACAGCTACCTCACCGACGCTAGATGGTAAGATAATGGGCGCGATCTTGGCCTGCATAGTTGCATTAAATGAATCTTTCTTATTGCAGAGGAAGCATATGAAGCACGCGAAACTTCACTGCCCGAGGACACGTTTGAGGAACCGATCACAAACAGCGACTGGCAGCTGTTCGATCGGGTACGCAGCCAGGACATTAAGCTGCTCAAGACGCTAAACGTCGGCACGATAGTGGACTTTATGGTCGAGAAGAAGAAGGTAAAGTTCGGCATGAACGTCACGTCCTCGGAAAAGGTGGACAAAGAAAACCGGTACGCCGAGTTCAAGATCATCTCGCTACCGTACCCGGGTTGCGAGTTTTTCCGCGACTACCGCGACAATAACTACTCCGGCGAAGGGCTCGTCTTCGATTGGTCGCAGGCACACGTCGATGCAAATATCGGTGTCCCGGACGATACGGTAACGGCACAGCTACCGATCGATTGGGAAAACTACAAAGATTGGGATCTGGTGAAGATCACACAAAACTATCTGAAATTGTTGCTGCGCTACCTGCAGGACAGCAGCTCCGGTTTGCTAATACATTGCATTAGCGGTTGGGATCGGACACCCCTGTTTGTGTCGCTGTTGCGTCTATCACTGTGGGCCGACGGTGCCATCCATCAGTCGCTGAGCGCGGCACAGATCCTTTACTTTACCATCGCGTACGATTGGTTGCTGTTCGGGCACAATCTGCCAGACCGTTTGAACAAAGGCGAGGTGATATTTTTCTTCTGCTTCTATGCCTTAAAGTATATCGCCGAGGACGAGTATAGCATTTTGGGCCAACGGTAAGTCGACCATCTAGGCGATCACTGAAGGCGTGATGTCAATGATCGCATTGTGTTTTTTTCGCTTTCGTTTTTAGTTACAAAAGTAAACACAGCAGCGGCAGTAGCAGTATAGGAGTGATACGTACGGATAGCGAATCCATGCTTGACGGTATACTGCTGGATGGAGAAAGTAGAGGCTCGAGCGTTTCACTTAACTCCACGTGCAGTTGCCTTAGCGGCCGTAGCTCGTCCCAGCACGACACGCAAACGTGCATCAGTGTCGGTGCGAACGGTGCCGTCAATACTCCCGGTAGCGGTGGAATTAATGTAACGATCGGTGGTTCCAGCATCCATCATCATGCTACGAGCGGTAGCCGCCCAATTATCGGTGTTCACAACTCACACGACGATAGCTTGAATGCAAGCAATGGGTAAGACATGTGTGAAGAAGCGTGTATGACAATCGCCTCTCTGAACGTAGGATGCAACGGTTCCCCTAGAAACGATGAACCAAAGTAGGCTTTAGTTATAGTTAATGAGCCAGCCAGCTGGCTTACACCNTCAATACTCCCGGTAGCGGTGGAATTAATGTAACGATCGGTGGTTCCAGCATCCATCATCATGCTACGAGCGGTAGCCGCCCAATTATCGGTGTTCACAACTCACACGACGATAGCTTGAATGCAAGCAATGGGTAAGACATGTGTGAAGAAGCGTGTATGACAATCGCCTCTCTGAACGTAGGATGCAACGGTTCCCCTAGAAACGATGAACCAAAGTAGGCTTTAGTTATAGTTAATGAGCCAGCCACCTGGCTTACACCCTTTAACGGGTGTACACAATCATTGGTTAATGTTATGAAAGCATTTTAGAAAAGATTCATCAGGTCTTCAACTATAATCTGTGGCATATTGCTTAACTTTTGTACAAGACATTTTTTCTACCTTTTCAAAGGGTGCAGCAATTTAGCTCAACGCTTGATAAGTTCTTATCAGCTAGTAATCTAGTTAGCAATCGTATTTCATTAAAAGAATCAACGCCTACTAGTAAAGCGAGTAGCAGCGCGTGTGATACTGTTACTATCCTCTCTCATACCGAAGTACACATCCTTTATAGGCTTGTAGTATCGTACCATCTGGCTATATTTTTACACGCGTGCTAAATATTTTCTTTATTATCTTTACACTTTTTATGCTTTTTTTTATTTGTTCTTCTATCCCCACTATTTACCTCTTTTCCAATATCCCATCATCAATTTTCCCCGTATATTCCCGTACGTTTATTTCTATACAAACGGAACCAAAACCACGTTTCCTAAATCTTTCCTCCGATAGCAATGGCTGGTTAGCGCATAGTCACGATAGTAATAGCAGTATTGGATGCATATCGAACGATAGTACTACTAATCTCAGTAATCATTGCGCTTGGTCACCGCAACCGAAAAGGTTAGTAGTATTGTTATTTTTTTTTGTTCCATCTTTCTTCTCTCTATTTCTCTATTTCTCCATTTTCACATCCCTTCAAAATTCAACTCGCGCAGGATTCAATGCTACCTACTACGATATATCTGTCTGTGGATGTTGTTCCGTTTTGAAGAAATGTTCGTTTAGGTTGCAGTGAATCGTTTTGGAATGTTTTAATGGAATAAGTTCAGCTAATCTCATGCGTTTAGTTTCGTTTCGTTTAGCACAATGTGTGTTTAACATTTTCAATTCTTCCTTGCCTTCATCACAGAACTAGTCCCGTCTCAGTGCCGGTGGCGAGCAGGTTAAGACAGCGCCAGGAATCGACATCGTCTTTGTCCGTCGGTAGTTGGCAAATGATTTCTGGTACCGGAAGTCTTCGCAGTACAGATTCGGCATCGGAACTGCATCATGCTGCACCACACAACCTGCATCATCATCACCATCATAATCATCATACCCATCAGCAGCAACAGCATCAGCCTCAGTTCCATCATGTATATAGTAATCTTTACGGTAACAATCATCATGTTGGTTGTAGTGGAACAACGACGGATACGACGGCGACGACACCTAATGCTAATCAGCATCACCATCATGGCGCGGGACATGTTCCACCTTGCACTGCTCCCCATTTACATCATATGCAACAATCGCAAGACTCTAGCTGCTGCACGATTCTGGACGATGAATGCTTCAGCTCGTCATACAGTCACGATTTCTACGCCATGTAAGTTAGATCGGTTGGTACGCTCTTTAGCTGCTTCGAATGGGCCCCGGGGTGCTAACCATCTGTTTTGCATATTCCCTTTCTCGTTGTAGGCGTCGTGAACGATTGAACCAAGTGCGAACATTATTCTACAACTGCTACTACTCGACAATCGCATTCAAATTCAAATCGGTACCGGATTCAGCGCTCGGTAGTCTGTTAGGAAACTTTGCGGAAAAGGTAGGACTTGCCCACCGGACCTCGGTTTAGAGAGTGGGGTTTCGTATCCACGAGGGATCAGTGCCACGTGTGTGGCGAATAATAATGTACCAGTGGACAGATAAAACCTCCCTCGTCGTCGTTAACATCAACATACTCTGCTGCATTCGCGCTGCCCGCCCACTAAATGCATATAGTCGTATAGTAGCTAGGTCAGGACTGCGTGTATTTGTGTGTTTGTGTACGTTTTGTAAGAAAGTGACGAAAGGCTGAGTGTCTTCCACACACACACACACATACTCTGTTGGAATTGATTTGTGTTTAATTCACCACTTTTTTTTTTTGTTAACCTTATTCCGTTTAGATTTTGTATCGATAATTTTCGTTAAGCAAAAGCGTGTGTAACTCAGGTGAAGTGTTTGCACCCTGTTTAATCTACCAGCAGTGGGGAAAAATTGTTGTTTTGTTCCAATAAAGTGCAAAACTGTAACTGCAGAAATGGGGTTGCGTTTTTTAGTTCGCCTATGCGAAAAGTGCTTATGCAGCTAAACGAACAGCGCAAATATTTGCTTATAAAGACATAAATATGAAAAAACGATTCATTCGATTCCTTTTGTTTATTAAATTTTGTACGTTCGTTTAACATTTACAGTATGTGAAATATATTGTAAACTACCCTTTATTCCCCGCGAAATTCCAACGCGATAGGGACCAACCGATGAAAAACGATGAGAAACAGCAACACTGGCAAATCGCATCTGGGAAAGAAAACAGTGTTGCCATTTGCCGCCTCAACCGCGTTGTCATTTTACACTCCCTCTGTGTGTATTGCGTACACTATAGCAGCACGGTGACATGTACGCGATGTACACAGATTCAGTGTGCACTAGCGTACGCTCGCCAGCGTTCAGTACAACGATAGACGCGGGTTGGCAAGCATTGTCAGCACAAGTATGCAACTTGATACTGGTAATAATAGTGCTGTGCACGGCGAAGAACAAAGCTTCATCACTGAAATGGACTTTTTTTGGACAGGCAAAAGCGAAGCACGCTAATAAAGATGTCCAATTTACGACAATGTCCGTTCGATAGACTGCATCAAGTCGCGGCCAAAAAGTTTGCATCGCATCTCGTCAAGTGCAAGCGTCAACATCCGGATGTTAAGCTAGTGTCGTGCCATTTCGACACATCCCACCTAATCAAGGAGGAGAATCTGAGAGAGCACATGAAGACGTGTTCGGGCCGGAAGGATTTGCTGCAGTACAAGATTACTGTAAACAGAGCGGCAGTCGGCAGTGAGGATAAACTACCCGATCCGGCAGATAATCTTATTTACAACACAGATGCACCCATCTATCAGAATGAAACCGGTGGTAATACGTTGCAAGACGTTAGTGAGTGTTGGGATGATTTTGCTTACAAGGCGTACGATCCGCTGGAAAACTGTAAATCCAAACTACAGAATGGCAAAGGATTCATCCTACCGAATGCGAATAGGTTCGTGGGGCAGATGCAAGAGGCAGCAACGTTAAAGGAAGAGCAAGTTGAAGTTGTTGCGGGCGGTTCTTTGGTGGAACAGATAACGGAGGCAGAAAGCGCAGGTTTAGAAGGGAATTGTGATAATCCCGCAAATGACAAGCGACAATATGATAGAATGGACAATAGGGGATCAAGCAGCCATCGCTCTGTTGTTAAGCATCAACCGAGTGACTACGAAAGCGAAAGCGCTGGATACAGTTCACGCAGTAAACAACGCTACGATAGAGATTATGGCGAAAGTTCTAGTTCTAGGCGGTATGAAGTTCAAGGCGAAAGGCATCACCGTATCAAACCAGGAGAGAGTTCATATAGAAACAGAGATCGCTCGCGATCGGATAGTAGAAGTAGTAGCGATCGGACGAGCCACGGGTATACTGGATATTTCGACGAATATGCCTTTCATAGTAGTTACGATTCTTCCCATAGCCGCCATCGTAGGAGTAGGCATGAAGCAGATCAAAACAGCCGTTATAGAGAAGGAAATGAAAGACATACCGATAGTGATGCTAGCAACAGATCGCACAATTATAGTAAGCCCAAGTTTCAACCCTACCAGAGATACATGTAATCGCGCCAAAGCTAATAGATATGAATTACTGTTGCGAACGCGATATAGAAAATATGTTATAAAAGGAGTATGCATGCAATCATAAACAACGAGCCTTAAGCGACTCGACGTAGGTTTGAGGGAAATATACAACTAACAATAAACAGCGTCGCTAGCAAATATACAATCCGCAAAAAGGATGCATGTAACATCTGTAAGCCATCTGTAAGCAAAAGGACCACAGCGAAGCAAGTAAGAAACATAGTTCCCGCGAACCCGAACCGGCGACAGACCGTCGCCGGAACCGTAATAACATGATCTCATAAGAGAAGGGTACAACATTTGGTAATAATTACGAAACATGAACCAATACGCCATAAATAGGAAAACGATCTCTCAATGTCGAATATCACAATCCAGTAAAACACGCACTCGAAAAGGGACGTTCAGAATAAGACCGAAAGGATAACAGGAATCTGTAATGCGCCCACTTGAGAACCCATATGCACCCCATATGCAGCCCATATGCAAATGTACGCACCACGGCTCAGAACGAGCCTGAGACTCGTAAAAAAGGGATATGCGAAATAACCATAAAATTACAGACGCGTAGGCGTAGCACTTAAAAAATTGACCCGACTAGACCCAACTAAAGCAGGCAAGGCCAGGGAACGAAAGCGTCCTTAAAGCAGGTCAAAAGGGATCACTATCCTATAACATAACACGATCGGCATAGCAGACCACTTGAACACGAACTAACCCGTACCCGACGCTTAAGGATCAAGCGAGGATCACATTAGAAGAAACAAGACAGCGAACTCGCCGCGTCATCTCACTCATTGTAACAAACTAAGTATATAAGCNAATTACTGTTTAGTATCATGCAATATTAAGATGAACTTTTGGAATAAAAATCCTTTGTTTTTCAAAAGGAAATAAAGTAAGATACAAATAGCATATATTTCTTGTTCTGCTTAAAACGGAAATTTTGTTTTTCAAAACGTATGGAAAACATTGGGCTATTTTTGAAAAAAAGGACATATTTGGCAACACGGCTGTCATTTTTGACATACGGTAGAAATACAATAACAATAGAGCACTTGTGTTCCTAAATCGCGAAGGTGAGCTTTTATTGCTGAATTTGTTAATAAATGGCGGTTTTACTGCCGTTTTAGCGAATCGTGCATACATCCAACACTTTCTGCAACTTGTTTGTAAATGGTTTACTGCAAAATATCAACCAGAAAAGCGTGAATAAAGAGCTTCTTTTCCCCATTAACACACTGTGTCGCAAACGTTACATCACAGTAGCTGGTTTATTTTGATGTACCAGGAACATAGATTTCCGTCGTGCAGGACAGGTGATGTTTGTATTCGATGTTAATCATTCTGCATTTATCTTGTCATTCTCCATTTAGTATTCAGTGGAACCTGAAGGCTGCATCATGTCTCTGGGACCATTCTTCCGCTCGCCGTTTACTGATCTGACCGCATCGATGGTCAACTTCCAGCAGTACCACAAGTGTGGCGAGCTGGAGATGGCTTCGATCGACTGCCTGGAAGCGTACGGCACTGTGCGAGGTGCAAAGAAGTGCGCTGATCTGCTGGCCGATTTCCAGGAGTGCGCGTTTATGACGAAACAGATTGCAAGATTCCGGGTATGTTTACAAAACGAAACTGTAATCTTTTTTTCCGCTATATTCCAATCAACTCTCTGTTTTATCAATCACCGTAGGCCATGCGACTCGAAAGACATCGTCAGGGATGGAATGGTGAACGCAAGGGCGATGAATATTACGCTCCACCACCACGTGTCGATGCCTACTAGAGATGGTGGATCTGGATAAATTGCGGCCCGCACTATAGAGGAATGCGTATATTCCTTGTAAATTACTATTGAAATACATTCATCCGCTACATAGACGTCTAAAAATGATGTTAAGCTTATTTAGCTTATTTAGTAGGACATGCATTTACATTGTAGGGAGTAGAAAATATTGAGAAAAACGGATTGATTCACCATTCTCGGGTTCACCATGATTAAGCATCTTTGTCTTATTTGTCGGATGATACAACCACGGTTTTGCCTGCTGTAGAAATTCCCCGAATGACCGCCGAGCGGATGGATTCGATCTATTTCGTGTCATCATGAACGTAACTGTAATCGATGGAAATAACCACCAGAAACAAAACAATGGATCGTTCATTTTTAATGTCTCTTCCTGTTCTTTCCCGAGCTGGTTTCATGGTATGAATTTTAATTTTTGCAACATATTGTGCCAATTATTGTTGTTTTTTTCCAGATTGGCAAGGGGAGGGAATAGATAAAGGATCGGAAGTTTACTCGGCTTAACACTGTGCGAGTGGCATGTACTATTGTTTGAATGAACCTTTCATTTAGCAAACTTCGCCAAACTTATTGACTTTCATTTGTTGGTTTACATTGTGTGTAGTATAATCGGTTCTTAAATTAGAAAAAAAGTATAATAGTAAAAAAAGTCTATTCTTCAGAGAAAGCAATCCGCACCACGAAGGACGATGGATGGATGGAAGGGAGTCTGTTGGTAGGATCCCACACCATCTTGGGATAGTTGACCTCGCTTAGTCTTTACACGATGAGTATGCGCCTTATGCTTCTCTATTTCCTTGTCTGTTGACTGTTTTTTTTCTCTCTCTCTCTCTCTTTAGCCACAAAAGATGAAGATTTTGTTTTCTTTATGGCTTATTTAGTCCTTTCATTCTTCTTCTTTTTTTTTAATCAACCGGTCTGTCCTTGCTCCTAATGTCCTTTGCCTCATATACAATCAAATTAAATTCCGTTGAGTGTGTGCCTATGCCCCGTTTTCCTTCCATGGTCAGTAGTATGTAACACTAAACAAAACGCACAATAGTATGCAACAAGGAGAGTGACGAATATGATGTTGACTGAATGAGACACTCTCAATAACGAGTTGAACACACACACACACATGCAAAAACACACCAATACAAACACACGCACAGAACAAAAACAGCGTCCAGCGTATTTGAAAAGGAATTTTCCCTATCCCTTGGACCGGTGGTGGTGTAGTGCTGCCACCTTCTTAATGCGCCACAAGTGCACCGTGTTAAGCCATGTGAGTTTACAACGAAAGATGATCATCCTCCTTCCTTTTGTGTACGTATGACTTTATGTGTTCTTTCTCTCTCTCTCTCTCGGACACACACACACATTTTCTCTTTATCCCATTTTCTTATTGCTAGAAACAATTACACACTTTTGCCTTTTTTTTCCTAATGATTTTCCGCGTTCAAATGTTTTTTTCTTCTTCTCAACCCCTAAAACTTCTTCCTTTCATTTATGCATCGAACCTAATGATGGTAATGGAACAATTGAACAAACGATCGCAGATCGTCGATCAACTATATTTACGTCGATGGAAACACACAGCGTCCGAGACGGTACACTCCGGCTGCTGGCTAGTTCCGCCAATGGTCGAAGCAGTTCTATTAAGAGATATTGTTGTTGTTCTTGCTGTAGTGGTTGTTGCTGCTGCCGACGGTGAGGTGATCGTTCTACTTGAGTTTGGCATAGAAATCAACCTGATCGTTGAACCAACTATAGTACAGAGCAGCAGCCTGTTGGGTACTGTTGAAGGCTTTTCCCAAGCTTTCCATGGAAAGTTTCCCACTGTACAGGGATGGATAGGAAAGGAGAAAAAAAATGGTTAGAATACATATAGACAATCAACTGGATTTGATTTGATACCAAGAGATAAACCTTATGCCAAAAAACTCGTTAAAAAATCTAAATCTAAACATTTCCCATTTGAACAAAAACGGTAAACAATTTAAACAAAACAAATGAAAAGTGCCTCACAATGAAGCTGCCATCAAATCTTCCCACCCTTAGCGACACACTTACACAAACACCTGTGTTTTGAAGAACTCGTACGTGTGCTTGTACGCGTTGGACGCGAAGGTGCATACGCTGTCACAGAACGCGCATGAAGCATCGCCGATTTTCTTCGGCAGTCCCGGTGCATACTGTTCGATCTGAAGCAAAAAAAAAAAACACACACAACGGATTTGATGAGTGTTCAACAAACGCAAGCTTGTTAATCGCTGACTTGGCACTAGCATTACTTACAAATTCGGCCACCACTGGTAGCTTCTGTTCGACCAGCAACTTAGCATTTGCGAAACCCTTCTTCGTACCATTCCAGAGAACTTTACCAAAGTCTATCGAAAATTCTACGTATGGTCCAAGGGCCTGCGAGCGTGAAAGCAAAGAGAGAGAGAGAGAGAGAGAGATAGAGAGGGAGAGAGAAAGCGAAGAAACATTACATTCACATCCCAGCTTTCCATCGGTTCGGGGGAACAAATGGATATTACACTTACCTTGCTGGTAGCCTGATAGTACACCGGTACATTCGCTTCGGCCCACTTGTAGCCCCGGGCACTGTACTTCATCGTGCAGGTCCATGCGTCCTGTACTGCTGGCAGCAGTCCGGCCTGCTTCAGCGTTTGGCCGGTGAACGAAGCCTCGAACTTGCCGCCGGCCCGGTACGTATCATAGCCTATGAGGGCACCTGTAACACCGAACAGCAGGAATGTGGCCAGCAGGAAGCTGCAGAGAACGGACGTCACCGAGGAAGAAGATTTACTGTTCGCTTTGGACGATTGCTTCTTCTTCGATTTGCCCTGAACTTCCTGCGAGGTTTTAGTGAATGGTTGGAAAGAAAAGAAAAAGACTCATTAATAAGGTTGTGCCAGACATACAGGGTAACAAATAATACAAATCGCTAGAAATGAATTTCCCGTGGAGATAATTAATTTACCCATTTCCCCACTCAATACACTATATTATATCCACGAGACGTTACCTTCTTCTGGGGTTGATTTTGGTTTGCGTTTTGCGGCTTCTGTTTTTGGGTTTTCTTGTCAGCGGATGACTTCGAGGCCATTTTTATTGCAGATAGGCTTTATTATATATATTTATATGTAAAATAACTCGATGTACGCTCTCTCTCTCACGATGGGATGTATCGAAGGGATGCGGTCGGTTGGTATACGGGCAATGTAGACTGGGGATTTTGTAACACTGTTTACACCTTAGAAGGATAATAGTACGAACGTACGATCGTTATCCGCACGTCACTTTACACACGAACGAGGTAAATGGAATGCACAATTCACGACCAAGAATGGGAATGCAACTATTTGTGGGAGAAAACAACAAATTGATCAGCTGTAGAAGAGTGTTTTTTTTTATGGGCGGGGGCGCTAATCTGAATTGGTTTCTTAACCGAAAGCAATCGATTGACGGTGCGAGGATGCGAGCAGAAGTTGCCTAACTCGTGTACGTTTGATCGTGCTGAACAAACCAAACTGGCAAAGGAACTCTATTACTGCCTGCTCAAAAACAACGATCGTATCGATGATCGTATAAACCGATTAACATCTAAGCAGAACGAGGTCTGCATGCGCATCATAGGCACCTAAACAGTCTCATTATGCTTCGCTTCATCGAACGTTTTAGACCCAAAAGGCGGAAGTGTGTTGTGTCTGTGTCTGTGTGTGTGAGTGTGTGCGTGCGTCATGCTCGATCGAAAGGACAAGTTCATCCATTACGTGTGTGTGCGTGTTTGGAAGGATACGGTTTAGCCTCTATTTCACATTATCGAGGTGCCAGCATTATTGAATGGACCATTTCACACACTGTGCAGACTGCGGCACTAGCTGAATAGAGTCAGTGGAAGAAGAAACTGCTTTCCATCCATATTGCACTCGGTGCTAATCGTTTTGCTAATCATTTGCAAACTAGACTCGCCGGGGGGTCGTAACGATACAGCACAGCAAGGAATAACAGCTTGCCGCTTTAAGGTACATTGCCATGCAGTCATAAATGGACATCCGAAAAACCGACCTCAATATTGTTATTTTTTTCTTTTTTTTTTAACGGCCATGCCAAATTCTCAACAGGAAATGTTTAAAATTTCAGTGAGGTAATAAAATAAGGTACCAACAGAACAATCAATAAAGACAACAAAACAACAAAAAGAGCCCCTAAAATATCCAGACACTAAGAGCTAAAGAAAATGAATAGCAAATTGAATGAAATATAAACATTAACTTCACACCCGTTGATTGATCGACAAACACAGTACTTTTTTCGTGGTGTCCCATGTTGACTTTACGCTGCTGTATTCACACGTCATGCCGTATGATCGAATCGTTATTTCCTCTCGATCAGTTTCGAATTCATTTGAAATCGATTCCGCAGTATGCGTACTACGCAGGTTTATTTATAAAAATTTGTCCCGCCATGATCGTACGGTCGGTGTGTAAACTATCCGATAAAGCCTCGATCGATTAATCGATCCCGATCATGCGCACACCCGTGCGATGGATGGATCAGTTGATCATCATACGCATAAAAAATCTTAATATATCGTTCGAGCGTTCGTTCGAACAATCGATTGGAGGTGAGACGGTGGAAACGCTTTTGTGTTGCAGTACGCGCACGTTACGTAAGTGCGCCAAGAGCGTAAATTACGCCTAAAGCCATCGAGAGAAACAGTAGGTTGCAAATATGCACACATCAAACCGGTACGCGTATTCCGGTAGAGAGCAAAAAAAAAACGACAAACCCTGATTTCATCGGTCTCTCACTCAACACAGCGCACCTTAATGCGCCTTACCAAAAAAAAAACGCTACAATTAATTCCTGATTTTTTAAAACCAAAACGATCCTTTCTAAAAGATCATCATCCTTGCTCTAGAATTCCCGACCCACCAACCAGTGACGAGTGGTTCGAGTGCCAAAAGCGTGGCTTTTAACAACACTTGTTCGGACCATTTTTGGAATACACAACTGCCAACCTGGCCGGGTACGTAGAGCCGGTTGAAATACTCAACCATTTTCTCTCTCTTTTTTTGTCATGAGTTCCACCACCGTGTCCGTTCGCAACGATCGGGGGGTGGTGTTCGACACCGATAAATTGATCGAATCATCATTTTCTTACTTGCTCTTGTTCTTTATTACTGTCATTTTGTGTGTGCCAAATTTCTGTAAAGAAAACACAAAAATCGTGTCATTGCATACAAAGAGAACGTGTTGTAAATAATGTCCTCTTTCTTTAATATTTTTTTACATAAACAATATCCCCTGTTAAAAGTAAATCAATAAATCAATGTTTTTACAATACAAATGTATATATCATCGAAAGATTGCTTAAAGGGCGTTTCGATCAAATTAACTTCAGCGTTCGGCTTCGCCTGTCTGTTTCCAGTCCTTTCTAGCGTACAACAATACCGCCACGCGGCTGCGCTAATGCGTTGGCGCTTTGTTCAATTCATAGCGTTCGATTGCATCCCTATGTTGTTGCTTATCAGTTCCACCAAAAGCACGCCTCCCCACACACTTGCACTCGACTAGAATCATTCACCTAAAAAACAACAAGCCAGTGTGTCTTATCACACCGGAGCGAAGAACATCGACCGAAACCGACACGACGTTCAATCCAGAGGGTGTGGGGGGTTTCAGTGTTTTAGCACCGCCGATGCAGTTCGACCATACGGAAAAAGCCACATCACTATTTGGCAAACTTGCAAAACAGCTGTTACGAACTGTGATAAGGGAAGAACGCCACTTTTGGGCAGGTGAACGTGGGTGTGTGGAAAGGTGGGGTTGCTTTGTTGCAGTTGGTGAAACGTGGACAAAGAATTATCTTGATCAGATTTGATACCACCGATTTATTAGCCGTGTACCGAGAATAACCATGGTATCAAAGGTTAAACAAAGACGGCAATAAATATACTCTGTTTACGTTAATACGGCGAACCTGTCAAACGAGCGCACAAGTAAACATTGAACGCAAGTTGACGCACGATTCGACGTTTGTATTCGATCATCATTTCGAGTCTGAGCAAGCGTTGCGTTGCTCAGAACAAAGGTTGCTAACCACTACCACGTTCAGATGCACTCCGAATTTCAAACGTTCCATCAGCACATAAGAAGAATGATCGACAAAAGGGAACTAAATTAAGCGTTATCCATAGTCGGATAATTCAACCGGACAGTATGGAAATCTAGTTGATCCAGTCTAAAAATTTTACCTTAAATCTTACGTGCTGAATCAACTGTGCGCATGTTGAACCAGGTGTGTGATGTCAGAGATGCAAATGACGGTCCAAGATGATCCAACGCCACACAAACCAATGCATTGTTCCTGTGGAAGGAAGTTCCAACACACGAACAACACACCTAAAGCAATTATGTACAATGCACTTTCTAATCAGTTGCGCACGCCGCCATACGCCGGCAGCGGTGGCCAGCAAGCTTGAGGTGAATAATTTCTGCATGCCAAATATCGTCACGTTCAACCGGCTACGTAATGGCATTAGCCATTATCGAGGCTGCCGGTAGTAAATGAGCTATACCACAGCCCTACGGAGTGTACGGCCGGTAAGCGGCCTCTGTTTCGTGTGGCTCTTTCTTTCGCCCGACCGACGACGTATGTTTGACGTAAAGAGGAGAAACGAAAAAAGCAAATCGGTAAGAAATCGCGACTATGGTTCGCGACCACGTTTACAGCCACGGCACGCATCGCACGTCGTCGGCCGCCGGTTATTTAACGGTACCTTCTCTCTTTCGCTTAGGTACAACACACATATACAAACAGGAACGTGGCCCGTTCCCTGTGTGGTTCTCGAAGCACCCGGCAGGAATCTGACTGGCCATAAATGTAGATTTTTTTTGGGAAGATCTGGCGACAGGTTTCGTCTGGTTAACTATTTCCTAAGGGGTGAAATAATCTAGCAACGGGAAGCTGAAACAGGCGATAAATGGAGGATGTGTGCGAGACACACGAAAGAAGAGCGTGTGTGTGAAGATATGCAAGAGAAATCCTGCTCGGGGAGGCTATGTATGAGCCGGTGATCGAACTCCAGCCGTCTTCTTCGTTGAACTGGGGTGGTGGTGCGCGATCTCTATTTTACTGTGATGCTGCGCGCGACTTCAGTAGGCGAGCGCGCGCCTGTTTGTGTGTGTGTTTCATTTGACGTATACGATCATTTAAATTTAATTCTAATGACGTTACTATGGAAATAATGGGTTCCAGAATGATCACATACTCATCGAGAAATGAACCGAAGAGGTCAGTAATCTTCCGATAGTGCACTCTTGCATCAACAGAATGCATCACTGCACAAGATAAAAGAAAGTGATAACAGAATCACATTACCCCTGGGGGAAGAGCTTATTTTCCCTTTTTGTTTGTTTGTTTGTTTAGCTCCCTATTTGTTGTGTTCACTCATCCTTGAGTGGTTTACACTGGAGAAGTTTTGCTTACTACGACAAATAATGTAGCTCGCTTGGTACCGGGGTTGCTGCCACGATTGAGGAGGTAGCAGCAGGCGTGTTTTACATCGGGTTAGGTTGCTAAGTGTTAAACAACCGGTGTACCACGGGATGCAGAAGACTCTCCCCGCCTTTGTGGAGAAGAAAGTGGGTACTCGAACGAGATGTGAAATCTGCCCCATACACGACTGGCGAAGAAACACTGACGGTCGAATTGGTAGTTCTCACATTAAATCAACACCAATGCAGTGCAGCAGTTGCACCGGGACGGGTAAGGAAGTTGCAATATACACGCAAACCATCACATTCCATGTTGCTACATTGCTACTACTGCTCGTTCCTTACGGGCGGCTCATTGATCGCAAAGAAAACCGATCGTACCGTGTGACCTACAATATCATCAGCCGGCTTTATAATCCAACACACATACATACACGCGCAATTTCTATTATTCTTGTTATGCAAATGTTATCCGTGGAAAGTGTGTTTCTGTCCGAATACAAAAAAAAAAAAAAATGATGGCGTGAAAATTCGGCCTTCCTAGCAAATTTCTAATTTCTGGCACATAATGGTAAAGGAAATACCTCCCCCAAAAGAAAACAAGGGTTAATTAAAAGGGACTCCTCTTGAGAAATGTGGTCCAACCCACCCACCTGATATCATCTTTCTGTGAGGGTGAAAAAGCGACAGACAAAAAAAAGTTAAAACCCAACACGAAAACGATTGATATCAAAAGCGGTGAACGAGAGTTGAATTTTTCTTTTTGGTAGCTTCTGAGCAGGCGATGGTTTCGGGTTGGGAGATGTATCGATTTTTCTCAACCCGTGTCTCAAACATGCCGCCGCCAGGTTTAGAAGATCGCACAATGCAAAATAATATCCCTGCTTCCTTTCGATTCCCGGACACTTTTCACCGGAACATCACACATGGGCACACGCACAAACGCACGTAGCAACATCGTTGGCAACGTGTGCCATTGGAAAGTGAATTTCTTCGTGGCATTTCTTCCGTGACAGTATGCTGGCGTCCTCCGGAAAGCGTTGCAGTTCCGTTCCCTCTTTATCCTCCCAGGGGTGGTGGTTATACACACACACACACACACACACACACACACGCACACACACATTGACACATACACACGTACACACGCAAACGCTGCGGCTGGGAAAATTGAGTTGCAGCGTGTGCAAGCACAACACGTTGGTACATTAACACGATCAATGAAAATGGTCAATCGACCCGCGGAGTTACAACGCAGCAGCACCACACGAGGCAGTGTACACACATTTAGCAGCGCACATCATCGCGTCGCACCGTTCCCGCTCCTCCTCCCTTCTCTTCCTGTGTTCTATTACGCGGCGTTAGCGGTTGTTTAACCCACGGAAAGAAAAGTTCTTTCGCACAATTCCGGCCCCTTTTTCGCCGGACACACATTGAACGAGCGCAAGAAAACCAACCGTAGCAACCGTGGTGGGCACACTAAACAAGCTAAACCTAGCAGTTTTCCGCCGTGGAAAGGTGTGAAGGAAAAAATTGGCAACGACAAAATGCGTGGCTTCACGATGCACAAGCAGAAAATCAACTGTGCGTGAGAAAAAAAAGCTGTTAACGACCGAATTGTTGGGCTTGTGGGACGCAACGTTTGGGGTGGGGCAGGGTAAACCGTCGTGTTGTCAAAACGGCTTTCGCGTTGGCAGCGGTAGACGTCAGGTATCGGTTTACACCCGATGGTTGAAATAGGATCGAATTGAAAGACGGTTTAGAGCGGTGTAAAGTTCGCATGGAGCGAAAGGACCGACACATTTTTAAAATTGTCCTTTTTGAGTGGATGAAAAATGTTTTAAAAAGACAACATATTACCCGAAATTTCTTATTTATTCCATTAATTGGATAAAAAAATGATCCTTCAATATAAATACTGTTCCAATTTTGAAAGAAACAAATAGGACGAAATGCAATAATAATTAAAGATAATAATTAAAGAATACATATAATATTGTCCGCCGACGGATATAGAACTGCCATGCCCCATGAATCTCTATCAGCGATTAGACAGATTTGTTTCCCAACGGATATTTAAACCATGGCCAAGCATATCATCTCGCTGTACATTACCAAATGACCATCCCATTACAATATTATAAATAGTATTTGATATGTTCCCATCACTTACCTTTAGTATACTCGTAACGGATTTCAGTCCTTCCGTTTTCTTCTTTGACTGTAGTAGTTCTTCATTCAGCTTATCAACGTCTGATAAAAACCTAATAAAGTGATCTTCCCCTAATAGTTTACTACAATATTTCTGGTTCGCAGCATCTGTGAAATACAAGAACCACACCAATCAGTGATGAAATATTTGTAAAACAAGTATCTTAATATTGTCATGCCTTACTCACTTAGGTAGCTTAGTATTGCGAACGAAGTTTCCACATGGTTCCGGTATAGACCCAACCACACGGAAGCACTTTCGGGATCTTCCAAAAGGCACAGCGCCAGCCCGTAGTAAATCATTTCCGGACGCGTGATGAAGGAGATGTTCTTGAACAGCATCGTAAAGGTGGCCGATGCTTTCGGTGCGCTGAACACGTACCGCTCGACCAGCAGTTGAGCCGCTTCATCCAGTTCCCGGTACGCTTTCGGTTGCGTCGTCAATGAGCTCAGAATGGTGAGGAACTCGCTACCGCCCAGAGTGAGTCTATAAATAAGCGCCAAGAGTCAACACAATAGAAACGGGATGCGGCGAATAGGTTATTTGTACGATTAATGATAGCATGGATGGATCGGTTTTTTGGTACGTTTGAGCTGAAGTTTATGGATTCACTCGGTTACCATACGGGTATGTGCCCGTATTGGCATTCAATAAAAATACCAAACTCGGCAGCTGCGGAGCAAGCTGAAATGTGATCCACGATTTCGTCACATTTCGGTAACAACAGGTTGCGGTTCGGAAAGGGTCTAGCGTGATGATGGGATTGCAACACCGCTTAAGACAAAGAACGAAGCGAATCGCATTAATCTCTTCTCTGTTGAAAGATTAATGTTCTAAGGCTTACGGTGAGCTACGGTGAGCAGTAGCAGGGACTATATATTTTCCAACAATCCTACGTGATCATAATCGACTAAAGCAATAAGCGCCATTTACAGCGATCAAAACAAAGATCGTTTGAGATTTGTTTTGGAAATGGAGCACTTTTTAAAATAAAGTTCCTGAGTCTTCACCAAAAAACGACAAATGCAGCATTTCAGACCTACTTATAATGTAAACCAATCGAATACTCACCTATGTGAACGATGCAGCTTTAGGATACGCTGTATATAGTCACACGTGAACCGGTTGTAGTTTTTCAGCTCCATCACCGGCACCATAATGTCTTGCCACACCTTCAAACCGACATCCAGATCGTTGTAGCCGCCCTGACCCAAAGCCCACAGCAAGTTAAGGCCAATGTTCGTGCGATTCTGGTACGAATTCCGCAGGATTGCATTGCGCGCCAGATTGTTAACGCAGGCCGAAGGATAGTGCATTGCTATGGCTTGCAGCACTAGCTTATGTCCCAGATGGGGTAAACCCTTGTTCATATCGCTGGCCAAATTGGACAGCGTTAGGTCGTAAAAATATTTCCCATTCTCCTCGTTCGCCTTGGCAATACAGTCGTCGATAACATCGCGCAACGGTTGTGGCATCGATTTGTACGGATAGCTGACCGGTTTGTTGCTGTACAGGGGATCCGTTTCGTCCACGCGCAGCTTATCGTTCAGTATTCCAGTTAGCGCTTTCAGCAGCATCAAATGATTGTCCTTGAAGCTCACGTTCACGGCCGTAAGCTGGGAGTGCAGATCGGGGGCACTGATCGCACGTAAGGCCGCATCCAAATTCCTGTAGGTTGGCTTCGATGGAGCCGTTTGTTTGGCGGGTTCTGGTTCCTTCTGATTGCTTTTGTTACCGCCCGGCTGCTGCTGATCACGTACAGGTGTTGCCGTTCGCTTGCCGTTAACGGTCGCAGTCTTTTTCGGGTCGGCCTTGCCGTTTGCATCCTTCAGACCGTTAAATTTCGCCAGCAGATCGTCCTTCACATCGGTGTACAGGGAACAAATTTCATCCATGTCAACTAAAAATAAAACCCGCGGATTCGTCACGGTACAGATTAGCCGGGTAATTGATCACGATCAGCCACCGGTGTATGGTGCGCACGGAAGCAAACTAGTAACTGAGCTGCATCTTCCAAGCTTCCGAACCGGGGACCGAGTTCGATTGTCTAAATGCACGATCAATGTGCTTGGAATGGGTTAGTATGCGGCACGCATCATTTCACCGGCAAACAAGAGCGGCACGTATTTCGTTGCGTTTCTTTGTCGGCCCTGGTGCTAATTCTATTCAGCGCGCCACTACTGCACGCATGCAATCGTTCCAAACTTACCCGTATCTTCTATTTTTGGAGCACTCTCGGATGCATTCTGGGATTGCGTTTTTTTATCGCCGCCCGTCTGTTTACGGGCTTTCTTCTGTTTGCCAACAACCTCCCAATCGGAAGACATGACGATGGGGTGATGCGTTTTTTTTTTGTTTTGACTAAATAAAACAAAGCTAATTAAATTATAACGCGCGCCGATTGAATGACCTATTGCACAATGAACCAGGCTAGACGCGATGGTACTAACGGGAAGGGAAACAACGCTTTAGCCCCGGGAGGTTACGTTGATCATAACCAACAAACAAACAAATGACACTACAGATAATCACCAACGGCTTACAGCTTATCACAGAGAAGGAATGGAGATTGCACCGAAATCCGATAAAGGATGTTAGCGATTGTAAGCGAAACAGCGGGTAAAACGAAACCGAAACACGAATTTTACGTTCAAAGCGGGCCGATAGAAAACATCTCGCTTTGACAGCCGTTTGTTGTGCTGAGATACGTGTCTACAGTGTGTGCTGTTATACTAAGTAGGCGGGTCCTTTTATTATTTATGCATTTGACTAACGAATATTTTTATTTACTTTCAGCAAAGCTCGTTTGTATTTTTTTAAAAATAAAATAAGTATTTTTGTATACATTCTCAATACTACCAATCCGGTTAAATTTTTCAATGGTAACTTGATTATCACAAAACGATTCCAATCAGCTCTTGTGCAATTACTTAGCACCACTCATGTCATTAGCAGTGCGGTGATGTGATTTTCCAGCACAGCTTGCGCTAAATTTGCATTGTTCTTCACTGCCAGCGAGTAAGCAGATTCACCATCCTCGTTCGTATCGGTAAAACTTGCCCCGGCATTTAGCAATTCGTTGCAGGTATGGGGATGATTTCCGGCCGCCGCATACATGAGTGCGGTATTGCCTACGATATCCATATGATTAACGACCGCTCCCTTATCCACCAGCAACCGTACGATTTCATTGTGTCCACCTGCTCCCGCTAAAAGTATGGGAGTGATCATATCCATTGCTTGCTTGTTCACATCCGCACCGCATCTGGAAACACGGAGGAGGTACAATTTAAAATATGATACACGTCGTTGAATGTAATTGTGTAATAAAACACACACTTTATAAGTATACTAGCCGCAGCAAGCTGCCCGTAATAGCACGCCCAGTGAAGCGGTGTAAATTGGTCGGAATCTACAGCATCGACCGCTTGTTCGGCACGCACCTGCTCCTCTGTTATTTCTCCTTGGCCAGTTTTTTCGTGAAAATTAAGACATATTTCACTGGGAATGTTTGCTTCTGTGTTACCGCGCTGCAAATTTGTTAGCACCGTGTTCGATGGTTTGTAGGGAAGAAATGCACTCTTTCTTTTACCGCTTGCGAGCAGCAGCGGATTAAAATCGATTTTCCTGTGCGGGAAGGGAATAAATAGTAATAACTCTGAAGAAATAATGCGCCAACTGGCTCGTAATTACCTGTCCTCATCGGAATTTGGAGACGAGCTCATGCTGAATGGTTTTGGTGTATGTTTTTCTGCTGGTATTTATATTTACATTCAAATTAAATGTAAACATTCACTGACACTGATGAAATGTCACCTATGACAAGATTTGTATAGAAAGATGGGTAGTCTTGATTTTCGAACATTTAGGTCGAACATTCAAATTCATTTGTTTTCACCACATTGATCACCATAAACAAACAAAACGTTTAAACAGAAAACAATTGCCGGGGAGTTTTTATTTCATTGCATACGGTTACTTGAATCGTAGAAGAGAATTGTCCTACCACAAAACATTCATAAACCATTATCCCGCAACGGTTGTGTACAGATTTTCTAATAACATCATTTGTTTTTCCATAAATAAACAAATTAGAATGATCAAACAGCCATCTACAGACATCGAACTCATTCCTTTTCCTCCTCTTGTAAACGCAAAACGTCTGCCTTGTTCATGAAATAGTAACTTGGCTGGCGACCTTTCAAATCCTTCAGTACACGCTTGGCGCCATTCTTTATTAAAATTCGACTCAGCGCTTCCACATTGCTTACGCCCATCGCGTAGTGCAATGGGGTGCGTTCGAGCTGCAAGTATGAAGAATGGATATTGCATTACATGAACCCAGTGGTCGTACGGTTGCATCACTTACATTGTCTCCAATCTTGAGTGCCGCCTTAAAATTGGTAGCCAAATAGTCGACGATGTCTTCGTTTTCCATCAGTATGGCTATGTGCAACGAGCACCGTCCTTTAGAAGAATAAACATTATTATTAAGCCGCAAATTTACAATTACATTTCTTCGTCAATTACCATAATAATTCTTGGCGCGTACAAGCTTAGCGCCGTCCGGTAGTTTCGAGAGATTAACAACGGTTTCGAACTTTTTCTGCCTAATGGCGCCGAGCAAAGTTTCGCGATTTTCCTAAAACAAGGCAATGTTGTTGTTTAATTTTACGTCTACAAACGCTTCCTATTGGTGGCACACCTCAAATGTACGTATTCCTTCTAAAAATCGAACAATATCCTGATGCCCACGGGCACTAGCGACTTGCTCGATCGTTGTTCCGTCCGGAGCTACAGTATCCAGAATGTGATCATATCCTTCCAGCAGCATGTTATTCAACGCATCAAGATCACCTTTAGAAACGATGTGTAAGAGAAAATGCAACAAATCAATAGTTTCCGGAGTCATTTAGGTTCCTTGCTGATCGTCCCGCTTGCCGTCAAATATTGCACACTTCCAGGCATCTCTAACCCACGAAAGTGATGCCTTCAGTGCATACCTTTTGCCACCAGTCCGATAATGTAACGATCAATTTCTTTGGCATTATCAGGTTGTGTCGCTTGCAGCGCAACATCCCTAGCCGTACGGTAGAGCTCATCGCGATAAGTTACGTTTGTGCCTGATTCTTCAATCAACTGAATAAGTGCATTCCTGCCATGTGAACGGGCACATGCAAAGTGTAACATGCTTTGACCATGTTCATCCTGCAAAGAAAAACCCAAAGGCGTTTGAGTGGATTATTGGCGATAAAAACGTATTGTATAAGAACTATACCCGTTCATCGGATGGTGCCGGTATTATATCCGGCTCATCGGGTGATGGTTGACTTTCATCCCTAACGTTCGGTTCCATCGGTTGTGCTGCGGCTGAAGCTTCGATCGTTTCCGGTTGGTTTGGTTGTTTGCCCGAGCTTTCCAGCTCCTTCTCTGCCTGTTGCTTTACGGATCCTTCAATGAAGTTATTGTTGGAATCGTTATCCGACTCCTTGTGTACCGGTTTTGTTTTCTGATTGGCAAAGTTGTACAAATAGTTCGCTAGATAGGTGATTGGATCTGGTGGCCGTTTATTCGCTACCTCCGTTAGCCCTTTGATGAGTGGATCGCCCAGAGCTGAGTGTAAACAAAGTTGGAACGATATCAATCTCGCCGACAATCGATGATTGATGGTCATGAATCACGGGACGGAACTTACATGTAGCCAAGTATCGTCCTTCCTCGGTACGGAATAAAGGTATTTCGACCTGTTGCTCGCCTAGTTCTGGAAGCAAAAGAGCAGCACAGTAAAGAGAATTTTTAATATGAATTGATTTTAGACGTAAACGTACAGTTTTTGATAAAAGTTAACACACATGTACAGCTGAACGGCTTAAGCATAGCTATGGTGATCAATGCTGCACTAGCGCACTAGTACTAATAGTGAACATGTACTAAGTCTAATGCAAATGATAAAGAAAGATGTGAATATAAGATTAATGGCTTATCTTACACAGATCGCAAGAATTGTCATGTGTAATTCTTGTTTCATTAAATCATTGCGGCTTAGCAAAACCCTGCTAAACAGCTTGAATGTCACAAAGAAATAGTAAAATCGGAATGAACGCAGCAAGATAAGGACGGGCAGTTGTAATTACAGCAAATGAAGGCTAACACTTACTGTGAAGTGAGACAGATAGAGAGGCAGACAGAAAGAAGGAGCGGGAAGGAGCAATAGGAGCAAGTCATGTAGCGCCAGGGCACATGATTAGCGTGAGCGTAATTCTTACTCAGTTGTTTGCTTTCATGCTTCACACATCACTCCACCAATAATAAGTACAACGTATAACGAATTCTTCACACACGGCCACAACGATATTTTGCAAAAAGGTAGGAATGCACAAATAAGGTACTAAACTATTCATCGCAACCAATGGTGGCGTTACTAACCCGAGCTGGAATTTTGTGTGTATGTCCTCCCTGGGTTTCCTTCCGTCATGATCGTAACACAATCTTGTGTCTCCTTCTTTCTCTGTCTCTCTGTGCTCTCTTGCATGCATGTATCAGTTTGCTACTGCGCGAGTTACTATGGTAACGGTGGGAGAGCACTGCATCACATGCGCGCTGTGTAACTCTGCGTAACAGTCGAAGTGTGCGTCCTTTACATTCCCGCTCAAGTCATACGCACAGGACATTCAAGTTGGAGGTTAGGAACATTAAGTTCGCCTATAGCTAGCACAACCACCAACACTACCAACACACAAGAAACACTAGAGTACATACGACTACTTTGCCCCACAGTACGTAGGCAACAAAGCGCACTAGTTGCGCGTTAATAAATAAGGCAACCGAATTGTTCAAGCTGTTCGTCACGCGGCTACGCTGTCGGTTCACGGACAGTGTTCGGGATCATTCTTGCCAGTGCGCGGGTACGATCAGTTCTGCGTTGCGGAACCCTCCGCAGCCAGGCTGTGCTTCTTCTTACGAAATATGCGCAACAGCGTTGCCGCGATGTGCAACGAGTTCGACATGGACAGTTCCTTCTCGAGCGCGACCACGTTCGTTATGGCGCCGCTAAAATCCTGAAACAGTTGCCATTCGGTCTGGGCGAGGCTGCGCATGTTGCACATCCGCACCGAGGGCAGATCCTCGTCGGTGAAGAGATGCAAACCGCGCACAACGCACAGATGGCGAAGGTTTTCCTGCTCCTTGCGCAGATGTGGCAGCACTAGCGTCAGGGTGAGCTTTAGCCCGGTTCCCAGAAACGACGGTCTCGATAGCAGGTTGCCTAGGAAGTAGCTGTGCTTGAACTGGATCCACTCCTCGAGATAGTTGATCGCTCGCCCAACCTTTGAGTATGCGGCCCCGATCGCGGCCGGATCTTTGCTTCCCGTGCAGCAGAGTAGCCGCAGATGGTCCTGTGTGTTGACCCACACGACCAGCGCTGTGTCAACGCTAACGTACACACCGCGGCCGTACGGCCAGTACCGTCCATTGATGGCGATCGATTCGGCCGTTTGATACGGATCGGTATGATCCAGCAATGGTATCAGCAGCCCATTGGTGGCCAATATTGTGCGAATTTCGGACGGATTTTCGAGTATTTCGTTCATGCTGTAGTACGTGCCCAGTTCCGTCTCACCGATGGCACGCACAAAATCCATGGAAAGCACTCGTGCGGTAATTACCCGCTCGACCTGTTCCAGCTGGGCAATGCCTAGGTTAAGCGGAAATTCGTACGCGTCCAAGTTCCTAGCACACTCGATAACACAACCGGTGATGAACTTTCCCGACGTGTCCAGGTTCAGCTGTATGCTGTCGGGGTTTTCACGCAAAATGTTGCCATTGTTGCTAGCCGCCGGGATGGCCCCAGTCTCTGATGGTTGATCGTTTATCGCATAGCGCGGGAAGTACTGGATTGCCGGATGTGGCATAAAGGGTTGTGTCGCCTCCATGCAGTGAATGTCCTTGATCATCGGTACCAGAAACTCTTGAAACACGACAAACACATCATAGTCCGGTATGACGATACCGACGTTCAGATCTTCATCCAAACGCTTCTCCTTGGTTGCCTTCTTCATCGCCGGCCATATCACGTCGAACAGGTTGTGGTCTAGACGGGTTTGACGCTTTTTCACCTTATCGAAGACACTGCGCTTGAGAAAGCGTGCCAGATACGACGTGATCAGGATGCGGAGAGATGAAGCACTACCTGGCACACTGTTGGTGGGCAATCCGACCGATCGCACCAGTTCATCCATCGGTTCGTGGATGATTTTGAAACATCGTTCGAGTGTCGTTAGCGTGTCGACATCGTCCAACGGACGGCGGGCACTGTGAAGATCATCTGGAACTGGTTCACCGGAAGGTATGATCGTCGGGATAGGGGGCATAGCGAATTGAATGGTAGTTTAATTTTATCTTCTGTCAAATAATGTATTACATGTTCGCTAACTGGCAGTCTATTCTCAACCTTAGGAATAAACCGTTACGATAAATATCTTTTTAAGCTGAAATGATCAATTGTTAATGGTTGATCAATGGGGAAAGTAAAAGTACATGAATGTTCAAAAAGCAAAACCAACGTTTCCAAAAATTCTCTACCGATCTGAACACTCTGCAATTATACGGATACTGTGCAAATGGAACTAAGGTCTCTTGTGCGCCATAGTGAATTTTAGTAAAACAAAAACACTTTTTAACAATTGAAACTTTTCACAAATCGTTCGATAAATTTGGAACCACTGTAATTAAGATGTATCAACTCCACCTGACGATGTAAAGATAAATTACTCCTGAATGTATGCAATCACTTTTACGAGTGTGATCTTTTAGAATTGATAATGCAATCAGGCACTTTAAATTGTTTGGTTTCTTTGTTCTTTTTTGATGGCTACTATCTTACATCCTCGCCCTAGATATCTTTATTCTGCAAATTTCCTCAGAATAAGTATGAAAAGTGTTCGAATAATGCATACCTTCAGGCGCACTCAACTGAGCGATCGTCGAGTGGAGTGACACATTAATGCTCTTTAAGACAACATTTCATGGTCTGTACCTTAACAGTAACAGTAAAACACTCGATCACACATCAATTCACTACCAATAATTGCTGGTAACTATCACAATGGCGCACAGTCAAAAAGAAAAAAAAAACAGACAGTATTGAAAATGTGTTTGAAACTGTCACGCTGTCACAACCCGAATTGGAGCAACGGAGCTTTTTGTTGTTGTTTTTGTTGAAAAACTGATGAAAAATACTAAACACGGTAACACATTAGGCTTGGGACATTAGTTTTTTGTTACCCATTTTCACCACCGTTCCGAAAATTTGACCACCGTCGCTTACCTTGATCGTTCAGCATTTCATCAGCAAGCTCCTCCTTGGCACCATAGTCGCGCAACAGTTGTCGATGGGATAGTATACCCTGCGACTGCACGTGACCCAGATAGTATTCGGCCGAATGGTTAAGCTGATCGGGTTGGAATGAAAGTGACCGTTAGATGCACGGCTCGTTCCGTTTTTGCTGTGCGATTGCATCGATCGGCTGCTAGTTTGATGCATTCGATCGATAGAATCTTCAATGCGACGATACATATTTCATGCATTCAATTTAAGCACAATCTACCGGTACCGGTATCGCATCGTTTAACCTTTAAGTTCTATTATTTTCCTCACACTGGTGAGTGTTGACTTTGAAGCGAAACGTGCAATTTACATACAGTTCTCTAGTGACGGTTTATTTCGAAAGTTTCGACGCTCCGTATACCGTATGATGAATGATTAAACGTCTCAACTGCATACTCACATTATCTTCCACCTTCGGGTTGGCGCCCAGGTGGGTTAGAAGATTGTAAAAATGTCCGTTGTCCTTCAGCGTGGCCGCATAGTGTAGCGGCGTTCGTCCATCGTCATCCGTTGCACTGAGTGTTTCCGGGAAGCGACCGGCCAGATACCGCACAATGCCTGCAATGAGTATCGGAAAACAAATGAATGGTTTTGTCCCGTAATTAGCTACCCTGTCGTTTGCACCGTTTATATCGACGGGTGCTGCAACGTTATCTTCGGCGTACTCCATGCGTGCTGGTCGAGCAAACAGTCACAAATGAAGGCCTTTTTCTTATGCGTCCACCCGAAGGTGGCAAACACAGGATCTCGCCTTTTCGCTTGAAGGATGAGAATGAGGATCAAAATTATGACACAGAAGACACGCTCGCGTGTTTCGTGTCCTTGCGTTTGGCCTCGTTAGGTATGCATCGCGTGAAAACGACCAAGAGTGGAATTGTCAACGGTGCCAACGGTAGCCGCAATGTAAAACAATCGATAAACAATCGAACAACGGCAACCATTACAGGTGTACGTCACGCATCAGCCATTTTGACGCTCATTACGGCTCCGGGGCTGGAGTGGCCAGAATGGGTAGCGTCTCCTGTAGGTGTTTTTCCTTGCGACAATAATGACCCCCGATATCGATCAACCAAATCGGTTGAAATCGGGAGATGATTTCATACCGGCCCAAATGTCCCCAATGAAAGGATGGCGTACCTGCATGGCCGAATATTGTCGCCACGTGCAGGGGTGTTGCACCGTGCGGCGATACTTCGTCCTTTGCCGTGGCAAACTTACGCCGATCCAGTGCCGACTGTAAATCACGAAGGCTGCCCTCGCGTGCTGCCAGATGGACACGCCGTATTTTACCCTGCGAAGAAGAACGAAACGTGCGTTAGGGCGAAGACAGATAACGGAACAATAGCTAATGAGGTGAGGCGAATTAAATGTCCATTAAGGGAATATTAAATCTCAAATTCGAGCACTTTTATTTGATAGGGTGGATGTTTTGGAAATGAGAAGCTGGCTTGAACATCTACTTTGAACCTTTTTAAGAAAGATTCGTAAAGTATTATATTTTCCTATCCATCACCATTGCTGGGTTTCAGAATTATCACGCCTAAAAGTATGCAATTTCGAACGGCAATGGTAATTTAGGGAGTAAAAGAAAACCATTTAAAGGTTATTTATCTATTTAAGCTATGTAAACTTACCATGTACGCCGGAACATTGTCCAGGAAGGCTTGTATCTCCGACTGTTCCGACTTTCGTCCGATCAACTGTTTCCCTTCACCATTCAGCACGATCGCAGCCAGCTGCTCCAAATCGGCAGCATCAATAGCGTCCTGCACTGTTTGCTGTATCTGTATGTAAAGGACACATCAAATAAGACGATAAGTAAGAAATAAAACTCGTAACCAACGCCATCAACAGCTAAGTTTTAAACTAAAACTCGAACATGGGACACTAAAGGACCGACACGTAAAACGACATACAGCAGCAACATTATAGGACGATCGATACCATGTAAATAATTAAGCAGCGTGGAAGATCGTTTCAGTGCAAACAAACGCCTTTGGGGTGTCGGGAAGCGAGTTTCTTGTAGCGAATTGCTCGTTAAACAAAAAACAGACACACAAAAACAAAGCAGTGTACATGCTCCGGAAAGGAATTTAGTTCACACAGACATGAGCTTTCTACTACGAAGCATAGACACTTTACGGAACACATAGACTATTGGTACACGAAGAAATAAGGATATTACATTCGGCTGCTCGTCAAGTTCTATAGGCTGTTCGTTCTGTGACTGAAGCTGTCCTTGATCTGGTTCGCCTTGCACCGTGCCTTCAATTTCCAGCACCTGACTCGTTGGTTCTGTACTGGTGGCCGATTTTACCGGTGCTGCTTCTGCGGTTACTTGCTGAGCTGCTGTGTCAGCTTCGACAGCTGCTTCCATATCGTTTTTAATCAAATCCTCTTCAACTTTCTGCTGCTCTGCTCCGGGTTGATTGGGAGAATCCACCTTTTCATCCTCTTTAGCATCCGGAGCGCTTTGCATACGCGTTGGAGTTGATTTCTACGCCCGGGAGTGGACAATCGTTCCTCAATGACAATGACACACAGTAAGGCAAACAAGGATGCAAAATGAAAATACAAGAACAATACCATCCGCATTAGTAATCGTAAAGCGCCATCTGTGTCGTACACTGGGTAAGGAGCTGTGTGCGCCTGTAACGCAAAACAATAGATGCATTAGCCAAAAGGGAACGCAGTGTTCGCAACAATACGATGCAAAACAACACGGGTAGAACACAGTAGTATCTTTCAGGAACGAGCAAAGAAAGCAGCAGCACACTACTAGCAGCCATCGGCAATGTGAAATGCGAACGAAATACGTACAATAAAACAACGGAACAAGACGTTACATGACAATTGCTTCGTACTATATTTGAAAACCAACATCGACAACAAAACACGCATACAAAACAGTGTAAAATGTAGTCTAACGACCATTATGCTCTCTCTTTCTTTCTTTCTCTCTCTCTCTCTCTCTCTCTCTTTCTCTCTCTTACTCACGCTTTCTCACTCAAAATCTGTTCAGCGCAAGCTGTCACTATCGTTTTGCTCTTAGTAGATCGATCACAGTGTGATCATCCTTTGCGAGCATTCACATAGTACAATCATTCGTTATGCCTAATTTGTTTTCCCTTTTTTTGAAGGAATTTCAATTGATTTTCTTCAACTTTAATGCGTTTGGTTCACAAATAAGCTTGTTAGTTTTCTACTATCCTTCACAAAAATGTCAACACTCATACACAGGCACATTAAAGAAAGGCGGTTAACAACTACGGTAATATAAGTAAGCGCATTAGTACATGTGTGTATTGCTGTTTATAAGCCTACTTGAGGTGCTAGTGTGTGGTTGGTTTTATATTTTGTTTAAGAAAATAGACACTTTCTGTTTCTCTCCCACACACGCACACACAAATACATACAAATTCAACATACACACGCACACATACAAACGGACACATGTTCTATTAGAATGCGTTTGGTAGGAATTTTAGCTACGAGTTGTGTCGTGATGGTAACATGTAATAAAATGCAATTCCAAAGCCTACGCGATAATCATTCTCGTGTAAGGTCATGATCATTTGCTACTACTGTTCCTTTATCCTTTTCCTACGCGTAACGCAATGAATAAAATTGTGTAACGAAACCCGAGTAGCGGTCTCTATCTGGCATTTAGGCATTAAAACAATACTGGATGAACGTGAAGCTGAAGCCGGTTGTTTGTTTACAGATGGTAGAAACCATCGTTTGTAAACGGTTTTGTTTTGCTTAGACGAAAGAGTTGCTTACTCCCCCGTTACGTTCACTAAGGTCTATTACAATCACTCAAGTCAACAAACAACACATAGTATCAATGGTTTCAGCGATGGTTTTTCTCTCGACAATTTGTGACAAAATTCCAAACACAACGAACCATTTGTTGTAACCAATTGTACGCTACGCTTATTCGTTCTTCGTATTTTCCCCAAATTACAAAACTACAGACTACACAAAACAGTGGACAACTCGTTTGGCCTGGAGTTGTGGGCACCCACTGGCACAAAATACAAATGTGTCCATCCATCCGCAAGTGGATGGACGGTTCAAATGCAAAGGACAACAATTATCTATACCTCGTCGGGTGTACGGTAACTAGCGATCTGCACATCGGCATTATTAGAGTCATCGTTTGCTTCCGAATCATCATCTTCATCGTCACCGTCCGGGGTAACCTTGTTCGCACGTGTAGCGCTACCGGCGGCGGAGTTGACTGACTTTTGCGAGCCCGAAATGGATGCTTTCCGGTTGCTAGTGGATGAGTGAGACAATTTGCCCGATGCACGGTCTGTGGTAAGCGTTGAAGAAGCCACCCGTGACATTGGTTCCAATGGAGCATCGATACCGGTCGGTGGACGCGATGCCGATGTTATCGATTCCTTAGCCGAGTTCGGATATGTTCGATGTCGACCACTTTTGCCGGATACTAGCTCATCTCTATTATCCACACTAGTGCCATCGGCGTGCATATCTTCCGACTCGGAATTTACATTCGCCCCGTTCGACGGTGATACTCCGTTCGAAACAACAATGGCAGAAGATTTTCTACTACCATGTCCCTCTATACCGTCTTGTTCGGTCACCGTGATGGCTGATTTGACACTCGTTCCTGTCGTTGCTCTTGAATCGGACTGGGAGTCTTGCTTTATCGACTCCTTGCCGGAGGTAGCAGATGGAGCTCGTTCGCGATCGATCGCGATCGATTCCGGCGGTGCAAGCTCATCCAATTCCAAATCCTTTCCCAAACTATCCTGTTCGATTTCATCATCTTTCGGTACAACCTGCTCGAGACTGTCCTTTGACACTTCGGCTTCTTCTATCGGGACAGGTGAAGGGTTCGTCTCCTTTTCGTTCTCCGTATCAGACGATTTGTCCAGCTCGTTGCTTTTTGCACTACTCTTTGTAGCTTTCTGAGCGGACGTATTCCGACTTGCATCGTGATCCTCTTCCTGCATCTCGCCGTGGCCATTTTCTTTTATTGGTTCCACATCTGTTGCATTTGATTCGGGTGGATTCTGGGTTTCCTCATTATTCTCATCTTCTACAGGCTTCTCCTCAGTAACGCCACCATCAGACTCGGTTTGCTGTGCTACTTGTGCATGATCATCGCTATCACCATTACCATCATCAACCTTATCGTTCGATACATCCGGTGCATCGGTACCAGATCCTGCCGGTGGAGTGCTAATTTCTTCATCATGCTCCACTATCGTCCCGTCCTGTGGAGTAGACAAATTGACACACTATTTGTTCCTAGACATTCTGACATTTATACCAGTATGTACAGTTCTGAACAGATGTAGTAATTGTGGGTTTTACAAATGCACACATGCGTACACACAGAATAACTCAATCAAGAGAGAGAGAGAGATAGAGAGAATGGAAGAACATTTAGACAGAGATTTAGATAGTTAGGAAAGAGAGACTAGATGAAACATGTATTGGTGCAAACAGACACGCTTACGCCCGAAACCTGCTAGTCCCGCACCAGTACTGTTTTGGTTTTATCGTCTACCGTACGTCGGTGTCTATTTGTTGTTATTGTGGTGGTTGGTGGTTGGCACAAGTACAGCCTAAAACACGCTCTTTGGTAGGGTACTAAAACAATTTCTAGAAATTCTAACATTGCCTATTGTAGCATATCGAAGCGCTAGTGAATTGAAATGGAAGTTGCCAGATTTATTGCCCATATTGCTTCGATGTTTGATTAACCTTCATGTTTAAAAACCGTTAAATTGAGAATCATCGAGAAGAGTTTGTTTTCCATCCAACGATTTTCATTGTGAATTAACTCATTATTCACTCGATGCGATGCGAGTATTATATATCATTATGAAGAGATTTTGAATCTTCGTTTTGTTCCATCCGTGTATCGAATTAAAATGTATGTTGCATACCTTCAGGCGCTGTTTACTAAATTCTAAATTTGCATAATATTTGACTCAACATTCAACGGTGGTTTTATTAAGATTTTTTTATATAACTCTTTTAATTAAAAATAGCGTCAAGGAATGTTTAGATTACTAACAAATTCTCTACTAATGGTAGAAAAAGCTTCGAAATGCCCATCGCAGCTGCTGATAACAAATGTAGAGACGCACCCTATCACTTGCCGCAAGAAAAACAAGATGGTGAATCAATGAAACAGAAAACAGAAGACAAAGAAACGATCCAAACCAGTTCCGGAATGTTTCAAGCAGCAAAAGTGTTACCTGTTCTTCCGCTACTGCTTCTCGGTCGTCTGCCACCTCTGGCACACCATTTGTCTCCTTGTCCGTTATCTCCTTGACCGCTGTCTCCTCGTCAACTTTTGCGTTCTCCGTGCTGGAGGATGATAATTAATAATCAAAATTAACTTCTCTCCGGATCGCGTAAGTGATCGCGCAGCTACCTTTCCGTCCCATTCGTGTCCCGCTCGTCCCGGCCCAACTCAGTCAGCACACCGTTCGTGAGATTGTGCACCGATTTCGATTTGCTAACCGTGTCGGCCACCCCGACGCCTCCCTCCGGTGTGTCCACATCCAGTAGATTATTCTGCGAAAGAAACGGTTTCATTCGCGTTGGCTGCGAACCCTGCGAGCATGCGATGCAGGGTGCGTTGTATCAGCCGTAGTTGGGGCAAGAAAAGGAAGAAGAAGAAGAAAAAGAAAAAGAAGAAAAACGCCCCATCCTCCCCCCCTCCGGAGCCCAATCCACCCGGTACGTCCCAGCGGTTGGTTTGGGTGGAGCGGTTTCGGAAGAGGCGGACAGGGGTGTTTCGTTTGGTTGGGATAAGAAATCGGGCTTGCAGGCCTGGAACACACCGTAAGCTACCTCATCGGAATCGTCCGGCAGCGTGAACATGGCCCAGTCGAAGTAAGCCGGGAACCCTTGCTGCGATATTCGTGGCGCCTCCGGTATAACCGACAGCAGCGATCGGTCAATATCGCTCGGTTTGTTCTTGTAGTATTCCGCTGCTTTATTGCGCTGGTGNCAATTGCTTCGTACTATATTTGAAAACCAACATCGACAACAAAACACGCATACAAAACAGTGTAAAATGTAGTCTAACGACCATTATGCTCTCTCTTTCTTTCTTTCTCTCTCTCTCTCTCTCTCTCTCTTTCTCTCTCTTACTCACGCTTTCTCACTCAAAATCTGTTCAGCGCAAGCTGTCACTATCGTTTTGCTCTTAGTAGATCGATCACAGTGTGATCATCCTTTGCGAGCATTCACATAGTACAATCATTCGTTATGCCTAATTTGTTTTCCCTTTTTTTGAAGGAATTTCAATTGATTTTCTTCAACTTTAATGCGTTTGGTTCACAAATAAGCTTGTTAGTTTTCTACTATCCTTCACAAAAATGTCAACACTCATACACAGGCACATTAAAGAAAGGCGGTTAACAACTACGGTAATATAAGTAAGCGCATTAGTACATGTGTGTATTGCTGTTTATAAGCCTACTTGAGGTGCTAGTGTGTGTTTGGTTTTATATTTTGTTTAAGAAAATAGACACTTTCTGTTTCTCTCCCACACACACACACACAAATACATACAAATTCAACATACACACGCACACATACAAACGGACACATGTTCTATTAGAATACGTTTGGTAGGAATTTTAGCTACGAGTTGTGTCGTGATGGTAACATGTAATAAAATGCAATTCCAAAGCCTACGCGATAATCGTTCTCGTGTAAGGTCATGATCATTTGCTACTACTGTTTTATCCTTTTCCTACGCGTAACGCAATGAATGAAATTGTGTAACGAAACCCGAGTAGCGGTCTTTATCTGGCATTTAGGCATTAAAACAATACTGGATGAACGTGAAGCTGAAGCCGGTTGTTTGTTTACAGATGGTAGAAACCATCGTTTGTAAACGGTTTTTTTTTTTGCTTAGACGAAAGAGTTGCTTACTCCCCCGTTACGTTCACTAAGGTCTATTACAATCACTCAAGTCAACAAACAACACATAGTATCAATGGTTTCAGCGTTGGTTTTCCTCTCGACAATTTGTGACAAAATTCCAAACACAGCGAACCATTTGTTGTAACCAATTGTACGCTACGCTTATTCGTTCTTCGTATTTTCCCCAAATTACAAAACTACAGACTACAAAAACAGTGGACAACTCGTTTGGCCTGGAGTTGTGGGCACCCACTGGCACAAAATACAAATGTGTCCATCCATCCGCAAGTGGATGGACGGTTCAAATGCAAAGGACAACAATTATCTATACCTCGTCGGGTGTACGGTAACTAGCGATCTGCACATCGGCATTATTAGAGTCATCGTTTGCTTCCGAATCATCATCTTCATCGTCACCGTCCGGGGTAATCTTGTTCGCACGTGTAGCGCTACCGGCGGCGGAGTTGACTGACTTTTGCGAGCCCGAAATGGATGCTTTCCGGTTGCTAGTGGATGAGTGAGACAATTTGCCCGATGCACGGTCTGTGGTAAGCGTTGAAGAAGCCACCCGTGACATTGGTTCCAATGGAGCATCGATACCGGTCGGTGGACGCGATGCCGATGTTATCGATTCCTTAGCCGAGTTTGGATATGTTCGATGTCGACCACTTTTGCCGGATACTAGCTCATCTCTATTATCCACACTAGTGCCATCGGCGTGCATATCTTCCGACTCGGAATTTACATTCGCCCCGTTCGACGGTGATACTCCGTTCGAAACAACAATGGCAGAAGATTTTCTACTACCATGTCCCTCTATGCCATCTTGTTCGGTCACTGTGATGGCTGATTTGACACTCGTTCCTGTCGTTGCTCTTGAATCGGACTGGGAGTCTTGCTTTATCGACTCCTTGCCGGAGGTAGCAGATGGAGCTCGTTCGCGATCGATCGCGATCGATTCCGGCGGTGCAAGCTCATCCAATTCCAAATCCTTTCCCAAACTATCCTGTTCGATTTCATCATCTTTCGGTACAACCTGCTCGAGACTGTCCTTTGACACTTCGGCTTCTTCTATCGGGACAGGTGAAGGGTTCGTCTCCTTTTCGTTCTCCGTATCAGACGATTTGTTCAGCTCGTTGCTTTTTGCACTACTCTTTGTAGCTTTCTGAGCGGACGTATTCCGACTTGCATCGTGATCCTCTTCCTGCATCTCGCCGTGGCCATTTTCTTTTATTGGTTCCACAGCTGTTGCATTTGATTCGGGTGGATTCTGGGTTTCCTCATTATTCTCATCTTCTACAGGCTTCTCCTCAGTAACGCCACCATCAGACTCGGTTTGCTGTGCTACTTGTGCATGATCATCGCTATCACCATTACCATCATCAACCTTTTCGTTCGATACATCCGGTGCATCGGTACCAGATCCTGCCGGTGGTGTGCTAATTTCTTCATCATGCTCCACTATCGTCCCGTCCTGTGGAGTAGACAAATTGACACACTATTTGTTCCTAGACATTCTGACATTTATACCAGTATGTACAGTTCTGAACAGATGTAGTAATTGTGGGTTTTACAAATGCACACATGCGTACACACAGAATAACTCAATCAAGAGAGAGAGAGAGAGAGAAAGAGAGAATGGAAGAACATTTAGACAGAGATTTAGATAGTTAGGAAAGAGAGACTAGATGAAACATGTATTGGTGCAAACAGACACGCTTACGCTCGAAACCTGCTAGTCCCGCACCAGTACTGTTTTGGTTTTATCGTCTACCGTACGTCGGTGTCTATTTGTTGTTATTGTGGTGGTTGGCACATGTACAGCCTAAAACACGCTCTTTGGAAGGGTACTAAAACAATTTCTAGAAATTCTAACATTGCCTATTGTAGCATATCGAAGCGCTAGTGAATTGAAATGGAAGTTGCCAGATTTATTGCCCAGATGCTTCGATGTTTGATCAACCTTCATGTCTTCAAAACCGTTAAATTGAGAATCATCGAGAAGAGTTTGTTTTCCATCCAACGATTTTCATTGTGAATTAACTCATTATTCACTCGATGCGATGCGAGTATTATATATCATTATGAAGAGATTTTGAATCTTCGTTTTGTTCCATCCGTGTATCGAATTAAAATGTATGTTGCATACCTTCAGGCGCTGTTTACTAAATTCTAAATTTGCATAGTATTTGACTCAACATTCAACGGTGGTTTTATTAAGATTTTTTTATATAACTCTTTTAATTAAAAATAGCGTCAAGGAATGTTTAGATTACTAACAAATTCTCTACTAATGGTAGAAAAAGCTTCGAAATGCCCATCGCAGCTGCTGATAAGAAATGTAGAGACGCACCCTATCACTTGCCGCAAGAAAAACAAGATGGTGAATCAATGAAACAGAAAACAGAGGACAAAGAAACGATCCAAACCAGTTCCGGAATGTTTCAAGCAGCAAAAGTGTTACCTGTTCTTCCGCTACTGCTTCTCGGTCGTCTGCCACCTCTGGCACACCATTTGTCTCCTTGTCCGTTATCTCCTTGTCCGCTGTCTCCTCGTCAACTTTTGCGTTCTCCGTGCTGGAGGATGATAATTAATAATCAAAATTAACTTCTCTCCGGATCGCGTAAGTGATCGCGCAGCTACCTTTCCGTCCCATTCGTGTCCCGCTCGTCCCGGCCCAACTCAGTCAGCACACCGTTCGTGAGATTGTGCACCGATTTCGATTTGCTAACCGTGTCGGCCACCCCGACGCCTCCCTCCGGTGTGACCACATCCAGTAGATTATTCTGCGAAAGAAACGGTTTCATTCGCGTTGGCTGCGAACCCTGCGAGCATGCGATGCAGGGTGCGTTGTATCAGCCGTAGTTGAGGCAAGAAAAGGAAGAAGAAGAAGAAAAAAAAGAGAAGAAAAAACGCCCCATCCTCCCCCCCTCCGGAGCCCAATCCACCCGGTACGTCCCAGCGGTTGGTTTGGGTGGAGCGGTTTCGGAAGAGGCGGACAGGGGTGTTTCGTTTGGTTGGGATAAGAAATCGGGCTTGCAGGCCTGGAACACACCGTAAGCTACCTCATCGGAATCGTCCGGCAGCGTGAACATGGCCCAGTCGAAGTAAGCCGGGAACCCTTGCTGCGATATTCGTGGCGCCTCCGGTATAACCGACAGCAGCGATCGGTCAATATCGCTCGGTTTGTTCTTGTAGTATTCCGCTGCTTTATTGCGCTGGTGACAAAGAGGACAAGTGTCATACATTTGCAGGACATTCGATAATGTTATGCTACACTCACATCGTCCAGTGCCGTTTCGTCCGCGCCTGCTTGCACCAGCAGGTTAAAGCTGCGCGCATTATTTTTCGCACTGGCCGCCCAATGGAGCGGTGTCTTGCCAGTGTGATCCTCATCCGACGATAGGCTAGGCCATACGGATAGAATGTACTCAACGATCTGGGTGTGTGCCAGCCCGGCCGCCTTGTGCAGCNCAAAGAGGACAAGTGTCATACATTTGCAGGACATTCGATAATGTTATGCTACACTCACATCGTCCAGTGCCGTTTCGTCCGCGCCTGCTTGCACCAGCAGGTTAAAGCTGCGCGCATTATTTTTCGCACTGGCCGCCCAATGGAGCGGTGTCTTGCCAGTGTGATCCTCATCCGACGATAGGCTAGGCCATACGGATAGAATGTACTCAACGATCTGGGTGTGTGCCAGCCCGGCCGCCTTGTGCAGCGGTGTCAAACCGTTCGCATCCTTGCTGGTAAGTATCACTCTCGGTGCCGGTGGAGCCGTCTTTTCCTTCAACGCATCCAGATCGTTGTCTATTACGGCTTGGTGTATGTCCTTGATTACTCCCTGTGGTGTGGAACAAGGGATGCAATTAGTCTCCAGTTTGGAGTCGCCCTCCCTTCATAAACTCTCACCATAACATGCGGCACACACTCGAGGAACCGTTTCATACGCGGATGGTGTGAAGTTTCCGTCCGCAATCGCATACCCTGACCTGCCCAGAGCACCTTCGCCAGCTTGGACATTTGCTTGTGGTGCAACCATATTCGAATGTTCGATGGTTTGATCGCTAACGAAATGAGTGTCCCAAGAGTGTTCGCCCGATAATGGAACGATCCAAAATAAATGAGATTAGGAAATGGTATCGATTCGTCGATTGAATGCCATAGCATTGGGGATAGATAGATAGAGGGTGGTAGTTACCGTCACGGCTCCTATAATCAATGTCCTTTGCTGCTAAATGGTTGTTCATTTGGAGTACTGCAGTTGTAAAAGAAAATAGAAATAAAAGTCAAATTGAGTATGCATGCGGTAGGTGCATTTATTGTGTAACGCCTGAAAGTATGCAATATTCGGTTATAAATTGGAGATTAGTCATCCTGAGTCTTATTTTTTCCAAGGCCTTCTTATTTTCAATTCTCCGACGGCCTTCAAAATTCCTACTTGGTAATAAATATTGCATACTTCCAGGCGTTTGTCGCTAGGGAGCGTACGAACTGATCTTAAAAAAATACGAATATAATTAGTAAACTCCCGAGTACATAGCAAATTGAGTAAGCCCTTAAGTACTTGTTCCGAAATATATCCGAAAAAAACCATTTAAATCTGCTGCACAAAGAACACACTATTTAAACTAATAACAGTTGAGTATTTTAGTAATCATCTAACTCCGATGTAAACACCAAAACCAAAACGCCTGCCACAAAACTCAACATGATCTCACCTTTTTTCTTTAGCGTAGTTTTGCACAGAATGTAACCTTCCCAAACAGCAGTGCGCTTCAGCAATATTCTACCGTAGAAGCATTCAACCTGTTTTTCTCATGTAATTCCGTACTTTAAAATGTGGACTACAATTCCGACAAATGTGGACTACAATTACAATACAAACTACAACAAAAAAAAAGTTCTGTCCGTGTTCCAGTTTGAAAAAAAAAATTGTATCAATAATTCAACAATGAAACACAGCACAAACAATGTTCCGGCACTGTTCCGTTGTCAATAAGGTAACACACTCATCAACGCGCTGGCCCTACAGCATGCACTCACTTTCGACAGCGGAATGAGTCGTGAACGTACTGCTTGCCCCAACTAATTCCTTTCAAACCTGTAACGGTATTCCACACACACACACACACACTAGCATTTAATCGTCCAACCCGCGCAATATGGACTGTGATGCGTGGCAATTGAGTGGCAAACATGTAGCAACAAATAGGTCATGAGAACCGAAAACACATGACACACATGAGGATGAAGCGTGGTAGGGAGACACAAAAGCGAGCGGGCACCTTAGCCAAGCCAAGGTACGAAAGTAAAACTTCTTCACACAGGACACTAACTGTGGCGCCGGGAATCGATGAGTTTTATCGTCCCTTGTTGCCACATGTGGATCAAGGTGTTCGCTACCGATCACGGCAATCTGCCGTCAGACGCCCAGAACCCCTCAAATCGGGTCCCTCGTAAGGACTAAGTTTCAAGTGTACTTTCACTAGCGGCTCGTCAAACCGTTCCCACGTCAGGAACCGACAACGGACAGAACTAGACTGCGGCGTACCATTGCCTAGCGTGGCCATGTAACGTCTGTCTGACACTGAAAAAAAAAAAGAGGGAATAGTAACGAAACCTAACCTAAAGGCGTCAACCATTATTACACGGACGCGTGAGAGGCGTAAGAAACTATTTCCTCCTTTCGCTTGAACGCTCCACCAGCGGTTTGATAGATTGGAAATTGATTTCCCCAAAAGATATAATTTATTCGTGGAGCTTTTAGTATTTTTTTTTTTTGCTGTTCTTGTTGTAGTTGTTTGCCACCCATCGTTACGTCGATCCGTACCCAACCGCCGAATATGGTTGCATTCCGCGTATCATCAACCATCAGACTGTACACAGGACACGTGTGTGGCTGGCACTGTTTTTCCTGCTCGTGCACGAAAATGAGTAACACTCCGGCACACGGCAAACGGGGCTTTGTCCTTGCCGGTTCGCGTCGATTATGGTTCGATTGTTTGGTTCGACTGTAACCGTTGCCTTTTATTGCAGTCTGGCCGTTCCACACACACACACACACACACACTCCGTGAGGTGTTGGATGTGTGCACTACTGTGAAGAGCCATGGCGTGATTGAAGATACGCACGGATCTTTGCCGAAGGGTATGAGCAGGGCTTGTTGTTGTTTGCCTGAGATGTATCGCTGTTTACGATCAATCCGATTAAGGTGCAATGTACGAGAGAAATTGATTTGCGAGTTAAACTAATTTTCTAAATGATTATTTCATTATTAAAAAGCTGCTTTAAATAAAACCAGAAACAAACTAGGCTTAGCACATGGGTCCTATTTCATCGCTTATTTTAAGCAATCAGGTGACCTTCATACTCATGTTGAGTATAATTTGATTGTTAAAGGTCGCGTAAAAGTCCCAAAATTAAATTGTTTTACTACAGTTAGTATAGGTTCACCTTTCTTATTCACATTTTATTATTTAATTTCATCGTCCGTAATTCATTGGTTCGGCTTACTTGCATACCTTTAGGCGCTAACAGTGATTTACTATTTACACCTCGAAGAATTTGTAAAAATATCATTCATCATACAAAAAATCAGTTAAACAACATGAGAAAAGCAATGCATTGGCCACTTAGAGTTAGACATTTGTCGTGCCGTGTAGTTGAATATAAAAATTAACTTTAAACTGACCTGCACGCTGTAAACTACGCTTTGTGCTTTGTCACAAGCACATTGTTATTTACTTTCCTTCCGATGGAATGATTTATCGATTCACTAAAAAGCACGAACTACACTGGAAAACGATTTGAAGTAAATTGTTGTTTGCATAGAGTGGACGGCGCACGACATCGGCCAGACTGACAGACAAATGTCATTCTAATTATTTACTTCTCGTGAACGTTGTAGCTCTGTAGCCAAACAGTTCCTTACACCGGAACTTGTCCCCAAACGACATGGCAAAGAGAAAATTATGTGAAAAAAAGGGGTTTTCATATCGAATCCATTTTTTGTGAAATAATTCATCAAAATAATTTACCTATTCGAGACGTTACCGTTTCCGCATTTAATTTGAGACTGGTTGGAATTGTTTGGAGCAAACGATACGTTTGCAGGAACGCACCCATCAACTTGTTAAGGTGCAATTGGGTAATCCATCCATTCCGATCCATTGGAAATGACACATTGAACACAGTGAAACGCATAGATGCGTTCAGGTCCGTCCAATGACCTTCGAATGTGAATGACTTGTGCCCCAAGGTGTGGGTGTGTGTGCTGGAGTGCGTGGAAAAGCAAAGCCTCGCCGTACCAGGCAGACCAGCCACGGCAGATTTTGACGTGCTGTAAAGGTGAATCGAAATGATTGACACGGGAGCAGTGTATTGCAAACGAAAGGTCAAACTAGTGCTTGACTCGAACGGCACTAGCACAACAGACGGCGCTACTTAACTTAACAAGCCTGTCCTCAAATCGACTTCTAGATGACAGCTCCCGATCTTGGTAACCGTGCGTGTATCTTCCAAGGACTCGTAATAAAGCTTAATTGAGCCATTGCTAACAGTCGTCCCGCGTAAATGATGTTAACGCAGGGTTAATAGCATATCTCGCCGGTGTGCATCAGTACGCTTACCTTGAGAAGTCCATTTGTCTTGCAAGACACGAAACGGAGCAAGCGTTAAGTACGTACAGAAATACATACATCGATGTCCTTAAAATTGGTGCCCGCGTTCGGAGAAGAAAATAGAACCTCGATCATAAGCTCGAGGCCACCACCGTTCGTCAGGGATACCGTCATTGATGAACTGGCGTGACAGTCGATTATTAAATAGCCGGCCATGTCTGAGTCATGCTGGGTGGCCCGGTACCGATCGGAATATGGAACAGATAAACAAATGGGCTGTCCCTATATAGTCATCAGCATGTCAGAAGTCTGGACAAGCCGGCCGGATTGGAGAGCGCTTACGGGTTTATGTGATGGTGAAATACATTTAACGTACTATGTGTCCACATGCAGATATGTACGATACACCACGCCCGGGTCTGTAATTTATTTCCGGCTATAGGTATTGGTACGTTGTTCGAGCGCAATGACACAGTTTAGCAGATGTGTGACACGGTTTTTCGTTTGATTTGTTCATACTCAAGCCTCTATCCGGTGTGTGTGTGTGGGTAGGTTCCAGTATTATTTTCGAACTGTATCAATTATTCAGCTTGCTTCGGCGTAACAGCACCCGTCGCCAGTGACGCGTTTGCCGGCACGAACGATCGAACATGTCTCGAAAAAACTGCCGGCTATGGATTATTCAGCACCGTATCTAGGTTATCGAAATAACGATAATAACTGTCAACAAGTGGGCATATAGGTACATGTGTGACATTTAAAATAGGCTAATTCGATACGATTCATATGGGGCTTTGGTTACCGAAATCTCAAACATTACGAACAGGAAGCACAAAAACATGCGTTGCTAAAAATGAGATTTTACTGGTCAAAATATGACCTAATAACAAGATGGCATGTAAGTAAAAATTGTCCCAAAAGAGGAAAAAACACAAATATTATCGTCTGAGTGCTTCGCACGTACGAGATCTTGAACAAATTATGGGGTTTATTAACATTGCCGGTAGGCGTACTTAAGGGTCGGATTCTTTTCACCAAACTTTACTTTTATTTGCTACCTTCGCGCGTGCTAGACACTTCCGAAAAGCTGTTGAGTTGTTGCTGCAAAACAAAAAGAGCCCAAACCACCCGCCCCACGTGGCATGATCATAAATCACCAGGCGTCTCCATCGCGTCTCGCGTGCCAATCAATATGCGCCTTTTACGCATATGCGCATCAAATGCGATGTGAGAGAGAAGAAGAAGAAGAAGAAAAAGACAACAACAACAACAACAAGAACAGTTGCCCACTCACACAAAGTGTGACGGATGGTCTTTCAATTTCAAACAAACTTACCCTTCGGTGGTGATGAATGGAAGTACAGCCCGTGCGGACGCCGGCGGTGTTGATGATGTTGATGATGGTGCCGTTCACGTGCTGCCGGCGGTGGCCCGGGTAGTGACGGTAGTGGTACCATGGTTTAGTTTCGGCTTTTGGGAAGCTTCTACCACAAACCATTCATTCAGCAGGTAAGGAAGCGTTCCACCATACTAGGATGAAAATGACGAGTCACCGAATAGGTTCGGGTTAGCTTGCCACTTCTTGTAACCAACAGCGGTTCGTCAACAGACCATGTACGGGACATGTATGGGATTTTCCCGTGCGCTCAAAGCTTCAAATCGACGCTATCTTCCTTTTTGTTCTTGCTGGATTGGCTGTAGAAAGTAAACAGTTTAAGTCAGCTTGCGTGGTTCCTTACGGTGCACCATGTTGGGTCATGTTTACCTTCTAATTACATCGAGCGCTCATTGTTTTCCGATGGCAACCTGTGTGTCTGTGTGTGTGTGTGTGTGAGTGGGAGAGAGAAAGGAAAAATGGAGGAAGAATCGTTTAATTTAACAGTCTCATTTATTTATCCCTATCGTAAATCGTAACGATTCGAACCGATCAGATGGGGCGAGCGGAACCATGGTGCTCCACATGGCTGTTAATTGGACCTACATTCCTATTGTCAATATTTGTAACATAACAGCTTGTTTGGTTGGAGTTTGATTGCTTTTAAAAAAGGTGTGTGCTGCGTACACGCATTCCACGTTTCTGGTTGTGTTCTCACTTCCCAAGAAAATTGCAACCAGGCACAGTTAGCACACGGTGGTAGATGGTTCACCGTACGGTTCTTCAGTTCCTGCCCGGTAAAGCACAGCTACGTTCTGCATTGCTTTTGCTCGATAAATTATCAAGTTGTGTGTGGATCGATCGATGATGGGCAGGCAGACAAATGTAAAGAACCCCATCCATACCGTTTCCAGTTTGCTGTTCAAAAAAGAGAAACTTTCAAGTCAATGGTCGACCATCAGTCGGGACAATCAGGCTGGCCGGTTGGACCATCCCTACCAACCAACGGTTCCCGCTCCGATTCAGCAATCGATAATCCTCCAAATACGAGGATACAGCTTAGAACAGCCGCATGGTAACGATTGTCCCGCCAACAAAGCAGGAAATCGGTAAAAAGGAACGAAATGGACAAGCATAAGCTTGCCACAAAACCACGGTACCAATTTAAAGCAGCTTAAGGCACGCTAAAAGCTTCTTACAAAAGAAAGCAAGATTAGCGTTGTAAATAAATGCTCGCTACCTAATGAGATGCTTCGTTGGCTTAACTTAACTTTATCAACTGAATGCTTCAAGTTTGCCCGACTGCTGTCGTCCCGTGATGATTAGCGATTAAACTTTTATTTTGCCATCTCTACCGGTTGCATGTCGCTTCAACGTGTCAGATCATCCCCATTCAAGTGGGCATTTGGCCGCCAAACATTGTTACCCTGTGTTCGGCATTGACCTGAGACGCTACTTTTACAAGCTTTTTTCCATGTGGAAAAGATATATTTTATAATTTAAACTGTTTTCTGCTGCAACCTTTAAACAAAACTTCTGAATGAAGTATCTTTTGTGCAACCTGCAAGAGTATTTCGCTAACGCTACTATATTCGATAATTGGATTTATACATTTTTCAGCCGGTAAGAGCTTTCAGACACGTGATTGTCTCGTGCTGAACAAATTGCTTCTCGTATTGATCGTAGTTAAGTAACGATTGTCAACGTAATTTTCAATCTACCCCCACAATGGAAAGAACACACAAGAGTTCAATAGACAACGGAGTATTGAGTAATGGAACTTGATGCATATGCACTGCAGCTTTCCAATTGTATCCGTACTGCAAATCCACACCAGTCAAAGCGTTTGCGAAGGGAAACAAACTAAATTTACGGCACGGCCTTGACACTCAAAGCACCCACAAATGCACCATGGTTTTGAAGCATTCGCGATCGTAACGTTACATTCTGTGTGCAACGTGTTAATGCGTCTTTTGAGTAGGACCATCATCATCATCAGCCCAACGTAAGCTTGAACCTTGGGGATCAAATGGAGTGTTTTTTTCGATTTTCTCATTTTAAAGCTTCCTCCCTATCCATCCACCACCGTTGGTGCGAAAAGTGGGAATGTGCACGCGAAAACGATTTCCGGACGCAAATTTGGTGTAGCATGCAATTTGGTCTCGGAAAACTTTCCCCTACCCAATCCGGGTTGGAATGCCCGAATCCGACAAATGGTCCATCAAAAAAGGGCACAACTGACGCCTTGTCTGGGTGCTAGCATAACTTTGTTTACCGGCAGTTTTGCCATTGAACGGTAGGCCGAACTACTGTTTCTGCGCTTTTGGAAGGAAGTAAATCCTTTTTTTTCTAACGAACGTAACTTTTCACAGCTTATTTAAAAATAAACTCACCCACACGAACCACACAGGGACACACACACACACAGGCAAATTTGTTTCACAGTTTTCACTTTCACGCACTACTTCTGGCCAGCTTTTCATACACACGCTCGAGTAGGTAACGGTGCGAGCAGCAAAAGTTTGACGTGTGTTGGCGGGAAAAGTTCAAACCAAACAGGATCACTGCCGTTCTACACTACGCAAGGAAACGTTCCTTTTGCCACCTTTTAGTTACTGGTGAGACAAAATTGCTTTAAACAACATCTGAATACAATTTTTACTCTTTATTCTCTTGCGACGAGACTCAGTGTGCAGTGCACAACTCACGAAAGCGCTATCGTGCAGCGAATATCGTCACGCATGTGTGTAATGTGGAAGTGTGCACTTCGCGACGTATAAATAGCTACTGACTGATGCAGTTGTTCCTGCCTGCTTGGGTACACTCCCGAAGCTTAGCAAAGTGCTGTCGCTGCCATGATGGTCAGTCAGTCAATCAGCTGTAGTGGTTGTTGTGGCGATGCAACACCACCCACCAGCTGGAAGTTAGTGGCGTTTGTAGTCTGCTACGCAGTCTGCCTGCACGAAACGCTCGTCACCGTTGTTGGCCGGCTAAGGTACGGCCACTGTATTATTGGTGGTCCCTTTGCTGGACTGCTCTTTTATTTCCTTTCGTGTTGGACACATGCACACACAGACACTCGCACGCACATAAAAGCGTTTCCCTTCCCACTTGTTCACCACCCCATGCCAAAGGGCTACTCCTTTGGAAGATGTATATCTAACCTGAAGACGGTCACGATTGTTTTTTTTTTTGCTTTTCGTTTTGTTTGTGTGACTTGACTATGTGTGGTTCGCTGTGGAATTTTAACTGGAAGATGGATGCATAATTTATTAAATACCATTTGTCCCATTTTCGGTAATGGGTTATTGTTTCTCCCTAGTTTTCAGATCGTCCTTTCTAAATGGTCACTTTTCGGGATCACTGTTTGCTTTGCATGTACCTGTTGATTTTAATTGCGCTGAGGTAAGAAAATGAAAGCGAAAAAATGAATGAAATTTGTTAATATTGCCTTCCTGTTGGTGACTCTTAGATTCAGAGCGCCTGACAGTATGCAATCATCTTTATTTAGCTGCAAATCTTCTGCTAATTATTCCTTCGGGATTAGAATATATCAGAAAGCTTTGCAAATCCAAAACTCAATTTATGTCATTCAAATTGGAACTCACAGCGGACAAGTTGCTTTTTGAGTTGTTCCTGGAATACGCGAATACGAATAATGGACGAATATCGGCCAAATACTGAACGAAAACTGAACGAACACACGAGGCATCTTGGTCCTAACACATAAGAAAATTTTGTTTTTTACGATAAACAAGAATTTTATTTCAAGATAAAAGAAACTAAAAGAAATTATGCTACTCAATACAACCAAGAAAATGAAAAATAAATAATTATAAACATAATAATAATTATCAGCTTTTCCGGCAGTTATCGGACTATTTCAGATCGTCCGATAGTTTTTATTGTACTTTTTTATAAAGTTGTTTTCGCACAACGATTCTAAAAATGTAACGGTTTTGCCTTTTCAAACTTTAAACCGTTTCGCAACGGATACACAAACCTTGGTTGAATTCGAATTTATATCTAGAGCACTTTTTGTTCGAAAACTGTTTCCGGATCTTCGACTACAATACTGTGGTAGTGTGAGTGCGGCCTGCAATTGCCTACGGTAAGGTGTCATTTTCTTAGAACGATTCTTTTCAATTCTCGCTTCAAAGTGAACGGTTGTGTGGTGGTTGGCTCTCTGATGGCAAGGTTTGAATGCAACAGTAAGATTGTCTGGTGGCCGTTTGTGAATAGGTGACACTACGTGCTGTAAAATGGCTTCACCCGTTGAAAATACAAACACAGTAACGTTCCCTAAGCAAATTGCTTTCAATTTGGGTGATGTTGTAACTGGAAACGCGAAAACCCTGAGCGACGCCGAAAAGGCCAAACTGGAAGAGCAGAACAAACGCATGGTGACGCCATTCCAAGCTCTGAAACTCGAGCAAGAGGCCCGCAAACATTGGGATTTGTTCTACAAGCGTAACGAGGATCGGTTCTTCAAAGACCGGCACTGGACAACGCGTGAGTTTAGCGAGTTGCTCTCGGGCGAAGAACATCCAGTCGAAAGTGATGCTTCAACGCCGCATGGTAAAAGTACGGAAAATTATGTGAAAAACATCAAGAGCGACAAAACGCTACTCGAAATTGGCTGCGGTGTTGGAAACTTGATATTTCCACTGATCGAGGACGGGCATCGTAATTACTTCATCTACGCGTGTGATCTTTCACCACGTGCTGTTGAGCTGGTACGGAAACATAACCTCTACAATGAGCAGTACATGAAAGCGTTCGCCTGCGACATCACCACGGAGGAGGTGTTCGAAACGTTGCCCGAAGCGAGTCTGGATATTGTGACGCTGATCTTCGTATTATCGGCTATACATCCGGAAAAGTTTTCCACAACGGTTGCCAACATTTTCCGACTGTTGAAGCCGGGTGGTGTGGTGCTGTTCCGTGATTACGGTCTGTACGATATGGCCCAGTTACGATTCAAACCGGGGCACAAGATAGCGGAAAACTTCTATATGCGACAGGATGGTACGCGAAGCTACTATTTCGAGGAGAAGGAAGTTTCGGATTTGTTCCAGAAGGCCGGATTTACGGTGGCTGTGAACAGTTACATTCATCGGCGTACGATAAATCCGAAGGAGAATATCGACGTGCCTAGAATATTCGTACAAGGCAAGTACAGCAAACCAGACGCTGTTTGAAACAGTTGTACCTAATTAAAGAAGGGATATATACAGAGCTGCTCCATGTTCTTTTCCAGGTAAGCCTCACGGTCTAATTTCTTTGCAACATTTATAAATTTCAAATGATGATTGTTCTTACCATTTAAATCATGATCATAATGATTTAACAATAAGAACGGCCAGCTGAAGACATACCTTTTTTTCTACAGCAGAAATACGTGTTCATTATGCGCTAATTATAATAAAAATTTTTTTTTCATTACTCAACAGTTCGGTAAGAATTGGCGGCTTCCCTAGGATGGTTGTTTTCATCCAAATTATCTGGAACCTTCGTTAAAGATCGGCGCCGTTTGAGACAAACCAGTGGGGGGGGATACCCTTCTTAAAGGTGAGTAAATATGAGGAAATATTTAGCCTTCAATTAATTCCCCTGTATGATGATAAGAGTATATCAGATATATAATGATCGATTTGTCACTCGAATATATTATACCAAAAGGATTCTGAAATTAGTCAGATTATTTAGATCATTTGTTTATGCCTAGATAAAAACCTATCTAATGTTCGATATTTCGTTTGATTTCAGGCTAACGTACTACTCGTAAGGCGCCCAAGTTTGGACGAGTTCAGAACCGACTGAAGCAGAACGTTTAAAGAAACTGATTCTAAAGGGTAAGTGTCAATGGATTATATATGCAAAAAATATCATTGCATTAGAAAAAAACGATTTCAATGATGATATATAGTTCAGTTGAATCAACTGTGATAACTTAACGAACTCAAAATGGTCTTTTGCTCCTATCTGAAAATATTAAATGAATTGCTGTTAAAAGCAAACATGTTCCGTTGGTTTTCTGTGTATCTAATTGAAAATGTTTCCCTTATCTATTTGCAGCAACGGCATCCAGAAGTGAGTGGGCCTGGCTTACAAGACTTATTTTTACCACATCAAGGGATATACATTGGGCGCACCAGTTACTACAGTCGAACGTCGATGTGGTGTTCCGTTCGTAGTGAATGGAATCATTGTTTCGGAAGATTGAGACACGTGTGTTAACGGATATATAGTTTCAATAAAAGGAAATACTATTACTGTGCTACGTAAACTTTCATGGATGTATTAATTTTGTATATATATTTGTATGAAAGAAAAGTAAAAATTAATAATTCAACATTAAACATAGTAGGGGGGAAGGATCCGATGATAGTAGATGATAATTAATTTAAGTGCATTCAGAATGGACGACATTTACTTGCATGTGAGAAACTTCCGGAAGGAAGCTACCGTACCACCGGCCACTTGGAATGCGATTACACCAGTAATGCAGAGCATCAGGTAGGAAATGCTCAATGTCACGCCGAACAGTGCATTCGCGTTCAGCAGCGTCATGCAGGAAACGAACAGATGGCTTGCCACCACATAACCCAGATGATAGTAATTCTTCACATCGCAAGCGTTGAAAAAGATTACGCTCCAGAACGTGTGTAGCAAAATCATGGCAAGCGACTGTGCGGCACTGATGAGCATAAAGACGTCCGAGCCCGCCTTCAATCCTACCGTAGCCGGACCAACCGAATCCGCTAGAATGTTGACCAAGGAAAAGGCTCCGCTGATGATGCCGAAGCCAAGCCCGGAAGCGTACGACAGAATGTGCCTATAGTCAGCGATACGTACAATGTCTGTAACTTCCTGCAGCCCATTCTCCGTCTTGCGCAGCACTTTGTACATAAGATAGCGGAATCCTTCCTGCAAACAAAGCCGAATGAAACGGGGTCAGGATGACTCATAAGGGGGAAGATGTTAACGTGTTGTTAATCGAGACGCACCTGAATGAATACGGAGCATATTAACCCGAAGGTGAGCTTGGATGTAACGGGATGAAAAGCTAGCCACACCGTGGAGGAAAGCAGCAACGATACGAGCCAGAAAAATGAGGCCGCTATTAAGATGATGATACGTATTGGGTCGTGTGCTATCGTCAGCGCAAACATGGCCACCGGTGGTCCAAACGCTAGGAAGCTGCAGCCGAAAAATTCCACCACAGTCATGTTGCCTTCGGTTCACTTCGCACCAGTTACTATCTGCACACCCGAAGAACCGCGTCGCGTTTGTTGTGCGAAGCAAACCAAACCTCCGAAAGGCTGTGAATTTGGGCCCCTCGTATGCCCAGGCAGCGGATTGTAAACAAAAGATGAATGATTGAGCTTATGTCAAATTGTTTTCTCCTGCGCTGTCATTCCAGCAGGATCCCGTTTTCGGAGAAGTGTCAAAACACAACAAAAGAATGGGTTGACGTATTTTGAAAAAAGTTTTGTTGTAAAACGCAATAAATTTTGCTGCAGGTAAAACGCAACTTAGTTCGGTTTGCTTTGCGGATGGAAATATTTCACTTTGCTCGTTGCAGGGTTTGGACGTGCTCGCCGTTTGCCTGCGCGTCACGATGAAGGCGAACGAGGTGTGGAACGCCGTTATGAAGGGCGACATGGAGAAGCTGCGCCAGCTAACCCATGCGAAGGCACCGCGACCCGACTTTGGCAAGCGATTCGATAACCACCACTGGAACATACTGCACCATGCGGTTGTAAGTCGCAATCTGGACTGTGTGAAGCTGGTGGTGGAACACTTTCATCCCGAAACGAACGTGCGCTGCTACGAGGGTCTCACACCGCTGGCACGCGCCTGTGAGCAGTCCGTTTCGGTCGAGATTGTTAGCTACCTGTTGCGTCTGGACCGAAGTGTGGTAAACGCGGGGGACACCGAAAGTATTACTCCGCTCCACTATGCCGTGTCGAACGATCGCTTGGATCTGGTGGAGCTGCTCATTGCTAATGGTGCTGATGTTAACCTGATCGATTACGCGGACGAAACGGCACTCCATACAGCCGCGTTCGATACGGGCAACATCGAAATTTTGATCTATCTACTGTTCATCGCCAAAGCCAAATGGCAATTTCTTCCCGAATCGGACGATTTCAATGGTATAGACATATTTAGTGCAAGGGGACCGTGTTCGGCCCGCAACAAGGTGGCTTGTTTTAAAATTCTCTACAACTACGAACATCCGGACCATATGTATCGCCAGCGGTACTATGTAAACGATATTCTGAAGTCGGCGCTGCTAAGCTATCGCTCCCAGTCATCCCTGATCCCGTATTTCATCGAAACGGAACTGAAGTGGGAAAAGCAGGACCGTATTCGCACTTTGTACGAAAGACTGATTCCCGATTACGAGCTGCTGGCAATGTTAGTGCTGTGCGAATGTGGTCCAGTAACGAGTGAAAGAGAGGAGCTAGAATACACCTGGCCCTTGGTATGCTGCGTCCCTTTGCTGACCGCCGATTTGGTGCGGTTGTTTACATTTTTCATTCAAGGCGACGCTAACCGTAGCGCCGAATCGGTGTCAGCCCTGTTGGTCGATTTAATAGATTTTATGAAAACCTCGCTGAAAGTTATGAAACCCACATGGCAGAACATTATGCCCACCGTTTTGCAGGAACTTCATGCATTGGAAAACGTAAAGTTCAACTCAACCCTGTACGATCAGTACCGAAAGGCCGTTGGCAGTATGGCACTGATGTACGGTACCGATATGGATGCACTCGTTAAGCGTTTACTCACCGAAATTGTTCCCGCGAAGGTGGACATACTTTTCCCGTGTTTGCAGTATTGTTCTTATGGCTTTCTGGCCCGTAGAGTTAGCGATGCGCTCGCCAAGAAACCGTTGTACCAGTGGCTGTTGTATCGGTTTGGCACATGGAGAGCGATTAACAGTATTTTAGGTAAGCCCCAATTTGAGCTCTTCTCGCTGAAGCGTTTGGCACGGGATACCGTGCGCGGAACGGTGTGGCGCTACATGAACCGTCTTGCGCCGGATAAGGTTTACATTCTTAACAAACGGCTACAGTCACTAGATATACCGCATGAAATGAAACTTTATCTCATCTATAGCGACAACTCGTCGATGATGTACTTCGTCTAGAATGCATCGTAGTTGGCAACGGCGAGCATTTGAATAATTATCACTGCATGTAATTCACGATATCGTGTATATGTGTGTTTGTTGGCTGTGTATGTGTTAACGCCTGTTGGTAGGCAACAGGCATTACTGAATGGGATAGCAAGACTAGATCCCCGATCAATTCTGATCAATACAATTGTACTCCACCGCATATTATCCACCGAGTTAAGATGTTTTTAATAACTCGATACAGCTTTTTTAACGTGCTTTTTTGTTAGTTGGCTTCATCTTTACGTGAAACCACGTCAAAATGATGCTTAAATTGTGAGGCTAATTAAATGATAAATGTTTACGAATAAATAGATATTTGCAACTGTTAAAAAGGCAACAACTTGTGTCGGTTGTGTTCTTCCCCCTTAAAGATCAAGATGACATGTTCCGAATGATGAATTTAAATAACTTTGGGTATTAATTCTAATAATTTTGCGAAATCCCCCATCCAGGACAAGATGACCATAAAATCGAAGATTATAGATCGACAACAAGAAATTGATTATTCAGTTACTACTAATAACTGAGGTTACTAATATATCGGCAGATGAAGCATATGAAGTCTGTTAAGTGTCTTAATTCAGTGAACCCCACGTGGTTGCATGACATAAGATTTAAAAAGTTGCCACCACGTGCACAGCGATGCACTCCTCTCAAACCCTCAACAAATATGTAACGATCGCACTTTTCGCCATCCATTATACGCAAATGATTCGTAAAGTTTCAGTTACACTAGATTTTAAATATTCCGCCACGTTACCTAGCAACCGTTGCTATGTTCAAACGCCAAACGCAAACAAACGCGTACACTACGCGCGTCGACAAAATCGGGAAGAAAACAAGTAAACAACGCAAGTGAATCGATTTACATAGTTCTGGAAACAACAATGAATGAATCTGTGGTTGCAAAATCGCCTAAAAAACGTCGTCCCAGACATCGGTATCGTCGACGTTCATCGGGTAAACCGAGCACTTCGAAAACATTAGCAAAGGTACCGTCCTCACCACCGGTGGAAACCGTCTACGAAATGGAACGGGAGCCGAGGGTTCGAAAATCGAAACTTGATCCCACCTTTGTTCAGGAAGAACGGGAAGTAATAGCGTCCCTCGAGCGTTTAAACATAGCGACTGGAGCGAATGGTGAAAGTTCCAAGCCATCGCTGCATGAGATTGATAGGGCGATTCTTTTCTTCACTGATACGCTACCGGACGAAGAGTTCTTCGATGCGGTAGACACCGAGTCAGCTGGTGCGTTTCCGACTGAGTCGAATGCCGAAGAAGCGAACAAAACAACGCCTTCGGCCCGTTCGTCGTCTTCGAACGAGGCGGACACTCCTACCCATCTGGCATCGTCCTATTTTAACACCGAAGAAGGAACCACCGTTGTCGTACCTTGGAAAACGCAAAAGTACACCTATTGCGATGAGGATCTTCTGTACTATCAGCCAGCGCGTACGTTGCCCGATGCTCGTGCTGCACTAGAGGAAATATGTGTTATCGATCCGAACGGATCGGCACCGATTGAGGAGAGCGATAACGGTCCTTCAGCTTCCTTGCCGGAAAAACCGTCCGTTAGTCAGGCTAACAAGAATCGACTGATGAACCGGCTGCTAGAGGAGGAACAGGAAGAATGGTTCGATGCCAGTGGAGAATTGGTCGATTTTCGGTGCTATCTCGAAAGCCGAACACGTGTGCGTGGTTTTTGCAGTAAAACGTTTGTCCCCTTTTTCGTAGAGCCCATTCCACTTGCCAAAACGCTTGATCGTTTACCGATGGAGCGCACGGTAAAGATTCTGATCGGAAGGGTCCGGTTCGATGCACATCCGTCCTTTGAGGAAGTGGTACGACTGCGTTTACGGCTGGAGAAACTGTACAAGCAATACTATCGCGTGCGTAAGCTAAATCGCAAGGAAGCTTTACAGACGAAACTGAACGCACTTCGAAATGAAGGTAATGAAGGCTCAGAGTTGCATGAACAGGACGAACCGATCGATTCGTTCCAGATGAAAATGGCTCGCCGAGAGTATCGCAGTCTCGTTTACCAAGAGATACGCACGGAGCGCCTGCTTGCGAAACAGATACTGGAACTTTGGGAAGAGATCAAGACAAAGCACCAAGGTGAATGTGGATTGAAGATGTCGGTGAACAGTGAAGACACGGACGAGGAGCGTGATGGTAGCGAATGGCACGAACGGTACGAGCTGGAGCTGAGAGAAACGCTCGAAGAGGAGCAGGAACTTTACCTTCGCGAAAAGCACGAGTACAAAGCGTATCTGCGTGATTTGGCACTCGAGCAGCAGCCGGACACGTCCGATCCAGCACCGGCATCCATGCAGAAGCCCAGAAAACCGGACACTGCGAAGCTTAAGAAAGAGTTCCGAACACTGTTCGAGGAAACGTTCCGTGCGCCTGGCGAACCGCCGGTACATATCGTTTTGCGGCGCGATCTGGATGATCCCCGGACAGAAGATCACTGCGGGAACCAATCGGGACGGGAGCTATTGTTCAAAATGAAACTGTTCATCGATGGCAATCACGTAGCATCGACAAGGGCGCGCCATTTCCAGTCGGACGATCGTACGATGGTCGACTTCAACACGTCCTTTTCCATCAAGCTAACGACAAAGATCCCCGACACGATCGCGCTGCATCTGTACGAGAAGAATCGACTGATGATGAAAAGCATGCGGGCGGAACTGTTCCTTCCACTGCCCGGTACCGGGGAGCTGTATGAGGATGTGGAATCTGTCGACTATCAGTTCTCGTCCGGTAAGCCGTACCAGGCGCAAAGCTATACGAACGGTACGGTAGAGCTGAGGATCGGTTGGTTGGAACCGTCCGATGGGACCTTTCCGAGTCCCAGCCAACGGCGCACACTGCCAAAACGGGTCGTAGTGCCGAAGGAATTGTTGCGCCGCTGGATCGACGATCGTGCGTTGGAAACGGAAGACGAACGCGATGCGGATCGGGATGCAGCGTTGTTGCGGGCATTGCGAGACGATGGGACACTTGCCGCACAGGAACGCAATCGCCGGCCGTCGAAAGATTCCATCCCACCGGAATCGGATGAATCTGAGTTTCATTTCAATGAGGACAAGCTGGCATTCTGTTCCGCAGAAACAATAGAGCAAAACGAGCGTCTTATTCTGCTGAGCAAACGGTTCCAGCGTAGCCTCAAATATAGGGACACTAAATTTGTGCCTCAAAGCGAGCGCGAACTAGCGTTCGCGGTGTCCACCAAGGACGATGAAGAGCAGATGAAAATCATCGACGAAACGCTCGGCACGGATCCGATCGATTTGCAGCGGCACCGTGGCAAGCGCTACCTGCAGAAGGTGTACGACATCGTGAGCAATCACTGCCGGGTGTTGAACCAGGACAAGATGAACAATGCTAATCTGTTGGTCGGAGGCGATCAGGTACCGTCGTTCGGTTCGCTTAGTTTGGCGTTTTTGGAGATATTCGGCCCACGGCGTCCACTGAAGCCGTCGCGTCGTTCGCCCAACAGTCGGGCCTCGGTACGGGTGAGCGATGTGACACGGTTCAAGATCATTGTCACCATCGTACGCGCGTTTGGCATACCGATGCGCATGGAGGACTATCAGAGTGGATCGATTGGACGGCGGAATAGCAACATGTCGTCTTCGAATGGTCGATTTTGTAAGTGACTTGGTTGAGTTTGTTTTTGCTGTGAGTGTGAGTGCAAATATTTCGCTTCTTGCAGCTTTTCGCACCTCTAACGTACGACCGTATATAGCGGTGTCGTTAAAGGATCGTATTTTCCGCACATCAACGGCTGACGGAACGGCACCGACCTGGAACGAACAGCTGGAGGTACCGCTGGATTGCAGTACGGATCAGATACGGAAGCATTTGCACATCGATCTCTACGATGAGTACATGGAAGATCTGCTGGAGGATGATCGTACCCGGCCGACCGAGGTGTACCAACGTATTTCTAGCCGGTGGCTTGGACAGTTACGCATCCCTATCAGTACCATCTATCTAAATCAAAGGGTAAACCCAGAAAAGGTGTTTCGTGCTCTGGAGAAGCTCTAACATTCTGTTCTGTCGCTTTCAGCTAGAAGGAACGTTTGAGATCAAAACACCGCCCATCCTGTTCGGTTACGATCGGCAGATGCAGGAGCACCAGTCAGGTGAGATTGTGGACAACTACGGCAACCCAATAGGGCTTATCGGAGGTGGAACCGGTAGCAGTTTGCCGGATATGCGGGAATTAACACACGTGACGCTATTCATCAGCCTGGAACCGTTGATCGAGCGACCGACACTCGATACGGGCAGTTTGGAGTGTGTCGAGCTGGAACGGATAAAGTCTCGGATCTACCTGTGGTATGAAGAGTACCGACATGAGTTCCCAGCACGTGCCATCGTTCCACCGATGGTAACGTTGCTGGGAGGTAAGCGAATCTGTGCCACACGACTGCTCGGTCCATTGCCTATACCGTTTGCGATCGACGAGCTGACCGAAACCATGATCCGTCGATACGTTTCACTTATTCCCATCCATTACAGCGTGGATCCCTGTTCGCAGCTGAACGGGATATGGCTCACCAATAAGGTTACTAACTATTGGCAAACATAAGATTTAGACGTAATGATCTGCATCGGTGTTTGTTTATTGTAGGAAATTCTAACGATGATGTGTGCCTCACCGAAGGATCTGGGTGTTTTGCTGGCCTGTTTCTATCTTCAGCTAGGCTACGAGGTGTGGCTCATCTTTGGAAATAGTGTCCTGATGGGTGACACTACCTTTGTGCTGCTGCTCGAGGCAGGCGAATTCTTCATCATCGATCCGTGCAGTGGGAAAAAGTATAGCTCCACCGACACTTACTGTCCGCTGAATCGGATCTACCTGATTGTGGGACAGGACAACATTTGGGGCAACATTCAGAAGGAGAATCGCGTGTTTCTAACGCAGCTGGATGTGCGCAAGTCCGGATACTGGCGTGCGTTGTTTAATCGCTTCCATGAACCACCCGTTGGATGTGTGCAGGAGGTATCCTTTCCGTTTAGGGAGGCACTACCGGCGAAAGAGCTGCAGCGTGCCATTGAACGGAAGCTAATGCGAAAGATCGCATCATGGCGTACGCACCGGAAAACGGTTTGGAATCGGTAAGGAAATCGGAAAAATCAGTGGATGGAAAACGGAAGGACCTAATCGTTTGTCTATTTCAGTTTCATCAGTGACCATCTTCGAAGCACCCTGATAAGCCTGGAGCGGGATATTTGCTTGGAGTCGAATACGGAACGGCATGGTGAGACGTTTAGCCAGATGTTCATCTCGTACAAGGTGAATGGTTTCCCTATCAATTTACCGTACAATAATTTATCCACAATTGTGGCCCATGTGAAGGGTACTGGCATACATTTGAACTCGGAAGCAACGGTGGAGTTTGGGCTTGGCGTGTACATCAAAGACTATCCGTGCAATGTTTATTCGGTTTGGATCTTTCTAATGTCGCTTGTACCGAGGGCTTAAAGAATGATAGCGCTAGGTGATGATGGTCGTTACGGGAAGGGTCTACCAACAATCATCGTGGATTGGTGTCCTCCGAACAACGTTTTTACAGGCCTTTGATTTAAATTTAACCGAATACCTTTACGTCTCATCTATTTTTGTAGATGATCTAGATAAACTTTATGGTGTTCTGGCATCTTTCTCTTGACGTCAATAGCCTACGAGAATTTGGAAATGAATTGTTGCATAGTGAAGTCATTGTATAGATTTTGGATGCCGTCCACAGTGAAAGCTTTAAAAAGTTCTCTTGAATTCTTCAATCCATGGGATCATTGTCACTTACAATAGCTTTTGATCAGTTTCAATGATCACCAACATCTGGAACAATTTTTGAAAGAGGTCCATCTGAGGTCTCCACCTTCGTCTACTTTCGGTAGCTTCTCTAGAACAAATGACCGATTTGTACTACACACCAGGCTAACGAATAGAAAATAAAAACACACACGCTATTTTATTTTTGGGAATGATGAATTGTCTATTTTTCTCGTTTATACAATGATTTTGGGTTTTTGTTTTAGTTTTCCTGTTCTTCGTTGCGAGTTCTAAAACANAATGATCACCAACATCTGGAACAATTTTTGAAAGAGGTCCATCTGAGGTCTCCACCTTCGTCTACTTTCGGTAGCTTCTCTAGAACAAATGACCGATTTGTACTACACACCAGGCTAACGAATAGAAAATAAAAACACACACGCTATTTTATTTTTGGGAATGATGAATTGTCTATTTTTCTCGTTTATACAATGATTTTGGGTTTTTGTTTTAGTTTTCCTGTTCTTCGTTGCGAGTTCTAAAACAAATGCATCTTCTTAATTTTTGGACATACGGTGACTTTCTTCCGTTTCTGATTTTCGCTTCTAAACTGTGATTGAACTTCTGCTGCTAGCAGTCAACCAGTTGAATTATACCACAAAACATACATAAGACAGACCCTGGTAGAGGGCCTTTTTTTTAAATATAATGTTTCATTCCTTATGCTTCTTCAATCTCGAACAACACGGTCTTTTAGTTTATCGTTTGATGAGTCGACGCGAAGCGGAACTGAATCAACGATTTCCTGTGACGAAAACTGGTTCGTTGTGTAAAACTTATTTCATGCCGCATTGTGAAACGATCATGCCGCTGTTTTGCACAAAATGGTGTCGAGTAATGAGTAAAGAAAAAGGTTGCACCGTGCATTCGAGTGTGTGTTTCGATGATCATGAACGATCGTTTAAAACTTAGTGCGAATGTAGAAAACGTTGAGTGGAAAAGTAATTGGGTAAGGGTATGGTTTCGTGGTGAGTGTCCCACCGGTAGTACCAACCAATTATAATTTTCCCGCTTTGGTTTGCTTTGCTGGTGTTCTTCTGTTCCGTGTTTGATAACAACTGATCGCGCGCACAAGTACTTCACCTAAAGGCGTAGTATATGCCCTCACTCACTCACATGCTTACGCTACATCAAGATTTTCTTATAGATTAGCTTGCGCTTGCGTTGGCTGTGAAGCTAGTTTTTGAGTTTTGGTTTTTGTTGAAAATGGGTTTTTTTTTGGTTTTGTTTTGCTTAATTTTTTTTTTTGCTTTCAATCAAACTTCCTTTGCCATGCCTTTGAGCCGACGGATCGAAACAAACAATGCGGAATAGACACACCACACCTAGTAACGCTCTCTGTGAATGTGTGTGTTTTTTCTTCTTTTTCGTTTTGTTTTGCTTTAGTTATCTGTGGTCACTAGTTGCTTGTGTCTTCTGTGGTGCTAGAATTTATAGGGAACTATATTGTCTATACATTAGGCACTTCACCCTATATAAATTTGATTGAAAAACCGTTTTTCTTTCCGCTTTTCTGCTTCCGTCCCTCCACACCGATCGTCCCATTTTTTTTCTTCTCTCGACCGGATCGGCGTTTTTCTCTTTCTTGCTCTACCTGCGTTGTGTTTACTTTTGCTTTAACTCACATGTTTACGTTTTGTTTGGTGCCAATCTTATGTCCTGTATCTTCATTCGCTAGAGTGTGTGTGTGTGTGTGCGCTCGATCCACTACTAACTCTCACATATCACGAGTATTTCCCTCGACGGCGTGTCTCCCTTTCTGTTTAGTCACCGTCCAGCCAGCATGTTTGTTGGGTTTTGTCCTTTTTCGCGCCATTTCTGTATCTTTGTCGTGTACTAATTAGGTGACAAATGTACATGCCCAAGCCTGTTATGTTCCGGTGTCTGCAGTGATCACTGTCTTTCACTTCCTTTACTGTCGTTTCGGATTTGTTGTGTCCGAAAGCACAAGACCATTCCCACAATGTTTTGATTTTGTTTACGCGTTTCGTGTCTTCGTTTTCGACGTCTTCAAATTGCTTATGAGATTTCTCGTTCGTTTATTTGTGTGTGTTTTTGGTTACTGCGGTACAGAATGAATTTAACCACCAAATATACAGCGGCACAAGGATGCAACACTGTCGATGCCGCACGCCATGATTATGTTCTGGTTAGATGGTTGGCGTCAACGGTTAACAATGGGTCTGTTTTTCCACTTGTTTGCTTTTCTTTTCTTGAATTTACCAATTGTATGTTTTTCATTCCTATAAATCGTTTAACAAAAAGTTAATCAATCCTAATTGCTTGTATCGAAAACAAAAACAAACCAGAGTTGTGATTTTATATTCGATTTTTTAAGAAAATAATATTCTTTTCTTGATGTTTCAAACCAATTATGGCGCTCCACTGTATGCTGAGCGCCTCATAATATTCCACTGCTGTGCCGCTGTACAGTGTGTCTCTCGTTAATATTTCTTGTGTTCACCTTCTTCGACCATCTTTTCATTAATATTTCTGCTTTGCTATATACAACACCAATGTTGTAGGAATGAGATTTTCTGTTATATCTGTTAATTGTTTATAGTTTCGCTTAAATCTTTAATGCTCTCTGTCGTTTAACAAATCTATCTACAGTATGGTTGAGTGTGTATGTGTTTTCCTTTTTTTCCTCCTTCTTCTTTTTCTTCATCTTCTATGTGTTTTAGTATTTTTTGTTCTTTTTCACGACTCATTCCCGAAAATGGCTTCCTTTTCCGTCGTCTTCCGTTTCGATAATAAATGGCTATGCTTTTTTGTTGTTGTTTATTATACCTATGATTAGTTGCTTTTACAATACTACTTCAATGGCAATCGTTCTGAAAGTTTCTGTCTGTCTGTGTGTATGTGTGTGTTTTTGTATCTTTCCAATTATACTTTCTCCACTAGCATCGTTTGCTTCGTTACGCATTTATTAAGTATCGTTTTAGTTGGTTTTTCTTTTGTAAAGTTTTTTGTTTCCATTTCCATTTCTTGTTGTTGTTTGTTGCTGTTTTGCTTCGTTCAGTAATACTTTTCAATCACATGTTTTTGTTGTTGTTGTTGTTGTTGTTTTGTTTTACCCGAAACGAAACATGTCTCGTTTACCCTGTAAAAATATTTTCCTATGGCCGATTCGGATTGGATTGCATCGCATTGTCGAACGAAAAGGGTTGAAAACTCATCTACTAACAACCTAGCGTTTACAGCTACTATCGCACTGATATCAGTTGGGGTTTTCCGTGGTTTACGTTTTATCACTCCTTGCGCACGTCGATCGTGTCGGCTAAATTTTGTCTTCCTTTGCTACGTGTCTAGAAACAAAACACAGAAGAAGAAAAACAAACGAACCAAACATCAAAATTCATCAACGTTTGAACGTTTTTATTTTTACGCTAAAAGGGAACGATCGTACATTCGCAAATGTTAAACCTGCGTCCCGCTTCTTGTATCGTTTCCCCCCAAAAATGCACTATCTGTATTCGTGTTACTAAAAAATCTACTATCAATGCTCACTAGGTTTGACTTAATCGTTTTTTTTTTCTCATCTAAAGTAAGTGCTCGTTCAGCATTCCGTCTATTACTTTTCACATTGGTTTTGCTTTCTTCGCTTTGTTGCTACGGTTTTTGTGAACAATTTTCCTGATTTCTATCCTTCAAAACGCTTGGCTCGTTAGCGGACGCCCTCGGTAGTTGCGGTGCCCGGCACGCTACATTTTATCAACTTTAGTACTAAACGCCGACGAGCGTGGTGTTCGCTACGTTAGCAAAATTCTTTGGCAGTATTTCATTAGTTTCACACTGGCACCACCATCACCACCACCACCACCTACTATCCCGTTAACGCCTTTTAATTCTTACCACCCAAATTCTCTACCCCGGAATCTGGATGAACCGGACACAATGCTCCAAAATGGGGTTTTCTGTTCTTTTTTTTTTAAATGTGTTTCTGTGTCTGTGGATGTGTGCACTCGCTGTTTTGTCGTTCGTCGATTATTATACTCGCAAAACTATCTAAAAACTAAACTATGTACATTGTCAGACACGGTGCCAACGCGTAGCGCCTCTGTCCCATTTCATACGTGAGCGTGAAGAACCGATCGTGTGTGTGTGTGTGTATGTGTGGTCGTATTACTCGCTGAATTGAGACTAAATATAATACGGCCGTATAACAAATAACGTTTTCGCTAAAACACTAAACAGACGAAATGGTGAAAACAGTTTAAATGATGGGTGTAAAACAGTTTTAAGTAACTGGAAAAGCTCACCAAGTAGGATGAACTTTAGGTGCATTTATCAGACGCTTTGTAGAGAACATATGGTAGAGAACCAACTAAGAAAATGCTACTATGTAGCTGCAAAGAGTGCGTGCACTATTCACTTGTGCGTTAGTACTAGCTGCTTTTCCCAAGTAACAGTCTGAGGATTTATGCATACTGGTGGCCTTATGTTAGTGTCGACTTGAATGAACAAGAGAAGGAATACGAAAGGAAATTTTTTGTATGTTTACTACGTATATACTACAACATCTAGAACACCTGATTTCCTGAGAATTGTAACGAATCAAAACTGATTGACATTTAAAATGGAAAAAAAACATTTAAAAACGAATCATCCAATCGCACGTGTACTGTAAGTAAAACGAATAGTTTCCTACCCAAAAGGAAAGAGATAGCGAGCAAGAAGGCAGCAGAAAGAGAAAGAAAAGGAACGATTGCTAGGTGCGACAAGCTAAGTACGTACCGCTTAGTAATGAGCGTACGAGTGTGTGTGTGTGTATAGCGATAAATGTTCTTGTTACTTTGCTTGTTTATTACGTTTCCTTCAAGTGTTTGCTGAGGTGCTATGAACAGTGCTACTTATAACAATGCCTTCGCCTTGTAACACCCGTGTGACCAAAGGTCACCGTACCGGGATCGGTCCGATCTTCCGAGTGGTATAGTAGTGGTTTTGCGATACGCGTCTGAGATGTATATGTTTCACTTTTGCTTTTGTGTAGTTGTGTGGATTATTGTCGATTATAAGTGTGTATTTTTCCTTCGTCTTCCCCTTCTAGTTAAGTCTATCCAGCAAACATATAAAACACTAAACGAGCAACGACAAAAGAAAAATACACTAACACATGAACACTGGACCGAAGCGATCCGCGTCTATTGCTTGTCAACTGGGGTTTCTGGAGTTTTGGGGTTGTCTATCATTTCTTTTTCCATTCAAATTATTCGTTCTGGAAATTTGACCATTACGAAGCACAGGACCGGGTCCTGTATATTGCGTACCGAACGAACGAAGGTTCGTTCACGGTTCTATTATTGTCCCAAGGATTCTCAGAAATTGTGCGTCAGTAAATCACTAAAACAATTGTGTACTACAACAAAGAGAAAACATTCAATAATGCCATTTAAATGACCTCACGTCTCTATCTATTGCACAATAGTGGAGTGTATTCGAGCACACGGTGCGAATTCTATCTTTTCACTAAGAAGAACGAAGAGAAAAAAAACCCTCTAAAAATGATCGGTACGCTTGCAGCAGCTACTAACAGCAACTCGTGTACTATTTATTGGACGGCAGATTATGGAGAGAGAGAGCAAGAGAGAGAGAGAGATAGATAGAGAGAGAGAAAGAGTTTAAGGGAGAAAGTGTGATAAAAGATATAGATGAAATGGTCCTAAACGATTGACGTAACTTAAGACAAAATGTCACACAACTATCGGTATCGCTTACTTAAAGTTTCGCGACGGTACCACACCTATAGGCAAAACGCTACAATTTAAGTATACGTCGGTAGTAGATGAGTCGAAAAACGAAATAAATAAATCTCTCACAGAGAAACTACAACATACGTCGTCGGTCAGGCTCAACCATCCAATCGGTTATGCAAAATGTACTCGTTTATCTACTACGGCGTCGGCAGCGGCTTCTACTGGCTTTGCACACTACAATTTGCACTGGCTCCACCTAGCGGGAGAACAGCAAAACTGAAACGGGCTTGCAGAAAAGATGTCGGTACAAAAATATATGTATATATATATATATGTATATATATTGTATATGTTATTCTTCGTTCGCACGCTAGCTGACGACCACTACTAGTTACTATGGGTGAAAAAAGGACGGACGCTAGAGTATGTTTGTTGTGTGTATATGTGTGTGTGTGTGTGTGTGTTTTTTTTTGGGGAAGTTTCTGTTTTGTTTCTTTAAATAGGAAAACAATCCAAATACGGGTGAATCGAACGCGCGTAAGGAATTGTAAAGGGACGCTATCTAATCTCTCCGTACCGTTACGCGGATCGTTTGTAGTAGTGAGATAGAGAAAGAGCGAAAATGGAGAAAGCAGTAAAGCGAAATGGGAAAAAAACGAAAGGTACGTGGAAGAAAAAACTAAAATCCCTCGTTCGGACACTACCACCACAACCAACCAGCATTAGTCGGAAACGTATGATCAATGTCAACGCAAGATCACTTAATCTATTTTCACTTTTCGGGACATCAAACGCATCGCAACGCAAGTTGTGGGTATTAGTGTTTGTTGCTCTTTCGCTTTCGCGCTGTTCCGTTCCGTTCCGTTCCGTTTGTTTTTCTTTTTGTGTTAGTAAGTTTGCAGTTTAGATTAGCAAGAATGTCTGTCAGTAGTATACGTATCTGCCGGTAGCAAACTCTCGCTCAATGCTTTACCATTGGCTATAGGAGTCGTTTGCTTTCACTTTCGTTAACAGGTGCCGCTTACCGAGATGGGTAGAACAATTTAATATTTGCACGTTTAAAACACGCTCTACCGCAGTGCCAACGTCTTTTGTCAATGTGGCCCAAAATTTAACGACATGGTATCGGTAAAATGTCTGTAAAATGTCTTTCTCTTTTCCACCCTTAAATTGCGCTACCAGTAAGACAGTCGGTCTCGGGGTATGTCGGTATGAAACATGTGCCTTAGCGCTCGATAGACCTCTGTTTTGTAGGGGGTTTTTTGTTTTTGCTATTCTGTAATACTTATAGGAAATACTTAACAGACACAAACGTGCCCCTAGAAACGGAAACCAACGCGTGTTCGATATTTGTTTTGATAAAACGATAACATCACGAAGTGGAACGCACCGATCGGTATGCGTGATCGGGACGCGTCCAGTGATCATGCTAGCGTGCTAGCGCGTGCCGACGATACCGGATGATGCATCACGCACTGGAGTAGTCGAGCGAGCGGGACGACGGACCCGGCAGTGCATCCTCGTCCAGCACGAACGTCGGACTTTGCCGGGATGTTGAGGCTATTGGTTGATAGTGGTAACCCTGACGATTGCGGTGATTAGATTTCTGCATATTACCTAGGGTAGGTCGCTGATTATACGATTGGTCGGGACGTTTAACTATCGACCAAATAAGGAGAACAAAAGATACAAAAATAGAGAGAGAGAGGGAGAGAGAAAGAGAGAGAGAGAGAAAAGGAGGGAGAGAGAGAGAGATAGGAAAGTGATAGATACGTTAGCTGGGAATGGAAATTTGTAGCTAAAAAGCAACGAGCGCCACCGTCTTACCTGGTATATAAGGTTTTTGGTTACACGTTGGAGTAATGCTATCACCCGTTTCGATTTTATTATAGCTGCGATGGTTCGACAGATCGTTCGAAGCCGTTGTGTGGTTGTGGTTCGTGATGTCGTTACTACAGATGGGGCTCAGTTCGCGCTCCTCCAAGCACATGTCGCTGTACTCGTCGATCACGTGCCGGTACTGTGATGGACATTTGGTCAGTGCCGCCAGTACGCACGCCTCGATCGAGCAGATGTAACCAAGTATCTGCAGCGAAAGATAAACGTGTGAAGGTATTATTTTTTCGTATTCCTTTTTGCAGCAGACACAACTTACCGCTGATATGAATAGTGTGTCCTTGGAGTGCTTGGGCACCCACATGAATTCTTCAGCGAAAAATACCATATGTATTAGCAACGATGAACCCACAATAAATAATAAACCAATCGTCAGGTACATCCATGCATTCTGGAAAGCGGGAAACATGATGTGCGTAAAAGTCAGCTCCGATCGGTGTTTTAGTAACGCGCAACGATACTTACCAACCTTCCCCAGTTGAAGGGAAACATTAATGCAATGTGTGAGATATCCAAAAACAGCATCAAACAGGTTACTAACAAGGAGAACAGGGCACAAAAAACCTGCGAAATGCGAACAGGACGTCCATTACCAAGCTGACAAATTGCACGGGCACACTCATATTGGCCTACATATCCCAAGTGTCCCCCCATTCCCATTCTGGCAGTTGTCCCACAGTTTTCCTTCGTCATCAACTTAAACTACCCACGACGAGTTCGCGCTAATCGGGCCCCGGAACATCACGATTGCTGTCCCATGTAGCATCGGGTGGTGCCACTCACGGCCACATCAGCACCATCATCATTAATCCTGTTACCGCGTGTCAAACGCTAAACGTGTCAACAGCGTGCTTATCGAATAAGGAGGGATTTTAGTGCCCACTTTAACTCTTGCCCATCCCGGGTGCTTTTTTTAACCTGTGGTGTTTTTTTTCATATCTTTTTGGGGGGGGTCTTCTTGTGTCCACTTACCATCAACCGCAGCCGTCCAATCAATGGCAGTAGAAACAGACCGACCTGTACCGTGCCGGCGGAACACTCACAGGCAAGACATGCGGCGGATGAGACCTACAAAAAAAATCATGTCGGAAGTATACACACACACACACACACACACACACACACACACACAGACCATTAGATATTTGGGTCAGCTTAGTGTTGAGGGGAAGGGGTTGTAAGGAATGGGGTGGGTGGGTTTTTGGTGTTTTCCCTTTTTCAACCGGTTCTGTCTCATGGTACGTACCACCAGCAGTATCCGCACGATGCCGGTCGGGCTGGTCAGATGTGAGGCGTCGCAGTGCAGCGCAACGCCCCACGGTAACGGTGTGTTCCCTATCCTTTGACGGTAATGTGCATGCGAATCCCAGGACGTGCACGTGCCGAGCGGTGATTCGAGCGATATGGAAAGCTCCCCTGCTCTGCTGCCAGCTATTTCAAAGTCCTGCGAGATAAAGTGGCGTGGTCAGGCGGGAACATTGGGAAGATGATTGGGGATGGCAATAGCAGGAAAAGGCGCCAGGGGGGAGGGGGGGGGAGGGATGGAAAAAGTCACGTTAGAATCATGTGGATGGCGATGGAAAGGCGTGTAAGACGGGAATATTGCAAATACCTGGATGTCCTCCAGCTGACAGCAGGCTGGTTCGAGATCCCGTATTTCGTCCAGGAGGAACTCTATTTCGTCCGTACCGTATAAATCAGAAACTGACGGTATGTAACGTTGGGGTGGTTGCATCTCCCGTCAGGGGGCCCTCCCCCATCACCGTACACGATACTGGTCCGGTTGCCAAAGCTGGAAGTAGAAGCGTAGGCAAAAGTGTTGCCATTACAAAAACCCGAACCGGAAACTGAGCGAACACTCGTTTAATTAAGCATTGTCACCGGGATGCATGGTGACAATTGTAGGCAGTGACATGTGGGAGCTCGGGAGGACACCCGAGAAGCGGTGACGTTGTTGAATGACNCATCTCCCGTCAGGGGGCCCTCCCCCATCACCGTACACGATACTGGTCCGGTTGCCAAAGCTGGAAGTAGAAGCGTAGGCAAAAGTGTTGCCATTACAAAAACCCGAACCGGAAACTGAGCGAACACTCGTTTAATTAAGCATTGTCACCGGGATGCATGGTGACAATTGTAGGCAGTGACATGTGGGAGCTCGGGAGGACACCCGAGAAGCGGTGACGTTGTTGAGTGACATTCCACTCTTTGTTTCCCTTTTCCACCGCCCTCCTCCCCCCCTCCCCATTCCCTGGAATATTTTGAAGTTTTAACAAGGTGAGCACAAATATAATGAAATTATTTCATCCGACGACGTCGACGAATTTGCAGCTAGTGAAAGGTTGCATGTGTTGGTAGTGTTACCAGCGTTGCAAACCATTAGCGAAGGTGATGAACAATCGTGACCGTTTCATTTCCCCGTTTCGCAGCTGCCACTGTCATTTGTGTGATGATAAATATGACTGTGGACGGGAATAGAAGCCGGGAAATGGGAGAAATGCAACGCGTACCACACGCGTTTGGCAGCATGAAGCGCATACTGAACGGGGTGGCTTTACATAACAAAGCTTCTCTCTCCATGTGTGTGTGTGTGTGCTTGGTTGTGTGCGTGGTCCCGCACAAGGATGAAACACTAGGCGCCTCCATCATGGCGAGCAGGCGGGTGAACGCAAGCAAAAAAGTGAGAGTTTAGAGCCGTTTCCTTTCCCACCAAGGTGAGAGCAGTAGGCGCGGAAAATTCCCCCTTCTCACCCCACTCCCGCCCAACCACCATCCCCACACGATAGACGAGCAGTGTGAGTGAGATGAGCAAAAGGTGTGAAAATGAAGGTACAAACGCGAGAGAAAGAGAGAATTGGAGCAATAGTGCAGGAGAGTGAGTAGTGAGAACGAAGTTTAAATTAATGAGAAGCACACAAACAGAGAGAAAGGAAAGGAAACGTACTTGGTGAGCGTAAAGGGTGAGGAGAGGGTATGTCAGCGAAAAAACAGAAAAGAAGAAAGCAAAAAGAAAGAAACACACACACACACTCCATTATGTGTCACGAAAGCGGAAACCCACCAAACGACAGGCAGGTTTTCCTTCTGCTGGTGGTTTGATGATTGATTTCCCTGCTCCCCATTACCACCACACACACACACATGCATCAGCATACGGTACGCTTAAAAAACACACACACACATACACTCGCATAGTTGGAACGAACAGCACTAACACAGAAAGCGTAGCGTGCTTGGATGAAACGAGACAAGATAGTGGGACTGTTTTTTTTTTGTTATGGGAACGTGAACAAAAAAAACCATCACATTGCGGAATGTAATTGGGACCAGAAATTGCAACACACCGGAGGAGGAAGACACCACGTGCCTAAAGCGGGCACACACACACACACACACACGAACGCGCGCGCGAGTTCCGCTAAAAGCGTGCAAAGAGATCGATAATCATCTAGCGAGATTCACTGGTAAGAAATTCGAAAGGATTCGACGGTAAAACGGGACACATCGCACTACGAAAAGGACACCAGCAGTAGCAGTAGCAGCAGCACCAGTAGTAGACATCACGATGCGTCTACTCACAGTCGACACATACACGTGCGTGTGAGTGTTTTTTTTTGGGTGAGGAATTACGCATACTAACGCACATTCTTTCCCTTCTAGTGTCGGTACGCGTGCGAGAGTGTACACGCATACTTATATGTGTGTGTGTGTACATATCCTGGAATGCGAGCGTGCCGTGAGCAGAAGGTCGAAATGTTACTTCACACACCACGGCGGCGGTGCAGATGTTACAGTACGGGTACGTGTTTCCCCGGGTTCTTCGCATACAGCAGCACAAGGATGGACTGGGCAGGGTGTAAAAAAGGGGCATCTCTTGAACGGGAAGAGGGGCGGGGAGGGGGCTGATGGGAGAGGAGGGGAAACAAAAAACACATCATGCTTCTTATGAATGAAGGCACCAGCCAGTGTGGGGACGCAATGTGGTGAGTGACCTACAATTTCCTTTCCACACTCGCATCCACACCCTCCAATCCTCCGCATCCGTCCAATCGGATGTCCTTCTTGGATCAATTTTTTAGCCCCTAAACCCCTTCGCCATCCGGTACCTTCCCATCTGGGAAGGAACGTTCCGTTCGAGGCACGTTCGCTTCTGCTACTGGTGCTGCGGTGGTCATAAATGACGATGAATGATGTTATGGTGCGCGCGAAAATTGGTCCACACATTCGTCCAAATGGGGCGAGTGAGAGTGTAGCACACACACACACAGACGTACAAACACACACGCACAAACACCAGCACGAGACGGTCATCAATTCGGGCTCTAGCGGATATCCGTTGCGTACTGGAGAGGATGTTGCTTTTTGCACCGGACCACATTTGGGTTCCACTTGCCTGCCACTGTGTAAGAATTTTCCCTTTTTTTTTTTGGAAGATTATTTTCACGTACACAAGCAAAGGTGGTGTGTATGGTTGTATTCTTACAGTGGTTGAAATCTATCTGTTAATGGGGTAGATGTACTAGGTCAACGGGAACGTGGTCGGCCGACGGAAATCCAAATCCGTCCAACCCAACCGATGCGCACCGTAGCCTTTTCTGTTTCTTTACCAGCTACACTAACACACACGCACACACAGATAATCATGCACACTTCAGCTTCCAGCAAAACCCAGTAAAGCTCTGTGTGGATGGGCATTCATCTCCCACGCGCGTTACCTACCGCAAAAAAAAATAACAAAAAAAAAAGAATCGGTCCACCACAAGAGCGGAAGGAGAATATGAAAACTGGCCAATCACTGACGACGTTGCACTGCTTGACACACCGGCCGAAACACCCACCCGGACACCGCGGACAACCAGGGCCCAGCCTGCGCCCAGGCCGTTGCTGCTAAGCCTCCGCTCCTGCGGCACCAGTAGCAGCAGCTGCTCCCGTCGAGCGGTCTCGGGGAAGACCTTTTTCCTTCAAGTTTCCCGCAGGATGAATCGACTGCCATCCATCACCTCTACTACCCCACTGGCCTTTAAACACACGCACACACACACACACACACACTACTAAATGCACGCACAATAGACTTAGTAAATCCTTCCTCTTTGTTTTTCGTTGCTTTTATTCCGTGGAACACCAGCAGCAATGGAAATGTGAACGGGACACGGGACTGTTTAATAGAATTTCCTGCACCGATGTCACACTACAATCGAGCCACGGCCACTCTAACCACCGCCACCATCACCACCACCACCGACCAGCAACGGTGTTAGTACCGCACCGATGTAGATGAATGAACAACGAGGACAACTCCGGATAGACCACCAGCACACCAGTAGGGGACGGTTTGTCGTACGCTCGTTGCATTCCCGAACCAAACTGCGGATCCGTCACGAAACGCTACGTATACGCTAGGCAGACGAATTTTGGGACACAATTCTCTCGCTCTCGTTCGTTTGCACTCTCTCCATCTCTCCAATAATCGTACCGCTCCCGGAAAATGTGGAATTTTTGGCTCCTGGCGTATACAAGCAGGGAGCAAATTTGAAAAAAAGGGTAAGATAACTGGTGCGTTACGTGCGTCGTCCTGAGATGCGATGATATTTTAGGCTGTCCATGCGGTGCACATGCGTATAACGTCCTGTAACGTTCTTCGGGACCGATGGCATAACGTGACCGCTTGTAAGTTGTGTAGTGAAACAGGATTTAAATGGTCCGTTACTAGTGAACCGGTTATTAATGTTAGTGGACATACTTTCCTTTACTTTGGGGAAATACCCATATTTTGAAGATTCTTTACGGATGATAACTGTGTAATTATCAAACGAAATTGTGATAAGGCCGACTTGCACAGCCTTCCGTCTCCAGTCGGCGTAATCTGTGCCCGTCTAGAGAAAATCGCCTTTAGTTAAACTTGCTCCGATTCGCCGTTACATGTTCGTTGTCTTCCCGCAAATTGAAATCTCTCGTTATAAAATGTACCTTGAAACGCTTGCACTTTAGATGTTCTTAACTTCTAGATATTCGTTCGGAAGGAAGTTGAGAGGACAGTTCACAGGATGTTCACATAAATTACGCTAATACGTGTATGCAACCAACCAGGCACTTTCTCGTATATTCAACAGCTTTATACGGACATTGCCCCAACACAAACAAGTATCCAACCAACCAAGTCCCTTACAGATTGGTACCGTAAAGATTGACGAGCCGATTTTTGTATCGCTTCGAGATGTCCTTTTCAATCTGTCCCTGGAGCGTTTTCGTCTGCTCGACGATTTTGGCCTGCGTTGGCTTTAGCTCCACACTTTGCTGCTTAAAGCTGACCGATTTTTCCTTCTTCATCTTTGCCGTTTCCTTCATCTTCTCGATGGATGATAGTTTTTGCTTCACGTTGGATGTCAGTATGTCCACGTACCTGCAGGAAGGGAAAATGATAGGAAAAGCGATAACTTTCATTGCGATATCTTTGTTACGGGGTTTGCAGCACAGCAACTTACACTGGGGAATGTTTAATCTGAAGCAGATGTTGCATTAGCTCATCCGTTACGCCCGTGTAAACGACTTCCACCTCAGCTAGCATGCCCGCCACAGACTTTTCGTCATGGGCGGCAAAGTTGTCCATCATCGTGAACGATAGCATTTGTGCTTTATCTGCGCTTCCGAGCTGATGGAGCCGCATCTTCAGGAATGATTGCAGCTCCAGCAGATCGTTGATGAACCGATCGCGGTACTGTTGTGCGTCCAGCACGGTATACGCTTCTTCGCCCTTGGCAACGCCACCCAAATTACCGTCTCCTTCCACCACGATACCGCTCTCTTCGAGTGAAATATTAAAATCGATTACATTTTCATCAGCGGCAGCAACCGGTTCGATCCCATCCGCCGCAGCACCCCAATCGATGTCACCGACCTCCAGCTCAACAGGGGCATCTAAATCTAACGCGTTACCGTCCCCAAAATCGATTGCTCCACCATCGTCTCCGAAATCAATCTTGCCATCCTCTGGCGCATCGGCCTGTGCCGTGACAAACTTTACCGGTGGCTCTTCCATCGCTAACGGTGGCTCACCGTACACAAACTCGTACACCGTAGTGTTGCCCTTGGTGAGCACGTGCTTTAGCAGGGATAAACATTCGGCATCCGACACAAATGTTGCGTACAGTTCTACCGTTTTCTTCAGCGGTGTTACCGAACTGGCAACTTTAGCGAGCATCCCTGGCAGATCGTTAAATACTTTNTGCCATCCTCTGGCGCATCGGCCTGTGCCGTGACAAACTTTACCGGTGGCTCTTCCATCGCTAACGGTGGCTCACCGTACACAAACTCGTACACCGTAGTGTTGCCCTTGGTGAGCACGTGCTTTAGCAGGGATAAACATTCGGCATCCGACACAAATGTTGCGTACAGTTCTACCGTTTTCTTCAGCGGTGTTACCGAACTGGCAACTTTAGCGAGCATCCCTGGCAGATCGTTAAATACTTTGTCCACCAACTCCTGGCGCAGGTTTTGTCCGGAAACGCCCAAATGTTTGCACATATGTTGATACTCCGCAAGTACCACCTTCTCGGAGCGTTCTAAATCTTCAACCTTCTTTTCTGCCTCTTCGCTCAGCTGCTCAAGGTGCTTGATCTGCTTGCGAATGCCGGGAATTTCGTAGCTAATGTTGCGCACCAATATTTGAGCCGCTTCCGCAAGGTACAAGTTGTCCTTTTCGTACATCTTCACAATCTCTTGCCAATCCTTCATTCGCTGGCTGCCGTACCGGCCGAACACGTTTTTCGAATCAGCTTCGGTAGTTTTCAGGATGTCCACGATGCGCAGGCAGTGGAAATAGTTGATATCTGGCGGAGGCGAGAGTGGGAGAGTGATGGAAGGAATGAAAAATTATCACAGACAATAGAGTCGGCGAAGGGTGAAAACGTACGTGCTCCGGAGAGGAGTTGCAACAGCTCATCGTGAGCTGGCATGTCCGTGATTGCATTGCTGATTTTGTTGCGAATGTTGCGTATATGAAGGTGCCAGTTTTTATCAACAATTCGTCGCGATATCAACCAGTCCAGCAACTTTCCGGCGGCGATGTCGATCGGAATATCTGCTTCCTATGGATAGAGCACGCACTCTGTTAACGTAACATGATTTATTAACTACAATTTCTAAGGACTTACATTCATCGTTTAGCGGGTGCACTTTTCAGACAAGTTCGGACGAATCGGTGAAAGGGACATGTATGCAAAAGCAAAACAAAGTTTCCACGTATTCCACCAAAGCGCACATAAGTCAGGTCAGTCAGTCTTGACAGCTCGGTTGTATTGTTTTGCAGGGCTACACCGAATCGCAATTTTACAATCAACGGTTTTAAAAATTGTGTAAAATCGTTTGTATAAGCACATTTATAACATCAATTGTCATCCTTTGTTGTGGGTATAACGTCTTTTGATTAATTACTTTCCATAGTTTATAAAACATAGCTGAAGGTCTCTTCGCGTGTTTTAAGAATATTATTTGTAAAACAGAGAAATGTGTGCTTTATCAACCTTGACTGTGTAAGCTGTGTAATCATGCATTCATGATGTTTACACTTGTTTGCAGTTTGACAATAGAAGCCGGGAAACGGGTGTAAACAAATCCATTCTAAGCAGAGCAAGTATACGTTCATAATCGTTATTGTGTTGAATTTTATCCATTTCTTATAATGGCAAACGATAAGCGCACCGTGTACGTGGGTGGTCTTTCGGAGGAAGTGACGGAAAAGCTAATTACCGACGCATTCATCCCGTTCGGCGATCTGGTAGACATACAGATGCCGATCGATTACGAATCACAGAAGCACCGTGGATTCGCTTTTATTGAGTTCGAAAATGCGGAAGATGCGGCAGCTGCCGTGGACAATATGAACGATTCGGAACTGTGTGGACGTACGATACGTGTTAACACGGCCAAACCACAGCGCATCAAGGAAGGCAGTAACAGACCGGTATGGGCGGACGATAACTGGCTGCAGAAACATGCGGGAGCAACGCTTAAGAATAACGGTGCCAACAATGGAGAACAACAGATGGATACCGATTCGGGCGAGGTACAACCCACCGAACCGAAGGCAGCGGAAGAAAAGAAACGCAATCCGCAGGTTTACTTCGACATTCGGATAGGGAACAACGATGTGGGACGCATCATTATGGTGCTGCGCGCGGACGTGGTACCGAAAACGGTGGAAAATTTCCGTGCACTCTGTACCGGCGAACAGGGCTTCGGATACAAAGGATCTACGTTTCATCGCATCATACCGGAATTTGTAAGTGAACAATCCCAACTGCTATTGTACAAAAGTTCTTCAATAACTGTTATGTATGTTTGCTTCCAATTTTAGATGTGCCAGGGAGGTGACTTCACCGCCAACAATGGATCGGGAGGAAAATCAATCTATGGAAAAAAGTTTGCAGATGAAAATTTCACCCTCAAGCATACCGGTTTCGGTGTACTTTCGATGGCAAATTCTGGCCCAAATACGAACGGTTCACAGTTTTTTATCTGCACAGAAAAGTAAGTTCATCGTGTAGAGCGACAATGGAAGGGTATGGTGCAATCATTAATGTATGTTTTCTTTTGATCATTTCAATTTTAGAACTGATTGGCTGGATGGAAAACATGTCGTGTTTGGCAACGTTATAAGCGGCGCGGATGTGGTACGAAAGATGGAACGCTGTGGATCGAAGGGCGGAAGAGTGCAACAGAAGGTAACAATTGTTGCTTGTGGTGAGGTAAAGGGTTAGTTCACGGTTAGTAACGCGATTCGTACAATAAACCTATGCTTATTTTAGTGTAATTCAAATACAAGAACTACGATTCATCCGAATATTGCTGTTTAGAAAAGTATTACATCAGCTTAAGTAAAGTTTCTGATAATGGTTTTCTATTAGGAGAATATTTTATAAACTAAAACAATCAATCAGCAGCATAATGAATGGAAATGTTAATAGCGCGGAAGATGCAGGAGAAAAAAATCTTTCCTTCATAGACCACAGTACATATGCGTTTGTCTGGATTGCAAATGTCAGACATCCGAACATGACATTCATCATCGACACAACCTGATTTGTGTGAAGTTGTCATTTCAGTACGTAACGTCAAACGCACCAAAAGTGTATTCCGTAGAAATCTCTCATTATTGTGATGAATTTTGTGCGTGTAACTTAGCTGCGTCGCGCGATGGTAGAATATCGTATCGCGGCCTGAGCTTGAATGGACCATCCTTTGGCAAATGGTTTTAATTTCGGAATCCTTGCGAGGGTGTTAACGTTGACGAGCAACGTTGTGGTTATTGGTGGAGCAGCGGATTTTTGTTGTTGTTTACAAAGTGCAACGTTTCGATTCGCGTACACACACGCAGTGTATGAATCGCATATCGTACCTATTTGTGCATTCTGCTCAAAATTGTGCGTAAATATCACGGTAAATGAAAATAGTGTCACTTTTAGTGGAAAAGTGTAGAAAAGTGTATAAGTTCTTTGTAGCTTCGCTCTGCATCGTCTGCTCTGCAGCAGTAGTGGAGTAGTGTCGAGAGGGCCTGGTAGTGACACCTGGTGTAGTGTTGTTGTGGGTCAGAGCGGAAGGGTGTTGCCTTTCCTATCGCCTAGTGTGCGTGGTATGGTGCTGCAGCATTCGCTGCAGTGAAGCGCTCGCAGTGCGGGAAAAGTCATGGTGCAGAAAGAAAGCTTAAGAAACGGGGTCATACTTCACAACGGCTGCCACACTATCGGTGCACTGCGGAAGCTGTGAAAAGCGGGCAGCCAGCTAGTAAAGAGAGTGCCCAAAAAAAGTGCCTACTCTGGCGTGTTTAGTTAAGGCTCTAGGAGAGATAAGGTGCTGGATGCGAGTGGAAAAGTCACTGGTAGAACGCATTGGCCGGGATAGTTAGACCCGTGGCAGCGAGTAGCTTGGTAAAGCTGGCTCGCCCATCGTAGAGCCGGTGCTGGTCGCAAACTCATGGAGAAAGTTGCCGTCTTGGCGGGTCACGCAAACAGCACGAGCAGCAGCAGTAGCCGAGCCGCGCGGGAAAGGATGTCGCGTCGTAAAAATCTTGCCGGCCTGTGTGCTGCCACCGTCGTGTGCATTCTGCTGCTGTACGCCAGCCAGCGGTACACCTCGAACAGTTACGGCACGGAGTACTTCCGGCCGCGAGAACGTCCGGTCAATCTGCGAATGCTCAACTCCCACAAGTACTACGGGTAAGCAAAGAATCCAACCAAAAGATGAAGCAGGATCGTCTATGTCAAGCATTCCTGCGTCTTTGTTTTTTGATGCATCAAGTCACCTGTGACCGCTTGCCGGAAGTGTATGCAGAAGAAGTGAAAGCAAGCAAAAACTAAGGCATGTGGCACGCTGAAACGCGATTTCGCGTAACATTTTGTGAATTCGCTCCGAGCGAAAATTCCAATGCCAAAAGCTGCCGATGGAATGTTTTTTTTGTAGCGATGCCGGATCGTATATGGGATCACACAAAGTAAAGAAAAAAAAATGTCTGCCTCCAATGATACTTACCTATTGTTTCTTTTGTAAAGCGTGCTTATAATTGCATTTTTTTATGATCTGCGTAGGCTTGTTATATCCTCCTCGTTTGAGAAACTTTTGACATTCTTAAAAAAATTCCATAGCAACCAGATTCGCGGCTATAGCAACGGAATTTAGCAAAAGGTAGCTTGCGGTATTGAAATGCTTTATCTTTGGTTGCGTAAAACTTCACTGTTAATTAAAGCAACAGAAGAAATAATACATGAAAAGAACTTGTGAAGCATATAAAACTATTGTGAAATATTTATCCTGTAGGTAGAACTGACAACAGAAGAAAAAAAACCTTTCATAGTAAAATGATAAGAAGTGTATCAGCCAGTTACCTAACGATAAGCTAAATTTACAGCTTTTTATTATGTTAATTAAATTAAATTCAATACTTAAGCAACGTTACATAATCTCATTACCCAACTCATTTCCTGCTGTAGGAAAGCTTGTCCCTTATTCCAAAAGTGATAGCCGCACCGAAACGACTTTCATTTCTTATTCCTTATGTACGTACTTTTGAATATATCCCTTCAGTTTTTGGTTCAGTTCTACATTCACCTTATCACCTGTATGGCATATTTAAACGCGTTTTTTTTTTTGGGAAGCATTATACCCGGTCATGCATATAAAACAAAAATGAAATTCTCGCCCCGTTGCACAATTATCGTCAAAAACGGTTCGTTGACAATACGTTCCAGTCGGTCCCAATCCCTACGGCTGCGTAGACGGTATAATTGCGATAAAACTGCATTGTTTTAACGCATGTAAACATTTACGCTTCTTAACGTTCATTTACGTGTGCCAAAGATGACGCACACATTGTTATAATTGTCGAAAAAGGAAAGACAATGGCCAAAACATGTTCGCCTGTGCAATCGGTATACGTACTATCGCACCCACCCCCGGAGCAACTCCCGGAGTCCATTGGCCTGTGTCTGCACAGCCAGACAGACACGATGGAAGCGTGATACGATACAATTGGTGCAAGCAGATACTGCGTGGGAGCTGTGCGGCTTACTGCACTTTCGCAGCAAACAGTGGCTGCGGTTAGAAGAACGTGGCAGTAACGAATTGTTTCGCTTGCTTTTGTCTCACGCGCCTGGATGGGTAAAATGGTTTTGTTTCTAAACGTGCAAAAATTATTATTCATTGTTGGCTTAGCTGGAGTGAAGTGTGCGTCACCTCCACTCGGTACTGCTCGGTTGTCGTACTTATCGTCTACTCTTTCGCTTTTCATTGTAGGTCACGATCGTACGGTGGAGCTGCTGGAGGAGGAGGAGGAGGAGGTGGTGGTGGAGGAGGAGGAACCTCGTACGATACGTACCCACCGATGCCAACCGCTCACAATTCCACCATCACCGTGGACGATGTGTTAAGCTATCAGCGGGCGCTGATAGCGGCCGAATGTACCGACAGTTCCTACGGCGAGCGCAAGCTTCCGGACGGGTTGACGCTCGAAACGGGCGGCAAACCGACGCGCAGCCTCATCGTCACTACCTGGCGCTCCGGTTCCACGTTCCTCGGTGACATTTTGAATGCGCTGCCCGGCAACTACTACCACTACGAGCCGCTGCTCGACTTCGACATAGTGCAGATCCGCGGCCCACCCAACGATAGTGTCGCGCTGCACAATCTGCGCCATTTGCTGCACTGCGACTACACCGAGATGGAGAACTACCTCGAGTTTGGCCGTACGCACAACTATCTCTTCAGCCACAACACCCGGCTGTGGCAGCAGTGCGTACGGTTTCCCCAGTATTGCTACGAGCCACGATTTCTCGGACCGTTCTGTCGGTTGTTTCCCCGCCAAAGCATGAAGGTGGTACGGTTGCGGGCCGCACTCGTGACACCATTGCTCGAGGATGAAAGGTAAGGGCGATTGCATTCGGTAGAAGCGGGCCAGAACGATATTTATTGATGCGCGGGTCAGTATCCGGCAATACGTTGAATCGATTTTTTTTTGCATCACCTAGTTTTTAGCGCTTTTTTAAGCAATAGTTGCGCTTTGGTTCTGAATTGTGACTGGAATTACCGCACGATCGATGATGCAGAGAGAAGAAATAAAGGGGTAAATAAATGTGAATTCCCCCCTTTTTTTCCCTTCCACCAAATATATTCAAATCACGCTTTCGCCGGCTAAAAACATAATATGCTGCTGAATGTGAGCGTTTTTTCCCAGGGCGAAAGTGCAAAAAAAAAAAAAATACAGGCATTTGGGGGTGCCTCGCGTATTTGTGCCACATCTGCTTTTATGGCCCCATACCATACCATATTCCTTTACCGAAAGGTGTTCTTTTAGGGATAAAGTTTTGTTAAATAATTCTCACGATTCACGGTTCATAAGTGCAACTAAAATGGGAAAATGTGTCCCAAAAAAGTGTCCATATCCATCTCCGACATCGATCGACGCAACGAAAACGACATCTCGGTTAACCGGTTTATGTTTTGGAATCGTTTATTTCATTTCCTTTTATCTTTCAATGATTACGAAAACAAAACCAAAACAAAATGCGGCTGGTTTACACTCTCTCTTTCGTTCGATACGACACTTTCAGTCTGATTGGCCCCGGCCGAAGTTCATTGGAGAGAGCGGGGAGAGGTTTCTTTTTGCATAAAATTAACATATCGCAACATGTTTTTCTTTAAAGTAGCGGCGCGGTTAGGTGAAAGGTAGAACGTTTACGGTTATTAAAACGACGGTGGAAGATATGTTTTGTTTAATGAAATACGGGACACGCATTTTAATGATTTCATCTGTTTTGTAATGTGTTTTTTTTGGGAAGCTTTTCTCGCGCTTTTCTTTTGCACGTTCACATGACGCAAATGAAATGTTGGTTTTTCGTTTTTATGTTCGTATTAGTTTAATGAATGTTGATGGAGTTTTACTAATTGATAATATAAATTTAACTATAGACAAAAATATTTCTGTAACCTGTATTATCAATCTTTATTTGAAGTAAAAATTCAATTAACATGATCAATTTAGTATAGCGAACAAAGCACTATTAATGATCAACAAATGTGGTCCAAAAATTGTGATTGCATACCTTTAGGGGACACTAATCCCATAAACACAACTGGGTAAAATAAGGTCGCAGGAATTAACGAACTTATGCCACATTGTTTCATTTAAATCACTTTATTGAAGCGATTTCCCATCACTTGATATCTTCTGGCGTTGTTTTGTGCGCTGCCAAGTGACACGCTGGCAACTTCTACGTCGCCTACCATGGGAATGTATGCGCAACCCCGTCGACAATCTCTTCGGCTTAGTAAGTGACCACTGGGCATGTGTTACTCTTTTTGCTTTGTTTTTGGTTTCCATTCCTTTGGGTCCTACTTGGCCCGTCACGCTTGGGTTCGCAACGCGCCGTGAAGCGCAACCCGTACGGTAACGGTTCTGGAAACCTGTTAAAGAAATTTAATCCTGACCTAACTATCATTTCCGCAGGCTTCTTACACAGGCGGCTTGGTCTGTATGCTACTGTGCTGGCTTTCCCCGGTGCTGGCCAGTTCCATGCTGGAGTCGAATTCGAAGAATGAAGGAAAAATGATGCATTTTACATGGTTCGAGAAAATGAGGACCGCGCTTTGCGGTCACAATTCATAAGACCGTGTCGAACTCGGTTTGTACTGAACCTGGTTAGGAAGGAAATGAAATATTGGAATTGATTGTGGAACTGTAAGAATACGCTACAGTTAGTTAGAATTAAGCAAAAACCGCCGAGGAGCCGTTTTATTGGCTGACTTTGAATTTTTAATGTACACCATGCGGAAGCGTTTAGCCACGTACGTAATGATTGATATTCCCATGGTTTTAACCTGCAGGTCAACTTTGGATTTGTTTGCTTCGTTTTATCTTCTTAGAAGAAGCGAAAAACTCGAATGTATGCGTACGAAACCTCCAACTCGCCTACGGAATTAGCAAACAAGAGAAAGTACCATGTGTGAAGGACTAACCAACTCTTCATTGTAGCCCTCGGCAGAAGATAAGTTTGGTGGCGTACTTCCTTAACCCACAAACCCCGTTTTGGTTTTACATATTGCACTTTAGTAAAACAAAAAAAAAAACAGTTTACAAGTTTTCGCAGAAACATAGCGCCAATGTGTGAATGGACTGTGCCTTGCGGACAGTTTGGCATTGACTTCGGGTTGATTAAAACGACGACGGATCCAAACAACGTACCACCAGAACCGGTTAATGTTTAACCCCGTGGACCCCGTCGTTGAACACGTTGGCGCATCATCCCTCCATCTCATGCGTGTGTGTGTGTGAGTGCGTTTTGTGTGTTGCGTACAGCATGAGTGTATGGGCAACATGTGAAGCACAGGTTATAGAAATTAATCGACTATAGCATGAAGCTTTACGATCCGTGCGTGTCGTCCACGGTCGGATCAAATATGCGCATCATTTTAAAGCCAGGGTTCGATAAACTTAGATATAGTTGGGGGATAATGTAATCCTAACATATGGGGTTGTAATATTAATAATTCATTATTATTGAACAGTTTTTTTTTTTTTATTTATGTTAGAACGGAACAGGCCGTATTAGACTAATTTTACCACGTAGCAGGCTAGTCAGACCATGCTACGGGGGGACGGTCCGAATGGGATTTGAACCCGGTCCGGTCGTGTTAGGGACTAGCGCCGTTGTCAAATACACCACCGGGCCGCCCCATTATTGAACAGTTACAATTGATTTTTTTGTGTGTGCGCAATGTGTTAATTTAAGCATTTATGAGCTTTTTGTATTATGAAAAAGCATTTAACGATATTTTAAATTTCGTTTACTATTGAATCTAGGATTTTGTGTACGGGAAGGCAATTTTTGTCCAATTTTTCCTAACGAACTCCACACCCCGGACATTGTCGACTTGTTCCCCTTTGCTTGAAACCCTCATCACGTACATGCTTGCCATTAAACGGAAGGCACTGTTGACGTAGGCCGCAGTGAACGTAACGTGATGAAGCATCTGCTTGGAAGTAAAAACTCCGCCTGGTGAGTCTTCTCCCTTGCGCCAAGTTAATCGTTTTGCTGCTGAGTAATCTTGCACTGCTACGATCTGCTGTATGGTGCCCCAGTTGCGAATGAGATCACCAGCATCGCCCGTTCCCGGTCGGTCCGAGATACGGATCGTGATCGCGCCCACCACACAGGAATCTTCTGCTCGAATCATGCCCGCCCGACATGTAGAACGACTTGGCGTACGACTTTGCTCGATGTGCCAAGTGCCTAGCTAAGAATGGAGCGAAAACCTACGCAGGTCCCCCTCCCCCCACCCGGGGGTTGATGATCGCCGTCATTCACATTCTTTATAGTAATTGTTACCGATCGGCGGGACTGCGATCTGCGGAACTGCACATCGGTGTTGGGTGTGGCTGTAAGTACAGTACTTGCATACTTGAACGCGGTACACGGCACAGATGGTAGGGTGGTCGTTACTGAAGTAATTAAGCTAGAAGACGGATTAATATCGAAGAGCTAGCGGAGAGCAACTGGCGAAGGATAAGTAGCCCATCGTAACCGTTCGTTAGCGGAAAGCGTCATCTTGGCGATGCTTGGCAGACACCGACGGTTGTTGCTGAATGTACCGTTCATCATACTCAAAATAAAAATAAAATAAAAAAACCCCCCCCAAAAGATATCATTGTTTTGTCGATAGTGGTGGGCATGTAGCGCACATAAAATCAGTCTAACGGTTTGCTTCGTTTTAGCTTTAGCCACACAAAACCCAACCTCCGTTAAGCGAAACCTCCGTAAGCCACAAGCAGGGCGCAACCTGACAAAGAATCGAAAATCGGTACGAGGTTCGTTTAGGAAGACTTCATTTCTTTATATTAACTCCGGTTTAAGCGATTGTTGCGCAAAAATGTACACCGCTTTCACCGGCACCTGCAACACAAACACCCATTTGTGCAAGCTATTTATAGAGGGCAGTACCGTTTTTCGGGCGGCAAAGAAATGCATCATTTCCGGAGTGATTTGTTGTTGTTGTTTCCTTTTTATATAGATATATTTCATTTTTCCCTCGTGCCCTCAATAAGACTGTTGTGTGTTGAAAATAGTTTTGATGTGTTGTGACACAAACGGTGGCTTTACGGAAGAAATGAGTGAAATGCGTGAAATTCAAACGAACGAATAGTGTCATCCAATGTACAACTGTCGCTCTAACGTTGTAGAAACAAGCGTTTAGTTAGAAAAAATATGTAAAACAAGTTTTTGTTTGTTCGATGTTAAGGGCAATTGTCACAAAACTACCTCCTTGAACTTGTACTGTGTGTGAAGTTTCGGAAAGATTGCATATTGATTAAACATGACCATTTGTCCTTGCAAAAGAAAGAAGTTGCCCTTGCGAACTCTAGTCATCGTGTGTAATGTTTATAAAGTTATATACAAGAAGATAAACCGTGCATTGATATAATTTGCATTGGGATTCTCGTAACTAGCGCCTGCAAATATGCAATCGTATTTTTTTTGTTGTTTCCTTATGTTTATATCTCATGTTGATATAATTGGTTGTTTTTATTTTAAAATGCAAAATATTACATTCTTGAGACATGAAGTTATACATCTTATTAAAGTTAAAGTGTTTTAAAATAATTATTATCCTAATTTCTTCATCGAATGTATCTCTTCAATGTTCTAACCTTCATCCAGGATGTACCTATCACAAACCATGCCATCATAAACGTGACCACCACAACACACAAAAGAAAACAAGAGCTAAAAGCATAAGTAATGCTTAGCCAACGGTTCCCCCCCACCTGGCCCGGAACCTAAAATTAGGTTCCAAAACAATGAAGGTGGCTCGGTTTGATGGCTTCGAAAATCAATAACGATCGGACAAACGGTTTGTCCGGCAGTCGAAACGGACACACACACTAAGCACGACAGCAGCAGTGCATTTGATTTGTCCGTAAATCAAATCGTCCCGCTACCCTAAGTGCCCCTAATGCTTCGGGGAATTTGGGAGGACTTGGACAGAGCGTGTCCAAGCGGGTGCCGCCGGGTGACCGTGTTCTTCAGCTTCAGTTTCCAACCCAAGCGAGCTTGAGAACAAATTGCGTTATTGCGGCCAGGTTAGGAAAAGGTGGTTTGGGTGGGTTTGGGAGGTGTTGCGACTCGTCAGCACTTCTTGCCACTTGGCCGGTATGGCCGGTTCGTCGATGGTTATCCACCCAACCGTCGCGGTAAGGTAGGCTTAAGGGTGGATTATTGATTACGGTTCGATGAAGTTATTTGATTTTGGAAGTGGAAGTGAAGCAGAAATACAGAAAACAATTGGCATGTTAGTGCCATTAGAAGTGGTCGAAAGTATTGGTGGTCAGTAATAAAGGCATGTTGTTTTCCATTATTTTGATCAATTTGGGACACATAATTGGACCCTCCAAAGGTGAGTCCCGTGCTCGATAACTCTACCGAACTGAAGGGAATGTGTGCAGTCGAGAGAGAGAGAGAGAGAAAGATCGAATTGTCGTCGCCCAATGCACGCACCATGTTCCGGACACGGTTCGCTAATGGATTTACGTTTTTGTTGCGGTGTGTGTCAAGTGTTGGAATTTCTTACGCCACAGCGAGCTTTTTTGGAATTTTTCGGACATTGGCACGAGACAACCTTCGGGTCTGTACTACCTCGGGGTGGGCAACCGAACTGGGTGGGATGGGACAAAATTGCAAAGTGTGTCTACTAAGCACACGAGCTCGACTATCGAGTGAGCAGACCTCTACAGATAGCAGGGTGAGGGTTTTAGTGTGCGATGCCCTTGACATTATTCGGAACCGCACGGTGGTAGCTCGAGGCTCAAAACCATCACTTAATCGAGCCCGTTTGTGTCTACCGCTGGGATAGGACTGGGCTTTTGGATGAAGTCGAAACAACGAAACGTTGCAAGTTGTGTGAAGATCCATCTTCCCCCGCAAAGATAATAGCACCACCGGGCGGGTGGTCGGGCCCTTATTAGAAGGGCATCCGATGGATATCAATTAGTGTCAATCAGAACAGATCGATCAATAATCTGTGTGCAATTATTTGTGATTGTGATAGAACAAAAAAAAAAACACACACCTACATCTACGGCACTGGGTCATTTGTGGAGGAACTGAAATTGGAAGATTAGCTCATTTAGATGTATTACTGTTTCATTGCGTGTAATAAATAATTCTTAACAGACTGATTGCCAGATTGCTTGTCCCATTGCCCTATTTTGTGCTTGTTTTTTTTCCAGTTAATGTTTTGTTTGAATAAAAACCAACCACACTCGTTGTTGGATTGTCCCCGGAAGCCAGGTAAAGGTACAAAATCAATTTTATGGCGAGTAGCGATGCTTACAGCCATCATTAGCATAATAAGAAAGCTGGAAAAGAAAACGACTGATAGCTTAAATCTAGTCAAACCATTTATCACGGGAGTAATTCATCAATGTCACAAACCAATTAGCAATTATTAATGACACTCCGCTTAAAATTTAAACTAAACGCTTATTGAAACTTTGAAGAGGCAATCAGTGTCAATGTCCCATTCCCACACTTCGAACGTGGGATCGAGCTCCCCACTTTGGGTTAAGTTAGGGTATGATCTAGTATTAGTGTAATCAAACTTACTTGAAGTATGGTTATTAATTAATTAAAAATTTAAACAAAATTATTGTAATCTACATACTTTTGTTTTGTTCAATGCCTGTAACTACAGTTTAAAGTATTCATATTTGAATAAAGTGGTTTATTTTGATGTACTCACTCCGAACCGAAAATTTTGCACAACTTCGTTGCTAGCAGACTAAAAACTTTGACGCTCCCCATCACCACGTGTGGACGAATACGTAAAAAATTGTCCTCTTGTGTTCAATTTTCAATCTACTGAGCTCCTGTGTACCATTAAGGGCAACTTCTATGTCCCAGATTAAGCGTATGAACAAATAATTAGTCGTGGGATCAAATCGAATCTCTTTACTTGACTCTCGTGGCGAGAATGTGCTATCCAACTGTGTAGCAAACGTACCCGAACTGTAGTCAATTTGACCAGAAAGGTCAAATAGTAAGAATGAAGAAAAAAAAAACAAATTAGAAACCTTGAAATCTCTACTCCCCGTGGACACTTAGTAAAAGGTGACACTTAGTGACAGACCGAGCGCGATTGTGATGAAATCACTGAAGATGAAGCAGAAAGATGATAATTTAATTGGATACAGATACAAAAAGGCTAATGATTGTTTGTTTGTGAGTGGTTCCAGCAGTTCATTGTGTTCTTTTTATTGTCATGTTGTAGATCTACTGTTGGCATTTGTTGGACTAAAGGAAAAGTCTTATTAACACTAGTATCTGTTACAGAAATTAGTTAATTCGTATGATTTTTATTGTTAAAATCGGTTATCAATGGACATAAAATTCTTGGAGATGAATTTAATTGAAGCAGGAATGGAGTGATCATACTCTAACATATTAATAAAACTATACTAAATCCCGCTCAATCCATGCTCATTTGTAAAACAAGCCCACCTAATAGCGTCGGCTTGGGTAAGGTATATTCCTCTAGCACTCATTAAATTCATATCAAGAATCTGGCGTGTGTATGTGTCGTAACACTTTTGTGACCAATCACATCCCACTGGGACGCTCTGTGTTGGCATTGTCATGAGGTCGTGTCCGTTGCAGCTGGAAGCTTCGGTCCGGTACTGTTAACAAAGGCTAATTAATGTACCATTACCGGTGTATGCGGTGTTTAGCATTAATGTGCTGGTTGTGACGGTCCGTTTTTGACACCTGACAGTACCGGGTGCCCTGGAACTCGGTTGACGAATTGATGACCCACGGCGGCGGCGGCGGCAAACGCGGATGCAAACGATGTATGACGATTGCATTGTAATGATAGTGAATTTATGAAACATGTACCATCATCATGAACACCTGATGATAACAACGCAGTGTAGATCACTGTTGCACAGTGTTTTTCATGCCGTCCTTCTGCTTCTCTACCTATTTTCACAGCCTTAATGTACGTGTGGTGCTGCTGATACGCGATCCACGGGGGTCGATGCAGTCGCGAAAGCACCGTGTCTGGTGTCCGGGACGGCCCGATTGTGATGATCCGGGCACGGTCTGCAGCGATATGCAGCTGGACTATGAGGCGGCAATCGAGCTGAGCAAACGCTTTCCACGACGGTTTCGGTAAGTAGCTGGAAATGTGGTAGGGAGGTTGTACTGATTCTATCAAGTCTTTTATTTGCATTAAAAATCAATGTAATTGGTTTGCTACACTTGAAGAACTTATCCGCTTACAAGAGCACAAACAATTCTCAACACGCACCAAAAAAAAAAGGCACGCAACAAGTAGTGGTAGCTAATATTTACGCACCAACTGCTGTTCTGTTCCGCTACGCACTCAGCCTATCACTCTATCACGGTCAGGGTGGTGTGTGATAAAACTCGACGGAGAAGACTGTTTGCAATTCCCCATTCCGCCGTAGTGTAGGGCCAATTAAATGAACCATTAAATCACACACAGCAGAGCAGTGTTGTCCATGCTTTTCTCTGTACTTGTTGACTTGGCTCTAGCCCGTGCATTCACACTGCGGCAAATTCCATATGATAAGAGAAAACGTTTTGTGATACGTGCAAAAAGTGGAGAAATGTTTTGCTGGCCGAAGTAACAAGACCGGGTGAAAAAGTTTATGGCGTTCACATGTTTGCGAAGATGGAACAACAATCGGCATTAACGAGTCAGTTAGATGGGCACGGTGGGTAGGTTAAATAAATCACAATCCCGAAGCTGTTAAGCTTTATAGCATCCTGGTCACTATTACGCCATCTCAGATTCTCGATGCTTTCCCGGTGCAGGGATGGGCAACTGTTTTTTTTCGGAGAATAATACGAAATGACGAAGGAATAAGTAGAATTCGTGGAATTCGTGGATTAAGTAGAATTGTAAGCTCAATTAGAATGCATTCATGTACAAAGTAGCTGATCTTATCTTTTGTTTTCAAATATGCCTTAAGCATTTACGTAAACTTCTTCAGCATCACATCACATTCCAAAGTTAGTAAACAAAACTAATCCCGGACCTTCCGAGGCTGTGCACCGGTGGAATCGAAAGTTTTTGGCAAGCTTNACTGTTTTTTTTCGGAGAATAATACGAAATGACGAAGGAATAAGTAGAATTCGTGGAATTCGTGGATTAAGTAGAATTGTAAGCTCAATTAGAATGCATTCATGTACAAAGTAGCTGATCTTATCTTTTGTTTTCAAATATGCCTTAAGCATTTACGTAAACTTCTTCAGCATCACATCACATTCCAAAGTTAGTAAACAAAACTAATCCCGGACCTTCCGAGGCTGTGCACCGGTGGAATCGAAAGTTTTTGGCAAGCTTTCTACTAAACTACCCAATACGTGATTCCAATTAACAGGTGGATAGATTAGTCATTGCGCACGCGTAGAGTACGTTTGATGTTGAGCCATTCAAAAGCACCGAACATGCTTCGCAATAATGAAACGATCGATCGATCCTTTCGTTCAGCACTGGTCGCGATCGGTGCTGCACGATTTGCATGCGAATGTCTGCTGAGACTGGCAGCATGGTTCGTGTGTGTCACATACCCGACAGATTGATTATATGCCCTTGTGCAAGAGGAAAATTATAATGTGCGGCTTAGTTTGGTTCCCACCTGGCCAAGAAGAGTCTCAACGGACTTGCTGCTGCTGTTGAACCTTTCCCTTTTTCTTCGATTTGATGACAGCAATCAAAGTGCACCGTCCCCATCGATGAGACAGAGAGAGAGAGAGAGGGAGATGTTTTGTGGCGTGATGCTTAGGACAACTTCGTCACTTGGAATGCCACCAATCCGTCTAATAAAACTACTTCTACAAAAAAAAAGAAGAGACACAAACGCTCGATCACTAGCTTTTGGTGGCGCTCGGTGTGGCGATCATCAACGGCCAACGGCCCAAAAGTGAAAGGCAACAGAGGGAAAGGGGGTTGTGGTCAAAACGGAAACGGGGTTTTGTGTGGGCTCCATCGTTGGCGTAGGAAATATTTTTCCTCCTAATATTTTCTAATTATTTTGGCTACATCTCACCATCCCACCGGTGTTCGATCTCCCTTTCTGTTCGTTCCCATCCGGCGTCGATATCATTACCGCTGATGATGGTTCACTGACCAGATCTTCTGGGTTAGGTTAGCGAATCTCACGGCGCTTAGATAATGCATGTGTGTGGATGGGAAGGAAAGTATTTTATTAATGATTAAGTTTTTCTTATTATCCGTTTAGTAGTTTTTTTTCTCTTCTTTGCTGTTGTTTTACAAATTGATTCTAATTAATGATAAAGACTGCCATTTGTAGAGACTCGACTGTGAAAAAAGTCTCTTGTAGAATGTAGCGACGAACCGTTTTTTTTTTGGCGAATGAACTCTTCACAGCTGTAACCATCTGCAATTGCAAGTTAAAGCTGTTTTAAAGGATGCGAAAATAAACCAACTTCTAGTGTAAATTTATTCGAAGTAAATCAGTGATACGAGTAAATATTAATGTGCGATCGCTGTACGTAATTTGTTTTCCAAAATTAAGTTGATTATGCCATTATAGTGGCTTCTCGCTTGCCCAATTATGTCTAAAAAATTCAACGTGACTTTCTTATCAGCGTCAACTGATAAAACCTAAATCATGGAACCATTCTCTGGTGTGAAGATTAAATGAATAGCAAGAGAGCTTCCCATCCCCGGTTGGACATGTTTTTATTAATTTTGTTGAATGCCCTATATAAGAATCGATCGAACAGTTTAACTCCGGTGAAGATCGTTTCTCACCAGACGCCATTGCAACATTCTTGATCTTGAGTTGTCACTAGTAACTGAAAGGACTAGTAGAAGAGCCATGATTAACCTTGGTGGGACTGTGATAATATCCTATATTACGAGTGAGTTTATAACTTTTAATTCTCATTACGATTTTCAACGATTCTCTTGTCTCAAATAGCGTTGTGCGGTACGAAGACTTGTCGCTGAATCCGTACAAGATGACCAAAGAAATACTGCAGTTCTACGGGCTTCCCTACCATCCGGAGGTGAAAATGTTTCTCGATACGCACACCAAACAGGACGTCGGTGGCGTTAGTTCAACGTATCGCGATTCCAAATCGGCACCGTTTCACTGGACGAAGGATCTAACGTTCGATGAGGTAAGAAAACACTCGGTTCAGTGCAGCACCGACGATTTCATCATTCTAATCCGTTCCTTTACATTTGTAGGTAAAAATCATACAGGACAGCTGCGTGTCGGCCATGCGAAGCTGGGGCTATCGGAATGCAACCAGCGAACGGGAGCTGTACGACAACTTTAACCCACTGCTACCGTACAGTGTTACGTGAGATCGCTGTACCGTTCGGCGGGTTATCATGGCGCCACCGATAATCGAACCGATCTCTCGACAGTTCATCAGCCCGGGTTGGGAGGTCGGAGGTTTGGAATGCATTATCACGTGGAAAGTAATGCCAAACAATGCATATAAAAAAAAATGTACCATCTGTGATTAAAAACAAAAGAAAAACGGAAGAGAAGGAAAACAAGAAACAGCTCCGGTTCAGCGTGTTGTGGTCAATCGAGAAGATGCCAGAAAAGGGTGCGCCAGAAAAACAAGGGGTACGAAACGACGGCAAACCCGGGAGTGTTTCCGGCACCCATCGGTGAGTGATTGGTTTCATTGGTTTTTTTGCAGCCGGTTTAGCATAGTATGATAAGAAACGCGCGCTTGATTACAGCATAAGGACGAATAGGTTACGCTCTAGCGTGTATATGTTATAGTTTTGCGTAATGGCCGGCGTGGCATGTATTACGTTTTGCTTCTACTCTTCATCGATTCCCTCTTTCCTTCATGTATTCCTTCTTTTGAAAGACTGTAATTTCCTTTCGAATAATTGTTGTACAATGAAATAGTCCTAGTTCTGGAACTGTTTGATCCGAATTCATCCGTATCCAAATAGTACGCTGATAGTGTGCGACTCGCAACGGCAATAGAAGACAAATCGCTACACGCAAACGCGTAGAATATGTTCAACTCGAAACGCAAGCAAATGCATATGCGGACACGTAGTATTATGAAGAAAAAAAGAAGGAAGAGATCCGCTTAGTAGCATTATCACACAAAGCAAACACTCGTGCACGGTTCGTAAGGCAAACCGTGCTAGAATAGACCGGGAAGATGATCAGACGATGATGATGATGTAAAAGCGTAAGCCGGCCGTTTGTTGAGCTGAAGCAGCTCATTCACTTAGAGTGCCTTTTTTTGCTGTTTCACTACTGAAATTAACTAATGTTAGTACATTTAAAGAAAAAAAAAACGCAACATCATAATCATTCTATCTCACGTACACAAACACACATACACAATCACTCTCTTCAATCACTCAAATAGAGCTAGTATATATATATATATATTAGGTGTATAATCGAAGCGAATAGTATTGTCCTTCCGGTGACACATTCGTGATACTTTCTATCTTTCTATATCCCTCACTCCTTTTTCCCGTGGCGGCGTCTCACGCCTGGGTCGACCGAGTGTGTGTTCGCACGGTGTTTTGCAGATACTTAATGAATTTCCTGATGTAAATGGCCACTAATGGTAGTCGCAGTTAAACACACACCGACTCGTAGTTGCGTTCCTAATGCAAGACAAACATTTATTGCATATACAAGCAGAAGGTGTAGGCGTCCGCGGCAGAACAGCAGCAAGTTGAAGTTAATTCGAGAGTTTTGCATTTGGCTAGCGAGAGGTCTCTCTAAACATACGGCACTGCAATGTTTGTTGCATTCGCAGGTAAAGTGTAGAAACGTTTTGTTTTAGTAGTTTAAACTTACCAGCTAACGAACGAACCGCATTACTTTTTGTTTCACTATGGTCAACGTTTAGTTATTTATTGTTAAACAAATATGAAAAAGCAACGGAGAGAGCGAACGAGAGGGAAGATAGATAAAAAAAGAGTAAAAGTTCCCGAAATTCAAACCATATCCAAATGCAAAGTGTATGCTGCAAACACACACGTGCTGTGTGTTAATGCGACATCTTATCGAATGAGTAGGCTATGATTTTTGTTTGTTTTGTGACATTTAAACCATCTGTGAAACATGCGATTAATTGATACGGAAATGATTTTATGAATTTATTAACGTGTGTGTATGCGTGTGCGCGCATACGTACACGTAAAACAATGGTTCCTTTTGAAGGGTTTTGTTTTATTTCTAACCGATTCCCGTTCGTTTTTGTATTGCGTTAGATTGTATGAATAATAAAAACACACGACGTTTAAAAAAAATGGAATTGATATAGAAATAGATAAATCGGTAAAATTAATAATTAAGCAAAAGCGCTCATCTGCTCAAAATATGATTGACAAGAGAGAGAGAGAGAAAACGATCAAATAAAGCAAGGTTAAGTTAATTGTTTGTTTTCGTACATTGTGTTGTTTTATATGTTTGTTTATTAAATCTTTCTGATACAATCGCCTACTCCGATTGGAGCGATATTTGTATTGAATTGCTTACACTACACACCATAATGTGTACCACAGGGCGGTAAGGTGATTACTTTCGTCGTGGCTTCTTACCGCCTCCCTTGCCCCCTTTCCCCCCTTTGCCCGTGGGTTTCAACCGCTTCCGTACGCCATTAAACTGTTCCGTATCCTCCTCGCCAGAATCGTCCGCACCACGTTTGCCCGTTTTGCTTGCCTTCCGTTCCTCGATGTCTCGCTGCTCGATGCGTGCTGTCCGGTGGGCTTCAGCAACGCGCTCCTGCAGTGCCATCACCTCGTCCTGTTCACACTTGTACTCGGGTAGCTTTTTACCGAGCAGATGCTCGATGCGCTGGTACAGCTCCACGTCGTACTGCGTCACGAAGGTGATGGCTTGGCCGGCCCGGCCAGCGCGTGCGGTACGGCCCACCCGATGGATGTAGTCCTTGCTGTGCATCGGAATGTCCAGATTTAGCACGACGTCCACGTGCGGGATGTCGAGACCGCGGGAGGCAACGTCGGTGGAGATGAGAATTTGGCGGGCTTGTGATTTGAATTTATTTAGCGCCGCCATACGTTTGTTTTGCGTCATCTGACCGTGCAGTGGAACGGCTGCAAGTCCTAGGGCACGCAACATCAAAGCGGTGCGGACCGTGTTACTGCAGGTGCTGCAGAAAATCATGAAGCTATTCCCAGCCAGCTCGTTCAGCACGTGCACCAGATAGACGTTCTTGTAGCGGGCCGGTATGAACAGATAGTACTGCAGCAGTTTCTCCACCGTCTGGTATTTGCTCGACACTTCCACCTTGACCGGATCGCGCAGTGACGCACGTTCGAGCTTCTTCACCTTCTTCGTCATGGTGGCACTGAACAGATAGGTGCGCCGTTCGCGTGGCAATACTTTCAATATTTTGTTTACCTCCTCTTCGAAATCCATGTTAAGGATACGATCTGCCTCATCCATTACGAGGTATTTAATCGCCTTCAGATTGAACCCTTTCGTGTTCTCCAGATGATCCACCAATCGGCCCGGCGTAGCGATGATGATGTGCGGTTTACGGGCGAGCTGAATTGCCTGCGTCACCAGATCCATACCACCGACGATAACGCAACATTTGACACCGACCATCGCACCGAGTGCTTCGAACTGTTCCGATATTTGGTACGCAAGCTCACGTGTTGGCGTTAGAACAATGGCAAAATAGCGTTGCGGGTTGTCCAGGAGTGACTGCAGGATGGGTAATGCGAATGCACCCGTCTTGCCGGAACCCGTCTCAGCCAGTCCAATAATGTCCTTGCCCTGAAGTGCGAGTGGGATTGCTTCGCGCTGAATCTTTGACGGCGCTTTCCATTTGAGACCACGGCACGCTTGACACAGTGTATCCATCAGCCCCTAAAACGAAAACTCATACTTAGTACAAGGTGAAACACAAAACGACTGTAACGCACTAACCAAATCTTCCCACGTTTGTTTGCTGTCGGTACCATTTTCAGCTTGGCCACCATCATCGCTGCCGGAATCAGATCCATTCTCCTGCCCGTTGGACGAATCGTCGCCGTTCGCGGCAGCCTTTGCTGCCTCTTCCACATCGGACATATCATCACTTTCCGAACTAGACATGTCTTTAGGTAGATATTAAAGCTGGACAACAAGCGGAGAACGTATCACGCACGCCGGGAAACACCAGAAAGCACAGAAAACAACGTGCACTTGAATGGTAAACACGGGCAACCACTGTCAACGTGGTTCGATTGTTTATATTACCGACCTGAATTCTGTTGGTGTAGTCTGCTCGAAAGTGCTCGAAATGGACAAGCACAATGGTAAATCCCATAATGTTCCATGTTTTTTCATCTCCCGGTTTTGTTTTTACATCACTTTTAGAAGAAATTTAAATATTGTTTGATTAACGTAATGATGATATAAACCACATAACAACAACGGTCTTTCTATTCTCCATACTGTATCAGCAAACTGAATGTACTGCTGTGTGTGGATGTGTGAGCGCGTGTGTGATTCATCATTTGGCAGCCTGTGTTTACAAAAACACGTCGCATTTGACAGCGATAAGCTTTGACAAGGGAAAAAGCCAATGGCGGATTTTTTAGCTACCTTTGGCGGGACAACAACAGTGTGACAAGCATTCCGTTGTTCGTGGCGCGTTGTTCGCATTTGTTTGACCATTTCTAGTTCGTGGACTGCTGGCGAGCACCAGTTGAAACCACCTGTTTTACGGTAATTCGTTTCGTTTGATAATCCCTTGGTGCCACAATCCAAGCGCCCGTGTTTGGCCCCCGCCCGGGCTACAGTCCCATTTGGTGGAAAAGATTAGACGAAGAAGAAGGGTGTTCTGGCGCGCCGGATTGAATTGTTAGGACCCCGTATGCAAAGAACGATTACTCTAGTTACATGTTCCGTTTTTTTTTCTTCCAATCGACAGCAAAATGCCACGACGATAAGTTTTATGACGGCACCAGTTTGGGTATAATGTATGCACAAAGGCGAAGTAAAGTGCAGCAAAGGGATCGGAACATACCGTGTGAAAGACTGCGCAGGTAACAGAAAACGCAGGCTAGCGCGCTAACGTAACGAGAAAGGCACCGCTCGATCCGTCGTTAATCATGAGCGAGAAAAACCCGCCCAAACGGCGAAGAAAGCGCGTTGGGGCAAAGAACCCCAACTTAGTGCAGCATGCAATTCTTTCGCCACCCTCACCCATTCCCGAGGACGAAGACGAGGCCGATTTCGAACCATCGTCCAAAAGACGTTTCGATAAATCGCTGACCATGCTGACCCGTAGCGTCGTAAAGATGCTCCGCGAAAAGCCGGATGGTGTACTGTATCTGCGTGATGTATGTCCACAGTAAGAGGTTGTTGTTGCACCTTACTTTTTACCGCTCTTTCTTCCTCTCTCTCTCTGTCGATGTATTGCAGGTTTCATCGACATTGTCCAACCGACAGAAGCGACGCATTTACGACGTGACGAACGTGCTGGAAGGAATCGGACTGGTGAAGAAACAAGTGAAAAATCACATCAAATGGATGTAAGTAATGGGAGGCGGAGGTGGGCGTACATAGATGGCCGGTTTGTTATTGTTGTTCCTCAGTCAGTCGATCTGTCAAAACGAACGGCCAATGGCGCGCTTCCAGAACCGCGCGCACAAATCGCAGCAGCTAACACGTGATTGATGCTTTCCAAAACCTTATGCTGACCATGCTGGTTTGTTTTTCAGTGGCGAAGAGCTGACGACACAATCCTGCCTAGGTACGGCCCGTCAAATTGGGGAGCATATGCGAACGCGCCGAAATCTGGAGCTGCGTGAAGCGCTTCTCGATAAGCAGCT
>STHB01000003.1:7924183-7950402 GCA_018908115.1 Anopheles rivulorum
TGTTCGCAATACTAGTTGTTACATACCTGCGGGGATATGTTCTTACCGATTACGCCTCGTTCTTAAACAACTTATCGTACATCATGTGGCTGTTGGCGGCGACGGTCGATACGCTGGTCATAAGTTTAATGCTCGTTACGAATGGATTGAATGTGGTTAACTATGAAACGCTGATAGTGATGCTCGAACGTATAGAACGTGCGATCGATGAATGGAAAGCGGGCCAGCAGCGACGTTATTGCGATCCACCGTACCGTTGGTTTAGCTGGTTGTTTTTGCTACTTGCCATCGTTTACCATCTGTTCACCTTCTACCGCAATCTTCTTATCAATGTGCACCTGGTGCTGCAGATTCGCTGGGAGCTTATGCTGACGGATCTGTACCTTTTCCACGTGTATCTTTTGCTCCATGCTATGGGTCAGTGTGCGCGCTACTTGAGAAGGATGTGCCGTGACGCAATAGAACGAAACAGCGTGTCCGAACTTTGTGCGGTTTTGCGGCTGAGAGACGATCTGCTGCACTGTGTTACGCTGGTCAATCGCATCCATGGTTTCCTGTTTCTGGGTGTAACCACTTCGTGGCTCATTTCCGTAACGTGCATCGTGTATTTTGATTTCATATACACTGGCTTACAGTTAAATCCCAACCATCCGTACATCCTGGAACACACGGTAATGTTCATCTGGAAAAGTGCGCTCGTCGGTGGACTGTTGGCGGTAGCAGGAGCGGTAGTGGAGAAGGTAATTTATTTACATTCGGACTTTTTAAAGCCATTCGCGTAAAGCAGAATATCATCCATATACGGTTTTGATTATCTAGCTTAGAATAATGCAAGTCACCAAGCGTTGTTAATGTTAAAGATTTCAACTTAAAGGCAGACAACGAACGTCTTCTTGAGCATACGGAAAACGTATCAAACGCAATATGACTAATTTTGATACGTTTTATCTCACGCTTTAGATAAAGCAGATAACGCAATTAACGCAATACTGTGGAATCGTTTCACTGTGCAATCGTCCGTTGGCGAAAATGATCGATAAGCTGCTGATCAAGTGTCAATTTCAGGACATTCGCTTTACCGTGTACGACTTGTTTACGATCGACAACAGCCTTAACTATATGGTGAGTACCGTTTAGCATATAATGCGCAATTTGTGAAAACATTTTATTTTAAAACAACTTTACTGCCTTCACAGGTGATTAGTTCGATTGTGATATACCTAGTGATTGTCACGCAGTTTCGTCAGATGGAAATCGAGAATGAGAACAAAATGGTACAAACGATGGAACTATTCATATCGGAAGGATCGATTTCAATGCTTAAAAAAAACGTCCATGAGTAGAATTGAGGCGAATGAGGAAGCGAACAATGACGAATGAGGAGGCGATATTAAAAGAATTCATGCTAAAGGTGATCTATCCTTCACAATAGATCTAGTAGAGTTGTTCTCTTTTCAGTAGATGAAACCTAGGCTTAGAGGAAATTCCACAGCTGTAACAACGAATGAAGATAATGTCGCTCAACCGTGAGCGCGGTTTCGGTGCAATAAATCGTTAACAACGCTGTAAGTGTTTGTTGTTTGTTGGCGGGAAATTCGAAATTTTGCCACAATAGTAACAAAACTTGCTTCCCGCTTCATTTTTCTCACTTTAATGCGCGTTTACCTTTTTTGATCTTTACTCGCTTGATTAAATGGTAGTGAAAAATTCACCGTACACTTTTCCCTGTTTAACATTTTCGGAACCTAATTGTACTTTCACGAGCTGCTCCTTCTTCTACTGTGCTGCGATATTTTCATGAGCCTGCCTTTTAACATTGGACGTATGACGTCTGATGTTGTGTTGCGTTATGGTAGAGTGGAGATGTTCCTACCGAGTGTGATGTACCGGAACAACACAACAGCCTGTTATGTGTTCTCTCGTGGTTGATATTTAACCGATCGTGCATGCAAATGGAATTATTCGCCCGCGTTTGCATAGCATGTTAAGTTAGGCTAGTAAAAATACGTACACCGTACCTGCTCACCTTTACTTAAAGACGATTCACACGTCCCGCAAGTAGATAACTTTACGTACATTGACAGAAGTAACGATATCTCTTTCTCGCACGATCTAACCAACAAATCACTAAATCTACTAACGATGACTAAAGCTATATAAAAAAAAAACAGATTAACATTACAGCTTACATGGTACGCAACCTAAGACAAATTATTCGCTTCCGTTGACGCTCGTTCGTGCATGAAACAGTTGGCAAACTGAAGAACGCTTTAAGCAAAGTATTACTAGATACGAACATAACGAAAAAGGGGTAGTAAGCAAGAACATTAACGTTCTTAACAACAATATAAAGACGACAGGCTTAACGTAAACATAGAAAAAGGAGCTAATATGGTGTTGCAAATGATACGATGGAAAGCTTACTTTCGTACAAGTAAAAAAAAAACGAAACAAAAACAAGAAAATAAAAACAAAACAACACCTATTTTAAAACGAATAACGACGTGCGAATAAACTAGTTAGACTTCTCTTGTCGGATACCGAACGCGGTCAATGATGGAATTTACCCGGCGGACACATATCGCGGTATTAGCTGTGACCTGCTTCACTGAGATTATGGTAACGTCATTTTGTATTGCGTATAGAAAAACAAATCCTGATTTTAAACACCTGATTCAACCGGGAGCTCGTCCTGGGTTTAACAACGTCGAACCCACCAGCAAAAGGCACTGTTCTTTTTTTGTTCTGTGTGACTAACACACAATCCTATGAAGTGTTTTTTTTTTAATTTGAGCGCATTTTTATCGCGTAAGGCGATAAGAAAACAGGAGGAGTATAGCAGCAGTGGTTGTTGTGGTGGATGAAACTGCGCGATTCGATTTTAATTTGCTTACTATGCCCGCTTGCCAGCAAGAAAGACGTACTGCTTCTTCCCGTACAGTTTGGAACGAAACAAATTTCTACCAAACTATCGCTTCACACCCTTAGGTTTTGCACATTTAAATCGAAAGCGTAGTAAAAGACCGTTCATTACGAATAAAACAGGAAACAAAATGAAGAAATAGAACGAGTTATAAAAGATGGGGAAGAAACAACCTAACAGCAGCGTATTACGATCTGTTGGGGCTGGTTTCGGTGCTGCTTCCTCCACGGCTGCTACCCTTACCGGAGCCTCTCGGCACGAGAGAGTTGTTGTTTGAATTGGAGATCGCCTTAAGTACCTCCTCCTGCAGCGAGCTAGGAGGATCCGACAGGACATCTGTCGTCGTTGACAGTTGACGCAGTTGATTGGAAACGGCTAACATAAAGAACGAACGTTAAACCATGTGGTAATTAATAACCTTTCCAAGCGGTAGCTAAACGTGGTTAGGTGCANAAAAAAAAACAGATTAACATTACAGCTTACATGGTACGCAACCTAAGACAAATTATTCGCTTCCGTTGACGCTCGTTCGTGCATGAAACAGTTGGCAAACTGAAGAACGCTTTAAGCAAAGTATTACTAGATACGAACATAACGAAAAAGGGGTAGTAAGCAAGAACATTAACGTTCTTAACAACAATATAAAGACGACAGGCTTAACGTAAACATAGAAAAAGGAGCTAATATGGTGTTGCAAATGATACGATGGAAAGCTTACTTTCGTACAAGTAAAAAAAAAACGAAACAAAAACAAGAAAATAAAAACAAAACAACACCTATTTTAAAACGAATAACGACGTGCGAATAAACTAGCTAGACTTCTCTTGTCGGATACCGAACGTGGTCAATGATGGAATTTACCCGGCGGACACATATCGCGGTATTAGCTGTGACCTGCTTCACTGAGATTATGGTAACGTCATTTTGTATTGCGTATAGGAAAAACAAATCCTGATTTTAAACATCTGATTCAACCGGGAGCACGTCCTGGGTTTAACAACGTCGAACCCACCAGCAAAAGGCACTGTTCTTATTTTTTTTTTTTTGGTTCTGTGTGACTAACACACATCCCTATGTAGTGTTCTTTAATTTGAGCGCATTTGTATCGCGTAAGGCGATAAGAAAACAGGAGGAGTATAGCAGCAGTGGTTGTTGTGGTGGATGAAACTGCGCGATTCGATTTTAATTTGCTTTTTATGCCCGCTTGCCAGCAAGAAAGACGTACTGCTTCTTCCCGTACAGTATGGAACGAAACAAATTTCTACCAAACTATCGCTTCACACCCTTAGGTTTTGCACATTTAAATCGAAAGCATAGTAAAAGACCGTTCATTACGAATAAAACAGGAAACAAAATGAAGAAATAGAACGAGTTATAAAAAAAAAATGGGGAAGAAACAACCTAACAGCAGCGTATTACGATCTGTTGGGGCTGGTTTCGGTGCTGCTTCCTCCACGGCTGCTACCCTTACCGGAGCCTCTCGGCACGAGAGAGTTGTTGTTTGAATTGGAGATCGCCTTAAGTACCTCCTCCTGCAGCGAGCTAGGAGGATCCGACAGGACATCTGTCGTCGTTGACAGTTGACGCAGTTGATTGGAAACGGCTAACATAAAGAACGAACGTTAAACCATGTGGTAATTAATAACCTTTCCAAGCGGTAGCTAAACGTGGTTAGGTGCAGGATTTCTTACCAGGCCTTAGCTCCACCAGCGAACAGTGTTGATCCACCCACAGCTGGCTGGTGCGATACATTTCGTCCATACTCGCGACGGAAACCGTTTGGTTGTAGGAATTCAGCAACGGTTCGAAGATCAACCCGAACTGTAAACGTATGCGAGAGAGTATGTGATAGAGTTTCAAACGATCCAAATAAAACACATGACTTACGATCCAGAATTTCCAGTTCTCCAACGTTCGCTGCCGAACGTAGTGTTGGTACAGCTCCTTCACGCGACCGGTTCGCTGGCGTGATACCGGTGCCCCACTGGCAGGCAGTGCGGTATGAAGATTGCTGCAAACAAAAACACAATGTGAGTTGGGCACGATTTGCATAAAGCACTTATTCTTACTTCAATGAATTATTCAACTGATCAATCTCCCGGCGCAATGCGTCCATCTGATCATTTGCGGACGTTCGTTCCGAGCGGAGCTGCTTAATGTAATCGGCTCCCTTCTGCAGCATTGCCGCTTTGCTTAACTGTTTGCAAAGGAGAACGATAAAGCGACAAAACAAAAACAGGTTATTATCGTATCGGAAAGCTTCGTGTAAGCAAGCGTCACACAAGTCGTACCTTCGCATTCGGATTCTGCTGCAGCTGCGGTATCAGCGAGTGGAGCGTATCGAACCCATTCTTTATGTTGTACCGACGTTTCTGCTCCGCGTGAATGTGCCCGGTGCGACGTTGGCTATCACTGCGCGGAAATTTACTGCCGGCACCACCCGTACTGGTACTGCCACTACCACCCAACCCCGTTGGCGATAGTGGACCATCCGTATCGTGTGCCGAGTCGGGTGAAAGACTCTGCTGCGACAGGGACATACTGGCCGAGGAGGCAAAATTCAGCACGGAACTGTGGCTCGGTTGAGCACGCATCGTACTGCTGGATGTACCGGGTGTTGCACTGGACATTTGTTGGTGATGATGCTGTTGTTGCTGCTGCTGTTGCTGCTGTTGCTGCTGCTGTTGCTGCAGTTGATGTAACTGTAGCTGAGAGGACGATGGGGAAAGGGTATTGCCCATTGACATCGTTTGAAACAAACTCGTTTGTTGTTGTGGATGCTGCTGCTGCTGCTGCGATGAAGACTGCGTTAAGGTACTTATGGCACTTGATGATGTACTGTGTGATTGTTTACTCAGTAAGGTACTTGCGTCTAACGAAGGAAAGACAAAATAAGGTAAGGTTAGTTCCCGGTTCATTGCTATCGCCTTCACCCACATCGCATACTTACTGTTGGTGGTTAGTAGTTGGGCAAGCAGCGCACTGTTGGTAACGTTGAGCATCGGTTCACTGGATGTGGCATGCAGTGTCGGTGACATGACGTGCTGCGAGCTACCTCCACCAGCCATTGCCGTGCTGCCACTACCGGATCCGACCATTCCCATAGCAGGGTTCGTTATGACACCCGTTTGCTGCTTCATGATCATCGAGTTGCTGCGTGTGCGCAGCTTCGCGTTGGCCTTCTGCGAGGACTGATGGTAGCGAGGCATGGCAAAGTTTTCTGCCTCCTTCGGTGGCAGCGGAAAGGTCGCATTAATCGGAAGACTATTCGACCGGAACATCTCTTTGGTGGGATGCGGCGGATGGCGCTTGGCTTGCTGCTGCGTTTGTTGCTGCTGTTGCTGTTGCAGACTGCAAGCGTTGGACACAATCGATTGCTGTTGCTGTTGCTGCTGAAGCTGCAGATCCTGCAGCTGCTGTTGCGACTGTTCCAGCGCGTTCGATAAACCGACGGGTGGGCCTGCGCTCGCACTCATACCAAGGCCCGCTGCCGGCCCGGAAGAACCGGTAGTTGGCTGCAGGAGTGTACCGTGCGGTGGGGATGAGTGACGCATTCCTCGTACCCCGCTGGCATACGAACCACTAGCGCCAACCGTTTGCGACGGTATCTTGTACGGTTGCGGTTGGTGTCCGTGGTAGGATTTGTAACTGCTTCCCGATTGCGACGGATGCATGCTACCGGGAGGAGAGTGTTGCGATGCCAACATTTGGTTGTAGTTCGGCCCAGTCGGCATGGAGGTTGAGCGGGGTTGTGGGGCGGCTGGTTTCGCTTGTGGTAACGCCGGTACCGGCAGGGATTGACTGTGCGTCAGCAGTTTAGAGTTAATGCTTTGCATAAGCATTACCGAGCCTCCGGACACGTTCGGCTGCTGGGTAGGTGCGCCAACGCCTGCGGTGCCCATTTGGGAGGTGGTTCTTATGTTGCCACTACCGCCACCATTACCACCAGTGGCGCTCGTTGCACCGGGACTGTTGGACAGGTTAACAGGATTGGTAGCGGCGTTCTGCAAAGCGGAATGGTTGTAGTGTAGTTGCATACTACCAGGCGTTAACGATGATGGGATACCAGCACCGGAGCCCATCTGAAGAATGCCGGATGTGGACGAACCGGATGAAGAAATTACATTCTGGTAACCACCGGTGGCATTACTACCGTACGGACCGGATGCCCCAAGGACTGCACTATTGCCAGCCGCCTGGCCCATGTGCGGCTGCGAAACCATATTGTACGCCATCGTTTGATGCGGTGTCGGTGGGTATTTTGGGTCGTAGTTGTGTTTGGCGTACCCGCGGCTAAACTTCGACTTCACACTGCGCGCCAGCTCGTCTGTTCCGTGCTGCTGATGTGGCGAACCGGCGGCCACCTGTCCAATGCCGAGCGATGTACCCAGTGAGGCCGCCGTTCCTTGATTGTTACCAGACTGACTTCCGCCACCGATAAGCTGATCCGATAGGTACGAATCGATTGCGTTGCTTAGCTGCTGGGCAATGGAGGACTGCACGGTCGACGAAGGTGAACCCGCACTCGATGGCTGCAATGTTTGGGCGTAGATCTTTGTCGAATATTGAATGCCAGCAGCAGGTTGCTGCTGTATACAGCCGCTTGCTTGGTTCGACTGTTGATTGCTGCCGGAGACTGCCGCCTGAAGTGTCTCCGGCGCCTCGTGTATGCTACTACCGGTGTTGGTTAATTGGTTGGACCCTAGAGAAATGTGTTATGAATGAAGTGAAAATACATCCAACTAGTTAGCGGCAAGATGATGAAGTATCATCGCTACCAAGCACCCTACCTACCGAGTGTGTAATTGTAGTCGATTGCTTTCAGCAGATCGTCTGATGCTTCTTCCGGTACGGGGGCAAGTCGCGAGAAGTTCAGAAAATCTAGTTCCAAATCCATCAAATCATCGAGGTTTGGCTGCAGCGGGCCCAAGCTGGGCTGAATGAAGTCGGCCCGACCCGCGCCACGAGCTGGAAAGGAAAGCAGGGCTTAGTGAAGATCGTTCATTCGCACCACACATTGCACGTGCTTACCTATCTCTCTAGAATCGGGAAACGGATACTGGGCTAGTGTGGAGAACAGCGTATCCGTGGGCATATTATCGGTGATCATAAATATATCATTACTGATCGGAGACCACTCCAAGAAGTCTAATTCGCTATTCTGTAACGAAAAGGAAGGCAATATTGTACGTATTATTGAGCGGCATTTAAGAAAGTCTTTTCTTCTTCATGAAATATATGTGGACTTTAACTTAATGTGAAGCGTTCTTGGGATTTTTTTCTTTAATCAACTTTGTTGGGAAAATGGTAGTGTATACTTTTCTTAATCTAGTACGATTTTTCTTCATATATTTCAGACCTTCCGGCCCAATCGGTAAGCCATTAGTAAAGGAAAAAAAATGTCCAATTACGGTACAGATCGGTTATAATCAATTACCGCACGAATAAAATATTAATGCCTCCACTCTTATCATAATGCTTTATATTGCTAACATACAGGCACATGTTGTTCTCTTTACTTTATACGAACCAATTGACCAAGCAGCAACTATTCGCTATGAAGGTGTTCGAACATACTCGCTCTTTAATACGCTGTTTGCGCATCCTGGGATTATTCGGTGTCGAATTACAACACCGGCCGATGGAGAATGTGAAAGAATTGTTCGCGAGTGTTAACTATTCGAAGCACAAGTTCTTCCTACTTTTAATCGCATCCATGGTCAGCAGTGGCTATATGCTGCACTACACCATTCTCTATCACAGCGACCTGTTTACAGCGAACTTTAACTTGTACCCGGTTGCAATGACCATTAATAACTTCATTTATGGTGCTGTAATGTGCATCCTTCCTTGGCTAACATATCGCAGACAGAAGCCTCTTGCCACCATCATGAATATCCTCAACCGGAATGAGGTGGAATTACTTTACTTAACCAGCAAAGCGACTAACTACCGCCCAGTTGTTCGGCTATCGAGAGCGATTGTGTGGAAGGGCCTGATAATTCACTTATTCTTTCAAGTGTACTACATCAGTGAGTTTTACAACTTTAAGAAAGCATTTCTTCCGCTGTACATTACGTGCGCCGTGTTTATGTACGCTGATCTGGCATTGGAGTATGTGTTGGGGTTTTGTGATTGTTTGCTACTGATCGCTCAGCTGCAGTTGGACCGGTTAGTGAAGATCACGAAACGTGTTGACAGTAGTATCGAACGCGGAATCACATACCTCGCCGTGTACAATCGAATCGTTAGTGCCGTCGGTGAGAACATGAGTTCGTATTTCGGTTCAATAGTACTATCGTTCTGTGCGTACGTGTGCCTTGAGGTGTCACTGTGCATACTGGATTTGTGTGGTTTTTTGTTGTTTAGAAGGGATAGCTTTATGCTTGACCTAGCAAACATTACGTGGATGTTGAGTGATCTGGTCAAGCTGATGATGCTTTTTCTACTCTGCGAAGGAGTAAACGCAAAGGTAAGTGCTGCTTCACGAAGGATCTGTATTCAAACGTGAGACATACTCTTTTGGAAGAGTATTAGAGTATCGGTATTACATCTTTAAAAATGTTTATGTGTCAAAAAGCTTCAACTAACAGAGAGAACCAAAGAACATTTCTAGCATCCAATTATGTTTCTGAGACATAGACGTACTATGCCAGACTAACGAACCCCATTGATACCCGTCTGCAAAATCATGATATCCAGAACGACTGTTCCACTGACATGGGACATGATAAATAAGATGATAATTATAGCGACTCACTTTGATCAGCCAGTTGGTCCTGTTTTTCCACTTGTTTTGTTCTGATAAATGGTTAATGAACTTTCATGTTTGACCTATAATTTCTTATTCATCCAACGAGAGCATATGCTTTTTTTTTCATGCGATTCGACAAATCGTTGATGCCACTGTTGTGTTTAGCTCAGTAGTAGAAAATAATGCTCGTGTTTGATAGCCTGCAAGGTGTATTGCGTTGTTTGCGGTTACTGGGCTTGCTGTCGATACGAAAGAGACAACGCAGTGACCGTTTGGTGAATTTTTCGTTTGAAAGTACCTACTATGCGGCACCGAAATTTGTGATCCTCTTCATTGGGGCCGTGCTGGGATGTGGATATTCGGTTTTTCGTAGCCTTGTAGATCGTTCATTGACGGCCGTTTTCGATCAAGGAACTATATGGCCATTTGTCTATGTCGTGCATACGTACACCTTATCTGGCGTGTTTTGTTCGCTTCCTTGGCAGACATTTTGACAGCGAAATCAACTAGCAGCCGGTATGAACATTCTTTACCATAACGAGCTAAAACTGATCGAAGTTACTGGCAATCCTACCAACTATCGTATCGTGAGTTTACTAGCGACTCTAGCCATATGTAAAGGTTTCATCGTGCATATATTTTTTCAAATAATGTACATCACTTTATACTACAACCCGGACAAACCGTTTCTTCCGACGTACATTAATAATTGTTTGTTTATGTACGTTGATCTGGCAGTGGAGCTAGTGTTGAGTTTGTGCGATTGTTTGCTACTAATTGTAAGACTTCAACTTGAACGTTTAGTGTGCATCGCAACGGATCTTGGTACGGGTATTCAGGCCGATCGTTTGCTTCAGTTGTACGTTACCATATACTACAAGATAACTGTCGTACTGAGGGACAGTTTGAGTCCCTATTTCGGCTTAACTATTGTGCTGCACTGCTCGTACGTTTGCTTCGAAGTAGCGATTTGCATATTGGATCTGTATAATCTGGTTGTAAGCGAGGCAAACTTCGACATTTTAGTCGTAGGTTATATCATTTGGCCGTTGAGTGATGTTACTAAATTAACTACATTATTCCTGCTCAGCGAAGGCGTTAAAGCGATGGTAAGTGCATACTATAGAATAAAGAAAAAAAATTGGGTCTAAATCGGATTTGACAAAAGGTACCTCATTATACTGTCACGTTCTAAGATAGTTTGCATACGTCCAGGCGCATCAATGCATTCTATCAAAGCAACTAAGTAGCAAAAAAAAAAATGAATAACAGAGAATTGAATGTCTACAAGAAGCGCTGTTTCCAAGAGATATAAAAATATATCTCACCACATTTTATTATCCCACATTTTATCCCACATTTTATGTTAGAACGTTATCAATTAATCTCTTCAGCAAGGGACACGTGTGAATTGATCGCTCAATTAAGCAAGTCTGTCTGTCATACTGCTTCGCTTTGTGTGCAATAATTACCATCAATAATTAATGCAATGACGGGTAGGCGAATTAGAATAGATCTATCTCATCATATATTAAATCTGTTATGAGAAGAAAAAACTGGATCGTAAACAAACATCGGGAGGAAGTATAAACGTACAAACCATCAATACGGTTCATCCGGTTCGATCGAGCTCTGCAGTAGAAAACAATGCACGTGTTCGACAACCTGTGCGTTTTATTTCGCTGTTTGCGACTGCTTGGTTTGCTTTCCGTACAAAAGCATACCAACGACGTAACGGGCCATTGTTTCAAAGGTGTCCCCTATGCGGCAATAAAGTTTGTCCTTTTCTTTATCGTGGCAGTATTAGGCAGCGGGTTACTAATGGCCCATAGCATTATAGATTATTACATCCTTTCGAGCGTGGACGGTAGTATTTGGCCATTCGTTTACATTGTGAACAATGCTGCGTTCGCTGCTGTTTTTTGTGCTCTCCCATGGCAAACGTTTCGGCAGCGCAATCGGCTCGCAGCCGCCATGAACGCTCTGTACGAGAATGAGCTAAGCTTGATCCAACTTACTGGTGTAGTCACTAACTATGGCGTAGTGAAACTGCTGGTGTTTGTGATCGTGTGGAATGGGGTGATCTTACATGTCTTTTTCCATTCGTACTATGTAAATCAACATTACTCTGCTGCTAAACCATTCCTTCGAGCGTATGCTTCGAGCTGCGTTTTCCTGTACGTTGATCTGGCGATGGAGTTCGTGTTGGGTTTGTGCGACTGTTTGCTACTGATCGCTCGCCTTCAGCTGGAGCGTTTAGTGTGGCTGACAAACAATCTTGACGCCACTACGCAGACGGAACGTTTGTTCCGATTCTACGTTACCATGTACAACAAGATAATTGTAATACTGTGGGATAACCTGAGCCCATATTTTGGGCTACTGATTCTACTGCACTGTTCCTGCGTTTGTCTGGAAGTAGCGATATGTATTCTGGATCTAACCAGTCTCGCAGCAAACAAGGATCGTCGCATCATGTCCGTGCTGGCGAACATTATGTGGCCGTTAAGTGATGTTAAAAAGTTGTCCGCTCTTTTTCTGCTCGGCGAGGGAGTCAACGTGATGGTAAGTGTAAAACTGTATCATAATGTGGATTTGGTGTCCACGGTTACTGACAAACACATTCCACCGGTGTCTCATCCTCTATATGCGTAAGTAAGGCTTAACGACTTGTTCAACATTTATGATATGGCTGGATAGTGGACATACGGTGATGGTAGTTGAATATTTCATGCAATTTTCTCCTGTCATTGGAAAATTGAGCTCCTAGCTTAATGAAATATGCCTCATTTAAATAAACAGATATGTTGGTGGGCTTATTGCATTTCGAGGACCAACACTAGAGCGTTCTGCTAGTGCCGGACCATGAACGTGTGCGACAACTTGCGTGTTTTAGTTCGCTGCTTACGGCTTATGGGTTTGTTTTCCGTACAAGCGACGAAATCCAACCATTCGTACGGAAACACTCGCCATGCAGCGTTAAAGTTCAGCATCTTCTTCAGCATCACCTTGTTGGGTAGTGGATTTTCGATTTATCGTAACATTATCGATTATCCCAAGATAGTTGCTATCGATAATGTAACTATTTTGTCATTTTTTTACATCGCAAATAATTTTACATTCTGTGCAGTGTTTTGTATTTTACCGTGGCAAACCGTACTGCACCGACGGCAACTTGTAACGCTAATGAACATTCTCAACAAGAATGAAGCAGATATAATTAAGCTCACGGGAAACGGTATTAACTATCGAATAGTCACACTGCTTGCCGTTGCATGCTGTGCAAACGGCATCATTTTTCATCTGTTTTTCCATTTCTACTACGTTGACGAGTTTTATGGCTTTGGCCATCTATTTTTGCCGTTATATGTTGTGAGCTGCTTCTATCTGTACATTGATCTGGCAATGGAATATGTACTAGGGCTTTGTGATTGTTTGCTGTTGATCGCCCAACTACAGCTGGAACGCTTAATCTGGTTCGCGAAAGATGTCGACCTGGGTACCGATACAGATCGCACGCTTCAAGGCTACGTAGCTATATATAATCGCACTGTGTATGGGCTGCGGAACAGCCTATGCTGTTACTTCGGACCAATGTTGGCTATATTTTGCACGTACGTGTCACTGGAGGTAGCTATCTGCGTACTGGCGGTCGTCGGTGACACAATCAGCTTCTTGGGACAGTCGCATGTTTACGTTCTGGCAAATGTGCTGTGGCCGATAAGCGACATTAAGAAACTGGTTGCCGTTTTATTGCTCACCGAAAGGACTAACAGAATGGTAAGTGTTTTGCACGATGAGCCGAAAATGATCAACGTACGATCTAAATATTTATATGAATTGTTGGAATTGTAGTTACGCCGACAGTTATGCAATCTACAATACAAAATTATATTATTTAGATTTATTTTATACTACGAAGGAGCTAAGGTAACAGAACCTACCTAACCAGCTGTCTACTTCACAGTAGTACTTATTAGCTACATTTTAGTGCCTGTTAAGAAATAAACGTGACAAAGGTAAAGCTGTGACACAGAAGATAAAAATGATCTTCACGACTGGCTGATGAATGAATAATTGCACTTACACTCGATAAATTATGCAGCTGCTTATCATGGGGATGTTTGGTTTGTACTCTGTTCTAGACTTAATTTGTAACACACCCTTACTACAAACAGGAGTACATTTATGTACAGAAATTAAAAAACAAAAACAAAACATTTCAATGGAGTGGTTGCAAACGTTGCTGAACAACATGAGCACAATAGGCATAGCGTTGGTTAAATATGATAGACAGCAACAGACCTATGGGCGGCTGAGCATATTTAGATTCACTATTCAATTTTTCTACGCACTTTTCTGCGTTAGTCTTACGGTGATAGGCGTATGGCAGGACTTTGATGTAACGGTATTGAAGGACTATGTGTTTAATGAAGCTCTCTTTATACTAACTACAGCGAGCTTTTGCGTGGTTTGGTTAACAGTTCCTGTCTACGTCTATTGGAGATGTGCTCGGTTGGAATGTGCGTTGAACAGTTTGCTAATAAATGATGCAGAACTGCGTAATGCTACTGCCATCATGGGTGTAGGTGATAGTTTGTTCTACCGACAAGCAAAGCGTTTTGCATGTGTTATCCAGTGTGATGGTATGCTCTGCTGTTTGTTGCTAAGTTGTGGCTACCTGTTCTTCTTTTCATTCCAAGCGGAATCGTGGCATTATTACCTACCAATTGTTGTCTACATTTACGAGGATCTTTGTTTGTCGGTTTTATTTGGTTTCTATTCTACAATCATGCTTCTTTGTGTGGCTCAGTTATCCTGTGCTGCGAATCTGCTACAAATACGCCTTGACCGACACACCGGCACAGTGGAGGAACGTGTGCGCTACTTTTGTGTGATGTACGATCGGATTTTTACGCTCATAGCGATACCATTTTACGAATACTGTGGTCCAATCATTGCGACATTTTGCCCCTTGATCGTTCTTGAAGGATCGCTCAAAATTTTCCATCTGTATGATCTGTACAAGACGAGTGCGTACGGAACAGTTTGGACCGAGAGTCTGGTGAACATAATCGAATGGTTGTGGTTGTGCTTTGACTGCAAGAAACTATTGATCGTGCTATACGTGAGTGAAATATTAAAACAGAAGGTAAGTTTTGTGTTTTGCGGGTAAAACTATCTTTTATTACATAAATAAAACACATTAAATAAACGAACACAACGAATAGCGATCGTGTCGCGCGCGCTAGAGCCACGTCCGTGTAGGCTGCCGATCAGGACCCGTGTCCCTCTCATCGCAGGACGTAACTACGTGCAGGGAGAGGACTACGTGCAGGGAGAGAATTACGCTACAGCGAGAGAAAGAGACGATTATATCCGCTACGCATCCGATGCTGTCAGTTCCCAGACAACATTGAGCGTGCGGATAAACTGTGGCCTCTGATAAGCTGTGGTCTCGGTTGCAACGTCAGGCTACAACAGTAAGCATAGCTAAAATCATAAAATATATGTTCGCCAGGAAGTAAGATAGCTGACGATCAATGGCAAAACAATTTATGTTCGTCAAAGTGCTGCTATCAATCTGACAGTTGAAAGCTTCTATAGTTCTATAGTTTCTATCAAATGGTCAAAGACCTCGTAACTTTATTGCTGTAGTGTTTTAGACACTGCTAAAACAAAACACTAATTACACCACAATGACTTCTATCTTATGCGGGAAAAGGCAAGTTGATTGATGAACTGGAAGTTTTGGGATTAAATTATGTATTCTTTCAATTATGTTTGAATAATCGTGGAAGTCCTGCAGGAATAGAAGGGTGGAAACAATTTGTAGACAAAAAGTGTTCCAGTACACACTGTGAAACTGGTATCAATGAAGTGCATACGGGTACAGCTTCAGTACATGCAGAAGATAGGCATAGTTATGGTCAAATATGATCATCAAGAGCGAATTTTTAACAGAGTTCAGTATGGAACATTAAGATATTCCGTCTTCTTTACTATTGCGGTGCTTAGCACGGGCTACCTATTATGGCGTAGTTCGATGGATTACATCGTGTACAAACTGGAAAGCAACATGTTTGATACCACCATCTTCATCATCAACTCAACACTTACATGTACTATTTGTCTTGTTATACCGCTTCAGTGCTACCATAAGCACGTAGAGCTGATTGCAATTTTAAATGCACTTTTGCGCAATGATTGCATTCTTCGGCGAGTTGTTGAGCTGATGGGTGTAGAACCATCTTGCTATAGACAGGCTACAAATTTCTCCTTCCTTCTACGGTGGGATGGAATTGCGTGCGCAAGCTTCTTTTACTTTGGCTACGTAGCTATATGGTGGACGAAAGAAAACTTCTTTCACATCCATTTGTCCACATGCATCTATTTGGTGATAGACCTAAGCCTCGAGTGGACGTTCGGTCTTTATTGTCTAGCGATGTTGGTTGGTATAGATCAACTTTCGTTTGTTAGTGAGCTAATGCTGCAAGCTTCCAGCGGACGGATGATTTCATTCGAGCAGATATTCCCCAACTTTTTCGAACTATATGATCGCATGTCTAATGACGTACGGAAAGGACTCAGCGTGTACTTCGGCCCGCTCGTGGCGTGCTTTACTGCGTTCTTCGTGCTAGAGTGTGCAATTTCGTTAGTTGATTTGGGCCGTGCGCTCAGTGATGGCGGTGGGGAACTGGCAGTGTTGGCCTTGGGGAGTTTGTGGCAATTGTTTGACATTAAAAAGTTTGTTATCCTGATCTTGGTGAGTGAACATTTCAATCAAAAGGTAAGATTTTAACAATTTTTATTCACATCAAATAAACTGCTTATTTGTTTGCTAATTGAATGTTTTGAGACACAAACATAGCTTTGTAACGACTGAAGTTATACAATCTGCAAAACAAAGTTGGATAGTTCAAGTTTTATGTTTCACAAACAAAGCACAGTTAATGATATATATTAACTGGTTATTATGATGTATTCTCAATGAAGTTAATGAACAAAGTGCTTTGTGCTAATTGTCAATAGAAAATGCATATGGTAACTATTAATGCTAGATGAGAAATGAATAATTGCTTTTCATCTTAATGAATTGGGCAGCTGCTAGACGTGCCAATTAACGCTTCTGGTTTAATGAACATTTGTATCAACAAAGTAGCATCGTATACTACAACCTAGGACGTTTGTTATAGTTATATTTCAATGGAGTGTTTGCAAACGTTACAAAGCACTATGAGCGCGATTGGGATAGCGCTGTTTAGATACGACGAACAGCTTCTGTTATACAGAAAGCAGAGCGTTTTTCGATTGACTTTGCAGTACCTGAATGCGGTTTTTTGGATTTGCGTGCCTGTGTTTTCTATTTGGAAGGAGTTTGATACAAATGGATGGAAGAACTATATTTTTTACGATGCTCTTTTTATTGTATCGTGCGTAAACTACTGTATTACATAGCTTGCGGTGCATCTTAGCGTTTATAGAAGATGTACAAGATTGGTATGTGCAATGAACAGTTTACTAGCAAACGATGCAGAATTGCGTGACGTTATTTCAACCATGAGTATGAGTGATGGTTTGTCCTATCGACAAGCAAAGCGTTTTGCTTTTGTTATTCAGTGCGATGGCATGCTCTGTTGTCTGGTGTTAGCCAGTGGATATATCGTATTGTTTTGGTTTCGTCCCGAATCCTGGTACTTTTATCTCTCCATCGCGTTTTATCTATACGAGGATCTTTGTTTGTCCATTTTATTTGGTTTATATTCCACAATCATGCTTCTGTGTGTGGCGCAGTTATCCTGTGCAGCGAATCTATTACAAATGCGCCATGCTGCACACATTGGTGCATTGAAGGCGCGTGTGCGATGCTATTGTGCGATATACGATCGAATTAGTACCCTAGTAGCGAAACCCTTTTACGAGTACTGCGGACCAATCGTTGCGATCGTTTGTTCGATGATCGTTTTTGAAGGATCATCCAAATTGTTCCAGGCATACGACACATATACGACGAGTGCGTACCGAAATGTTTGGACAATAACGCTATTGTACGTTATGGAGTGGGTTTGGTTATTTTTTGACTGCAAGAAACTGTTCGTTATCCTGTACGTGAGTGAATTATTCAAACGAAAGGTAAGCAAATGAAAAATCATGTTGTCAGGGTAAGGAAATGATGGATTATTCGGTATAAATTATGCATTCTTTCAATTAAGTTAGACCATTCGTAGAAGCCCTGCAGGACAGGAAGAATGGACGCAGTTTGGAGACTACAAGTGCGCCAGTACACGCCGGCAACGTGTGACACACGTGATAGTTTTAATGAAGTGCCTGCGGATACATCTTCAGTACTTGAAGAAGATAGGCATAGTTATGATCAAATATGATCATAAGAAGCATATCTTCAACCAGATCCAGGACGGACATTTAAGGAATGCCATCTTGTTTACTGTTGCGCTACTTAGCTCGAGCTACCTATTCTGGCGCAGTACTATGGATTACATTGTGTACAAACTGGACGACAGAATGTTCGATATAACTATCTTCATCATCAACACGATAATTTCGTGTATTATTTGTTTGGTTATTCCGATACAGTGCTATCGCAAGCACGTAGAGCTGATTGCAACTTTGAACGCACTGTTGAGAAATGAATGCATTCTTCGTCGTATCGTTGGACTGATAGGTTTGGAACCATCTTGCTATAGACAGGCTACCATTTTCTCCTTCCTTCTACGGTGGGATGGAATTGCGTGCGTAAGTTTCTTTTATTTTAGCTACGTAGCTATATGCTGGACGAAGGACAGCTTCTTTTACATCCATTTGTCTACATGCATCTATTTGGCGATGGACCTAAGCCTCGAGTGGATGTTCGGACTCTGCTGTTTAGCAATGTTGGTTGGTATGGAACAACTTTCCTACATTAGTGAGCTAATGCTGAAAGCTTTCAACGAACGGATGCTTACATTCGAGCAGATATTGCTACATTTTTGGGATGTATATGGTAGTGTGTCCACTGACGTACGCAAAGGACTTAGCGTGTACTTTGGGCCGCTTGTGGTGTGCTTCACCGCAATGCTCGTGCTACAGTGTGCGGTGAAGATGGTTGACATCTGGGGAGCGCTTAGTGATGACGGTGGGAAACGAACGGTGCTTGCCTTGGGGTGTTTATGGCTATTGCTTGACATCAAGAAATTTGTTGTCCTGATGTTGGTGAGCGAACAATTCAATCGAAAGGTAAGAATTTAATTAATGTTACGCACGTTAAATTAATTATTCAGAAATAATTTGTAATGTGTCAATCAAAGAATGATATTATTTATGTTATGTTTGTACGCATCTTCATGCTTCGTCCTAACTGTCAACACATTCATTTGCATGTCATCTCCCTAAAAAACCGAACATGGTTTCAACTTTTACCGAACTTATTCGACCGTGTCTCAACACAGCTAGTGCGTTGGGTGTCAGTTACGTGCAATATCGTCCCGCTACTAGTGATCGATTCATTATTCCCGAGCAAGCCACTCTCAAACTTTGGCTCTGGATTGTGGGACTTTCGGCCGGCGGCTGTTATACACTGATTCGATCCAAGCAAGACGTGCTGGAACTTACCCAGCAGGAAAGTTACTTTGAGTTTTTAGTGTACTTTGCGAGCAATATGATGTTCGTTCTGATGCTACTTCTAATGGTCTGCCACGGATACTATCGCAAACATGCGCAGCTAGATCTATTGAACAGTGTACTGGAGATTGAACTGAAGCTGTCGGTGTTGTTTAAAAAGCGACGCGAATATGGTAACATTGCACGGTTGGTAAAGTTGCTAACAGTATGGTCCATCTTTTTCTACGTGATCGTTATGAACGTTGTGTACGTTGTGGAACATTATCGATACGAGACGTTCGTGATGATGTACATTGAGACGCTGTTACTGCTGTACGGTAATGGTTGCATAGATTTTATCATCACAGCCTGTTGCACGACACAGATGATGCTGTGGATTTATTTGCACGAATTGCTCCAAGCTATAAGTACGAATGAACGTCCCGATAGTGAAGTGTTATACACGTATATAAAGCTGATCGATCAGACTAAAACTTTGATCAACATTAACCTCAGCCAAGTGTATGGTTCATTCGTTATACTTCACTGTTTGTATGTGTTTTTTGAAAGTGCATCAATATGGTTTTCATTCATTAATGCGACCATGAATATGGGGTTTCAAATAGTAAACGAAGAAACAGATTTAACGTTGATATCTTACATCCTATGGCATGTAAGTGATATGAAAAATGTTTTGCTTATAGCGATCTCTTCATCATTGTTGCAACAAAAGGTAATTTTTTTGGTAAAACCAGTTTTGAACCTTTTCATTTTAACATACTGTGTATAGAATATTTAATTTAATGTTTTTACATATTTATTTTGATGGCCGTTAAACCTGTTTGTAATGAATATTGCATAGTTTGTGGCGCGTGTATCAAGAATATAATTAAACATTGGCGACATCACCGAAGACAGGTGTTTTCAACATGGTATTCCAAATAGCATGTTCAACTGCTGTTTCAATTCTATTACCATGATTTGGCATTGGAATAGTAACAAACGTTAGCACAGGTAGCACATGAAACGAGATAATCGATTATAACAACGTAACTAACACACAATTAATGCGATTACAACGATGACAGATATTAATGTGGAACTGGAGATATGTGTCCATTTCTGATTAGCTCGATTAACTTCCAACCCAAACCAGCAGTAGCAGCAGGATCCGTTCATATAGAATCGTATTAAAAACATTGTGCCACAAGATGTCAACCCTGTTGAAGCGTTATCGACCGTTGTTGACTGTGGCAGCGTTAGGACACCTAATACCGTGCAGTTATAACTTAAACTCGAAGTCTTTCGAATGTACGCACTGGAATTCGGTCGCTTTCGGGTGCATCGGTTTGTTTTTCAGTGTTTTTGTTTGGTACGATATTGTAATGATTCAAAAATTTTATACCACTTTGCCAACGGTACTGGTGGGCGTATTGACGATCAATATGGCAGCGTACAACTTGTTAATATACTGTATCATTCTGAACGCATTGTATCATCGGAAATGGTTTGTTCAATTGTTGAACAATCTGTTTGCATACGACGACTGGATGCTTGAGCGGAATGTCATGCGACAATCGAATGTCGACATCGAGCGATCAACGCACAGTGGCAATTTGGTGCGTTTGATCATTCTGTTGTTATTAAACTGTGGTTATGATTTCTTTTTCGTGGATGACTATGGTACAGCTCTGATGGACATGACTATTTTGTTGAGGTTTTGCTTTGTGTTTTTGTTCCTAGAACTATACCGAGCCAGCGCTGTCGTTATCAAGGATCGCATGAAGCAATTAAAACTGTTACTAATGCTGACGAAAAACGATACTGTAACGATTCTGGAGTATAACGTGCACGTGTTCTTGAAGCAATTTCAACGATACCATCTATTGGTCGACGGTGTGAATAAGTGCCTTTGCCTTCCCTTAACACACATTCTACTGCTCATTCTATTTGAGGAGACTGTGGCAGCGTACGACGCGTTTTGCAATTTATTGAAGGTATTCGACTTGTCGACCAGGAGTTTCTATGGATTTCTCTATCGCCAAATATGGGAATTTAACTTCATAATAATGCTGGTGCAGTTGTCGATCACTTGTGAAGCGACAATTTTGCAGGTAAATCATAGTAAAACCTTTTAAAAAATAATGTTTTGACCACTTGCTTTGTAAAGTGACTTCGATTGCTACAGTTTTTGTTATTATTTTATTCCAATCCAACCCAATCTATTCCAGACATCTTCGTACCAGCACGCCAAATGAATTGTGTTTCGAAGTTCTTATCGTACACGCAACATAAAGCGACAAATAGCCGAAATTAGGGATGTAATAATTTATTTACAGACAAATACGAACACTTGGATGGTTCGGCTAACAAAATGCACTAGTCATCATCAATAGTACAATTCGATAGTATCGTTTCAATATCAGGTGGATACGGTCAAAACATGTCGGCCTGCATACGCCAGAACCGTTTCACGTTTCGGATTATTACAGCGATCTACTTTTTGCCGGCTAGTTACAATTCGAATGAATATTCTTTCGTTAGAAAGCGCTCCAATCTCGTATCGTTCGCCATCGGTTTGTTGATGTCGTTCAGTTTTTATTACCACGACTTTTTAGTGCAAAATGTGTTCTTTGTTGATTTGGCGCCGTTTGCATTGGCGGTCGTATTGTGCGAGCTATTCGTATCCGCTACCATTCCGTTCTGCATAATTTTAAACAATTTCTTTTACCGGAAACGAATGACAAAACTACTGAACGTTATTTTTGGCGATGACCATCTTCTAGATACGACGTGCGTAAAGATGGGCAAAGTATATTATGTGTACATTACTCTATTGAATATACTAATGATCATTTTCGAAGCATACACTTTAATCTCGAAAGAAACTGCAGAACATAAAATGTTAGCAACAACATATGTGATACGTTTTGTGATTGTGTTACAGTTTCTTTACCTTTACCATCTGTGCGTCGGTATAGTAGGTTTGCGGATGGAACAGCTTAAGGTGTTTTTTACCCAAAAGCAACGCGGTGACGATTTTGACTATTCGATCGGACTTTTCGTAACTCGATTTGAACGATATGTAGCGCAAATTGAACAGATCAATCGTTGTTTTTCTGCACCGATTATGGCTATACTTGCGCTGGTGATGGTGGAACTTTCGTACTTCGTGTTCGAATGCATTCACACTATCGACGTTGGCATACCCGATCGCGAAATGTACGATGGTTTTGAGGACTGGACATCAAGTCAGTTGTGGCAGGTGTTATACTGTAATTTAATACTACTAATAGTTTCATCTTGCGAGACCACGCGCAAAAAGGTAAGAAATCTACTTTATTACAACTGCAATGAGTCAGAAAAATAACATTTGCTTACATCTGTTACGCTATTCGATACAAAAGCTGACTATTGAATGGTAGAACCATATGGCCAAATATATGACTAATTAATTACGGTATCAATTCCTGGATTAGGTTTCCTTCTCTAGTCGTGATAAGGCTCAAACATATCTCCTGGCATTCTTTTTCTTTTTGAGATCTCAATCAAACAGTTCACAAAATGTCTTCGCTCGTCCTACGTTACCGAATCTTGTTCGCCATTGCAAATGTTTTGTATTTGTTACCGTGTCGATATAACTATCGCACAAGTACATTTGAACAATCCTGGCACAATATTGTTGCTTTGGTGTTGAACGTGATAGTTTACTGTTCTTGGCTGTGGTTAGACATTGAAGCTATTGAATTTTCCGTCGGACGCATGTCACTTGTAATGTTGGGAATCGTGGTGATCTACATTGTAATATACGCGACGCTGCTGATCGTTTTCGTCTTCAACACATTTTATCACCGGGCTACGTTGGTACAGCTATTCAACACGTTATTTAGTCAAGACGATTGGATGCTTGAGTGGATGTCGATCAAACGAACCACTATCACGATCGACCTTTCGACACATCAGAATGGAAGCTTGGAAGTGTTAGCACTGTTTATACTGTCAAACTGTTTTTATAACTTTATGTTTAACGTAAAATTAAGCATTTTTATACTATACTGTCTTACTCTGCTAAGATTTTGTGGCATGTTTTTGATGGTGGAGCTCTATCGGGCATGTGTGATCGTTATTAAAGAGCGGATGAAACAGCTGCAATTGTTACTTACGCTCACAAAAAATGAAGGCAGTGTCGTGATATTTTTGGAGCGATTTCAACGATACTATCAATTGATCGATAGTGTGAATCAGTGTTTCTCCATTCCGTTAACTCATATTATACTGCTGATTCTGCTCGAACGAACAGTGGCAGCATATGATTTATACGACAACTTTAATCGACTTAGTCTTATGTCGTCTAAGGAAATGTTTGGTCTTTTGCTGAGGCAGTTTTGGCAATCGATATCTATAGCCGTAATCTTCATGATCGGAAGTACCAGTAATTTGACATCCATACAGGTAATAATAAGTATTTTGTTTTTTCTTGTTAAGCAATTCTAGAAATTTTAGCACGTGCGATTACTTTTGTGAATTTTGTTTCACTGAGTAATGAGCTATCCGGCAGAAAAAAATATGCAAAATAACAACAAACGTCAACAATCACATGAAAGAGTTTAACATCTCTGGAGTAAACAAACAACCTTGGGTACAGGTGAATGCAACAATCCCCCAAGGGCATGGAGCTAATTTATGACTATTGCATTACGATATCAATTAATGAAATTGGCCTTCTGTTCAACTTGGCGATGTCTGTGTCGACTCTGTTTTCTCTCGAACCTGTCAAATAAACAGTCGACAAAATGTCATCGTTCGTTAAACGTTACAGAATGTTGTTCGTGATGGCAAATGTTTTGTATTTGTTACCGTGCCGGTACAACTATCGTACGAGAACATTTGAACAATCCCGGTGTAATATTGTTGCTTTTGTGCTGAGCATTCTAATTTACAGTTCTTCCTTATGGATAGATATTTATGCTATTGAAGTTTCCATCGGTAATTTGACGGTGGTGATGTTGGGAATCGTGGTGATCTACATTGTAATTTACTCGCTGATGCCGCTCGTTTTTGCCATCAACACATTCTACCATCGGACAACGTTAGTACAGCTATTCACCACACTATTTGGCCAGGATGATTGGGTACTTGAGTGGATGGTGATCAAGCGGACAATTGTCACGATCGAACTTCCAACACGTCACAATGGAAGTCTGAGAGTGTTAGCACTGTTTGTATTATCAAACTGTTTCTACAACTTTCTATTCATTGAAGAACCAACCATTTTTAAACTATATTGGCTCATTTTGGTAAGATTTTGTGGCATGTTTTTGATGGTGGAGCTCTATCGGGCATGTGTGATCGTTATTAAAGAGCGGATGAAACAGTTGCAATTGTTACTTACGCTCACAAAAAATGAAGGCAGTGTAGTGATATTTTTGGAGCGTTTTCAACGATACTATCAATTGATCGATAGTGTGAATCAGTGTTTCTCCATTCCGTTAACTCATATTATACTGCTGATTCTGCTCGAACGAACAGTGGCAGCATACGATGTATACGACAACTTTGATAGATTAAACCTAATGTCGTCTTGGGAAATGTTCGGGTTTTTGTTTAGACAATTCTGGCAAATGATATACCTTACTACAGTTTTCTTGATCGGAATCACCAGTAATTTGACATCCATTCAGGTAATATTGAGTATTTTGCTTCTTTTGATATTTTAATACGCTTGGGTACGTTATCGAAATATGCTGACAAACAAAAATATTTTCCCTTATCATTTATTCATTATTTTTCGTTTCGTAATCTAGACTCCACCTTTCTTCTGCACTGTTCCCAGTTGGTACACGATTCTATTCTGTTTTTACCATCCTATCTGTGACATTCGTGGTTCTAGTAATGTCTACGTGTGTTCGACAGCACCGTTTTTCATTCCGGTTCCTTACAGCTGTTTATTTCCTTCCCGCCAGTTACGATTCGACGCAAAACCGTTTCGTTGCGATGCGCAGTAGTTTCCTTTCGTTTGGTGTTGGGTTACTAATTTCGCTAGCCTACATCTACCACGATTTATTCTTCGTTGTTGTTAACTACGCTCCTGGGATTTCATCTTTTACACTAGCGATCTTCATCGTAGAGTTGTGTGTATTCTGCCTGATACCGCTCGGAACGGTGTGCAACAGTTTTCTACATCGTAAACAAATCGTAAAACTGTTGAATGTTCTTTTCGTAGACGATAATGCACTGGAAGTGGACAATAGGGCAGTGAAAGCAACTTCACTATCAATTTTATTTGATCGTTACATGAAGGTGCTGTACATAGTCATTTTAATGATGTCTTACTACAGCTATAGTACCTTGACCGATAAGAACCACGCGATATTAGAGTTTACATTAGTTACACGATTTATTCTGACTACTCAATTCCTGTATTTCTACCATCTGTGCGTCAGTTTGATACAGCTACGAATGAAGCAGTTGAGAGTGCTTTTCCTCCAGAACCAGCACGAGCCTGATTTTGAGCTGCTGCTCAATTTGTTCACGGAAAGATACCAGCGATATATCGCCCAGATCGAACAGATCAATCAATGCTTGTCCGTGCCATTGTTGGGCATGCTACTGCAAGTAATGATCGAGCTATCTTATTTCGCATACGAAGGGTTTCGGGTGCTAAGTACGCGGCAGATGGTTGACAAAAACTATGCCAGCCTGCAACAGTGGATAATCTCCCAGTTCTGGCAAGCGACGTACGGGAATTTTATCCTACTGCTGGTACCTTCATGTGAGCAAGCGTCGAAAGAGGTAAGGGCTAATCTATATGGGCCGTTACATCCTTTCCTTTAAGCCACACCTTAGGAGTTACAATCTAATCCGTACATATGGTGGAAAAAACTAATTAAGTGAACTAATAGTACGGATGAAAAAATGTTACGCCAAGCAAAAGGAAGAAAGGCA
>STHB01000003.1:7956173-8050945 GCA_018908115.1 Anopheles rivulorum
GGACTCGTTCGTTGTAACGAACGTCATTACATCCTACAAACAACAGGATGTACATTTTATCAGTGCCATTATTTGTCCAGTCGTTCGCGAACCACTCTTCCTAGCTGACATTCAGCGAATTCGTTCGCTCAGCTCCAATGTCCAGTTACTATCGAAAGCATGCTAGGATATTCCAGGTCGCCGGCTTACTTTATCTGGTACCGTGCAGTTACAATCCCGAAACGGATCAGTTTGAGCAGAAAGTCTTCAACCGCCTAGCATTTGCATTCGGTATAATTATGACCGTGCCATTCTGGTATTTTGATCTGAAGTTCATGACCGCATTCTACCTGGAGAATATATCTCCCATAATGGCGGCCGTCGGGTGCATCGAGATCGCGGTGTATGTTTCGATTGTGTCCTGCACACTGCTGAATAATTTTAGCCGGCGCAACCGATACACTCGTCTGCTGAACGCACTGTTCCATACCGACTGGTTGCTGGACCGGTACGAGAGCATCGAGACGGATTATGATAATCGACGTCATTTTGTCGCCTTCATGTTTGCAGTAACCGTTATGAGCTGTTGCAACATGTTGTACCATCGGGATATGAACATTCGGATATTGAGTTTGAGTGTGGCGATGAAAATCTTTGGCGTCTGTTACCTAACTATTGTGCATCGAATATGTGTGGGTGCGATCGGACTACGGATGAAGCAATTGAGGACACTGCACCGGTTGCATCAGGTGCGCCGCCACGGTCAAGACCAATCTGTACGCTACTTCGTTGAAAGATTCGAGCACTACGCAGCACAACTACGACAGATCGACTATTGCTTTTCGTTCCCACTGACGATGATCATACTGCTCGTGCTGATTGAGATGGTTTATCTGCTGTTTGATACCTTCACGATACTGGAGTTCGGGCGTCCTGCCATAATGGAGGGCTTGGAAATAGATTACGTACAGTGGGCACTCAGACAACTATGGCAAACCATTTACGGTGCCGTTGTGCTGGTCACAGTAACGGGCTGTCAAAACACGTGTGATCAGGTAAGTACACGCACCCTAGAATTCCTTTATAAATCTGAACCTCAAACTTTGTTTAAGCAGCTCCAACAAACGGCTCAGCTTGTGTTACACCTTAGCGATGATCAGCACCGCAATACGCGCGTTTCGAAGCGAATTCATTGTTTTCTACTTCAAAATCTAGACCGGCAAACAGCGTTTTCAGCCTGTGGAATGTTCAATATTGATTACGCGATGCTACACATGGTAAGTCGCTTTATAATAGATGTTCATGGTGCAAACAAGACATATCCTATTTGTTATATCGTATCATTCACAGCTATTTAGTTCCATCTTTACGTACATGGTCATCTTGATACAGTTTGACCAATTGCAACCGGATCGCCTTGCATACACAACTGTTGCTAATCACTCTGAAACATTCCATTAGTGGTAGGAACTGCCATCTATATTTATAATTAACACGCTTTGACAAATGCAAGCAATAAATGTTTTGAAGCGTTTTAAAGTGATTGCCATGGAGATCGTTTTTACTGCAAAACACTGGACATTATTTCTCTGGTTGGAGCTGAGCAGTTATTACTGTACCGGGTTATTTGACGCATCCCAAACATGGCACGACTTTGCGCACGACTCCGGGTTCTGTTTTTCATGGGCAATCTGTTTTACCTTATTCCCTGTTGGTACAACAGCAAAAAGGATCAGTTCGAAACAAATTCCCAACTCAACCTGCTGATTTTTGCCGTCAATTTTTCCCTGTCCAATATTCACATGTGCTTCGATTGGTTCCAGTTGTGGACCGGCGAGTACAGCCGTATGTCACCCATATTCAATTTCCTACTGGCACTACACATTGTAACATTCCCGATGACTATCGTGTGCATGCTGCTGCTTACGTTCACCAAACGCGCACGTATTGCGATGCTTTACAATGAGCTATTCACGGACAGAAGTTGGCGATTTTTCGGCGAGCGGACCAGCTTGTACGACCAGCTGTGGCTAGGAAGGTTTGCAAACGCAGTCATCATCGGTGGAGCGATTTATATGTTTCTGCTCATACTCACAGGCCACGAAACGATCGCAAACTTTCCGCTTAATGTTACGATTTTCGAAGCGATCCGGTTGTACGCGACGATGATCGCGATCCTGATGTACGTCGTCTGTGTGCTGGTGATTAAAATGCGCTTCCAACAAATGCGGGAAAGGATCCAACGGTTTGGTGCATCGTTCGACACCTGCCGGCAGTGGAACATCTTTCTGGGTCACTATCACGTTGGTGTTAGTTTGGTCGATGAGATCAATGATAACTTTTCGGTGCTATTGCTGATGATACTGGTACAGGGACAGGTGCAGCTCACCAACCAGTGCTACGTTCTGTACTGCAGCACACAGTATGAAATTATTTCAGGTATCGGTGGTTTGATCATGTTGCACACACAGCTTTGGGAGAGTTTATTCCTTCTCATACTGCTTCTTGTTGGGTATGCGTGCGATAGCTGTCATGATCAGGTGAGTTAGACCTATATGGCTTCCGGTGCATGTTTTTTTTTCAAGATGATACATCATTGCTCGTTTTGTATCTCGATTTAAGATCGACAGTGTGAATGTCGCAATTCGGAACAACATTGGAGAAATTGCCGACAACTGTCCAGAACTTCAAGCGCGCACAATACCGGCATGGAAATGGTTGGATCAGTTTCATCTTCAAACACTGCACCAGATGAAACGACAGCGATTTTTGGTGGGTGGAATGTTGGTGCTTGACAACAAACTCGTTGGCATGGTATGAAAGACATGGGCGAGATCTTCTCCAACATTATCGTCTTCATTATCTTTATTTACTCATTCACAGGCACTAACATCAATGGTGACATACTTGGTAATATTGATACAGTTTCAGCAGTATGATATAGAGTCTGTGGTAGTCCTTAGAAACGTTTCAGAAGATGGATTGGCATTATAAATTCCACAATTGCAAAAACCTAAAAGTCATAAAACATCTCGCTCTGACCAGAATTCGTATTCGTCAGCTGTGTTACCATCCACCCATCTACAGCCCCACGTTACAACCTTATCGGAGACATGATATGATGGAACGTTCTACTCAAACCACACACGTCATTCACGAATAGTAAGCACCTTACGCAGAAAATCAAGGCCACCAGTGGAGCGCCAATGTAAAAAAAAAAAAACAAAAACGGGAAACACCAACCTACATAAATGAAATTTCTATATCGCACGCATGTATTACCGTGTGTACAACGCTGTGAATGAAAGGCAAAGTTTTGATTGCTGATAAACGCGTTTGGTGATAAGGGTATCAGCCGATGTTTTCCCTCCTGGTTTTGGCAACATGCGTATAGATAAGTGAGAAATAAACGATTTTTCGCACATTGCATAAAACAACAAAACCACACAAACTCACAACAACATTGCCACGGAAGCAGTAAACGGTTACGGCGGTCTCGCTTTAGTGTCAACTCATGTTTCCAAACATAAAAAGCATGTTTTCACAGAAGATATTGTAAAACAGGTAATGATAAAAAACAAATAATCTTGTCTCCCAGTTTACTGGCGTATCGCATCGTAACAGGTGGCTTGAACATGTGTAAAGTGTTTCTTGTATAATTTGTACCAACTTACCGTATCGACAATGTTAGTTGCACCTAATGCTCTGTTTACGTTAAACCGTCGCCATTTCTTGTACTCTGCCTTGATTACGTTGCATTTTCTCTTCCAGTACTTGCCTTCCAACAAAATGGCCTATGGAGGATGAATATCAAAATCCAAACATACGAGATATTGTAGTGCATTGAACGAATACTTATGGCTCATATACACATACCTGTGGTGTACTGTGAACGTCTACGTCTAATGGGGAAGCGAACTGACAGACTAGAGTCTTCCGCTTCATGATAACTGTGAAGAAAAGAAATATAAGCCCAATTAATGTATTTTGTGTTAGATCTATATTCTTTGGTGCACTTAATTTATCTAAAGAATCTGCAATGATAGAGAGAGAGTTCTGTAATATTTACCAAACGGAAGCGTCTCTTTTGACTCTTCTTGTATCGGGTGCGTCGAAGGACGCAAAATTCAGGAATTATTTTGCCCATCTTCGGTACCATGTGTGGAATGTATTTTAAAGCCTTGGAAGCCAGCAGGAAGGATTTGTGTGCAGTATAGAGGAAAAAACAGCTCTATTGATGTAATATAGCTATAGCAGTGGAAGAAGACACACACACGCTAGTGGCTTATANATAGAGAGAGAGTTCTGTAATATTTACCAAACGGAAGCGTCTCTTTTGACTCTTCTTGTATCGGGTGCGTCGAAGGACGCAAAATTCAGGAATTATTTTGCCCATCTTCGGTACCATGTGTGGAATGTATTTTAAAGCCTTGGAAGCCAGCAGGAAGGATTTGTGTGCAGTATAGAGGAAAAAACAGCTCTATTGATGTAATATAGCTATAGCAGTGGAAGAAGACACACACACGCTAGTGGCTTATATGCACCGGGACAACAGTTCCCGAAGCTTGCCCCAATGTTTGACACTGCTACACCGTTTGTATTTGTCTGAAACGCTCTCTAGCCTAGAAACGTTCTGCTTCAATTCGCTTTTCCAACACTATCTGGGTCTCTGCCCCCAAAACACCATGTCACACCACACACTGCCACTGTCCGCTCACCGCACCCGCGACTAATCGTTTTAACAATTCGTTTCTCTATGCGATTGTTTGCTTAGTGGCGACACCGAAAGGAAACTACCCTCTCCCAAGCGCGAGCAAGTAGAATTTTCCCACCTAAATTTAAAAACTCAACAAATCCTTTTTTGCTACGATTTTTCTCGTTGAGCAAATGGAAATAAATGTTCACAAACAAAAAAAGCTGATTGAAAGCGACGCTAGACGATCCCGTCTCTTCGGTTGAACGCGAACTGAGCTGCGATATGGCTTGCGAGTGGGGCAACACGTCGCCGACAGCGTTCCCGTGACGGTGTAAGTCAAATCCATTGGACCTAACTTTTGATAACGAAGATTGCTCGACTATTGCCGGTACGTTACGTCCCGTGTCCCGCTTTCCAGCCACTATTCGCCCTTCGTGTTCCTCCATGTACAACTGCGGTCTACCCATCCAGCAAGACAAACCGTCCCGTCTCCCGTCCACTTGTGTACCGGAGCAGGACCGGGACTCTCATCAATCTCCTCCACCATATAAAACGGAGGATTTTTCCACAAACCGCCACACAGGCGGGACCCAGCAGCTTTAGAAGGTGTACAGTACCGTTCTGCTGTTGCTGTACAACACATTTGCTTTCTCGCCGCCCAGGGTGACGACCGGTGTGGTGTTTGTGCTAGGGTAGGGAAACGAACGGCCGAACGCCACCCATTTCGCCATCCAACTCTTCCGGATGGTGGGTATAAACCACACCGCGCAGGGCATGGGAGAAGGTGCCGAGTCTGCCGAGTTCGGCGATGAGAGATTGTGGTCGCCTGCTGCACCATTTCCAGTACGCTTCCACCGAAATGGTGTGGTAGCCTGCTATTTGGTCAATTCTTATCAGAGCTCTATGCATAGGCAATGGCAATGGCATAGGCAATCGAGAGCAGCATGCAGAAGACTTGCTTCCGCGAGTAGCGAAACAGGCAGCACCCTGGAAGTGCTTCTCCGGTGAGTTAAATGCGGAGCGCTAGAGACAAAAGGAAGACAACGCAAGGCAGTCCCCAGGCAAACCCAAGCAAAGGATTTAAATGTTGATTAGACGAGAATTGCATCTAATTGCAGCGGAGCAGGTTGAACGTTTATTGAACCAAACAAACCGGATCGAACCATGTCGCAGCATTGGGGAGTTCGGTCTGATATGCACCGAAATGGGACCGAACATTGTGATAACACCAGAACAAGGGCTGAATTGTGTTTTCCCGAATTTTATGCAACATTGTTGGTGCAGTAACGTTGCTCACTGCTATCGCTCAGTTATCGCACGCTGATTCGCGCGAATTCAAACCGTTAACGAACCACTTCTGGAACCTTGAAGAAGAACGTGCGATAAAGAGTGGGGAAGCATCGGGGTATGTGGACAGCAATTGAGATGGATTAATTCACCACCCAGAGGCAGGAGGGCCGAAGAAGCACAGATGGGGATTTAAACCGGCCCCCTTTGTCACGCGATGTGCGATTGTTTATCTAATACTGCAGGTGCTATCGGTTGAAGATGCGACCCGATTGCGACGTGAGCGCGTTTTATTTTAAAGAATATATCTTACTGCTCAACGCCAACAGGAGCACTTCATAGATACAGGAGACAGTGCGACTCGGCTGTTGGTATGGCATAATCTGTTCAGGTGCAGCTGGACGTAGCGCGGGTAAATTCGTTGGCAAACATTGGACGAAATGGCAGCGAATGCGAGTGGATGCCCCCCGTTGTGGCACAGAGCCACAGGAAGAAAGGATGGATGAACGGAACGCCGCGGAAACTTACATTGCATGTGCCAACAGCGCCAGATAACATTGTTCAGACGGATCTTCTCCTTCCACCGCAGGCGGATGCCTTTGAAAGGGTTCCATTTGGGAGACGTCAGCTTTTGGCTGGAATGAAAGAAAGTAAACAGATGTGTTAGGGCGACAACGTTTGCAGGAAATGATAAAAATAGATTCCATGTGCTACATGGACATGGAAGCCATATTTCAGTTGTTTGAATAATTAAAAGAAATCATAGAAATATAACGAAATTGCAGGGTTCGTAACCGTAACTCTTCAAGCTATTCGCTGAGCAAAGATAGGATGTCTGGCACTAGGGACGTTGTGCCATTTCTTCTCGGTATATTTTTAGCTGGCACAAAAAACACCCTCTCCAGTGCTATTTCACCACATTACGAAAGATAAGGAAAGCCCGCGCACATTTTCAATTAAGCAATAATACCAACAACAAAAAATACTTCTAACGATAAAGAAGCGAAGGGAAAAAAAGGCGCGTAAATTATTAACGTGCATACACCATTAGTGCGCGATCATCCGAAACTGTTCGAAAGATAAAACCAAAACGGATGCCAATTAGCAGCAATTAGAATGCTGCCGATGATATTTATTTGTCACCGCTCGTAATAAAAACCTAAATTGTTCAATTTTTCGATTCAAAGGATCGTACACAATCACGTGCGAAGCGGAATCGTTAAACATATTTAGTAATTAATTCAATTTGAAACTCCTCTGTGGAAGATGGAAAAAACTGGTGGTGCAATCATGAACATAAAAGATGTGGACATTTTGTACGCGTCACAACGCTTGGTTCGTATCAACTGTGAATATAAGCTGTATCCAGTGGACCGACCGGTGCAAACCATTGTATCGCATGGCCGTTAAGAAGATACATATCAACGCTGTGACGAAGGTTTCGTGTTTTGCGGATGAAAAGAAACGCCTAAAGTTAGACCATCGCTTGTAATATGTAGAGTTACTTTGTTGCTTAGTGATATGTGTGGTGTTTGCACCTTGCGGAATATGGACTGTTATGGAATTCATTGTAGTTTCATTTGAAAATATTCTCTTTTTATTATCATACAGCAATTATGAAAATCTACAGATTTTTGCTCATCTGATGCTTAGTGATTTTCAATATCGGTTTAGAGAATAAACGAGATAAAATTTACAATGTTACATAAATTCTATTCCGCGTTTTAGGAAGCGAAGTAAGAATTATGTAATTTCAGTTCAACATTTTCTGGATCACGCCTGACGATCACGCAAGATCACCACTTGGTGAACATTTATGTATATCTAGTGAAGGTTTATGCGGTTGTTATAGTTTACTAATTATGTCATTCTTTAATTAATGGATGCTATTGATTGTATGGCACATTTTTTACATACTTTATGCTACGGAGACATTTGACGAAAAGAAAACCACTTAACTCACCACTAATAAATTTTTGACACAATCATAACATCAGCAGCTGAGATACACGCCAACTGCAGCACACGTGGAAAAAGCGTAATTTAATTCCACCACGATCAATCAGCCACCAATAACAACTTGTTGCATCTTCACGTGTAAAGCGTAATGTGCAAAAGGGGAGTGCTTCGGGCGCACGTCAAGCTCCGATCTTGCAACCGGAACCGTTAGTTCGAATCAACAATAATGGCCACGTGCAGCAACCAACATTGAGTCGTGCCCCCAGCGACGAAGTTGCTGTAGTACTCGTTCTTTTGCTTCTCTCTCTCTCTCTGCTGCTCGCAGTAGATTATTAACACACCCGACACTGTCCTAACACCATGACGTAGCGCAATAAGGGGTGTGTGCATCGCAGTGCATCCGCTACATGGGCCTGTTCGTGCGGCTATCGTTGTGATTGTGCGGTGCAGTGTCATGGCAAAGGGCATCGAGCCATTATCAAAACAATACAAAATTCTCGTGGTACAAACACAACGACAACCGTTCACGATCGTGCTGGCGCCCCGTAAGTGCAGGTGCATTGTACCATTGCCGATTCTGTAGGGGTGGTAATGCATTTTCGACATACTAACGAACGAATAGCAAAATACTAGCAACTAATGCCAAAACATTCCACACTCGCACACAAACACATAGAAGGAGGCGAGCGTGAGCGTGCCATCAAGTCGCATCTAAGCGCCGTGCGCCGTTTTGCAAGTGCAGGCGGACTTCGATTCGAGTTGGGTGTTTTGACGAAGAAAAGGCGTGCGTCGCCATTGGAACTGGATGCTAAATGCGTAATAAAACCAACCATAGCACACGATAGGGCATTGCAATTAATATACCATAGGCGGATGCTTGTTTGAAATGCAACATTTTTGTTAACAAACTAATTCCCTCACTGTTCCGCGAGTGAGAACAGGAATGGACGCATCGAACTGGATATTTTACGACATTGCGATTACGCATTTGAGCATGACAACTTTTGTATTGGGAAGATAAGATTTAGGGGTGGCCCGTATCTATGACCAGTTCAAGGTGATTGAGGCAATAACGTTATATGGACCAATCGGTAATCGGTTACGGCCGATTACTGCACTGTTCGATGACTTTTGTGAGCAAAGCGATGACAGGGAAAATGATTTTTGCTGGACAATATTGTATTCATTGCTTGGTATAAATGGTACAAGTAACGTTTGTGGTATTATTCGAAAATAAATACCGTTTGGACGTTATATTAGCAATTTGTAAATTGCTCAACCAAATCCTTTTACGTGCGGATCCCTAAAGCTGTTTGTCAACGCATAAATAACAGAAATCAAACCGCTTTGCACCAGCTTTGCAATCGATACCAACAACAAACTGTTGTTGGTATTGTACAGTGTGTTAGTTACGCTGGTGGGTAAGAAAATTCGGCACGAGAAAATTGGCGTGAAGTGATGCTAAAAATACAATCTCCATCACCACTACCCAATGGATTGCCACCCTCATGCGGCTACCGTATAGAACCGTACGGTACACATCGGTGCAATTTTGCCAATCATGTTTTACACCAAAAGCACGCCCCACAATAATATCGGTATGCGGTAAGCAGCAATGGAATGGAATATTTCTCGCGCACTATCTCACACTGCAAGTTGTCATAGTTCTGTTGTTTTAGACCTTTGGCGCAATAAAAACTTGTCGACGGCCGTCTATTTAGAAAGTGTAGAGTAATGCCGCCGCACGCACACTATATGCGCACGTTGTTTGTTTGTGCAAATAAGCGCGCAAACCGTGAAGCCCTAATCAGCAGCAGCAGCAGCACCACAGGACGGAACAACAGAACAGTGGCGGTGGATCGTCGTTGTGTTTGCTTCCCACGTTAGAAGAGAACCTAAAAATACGTTCAGACACAGGTTTTATTGCTTCTTTTTGCGCACCGACGGTGACGTACGCGCGCGCACACACAGCGTCAAGTTTGCGCACATGTTTGCGCGCCAACAACTGTCGCTGGAGGTGTGGCGACCGTTTGCGCGTCCAGTTCAATCCGGTTCCGTTGGATAGGCGAGGTTTTGCCTTTTTTTTTCTCTCTTCCTTTCTTTATAGTTGCGCAATCGGAAAAGGGAGCACAAGGCGTGGCGCTTGGCAATGGAAAGCGGTTGCGAAATTATGGCGAAATTCTAACCGGGCGAGACTTTGCCTTGCACATATCATTATGCTCCAGGACACTGGTACTGCTGTGCTGGATTTAAAAGCACAAAAAAAGATGTACTTGCGCTCACAAAAACATCCTTTGGTCGTGCCGATGAACCGTGTCCAACTTGCCGGTACGGAAAGACCGAAACGGACCGATAATTTTATTGGTACTTTCGACAAGCTTGAAGGTTGAAGTCCATGATAAGCGTCCTTTTGCTGTCTCTCTTTCTTCTTTTCCCGAGATTCACCAACACCGATGATGCAATGACACGCACCAGCGGGATGATTATGTGGCGGCAAACAACCGAATTCGGCCCATCACCATCATCATCAGCTGTGATGGATCGTTGTAGTGTAGCGATCAGCGGGTAGACGCCGGGTCTCAGCCCACCTGGTATTGGTGCGTTATAAATATGTGTATGATTATGCCACAATATTCTTAAGCCAAGGCGGCTAGGCGGCCGCCCATTAGCAGTGAAAGAAGCGGTACATTTTGTTTCGGAACAGCGTTGCATGGTACCACAACTGTTTTGAAACCGTCCAGCGCATCCAGCGCCGGGGAAAAGGTTATCAGCTGGGGTAAGCGCTCCCGGGCGGATTTTCAACCCATACGCAACAAACAGTTCACCGTTATATGGACTCGGCGGTTCACCAAACAATCATTCCTTGTAATTTCATTGCTGCAAAGTAGGTCTTCCTAGGACGAACCATAAGCCATCTTGTTGTTGGGAAAAGGAGAAAAATATTTCTGTCTATTAAAGTTCAAAGGTAAAATGGATTTGAAGAAAGTATAATATAATCTTCAAGTTCTCATTCTTCAATTTGTCTCAAGCTTTACGAATTTGGTTCATATTTGCTAACTTTGAGTCACACAACATGTAGACATTCAATTGCTATTGATTTCCTGTTGCGCCTTTAGCGATGTCTGCCCTACAGAGCGACCTCTAACGTCTGGGACGGTTTAAACAAACGTTATGCATCATGAAAACAATAAGCAATCGATCGCGGTTTGCGATTAAATGGAAAATAGCAATCGATTTCGGAACGAAACGCAGTGCCGCTAATCATTTTCCATTGGTGGCACCAGCTAGGAAGGGCAATACCTAGAGTTCATCCTAATCGCCGACCCACTGGCGATGCAATCGTGTTCCGCTTTAGGAGGGTGCTTAACGTAAGGTTGTGCCCCACGCTGCACCGTAGGCACTCACAACCACGCAGCTTGGGTTATTGTAGCTTTTTCGTGGTGTTTGAAACTCATGCCATGAATGCTTCTGATAAGCCTACAATTCCAATCGTCTACGAAGGGCTGTTCGTCGGCTTTCTATCGCTTTGTCTAACGTTTCCTTATCAGCCGGTTCTTTTCAGCCAGGCGTCACAGCAAGTGGAATCTGTGCACACACCAAGGGAAAACTTTGCTGCGGGCACGATACACGAGGAACTAAAATAAAGCTGAAATGAGTAGGAGAGAGGTTTCAACGGCAGTACTATTTGCTGTAACTTACGTGTACGTCACGTTGAGCGTATTGAATACGGTCGAAAGGTCCGTATCGATCTCGACCTGCGATACCGTGGTACGGTTGCCAATATGCCTTGGCACGTATCGGGCCAACTGGTTTTGATTTTCCGTCGATCCTATACTGGCCATTGGTACCAGCGCACCGGAAGAGGAGGTAGCGGCCACATCCGACATGGCACCCGATCCGGTCACCGGCAGAATTACACCGGCACTGTCGGATGAAATGAGATCCGCCGGTTTGACTTCCTCCATCTGCATGCCAAGATCGTCATCATCGTCCTCTGCACCTTCGGTTTCGAAGTGGGACACCATAAACTGGCCAGAGTGGATCGTTTCTCCGCAACGCTTGCGCTGATCGGTGGTGCCAGCCGATCCACCACCACCAGTCACCATCGAACGATCCATTTTGGTTGTCGGTCCGGGAGTCATCGCAGGAAAGCTAAATTGACACACTACTTGTCCAGACGGCTCTTGGCAACACGATCCTCTTGGTTGTGCTTGCAGTTTTCGATCGCTGGCACTTAATATAAATCAAAACAATTCTTCCAACACACACGTGCACACACACAAACACACACACGCACAACCACGTAAACGACGCAAACAGTTTACGGGCGCATTTTAAGCGAGCACCACACGCACACTACTCAAGGCGATGTCGATGACGGCATCGATGAAAAGCTACACCAAAGCAAAACAAACAGCTCTGGGGGAGCTGTTCAACTTTCTTCACACTGCCAACATTCACACACACGCGCGCTCGAACACATACCGTTGAGAAAATTAAACAGGACGTTCGGTTGGTCCTGTGGGTATTTTCACTTTATCACAGATCAATTGCACTGATGCAGTGGAATTCCCATACGATTGGGAATGGTTTGCTGAGTTGAGCCTTTGAGCGATGATTTTACCACAGTTGTTTTTCTCTAGCTTGCACGTTGCTCGGCAACGTTGGGCACCTACTTGATGGTTCGAAATGTGCCTCTAGCGTGTACACATGCACGCCAAAATGCAAGTAATGTAACCGAAAGATTTTCTCCATTCGGGCATCGTGTGATGCTGGAAACGCTGCTTCTAACCGTCGACAGTTGAAAGCCAACCGCTACTGCTGGCGCGCCCGCGAAATGTGCGCCGTATTCGTGTACCACCACTATCTTTCGCGCTGCACCACACAAAACACTTGCCCGTTTTTACGTACTTGTGAGGCAGAGCAAGGTGCACACACTGTAATATAAGAGCACACACGGTAATCACTTCCTGTACGCATCCCAACGGGTGCTGATCTCAGAACGTTTGCTGATGTTTGGGAAACGCTAGGCCCGTACGACCGTCCGTCCGGCACACGTCAATGACGACGATGGTGACGGTGACACGGTGACGAAGGGTAAGATAGCGCGATACCAAACATTCGCGTGGAACATTCGATTACGTTCTGTATCGTTTTGCTTTTTTTCTGTTTTCGCTACGCAAGAAAGCAGCACGATGCGTTCTAGAGATACATTCGCGTTGATTGTGCGTTCCCTTCCGGACGCGACAGGCACACACTTTGGGTAGTTAACGATGACTACGACGACGACATTGATAACCTTACCCACCACACGGGAGAAAAAGATCGTGACTCGCGGTGATCTTGTTCACGGTTCCGCACAGAATAGAAAAAGGGGCCTACTGCAAACGCAGGGTACCGCGAATGGCGTAACCGATGGAACACGGACAGACAGGAACAAACTATCGCGACCGGGATCGTACGCACCGTACCCGAAACGGAACCAGCAGCAGGAGCATTGGAAGATGCGTCGCGTTGCTGTTGTTTCGGTTGACTCGAAGTTATGTTGCGTTGTTGTTGGGCAAGAAGCAGTGTCGATTAATTTTCATTTTCTTGCTGTGTGTTTGGTTGTTTTCGCATACAGCTGTCAAACATTCCATGCGTGACGTACATATGTGGGGCACACAAGTCGACCGTGCGGACATGAGCTGGGTAGTAGTAATGACATTTTATGAAATGGATTATCTTGAAAATAACGTTAAATGAATGGAAAATAATTTTAACAGAAAAACGTTTAACATTAAAGCATTTAAGAAGTTAACGATTGACCAACGACGCTTTTATGTACACGAAGACCGAGAAGCATTTTTGAAATATATTTTATTACATTTTAATCATAAAAATAATTTTGAGTCCTTCATTTGATACAACATGAAACAAACGGTAACGATTTAGTATATAAAACACGGCAATCTTATTCATTTGACTTTTTTAACATCTAATGGTCGACTTGAAAATGGGTCTATGCAATACAAACAGAGCGTATGAAAAAGGACCGAATCGCACAGGCAGTATAATTTAAAAAGTAAATACCGTACACAACAAAACAAAACCTATCGTCTCAGACGACCTCTAACTCGTCAGATCGCGGTAAAAGTCACATCCGAGACAGAAAGCGTTCAACTGGACGAAATCTACATCCACGATTGGCTCGGTGAAAAACTGGAGATTATTTGCGCAACGCATTGCATGATGGGCGATCGTTTCCGATACAAGCTTACTGAATGTTTCCAACGATCCTTCGTAATGCAGCAGGACACCGCAGGAACAGCTGAGCCGCTTGGCTACGCTATCAAGTTGTAGTACGTCGTGTTCGCATATCGGACAAAATACTGTATCGGTTTCGTAAGTATCGATGAGATAATTTTCTGCCTGCTCGTAAAACAACCACTGCTCCGTATCCGCCATAAGCTCTTTGTAGATCAGTTCCTGCAGCGCAATGTCGTGTTCCAGTTCGGAAAGCTCCTCTCGTACAATCGATTCCAGGAAAGTTTTCTCCTCCTGAATGATGTTTCGTTTCTTGAGAAACTGATCGTTACGTGCTTCCTTGATGCGGATGCGACATTTCTACGAAAGGAAGTTATCGGTTGCAGTAAAATTCTACTTAAGCTTAGCAGCAAACACTCTACCTCCCGCATCATATCGACCAGCTTCGGTGACCCGTATTTAAAGCGTCGTGCAGCATCTTTCGAACGTAACTTATCGGCCACAGTTGTCTGATTAGATGAAGGGCCTGGATTTATGATCTCCATGGTAATTAAACAAACAAAAAACAAACGATTACACGAGTAAAAAACGATCACAAAATGGTGTTTACAGCAGCGCCAAGCGAAGCGCGGGCTCTTTGCTAGATGACAGCGATTTGTTGTTTTCTTTGCTCGTTGGAGTACGTCAGGGTAGCTTTGACCGAAAATTGTATATTTTCGCCCGATGTACGAATGTCGAGCACACAGCTCGAATGTTGCTGTACGTTTCGAGCAGCTTGATTTAAAAACCAACGGTTAAATAAGTACCTCAGTGGGTTTCTTATTGCAACTAGTAAAAAATGCAAATACTGAAGATAAAATAAATGGAACAACATTTTAAATTTCTTTAATTTTAGTAAGAGTAAATAAACTAAACAAAACATCTTGCATATTTATCGTTAAATGCACAACAATTGCATCACAAGTGGGGACAAATCAAACAATTCCCCGAGTCCAGTAACACGTAATTCTGGCACCTTGTTTTCTCACCCAGGTTCTGATTGTTGCAACTTTCTGCTCTACTTACAGTAGACGCAAAAAAAACAACAAATAAACAAACACTCACACACGCACGTACAGCTGGACAGCTCGCGGCAAGTAGCTCCTAATCTAATTAAACCCGATTGGCGTTTCATCGGTCGGTGTCGGTAAATTACATTTTCACGCTACACTCACGATAGCAGCACATGGTTTTCCGGTGTTTCGGTTACGGAAAATCGTATCTACCGATCAGCTATCANTGTTTTCTCACCCAGGTTCTGATTGTTGCAACTTTCTGCTCTACTTACAGTAGACGCAAAAAAAACAACAAATAAACAAACACTCACACACGCACGTACAGCTGGACAGCTCGCGGCAAGTAGCTCCTAATCTAATTAAACCCGATTGGCGTTTCATCGGTCGGTGTCGGTAAATTACATTTTCACGCTACACTCACGATAGCAGCACATGGTTTTCCGGTGTTTCGGTTACGGAAAATCGTATCTACCGATCAGCTATCAGTCAGTCAACCTGTTGGCCGCGGAACCGATCGGTTGGTTCGAAACAGTTCAAGCAGACGTGCCAGCGTGGTCGGTGCAATAATGGCCACCCGTTTTGCTCCAGTTTGCGGTGTGGTGTGATTCTGCTGTACGGAGTGGCTAACCGAAGCTAATTGTTTGTAGTGATTTAATGGAACGAGCAATGGAATGGTCCTATGGTTAGGACGAGTTTCGTTGAATCGGTCAGAGTGTGAATGCCGTGTGGTTGTGTGCCATTATTTGAAGTTTAATTAGTGCCTCATGGAATTATATGATTGTGAATCGTAACAAACGGTAATCTAATACCAATTATTTAAAACAATTTCTTATCCATTTTCTTATTAGTTTCTCTTTGTGGTGCCATGACATGCCACTAAATGCGCCTGCATGTGCATCTGATGCATTACGACAACGGTGTGCGTCATATTTTTGCCCACGTATTTCATGTACGTTGCTCATATTTTCTATCACTTTTTAAGCCAAAACAAACACCAATACAAAGGTGGGGTTTTTTGTTTGCTACACACGGGTGGTGATGGTGAGTGGCCCCTATACACAGGAAAGGGTATTGTGTTTGTACAAAAACTCCATTTTGTTTATCGTCCGTCTGTTGGAACAGGCGGAAACGGTAGCTTTTGTAACGCAGCCCGTCACAGAGGACCGAAGTAAGCTCAATATAAATCGAAACGCTAACAACAGCGATATTTTCCGATCCGTGCCCGTCGATCGAGTGTATTTATTTTTATCTTCGATAAAAATCTGACCCGCTTTTTCGCTGGTCCTGCAATTTAGAACCACCCCCCGGGGCTGGGGAAATCGGTGTCCAAAGGTAAGAGGGTAAAGAGGTTAAACTTTTCCCGACTGACGCGTTCCGACGTGTGGTAAAGGTTTGTACCAAAAACCCCTGCAAGGTCAGTATTATGTGACCGTGCAACGTTTTACCGCCCCGTGCCCGACCACGTGAGTGCCAGTGCCGGTTGCCGTGGTGCATTCTTTTGCACCTTTGTGCGGGAAATTGGCCATGCACACAAACACGACCCTTTCTCGTACCGTACGCACAACCAACAACCAGCAGCCGGCAACCGGTGCGTGTCCGGCGTGTTGTGCTGTGTGTCCAGCAAATGTTAAAAGGCAGCTAAAAATAGCAGCAAAATTCCATTCGCTGCGCACTGTTGCCCGAATGCAGGCTGGTGCTGCAAATGACACGGAACTAGTTTTTCACACAATAACCAAAATGAAGTCTTTCGACAAACAACAGCAGCGGTGTGCTTTTGTTGGGAGGTGTTTGGATGATTTGGAAAACATGACCAACGTTTGTTTGCGTTTGATTCGTTCAGGGATTCGTTCGTATCACGGTAAAGCTTTCACAACCAGTTGCATGCGATCGGTTGTTAAAATTTTAACAACGTATAAAATTGATTTTTGGCCCCTAAAATGTGTGTGCAAAAAGTGGCACACTAAAGCACTACCGTCTGGTCGACGATCAGCGTCCCCCCCCCAACAGTCGCTAAATAGTTAATCAACACGTCCCTTTCGTTTTCATTCACCGCCGTGGACGCGTTTCCCGAATACTATCGAATTCCGGAACAAAAACACCCATAACAGGTTGAATGGCAAAACCAACCCCCCCCCGGTCACTTAACAAGCCTGGAAAACCCGGGAAAACGATGCACATGTGATCCATTAGGCGGAAAGCTTTATTGCTTTCGAAATGCAATCGCGATAGGCAGCACGGTCGTACAAAGTGGGGTAGAAAATGAAGGAAGAATACCGGGGGAGAGGGGGAAGGGGGAGGGGGGGGAGAGTGGCAAGTGAAATTTATGTTAATCTAATACCCAACAGCCTCCCACTCCCCCCTACATGTTTACTGGCCCTTTGGCTCAGCGGGACAATGTGTTGTCGCCGCACATATGCGTTACGTTGAAATAGATCGGTTTGGCGCGTTTGGTACAAAAAAAGAGAGAGAGAGAGAGAGAGAGAGAGAGAGAGAGAGAGAGAGAAAGAGAAAGAAAGTCTTTTATCGATACCGACTTACGCATCGCTTCTGGAACGTGAAACGCTGGAAGGTCACACGGTTACGTTCCGATTTGGGCAACCCGTTTCCGGGTGCTTATCGCTCGTGTGTTCAGTGATGGCCGTCGGTTGCACCGACTGGTGGTGGAAGGTGGTAATCGAACGTTGGAAAATGGATCGTGCTGTTGGGAATTTTCACGTGCGTGCAGCTAACAGAGGTTGGAGTAAAGATTGGTGTCGATTTGTTCGAACTAGAGAACGAGGTGCGTCGTATTAGGATGGTTTTTTTTTGGACGAGATTTTCCTTTAATTTTGTAGTACAAGTCTGGATTTTTATAACAAAGTATTCGATCTTGATGAGATGAGAATTGGAACTGGAATATAGAAGAATATGCTTTCGATAAAAGATTTACATATAAATTGAAGCTCGTTAAAGATCAAACATACACTCAGAAGCTCAGAAGAACAAAGGGTTTCATCGTTGAATTTCTGCTGATCAAAATTAGGCGTGTGATCTCATATGATACCCTATAACCAGCGCCCGCTAAAAGATCATGGAAAAAGTTTGTTAATGTTTTTGCACGCTTATCCTTCAATCATAATTTAACAACTACTTTGCATCCGAACCGTACCAGCTCTGTATGCCAAATTTGATCCCTATCCATCAAAGCGAATAACAAACGATCGCATCAGCAGATGCAAAACCAAGGCTGCCGCAATGATGATGCGTCTAAAATTAGTCATCAAAAATCATACACTTGCCAGTTAAAAATTAAATATAAATTGCTATGTCTAACACTTCAAAGTGATTACCACCAAGGCAGTGACTGCTAAAACTGTGGCTAATACAAACAATTGAACACTTCCTGACAAACGTTGTAAAAAAAAAACGAAACCTGCCGTGCCATGCAGCTCATCCTACCAAACGCACACTGAGTCATTTGTTCATTACTGTTCACGCGTAAGGAAGGGCCAAGCAAACACGCATACATACGAGCGCACGCGCGTATTTGGTTTCGTTTCATGCTAATGCGTAAACAAGTCGGAAAGAAGCGTTGGTGCGCGTGATCAACAGGGTAGTTGTAGCCGCGAATGTGTCTTTCCTGCTCCCGCATAGTATGAAGCTTTGTCTAGCACTGTGCGTCGTCGAATGTTGAGCCAATCGAGCCAATCTTTCCTTCATTCCATCGGACGCTCATATTTTGGACAGCTCTCGGTTGGTACGGCACCGGTACACGGAACTCATCTTTGCACCTTTTGCACGGTCGGTTTGGTGGCCGTCCAGCGAACCACCTGCGGCGATGAGTGTGTAAATATAAAAGTCAAAACCAATACGCCGTTTGGCGCGCACGGCTAAGACGCGTTATGATTAATGTGTGTTTAACGTGAACCAAAACTGTGAACGGCAGGANAGCCAATCTTTCCTTCATTCCATCGGACGCTCATATTTTGGACAGCTCTCGGTTGGTACGGCACCGGTACACGGAACTCATCTTTGCACCTTTTGCACGGTCGGTTTGGTGGCCGTCCAGCGAACCACCTGCGGCGATGAGTGTGTAAATATAAAAGTCAAAACCAATACGCCGTTTGGCGCGCACGGCTAAGACGCGTTATGATTAATGTGTGTTTAACGTGAACCAAAACTGTGAACGGCAGGAGGCATCCCGCGGGGAGGGTTAGGGAGTTTTGGGAGAAAAGAGTGCTTTTACGCGGGAAGCAACTTCACACGGCATGTTACGTGTCGTTTGTTGATGGTTGTCACTTTTTTACTTTGGAGAAGAAACCATTACCATTTGCGCGGGTTTACGCTGCATAAACAAATAGCTCGAGATGCGTTGGTTTGTCATAGATAAAGGGATGTTTAGTGAGCAGTGATCATCACACAATACAGTCGTAAAATATCAAATAACTCTGACAGGTTTTTTGAGTTAAAGTGGTAGAATTGTACCTTTTTCTTGGTTCCTTTCAATTTGAATTTCAATTTTGACACCATTCAGAGAGAGAAAGAGAGAAAGAGAAAGAGAGGGAGAGAGAGAGAGAGAGAGAGAGAGAGAGAGAGAGAGAGAGAGAGAGAGAGGGAGAGAATAATCATTGAAAAATTGAATGATTATTTTGATCTTTAAATCAATTAATGCTTCAAAAAAAGACACTAGACGTTGAGAATTTTACGAAATAATAAATTTTATTTAATAAAATGTATAGTCTTGCTAAATCTTTTTGGAGTAGGTAATTCTGATCAAATGATCCATTAAAATGGAAAGAAATTTGATTAACGTGCAACTTACAAAAGAATGACTATACCGTTTTCTCTTTCTTGCTGCATCGTAAACATGAAGCTTCTTTGGTGGTTGATGTTTAGCCAAAACTATTCTGCAACTTGCATCGTTTCAACGTTGCTTGACACGTATTTACACGAGCTGTTATTACAACCTCCAACGCCGATCGTGTGCTGCACACTCTGTTGCAGTTCGATCGCACGCTAAACACACACACACGCACACCCCATTTGCATCGTGAAATTGGAACCATACGCACGCAGAACGGCGCGTGCCGCATCACAAAACAGAAACAGTGAATGAGCAGGGCGGACAGATTTTTGCGGATTAATTTTCCCACCTCCCAAAACGATCGACAATCGGTATGATGGGCCGTGCAGAGCAATTTCCTGGCCGGGCATGCGTGAATGGAAAAATCTTATTGGCCACAATCAGACCAGTGCCGGTGTCGGCCGTCGATCGTGCGGTGGAACCGTTGTCCAGCTGTTGCGTGCGTTCGTGCGATTGAGTTTTAGTCGCGATCGTGCTGTGCGGTGTGTAAGATCGTTTCGTACGCGTCGTACGACAATCCCGCGCGGAGACACGCAACGGATACGTGTGTGAACAGTGCCATTAAACGACCGATTTTAGCATAGTTGATCTAGTGTCCGTCCGGCGCGGCACCGTGTGTGACCGGGTGAGTGATATAGAAATGAGATCATCTTCATCAGCGTTCAGGGAATACCCCGAGGTGTTCCATCTGTGCAGTGTTTTCCGCATCATGTCATGGACCCGTGTAGCATGATACATCTGACGCTATGCTTTGTGCGTCAACAGTGTGAGTGTTGCGGAAAGTGTTTACCCGTGTTTCGTGCACCATAGTAGGTGAGTCGTTTCGTTGGTGGTAATGTTGTACAGTCAATCAGAACCAGTTCGTCCAGCCACTGAAGTGTATTATGGGTGTGTGTCAGGCCAGTCGACTCGTGTGTTTTTTTTTTTTTTGGTGGCCATCATCCATGTAAAATAATGGCGCACTAGAAGAAGTGATACAAACGTGTGAAGAAAAATACACCCGTGCGTGAGGGCAACAATTTGCCCAGCCCAGTGGGGCAAAAAAAAGGCAGTGAAACAAAACGAAAAAATAAAAACATGGCTTGCAAGTGGACCACCAGTGGGGGGAACTTTTCGGGCGTAATGGCCGCGTTCCTGACCATGATCGGGTCGCACGATCGGTTGCAGCCGGCAGCTGTTGTTCGGTCGCTGTACCACGCCAACATGGCCGGTACGGTGGTGAGTGCGCTGGTGCTGGTCGGTTGCCTTTCGGCCCTCGGCTACATCGTGTGGAAGCACGAGCAAAGGTGAGATTTATTTAAACACGGGCGTGGAAAAGTGTACACGAGTTTGGTGGAACGCACCATGCTAGCTGGGTAGGTCGGTTGGTAGGTAGTAGTAATAGTAACAGAAGCAGTAAACAATCGATGAATGTTCTGCTTTTCCGACGGATGGGAATGCAGTGACCAATGGGATGTGGTTACGATGGTGAACCCACTTCAAACGTCCAACCGGTTTTGTTATGATTTATTATTGTTCCAAAAACTACACTCCCGCACCGGTTTGTGAAATGTGTAGGGAGTCATGCCTGGAAGATTATTTTCATTTGCGTTCGAAAGGGTTTAAGGAAGGTAATAAAATGGTGAAAATAGGAAAATTAATTTAATTTTATCGTTTGTTGGCATTACAGTTGCTTTTGCAATGAATAAATCAAGCGTCAAAAGTGGTTTAGCTGCTTTGGTTTGACTCATGCTTACTTTGAGGTCGTTCTTTTCAGGGGCATTTTTGATGATTTTTATGAGGAAAATATCCAATTGACACTTTGTTTTTATTGATATTGGCCCTATGCTGGGAAACAATGAATGCAAATGAATATGTTTATATTTTTACACAATTTCTTGTAGTGTTATTGTTCTGATGATTTAAATCGACCGTTAAAATTTAGCTGATTAGCTTGTAAACTAGTTTCACAACTTAATACTTTGGTTATATTAGAGCACAAATTTCACGAATGAGAATTATTAATTTATATTGATACAGTTTATGCACATAAATAGTTTCCTATCTCAATTCCAACGAATGAGTTCCAACGTCGATAGATCGTGATCCCAAACGAAACTATCCTGAGTCGCTAGACAATGCCATCGATTCAATGAATCATTTCATTACGTTTCAATATTTCAACGACAAATACATTCTTCAACAAATATCTTCCATCTTCTATTGGAAAGCGATTAGTTACACAATCAAGCTAACCGTCTGAATACCCATGCTGCCCCATGCAAACGCTTTCCGTTGATTATCACCATCACCAGTTCCGACAACAACTGGCACGTTTAGTTTGCTTATCTTATGGGCGTCTGAACTGAAAGCAACCTTGAAGTCAAATGATCTTGGCTGCCTTTCTTCGGCCCATCTCCTGACCATTTACACATTTCTAACCATTCGCTGCCACTACTACTACTACTACTACTACGACTACCACCAAACGCAGTGTGCCAATGTGCAAATATGCATCCTAAACGTGCGGCCCTCCGTGCAAACATTCTTTCCCCTTGCCGGTCGGACCCCCTGTTTCCAGGCGCCATAATCTGCTGGCTTTGCATAATTTGCGGTCAATCGTGCTGCTGGTGGCGTTGCTCATCGGCATCGGTGAAATTGGCCACCAGTGGCTGGCCGTCGATCGGCTGGGACGCGTGCGGGCCGACTGCACCGGAACGAAGCGACCNCCACCACCAAACGCAGTGTGCCAATGTGCAAATATGCATCCTAAACGTGCGGCCCTCCGTGCAAACATTCTTTCCCCTTGCCGGTCGGACCCCCTGTTTCCAGGCGCCATAATCTGCTGGCTTTGCATAATTTGCGGTCAATCGTGCTGCTGGTGGCGTTGCTCATCGGCATCGGTGAAATTGGCCACCAGTGGCTGGCCGTCGATCGGCTGGGACGCGTGCGGGCCGACTGCACCGGAACGAAGCGACCGGAACTGCACTCTACACAATCGGAAACGTTTACGACCGGGCAGGCACCGTTGGATGCAGATGCGCTCGCTTGGAAAACGGTTACGGTCGGATTTGGTGCTGCCTGGCTCGGACTGCTGCTGCATCTTGGCGTAGCGTGCCTCGTCCGGGCGCTCGAGCGACGGGATAAATGTGGTAAGTGGATACGGTTGCGTTACTGCGGTGAGCATACTGGCAGACTGGCGAGGGCAATCGGTTTAGGCTGCAAACGACCAACACTTCGTCGATGGTGTTAGTGACGCTCGGTGTCGATTTAGTGCTTTAGGTGCTTTTGTTTACTTACTTGCCTGCTGCTTAGTAGGCTGCTATTTATTACGCTAACATTTTACATTTTGTCCCTTGCGCTGCACTTGAACTGCGTTATCAATTGTGAATGTAGTGGCCATAAAAGAACTCTACTCTATTCCTTACTGTATGTGTGTGTGATATGGTGTTTCGGTGTGAAAATTAGCTGGTGGATTATCGAAGCGATTCAATGAGAATAATTCATTTTCTATTATCTTAACCATAATCACAAACATGTCTATTAAAATGTTCTTATCTGAGTGATTTTCAAGATAATTTAGTTGATAGTTTGTTATCAAGCTAAAGTTATGCTTGCTTTAATGGTTCGTCATACTTAAGTTTGTTAATTATAATCGTAATAACTTTTGGAATATTATTATTATAAGATTCAATCAGTTTTAAATAACCTTTTTTTAACCGCTGTGGCGTAAAAATAAATTGTTAATAACTTATAGTCATTATAACTAAGCTTAATAGCTGTTGCTGGAGCATTACTTTAACGTTTTTGTTAAAACGTTAGGCCAGTGGTGTCAAACTTTTTTCGCTAACCGATTGAATTTCAATGTAAAACACATCTTTTATCTTAGTCATCGCCTGACTTTTGCTTCTTTAACACATCGGATGAAGATATTCACATGCTTTTGCCAGCCTTTTACGAGAAAGATCTCTCGTGTGCCCCATGTTTGAGAAGTCTGGTCGAGGCAATTAGTAAGACACCAGGCGTCTCCATGTGTTTGGAAAATTTGTTACCCTTATTCTCCGGATTAATACAGTCAGAGATAAACATTATTAATGCTAGTTTTCAAAAAAGGTTTCATTCATAAATCGATCGCAGCTCACTAAATTTTTTAATGGTTTTTGTAATTGTTAAATTAAAAAAACTTTTTTTAAATTATGAGTATTATAGTAAATTACAGTGTTTTCTTAAAAAAATACACTCAAAGGATTATATATTATTTTTTTAAAATACTTCCTGTGTGCCTTTTCTGTAGAAAAAAGTTTAATATGTTGTTGTTGTAAATACTCACCCAAATAACCAAAATCGCTTGTTATGTTGATATTTAACATCATATTGTTCCTATCGGCTGTAACGATCAATTACTGGTTGGGTCAAAGCCCTTTCACTACACCGTCCTTGATGAGCCTAACACGATAGCGGGACCTTTACTGACCTCACGCAACCAATTTACTCGTGTTTTAGTATCGGTAACCTCTCGTTCACTGTGTACGCACCCTGCCCGGCGCGATATCGAGCGGTGTGAAAACAATAGGAAAAGCTCATAAATTGGTGCACTATAAACAAGATCGGACTCGCACTCGGAACTTCGCTCATCGAAGCAACGGTTCTGATAGCTTTATTGTGTCGAACCAGGAGAATGCGCAAGGATGAAGGGCGGATGGCATCGGTGGGCATCGGTGCGGTTAAATCCCACAAGTGACACCAACGATATCTCCCTCCGGAGCACTAGAAGACAGCACCGGTCTCTGGCGGGAAAGTGCGACCAAAAGCGGCATGCAAAACGGGCAAACGGGCCGCTGGCTGTTGAACGGGTGCGCAGGCAAACGCACAGCAAACGGCTGCACAAGTGGCCAGCCACGGTTGACTACAGTAATAAGTTATTTACATCGCCAAATAAATTTTCAATCTGAAGCATGTCCATAAATTATGCACCCCTAAAAACGGGATGGCCCCACCATGTGTGGCGCCCCTTCCGCGCTTTTTCACCACCTTCCCCCTCTCCCCCTTAGGGCTATTCTTCTTCGCCCGTTCGACGGTTTTGTGGGTCAGCCATGTACAGCAGCGAATGGTGTCGGGTACGATGCGTCATGTCGCATGATATTACGCCCCGGTGCGCGATCCCAACCCAGCCCGGTGACTATTTATGGTGCGAGTGAGCAGTTACGCATTATCCAATCCAGAACGAAATATTGTCCCTTTTGTATGTCCTGCCGTGTGTCCTTTTCCGTGTCCTTTTTCGGGCATGGGCTCGTATTATGATGCTGGTTTTTTCTTGTTCTACCACTAACCCTTTCACACACACACACACACATACACACGCATATTGGCACACCCGCTCTGCTTATTGTCTGCGGATTCTAGTGGCTAGATCCAACACTTCCAGCATTCGTTTCTTGAACGCTTCTTGCTTGCTTTTTGTAGGCTTTCACTTTCTCCTTCTCTTTCTCTTTGACCACAAGCGAAGAGAGAAAAAGCGAGAGAGAGAAGAGAGAAGAGAGAGAGAGAGGGAGAGATTTATTCAGCGAAAAAGGGTAGCTAGAGACGAAGGACACCACCACCAGGACAGGACAGATGGTTCTACTGAGGGACACTGACACTCGCACCGCACGACAGATCACCGTCGTGTGTGTGTCTGTGTGTGTTCACACTCTCACACAAGCCTGGCTGGTCCGGCTGGTATATATATATTTTTTTCAAATTTATTATCCCTGCAGGACTATTATACGCCGTGGTGGCGGCCGAAGGCGCCCAGTCGATAGTGCGATGGTGCAAATTTAAATATATCAACGATGTCACGGACACTGGCAGCCGCGACGGTTCCCCGACGGGGGGCAGCATCCTTGGCATGCCGGAAGTTTTCCTGACGCTGGCCGGTGCGCTCGCTGCGACCACACTCACCACCATCGATGGATTCACGCTGTACGTGGAGGTAAGGTTTTTGGATGGTGTTTGTGTTGTTTTTCCTTTTTTTTTTTTTGTTTCGGCAAACAGGTTTCCATCTGTCGCCAGGTTCTGGGCCATGGGTTGCGTGTACCGTACCGCGGTCAGAATGGTGGTTCCGGTGGTTGTCGGTTTTGTGGTACGGTACTGTACGGACAATTATTCATCCTGTCGCAAACTGAATGATACGAGGTTGAAAAGAGGACGCATTTGTCTTCGAATGTGCATTCGTCACAATGGACAGCACAGAATCGACGGTTCAAATTAGGAGTACGATTAAAGGATTTTCTTACGACCCATATATGACATAAAGCAAAAGAATAGTTTATTTAATTTTATGGTTTGTTTAGGGTTTTATGCGCAATCAAACTTGGATAAATTCTTTTAAAGTATTAACTATATCACTGAATTAAGGTACTGAGTAATGAGTACGATCTTGATGTAAATATATAGATTTCCTCCTGATCGTTAGCTGGTGATGTGGAAATTAAATAAAAGAAAGTAAAAGATGGCTGCTAAAAACCTCCAGGGCAAACCTTTTTTTTTACTTAAGTTCAATTTTAAAATGTATTTCGAAGGAAAAATACAGCAAAACACATTTCTAATTAATGCGTATGAGGTGTCATATTATGATATACCTATTATCATAATCGCATCACTCCACTCTTGGGAAGCCGTGGCTAAATACACGGATCAAGTGTATTTATCTAACCATTCTAACCTCTTCTAAGCGTGAAAAGTGTTAAGCAGCTTACTGGAAAGTTAAAACGTAATCGGCTTACCAAGCGTGTGTGTGTGTGTGTGTCCAGCAATGACACCCGGAACAGTTCCGTGAAATTACCCTTTTGAGGTGCATTTTGTTACATGCCACAAATGCGGATTTAAAGACTACCCTTGATTAGAAAGGAAGTGAAAAAAAACAACAACCGAGATTAAGGTTTGACGATTTGTTAGTACAAGCTAAAACAAACACCAATGATATCATTGTGTTAGTTACACCCTGCACGGCGTGTGCAATTAATAGCAATAATTAACAGGTGCGATTGCCCAGTTGGTATTTAATTTAGTGGCAAACGTGATGCGTTAAACATTGCTCACCCAGTGCCTAGTGTGGGCGAAATATTACCACCAAAACACACAACCAATGGTGATTCGGTGCAACGTGATCATGGTATGGGTGCACGAACCAAACCATCCAGACACAGAGACACTCCGAAGCGAATAGAAAAAAAAGTGTGTGTGTGCTGCTCTCCGTTTGACTCACAGATACTACGTTTTATCCTTCTACGTGCTGCAGAACAATTAGCATACATTTAGCATAATTTGTTTTTGTGGCAGAATGGGGGGAGGGGGATTCTTTTCCATGGGTTCCTTTTTTTTATTTTATTTTATCGTAATATTGTACGTGAGAGCAGGATAGTGCACAACAGGGCGGTCGAATGTACACCAGCGCGGGAATATAGAAAATATCATAAATTTTGTGGAATTTATATCGTTCTGACAGCACTCACGGTGGTCTAGACACGGCCAAATGCTCGTCGTCAGTTTATATGGCGTGGTGTTTCGCTTGTTCCCTTTGTACAATGGCGTACTGCAGCACGAAGGGCATGATCTGTATTCTGTTTTGTTTTTTTGGATGGATGCTGTGATACCGACTGTGTGTATTTGTTTCGATTGCATGCTGTTCGGTGGTAACCGACACCGCTGAGTGTGGGAACGTAAATAAATAAAAAAAAAAATACGAAAAAAAAACACACACACACGTGGGGGGGGGAGCAAAAGTAAACATAAAAGTGCATACCATTCCAGCAAGCAAAATATGCACTTGCTACTCCCGCTAGATCCGTCCCCCCCCCCCTCCCCGGGGGCGGGAGCAAGATTTTTGATGCGAACACTGTTGATCTGTGCACATTTCGGTGTGACAGCACGTGGTCACCGGACGTCAGAATGCAATCCTAGCACACTTTTTTCCTTCCCAGTCCTAGCTAGTGCCAGTGTGTGCAAACATTCCACGGCACGGTGCATTTGGTTGGCTGCAGTCTCGATAAAGACCTTCACCGTGTTTTCCTTTGCTTCTGGTGGCTTGTCTCCCGTGCAGGGTCACAACCGCTAGCGTGTTCGATATGGTGTTACTTCGCCTGTGTGTCATGCAGGATAAGCGACGCGACTGATACAGGTCGACGTTTAGTGTCGCTTAGTATCTGTAGGTGTGTGTGTGTGGATGGATAAGGTAACACACGTACACGGTGCACCAGAACTAGTTAACAATTTTGGGCTGGGAAAAGGACTCCAAAAGTTAAAAAAAAAGAAAAACAACAACGAATTACAACCACTCCCAGTGCCGATGATCGTTTGAGCGTTTTGCCGCAAAGCTGTAACATTACAGCGAAACTTGAATGCTCCCGGATTCCCCAGCGGACAGTTTAAATTTCATGTGACCTCCTGCTGGACGGCTTCTGCCCCGTGCGAGGTTTTGCGTACGTGTGCCGGGTTTAGGGAAATTTAGTTCATAATTATAATTAGATTGGCGTACATAAAAAGTTGTACCACACCGGGTACCAGTTCTGCTTCAAATCCCCCCCCCCCCCCGATGTCCCAACCCGGTTTGCTGCAAACTATGGCGACACGGGCGTTTTGGCAAAAGTTTTGCCAGCACTGTCACAGGAGTTTGGCTTTCGACAAACTTTCATCGTGCCGCACCGGGCGGCACGGTTTTTTGGTAAAGGGAAGGGACAATAGTTTCACATAATGGAGCACAATTAGTTGGTGTAGTAATTTTCGGCAAGGATTAACTGAATTACCGGATAGGTTACGTGGCGGGGGGAGGAAGGGGCAGGGGGGGGGTGTGGTGGTGGGTGGTGGGAATGTGGCTGTGTTTAGAAGGACGAGTTCTACTCGAGGTGAGGCAAAGTTTGTCGCTGTGGATTAGAAACCTAAATGATGTAATGTGTTTATCTTTAATTGTTAGCGTAGCGTGGAAGAGTTGTTCCCATGAAAGCACAAATGCAAGCATGAAGATTCCAATCTTGAATGTGATTGATAATATTTGCTTTATGGTAAAGTATGGTTATTACACGAACCTGCAAGAATCCATAGAAATTTATACCAATTCCCATTAAGCGCCTGAATGTATGCATTACGCAGTACATGATTATGGTTGTTTAGTAGGCTTTTCCCTTCCGTATACACTACGCGTAAAGTAATGAAGAATGTTAGTGAATTATACACTTCAAGTGATGCTGGTTTTAAATATTATAAAGACACAACTTGCTCCTTTGTTTCAAAACGCAATATTTTCGCGAAGAAAATGTTCTCCTTCCTGTTTAGGGAAACAAGTAACGTCCGGCCGGTAACGGAAAACTCGCCAGCACTTTCTTCGCTAGTTTGCCGAAACTTTCTGCATGCCTGTCAAGTGGAAAAGGAAAGTTTACGTTCGTTAGCAAGTTTGCGTTGACCCGGTTTTGCTGGGCCACGTCTTATCGGTGTGCGTCACAGAATGGAGCGGTTGGTCACGTGGAGTGCTTGGTACTTTCGGGGCTAGTGTGTGTATAATAAAGCGGGTTGATGTGTCTCAAGACATCTTGCGTAAAGTTTGTGTTTACTGTTAAACTTTACTCCTTTTTTTCCCCCTTTACAATAAAGTGTAATTGTGACACATTGATAGCACCGAAGCGAAGCTTTATAAGCTTTTGTGCAACCTTTCCAATATTCCAACATCCAAACGGTTCGTTGCAGCTATAAAACTGACCATCGTAAATATGCATGCATAAACAGATTGCCGCAATCGATAAAACCCTCAAAAGCGCACGAAACAACGGCTTTTGACCGACAGATGTAACAACAACAGTACACCGTCACCTGTGAACGGGCATCGGCCATCATCCGTAGGGCGTGTGGCAAAACATAAACAAAATGCCACGATAAACGGTTCGTTTATGCGTCCGCACAAACCTTGCGGCTTTGGTTTGCTGTAAAATCGATTCCACAAAACCCTGCCGGTGTCGGTGCACTGAATTTCACGGTCACGGTTCACCATCCAATCATGTGTTTTGCGAGCGTTTGATGGTATGCAAATGGTTCTGCACGCGCTCTGATCGATGGTTTGAGCGAATACAGCTAGAAGGACGCTGTACAGGTGTGTTCGTACCGAGCACGGATTGGGAGGTTTTTTTTGCACCAACTTTGCATGAAAAAAGGAACACCATTTTAGCGAGATATCTGCGTACATGCGTGAGCTTATTTTGCTATCAGCTTGGGTACCGGTGAGTCAAAATATGCATACACAAAAACATAAACAAAATACGGAAAAAGTACACCATCACGCTAGATGAAATATCGAAATATTAACAGCATAAATCAATGCTTGTTTTATCGAGTTTGGTTGCTGGGTGCTGAACGATGAATGGATAACAGCAGATAAAAGAAAGTGAAACGAGGAAATGAAGAAAACAAAAAAGGGCGTTCAACTTGGTTGGTACGCAATAACTTCGGCAAACGGTTGAAATGTTGACAAATGTGTCGGCAATGCGTGATGAAATTTTTCATCCGTAAGCGTTGTAATTGAGGTGCTGTGTATGGGACGACTGGTGGTGGTGGTGGTGATGGTGGCCGTGGGTATGTTTTATGTCGTCGATAATCTGGTTAGCTGGTTCCGGTCATGAGTTTTTGGTGCGTTTACGCGCTTGTGACACGATGCCATAGAGTGGCAGCCCGTGTTTGCCCGGTTTTGTGCGCCTGATGATGGTAAACTTTACAGTGTGAAAATAAGTGCCCGGTTGTGCCTTTTTATTGTGGTTTGCTGTGCGCTATTCGGTGTTTACATAAAATGCGAGAGAGTATATTATAAAAGTGATGTTTGGGTTGCTTTTGTTCATAAACGCAAATTCTACGACGGTTTTATTTTTGAAAAGTAAACCAAACCAAATTATTAAAATATTTATCCTAATCAAAACTATTGTTTGTAAATTATCTATAAACGCTTTCAATCAAAATTTACACCTTTAATTTTGTGGAGAAATCTTTATTTCATATAAAATTGTTGAAAACAACCAGCATGATATGACACGGTTAATCCGTCCCCCGGTTTATCAGGCTACCCGGATAATCGACGTTTTACTGCACTTATGTTTCTTATGTTAGAAAATATTGAAAACTAAAAAAATCTTTTGCAATAAAAGGAAAAATGATTTCATACCTCCTTCCTAATGAATGTTTGCTGATTAACCAGATGAAAATGAAAGATTTTATTTTGTTTTTCGTGTAAATTTGGTTGCTCCTGATAAGCAAATAAAGAACGCATCAACTTGCCAGGCCATCCCGCCAGATCTCCAGAACAATTTTCAACAAAATCAATCCCGGCACCATAGCGTGCGGTTTGGCTTGTGCTCCTGCGGGAAACCAACCTCTTGCACGGCCACACGAAAGCTCGGTACGATTTTCCTCACGTTCGTGGAAAAAATTAATGCCGTATTTATTAATCATTGAAAATCTGCTATTTTCTTGGAAGCGCAGCCAGAATGGATCGGAACCTTCGCTCACTGTAGACGACGTACAATGTGCACGCATGCGAAACAACCCGGTCCAATGCTAGCGCTCCGGGTCCCCGGTGCTAACGAGGTGAAACGTCATGAATAAATTATCGATGCTGATTTGATCGAGTATCAAGAAAAGAGAGAAAGAGAGAGAAAAAGGAAAAAAGCGCCCAGCCAAGCTGTATAGAAGCGTGCGAAGGAATCGTTTTCGATTATGATGGGGAGAAAAAAAAGGAACATAAAATGGGTTGCTCCTCCTAACCCTCGACAATGGTAAGGCCAGGGAGGGATGTTTCTTTGTACGGTTTGATTTGCCTTTCTGGTTGCACCACGTTAAGAAAGCAGGATACATAAAGCAGGCAGGATTTAAATGATGAATTTTTACGTGGAAGTCAACCAGAATTTGGCACACAAACTGGTTGGCTTTTCGCTAGCATGATTAATAGTGGAAGATGAAAAGGATTCTAAGATAGCACGAGAGCTTTAAAGCTTCACGCAAGCTCTCGTTTTTTGTTTTTGTTGGTAGTATAAGGTGACGATAAATAACCAACAAAACAAAAAAAAAGCTGTCAAATAGGTTATGTGAGTGCCGGCCACGTCATTCGCTTTCGTCATATGCGTAAAAACAACGTTGTCAAAGTAAAGCTTTGACAGTGTGGGAAAGAGAAAGAGAGACGCAACAAAAACACTCTTTCGCATCCATCCGATTGATCGTGGATATCGATAGAGGGGACCGTTGTTGGGTTCCTATTAATCATGCTATCGATTTCGACTTTAATAACTTTATTTCGTCCTTTGCCATCGTTGGCAAACCATTTTGGGACTCATTTTTCTTTCACCATGGCTTACTTGTTTTTTGTCTTCATTTCGGTAGCTCGGTTTCTTCACTTACGTTACGAAGTGGAATTTCCTTTCAGCTTTCTTTTACTTTTAGTTTTTTTTCTCTTTCTTTCTTCTTCCGTTTACTCATGTTTCTCGCTCTTTTATATGTGTTACTCCTTTTTTCACGTTTTGCCGGTATGTTTTTTTGTTTTTGCTTTTCTTTACTGATGTACCACCAGCAAAACACTGGACGCCGGCACGTTTCATCGATAATGTCGAGCGAGAAAAAGCTCGGCTACAAGACGCCTCACTCGCCGTTCCTGTCGAAAGTCACCTTCCACTGGATCGTGCCGCTGCTGTGGCGCGGCTACCGGGAACCGCTCGAGCTGGAGGACCTCGGCAATCTGCACGAGAAGGACACCAGCCGCTATCACTACGATCAGTTTCTGTTCATTTATCAAAGCTACAAGGTAAGTTTGTCCATGCATGCTGCGCCGCGGGTTCACTGTTTGCGGTTTGCCCAGGGATAGTTTTCAGTAGTGGAATTTTCGTCTCTCGCTTTTTGCATCCGTTTCACCGGGTTTTCATCGGTTTTTGCTGGCACCTTGCACACCCCTTACTGCAGCCGCTGCACACCGAAGCTTTTAAGTTTTGGGAATGGTTCATTTATTGACGAACTTGTACGGCAGCGAGACGCTACTTAAAAGCTTTGATGATGGTGTGCGTGCGTCTTAGCATGAACGGTCTCGCCCGTGGAAGAGTTTCGTCGTGTGACGTGTTGACCATAAATCAAGTATTGTGCGTGTCGGGACGTATTTGAACAAGTGTGTCTGAGTGTGTGTGTGTGTGTGAAAGGATTTCCCACTCGCCAAACTAACCGTCGCCAAACTCCTTGTCGCGGTCGTTAAAGCGCAACGAAGATAGTTTGCCACCGCTTTTATGTCACCATGGAAACGCGAACAGGAAAAACAGATAATTTTCTTTTTCCCCATCCCCTACCAAGCTGCGAGCCTGAGTGGTCTTAGCAACCAAGCACACGACATGGGCACTTTGACGACAAGTTTTGCGTTCTTGGCTGCACTTGGGCAAAACGCAACGGAAGAAAAGGCTGCTTGAGTGTGAAATAATGACATGATTAATTATGCTACAACGAAGCGATAACATAAGTGGGAGCTTTCGAACCAGTTGGGTAACCGTGCTTGTAGGAAAGGTTGACACTGGCAGTGGCAAAAGCTGTACACTCTGTTGTCGTTGCTATTGTCGATAGTTTGTCGCTATTATATACCTTTCTTGTAACAAAGTAGGGTGTTTTGGTTGTGCATAATGGTATGCTTTTTGTCCATTTTTAGGTTGTGTTTTTTTGCCTTTTAACACTTTTGACTGTCAAAGGAAACTTAGAATTGCTAAAAGTATTTACAAAATGAATTAAATAATGGTAAACGGGATATAATTGATTAAAACCAGACAGACAAATTAGTGCTGCATTAGAGTCATCTCATCTCTAAATGTGGTTATGTGTTGCCATTTGAACTTTGATTGTCCATCTACAGCTATCCGCACTTTCATCGACACGGAACAACCTTCATCCGTGGTGTGACGAGCGCGTCTAATGCTAATTGTGCGTAAATGTTGGACATGCTTTGACCCTTTTCACTTCAGGTCCAACAATTCACCGTATGAAGCATTTTAATGCAAGAATTAGGTTTGGGGTTAGTATTTTTTTTCTTCTCTCGAGCTGATCTCTTTCACCGCTGTTGTGGCTAATGTTCCATCATCACTGCAATCATTTAATGCGAAGGCAGGCGGACATTTGGTGGAGGTATCGTGCCCAAAAACAGGGGACAGATGAAGGCACCGGATTACACGAGCTGATAATTAATTCACTTCACCACTTTTACTGTCGGGCCGGAAAGTTCAGTGATTCCTGCCGGGTTGCCCTGTTACAAACGGTGGCGCTTTACGGAATTGAGCCGGCGGATTTGTAGTTCCCGTCAACAATGGAGGTTAAACTAAAGCTGGGGTGGAGAATTAAAAAAGCGAAAGGATTGTTAGATCTCCCGAGCCGTTGAAAGCTGGACAGACGAATGGTTTTGTGTTTGAATTTGCAAAAAAAAAAAACTGTATAATGAATGGATACGAACCGCATCTCAGCGAGAGCAAAATTTTTATGCCTCCTCCTGAACTCCCTGGTTGGAATGCTGGTGCTGCGAGGGTAACGCGATAAGCCTTTTCCACGGTCATGCAAATAAAGCTTTTTTTTATCATCCACAACCATGAGCGAACACTCGCTCGTGTGACAGTATGCTCGATCCTTTCTTATCTGGTTGGTGGTTGGTTGTTTTGGGTTGCCCGGCCCGGCCGGAATCGACTTCGTTTATCCGCCTTGAGGTCCAATTATTTTTTCGCATCTGCTTGGTGGTTGATTTTTTTTTGCACAGCTTTCGTGGCGTGAAGGGGGATTGGTTATGAAACCGGAACAGGTTTATGTCGGGCTGTGGCAAGCGAGAGTGTTGGCACAGAGATAGCCTTTCGGAGGAGGGTTTGGGTGTGGAGGTTGTGATTTTTTTTCCCTCTTCAACATGAACTGATTTAGGTTGCACTATCACATGATCTTACCGCTTTCTTATGACATAAATCACTTGTCGGTGTGACGGTGTGTGGCCGAGATATTAAAGCTGACCAGCAAAGACTCGTGGTTTACCGATGGTTTGCTTTTTTGCTTTTTGCTATACGTTACCGACCTTGACATAACGTGTTATGTGTCGGTTTATAAAATATTTTATTATTGCACAATAAATGAATAACATTCATGAATACCATCAGTGAAATGTTTTTAATGGAGGCGCATGGTGGTTCAGTTAGTAAAATAAACAATGATGGAGACGCATGGTGTTTCACGAAATGAAAATTATTCAATGGAGGCGCATGGTCAACAAATAAATGTTAGAAATGTTTGCCTTTGGCGCATACTTCGACCGTTTGTTCCAAACATTTCAGCATCTTCACTACACTTTAAAAGCATCCGTTGAGTAGTTTCCATTCATCAACGGATTTAGACGTTCAACAGCATCGTACACTTTTGGGGAACAGATGGGATTTGCACCGGCCTAAAAATAACCCAAAAATGCAATTAATCTTTCTTAACCATTCTTTCAATCCTTTTTTCGTTTTTCAACCCTCTCCCCCCTCCCTCCCCCCCCACTTCCTTCGTTCTCGAATCTCAAGAGCACAAGAGCATCACTTTGGCGCTGTTACGTACGGAACGGGTGGCGCATGTTTCTGCTCGGAGGGCTCCTTAAGCTGGCCGGCGATCTGTGCGCCCTGGTGGGACCACTTTGCATTTCCAATATAGTCGATTACATAGCAGCGCAGTCGATGGTTGCTAGCGTCGGTGAAACGTCCGCTGCGTCCTTAATTTCGAGCAATGAGACAGCGCGCTGGGAAACGGGCCCGAACCCGTACGCCGGCGTTGGCAAATCAAATCAATCACCTGCGGCGACAGCCGGCGGTGATGAAAACGGTGACGGCAATGGGCCCGAACCGGTCGCCGGGCTCGAAACGCTAGCACTTACCTGGGCCTCGCTGTTCGCTAATGGATGGTTCGTGTGCGTGCTGGTGCTGGTCGCTTCGCTCGCACAGGGCACCCTGTCCCAGGCGAGCACTCACCTGATGGACGAGGAAGGCATACGGCTCAAAAACGCACTCCAGGGGCTGGTGTACCGGAAAACGTTGCTGCTCAGCTCGAGCTGTTTTCACGCGGTGGAAAAACTTGCCACGCGTACCNGGGCTCGAAACGCTAGCACTTACCTGGGCCTCGCTGTTCGCTAATGGATGGTTCGTGTGCGTGCTGGTGCTGGTCGCTTCGCTCGCACAGGGCACCCTGTCCCAGGCGAGCACTCACCTGATGGACGAGGAAGGCATACGGCTCAAAAACGCACTCCAGGGGCTGGTGTACCGGAAAACGTTGCTGCTCAGCTCGAGCTGTTTTCACGCGGTGGAAAAACTTGCCACGCGTATCGAACCACCGGCAGCGGATGGCGTTGGCAACCGGCCGCAGCAAAGCAAACCGCGACCGCGGAGCAGCATCGACAACGGTGCACACCACCAGCGCGAACCACCGCCAGTTGAGAACAATGTCAACAGGCGTTCTGCAGCACCAGATGCAACCGAATTGGACGCGGAAGTGATCGAACATAAAACATCGGTCGCAAACAGTGTGCCGTCGGATGGCGTGGGAAGTGATGAACGACGGTCACCAAATGCAACGCCACCGAATGCGAACCGTGTACCGCAGCCTGCCGCAGAACGGCGAGCGTCCACCGAGGGTAAGGCAGCAGAGCGTCTGATTTGTGATGCACAGCGACCCCGTGAAGCATCACCGTGCCGAAATGTGCCACCAGCAGCGGTGCCGAGTGACCCGAAACGGAGACAAACTGTAGCGAACGTTGCACACGACGCAGGCACCATCACGAACCTAATGTCGGACGATGCGTTCAACGTGATGTCGTTCGTGAAGATGGTCCACTATGTGTGGGCCATTCCGCTAAAGGTGAGTGTATGTTTCAAGTGCTTCACGGTTTGAGGTGCAAACATTTGCCGGAGTTTTCCGTTTGCGCAGCAGATTTTAGGCGTTTGGGGAGTTTTACAGCAAAAGCTTCTAGCGTGCGATAGTTCCGCTCGGGAAGGGCAGCAAGTTTTTCAAAGCCAACATTTTCCATCGACGGTACAAAAGACCACCCTGTCCGCAAATGGGTGCTTCGTTTATTTTCCACACTACCCATCAACAGGCTTTGTTACATTGTTGCGCTGCAAAATTATTGGTGAACAATCTGTGTGGTGCAGGTATGATTAAAGGGCAAACTTTCGATCAAATGGAATGTTCTGGGAACTCAATTCAAATGCATTGCAAAATGGCAAGTGCAGTCTTTGTAATGTGCACTTTTACAAGAGTTTGAACGGGGGAGTATAGCGGTTGATTTAGTGAGTTACAATTTTCAGAATCAAATTTAAAAATTCATATATTAAAATTAAAGACAAATGAAACAAAAATCGGAAAGCTAAGTTATCATTATACAATTGATCAACAGATTTGAGCTTTGTTTTTAACTCCCCTATAAATCCAAAATGCTTGGGAAACGCTGGTTCAGTCCATATTACGTGGAAGTAATTTATTTTTAAAAATCAAACAAAATTCTTTCGAACCTTCGACGGGTACGATTGTCGATAAACATTAAGCACTAATTCACTTTCGTTTGACTAACGTTTTTTATTTGTGCGTGTGGTGTTCTGCATCCTTTTGCCATCCACACAAAAATTGATTTTTGCTTTATTTTCCCTTTTTTCATCTCGTTTTTGTTTTGCACCATTCCGTCCGATGCAAACTTTTGCCAACGATCAAAATTTGTTATAAAATTTCATTTAAAATCACACATCGATGCAGTTCGGTTGCAGTTGTCACTGTCGGGTAACCGTTGCTGGCACATGATATGATAACGAACCGGTTTCGTCGGACGGTTTGTCGGACACCCAGTGCCGGAAGTGATTATATTCAATTATTCCGAACGGATATGTCGAAAAAAAGTGTGTTGCGTTCTAGCTTTTTTCCTTCCATTTCGCTCCATTCGTTCAGGTGTCGGTGATTTTGTTGTGGAACGTTTCGATAATACGCAAAGTGAAGGCTCAGTGAATTGTTATGGTTTTTTTCTTTTGATGGTTATTTTGTTACCCTACAAAAACACACTGGAAAGTGATTGAAAAACATAACGCTTTTCACGGTTAACTTGAGCTGGCGGTTTAATTGGCTTAATTGAAAACAATAACGATGCAGACACGGTTACTGTTAAATGGGAAGCGTTTCTTTGTGAAGGTAGCCAACTTCTAATTAAACTTCGTTACCTCGGTTCAGTAGCTTCATTGGAAAGATTTCGGAGTGAAATGAATGGCTGGTTAGGGCAGCAAGTTGTGAAGCAACTCAACTTGAAAGATGAGCAAAATGCTGGAAAATCAACACAATTGCAATACATAAATCGATTAACATTGTTTGATTGTTTGTCACCTTCACGCTCAAGTTTGTGTTCAGTTTGAATCGTGATGAAACATTGTGCGAAATAAAGCAAACAAATAGGTACAATCCTTCGATCTCTTTACCAATGCGTAAACACCTTAATGCGGGCTGCCAGGGAAAGTATGAAACACTTTATCCATCTGGTTGAGAATGTAAAGATTCTTTGTTTATCGATTCTGCAACCGAGCCGTACCGGGAGTTTGATGCTGGTATGCGATTTACCTTTTCCTTAACCAACTTCTCAGCTGACAAAAGCTGGTGGCTGTTTCGATTAAATGTGTCACCGTACGGTGCGGCGAATGGTGAGAACTGGCGTTGGCCAGCCGGGAGCATAATTAGGATTGAAGGGAAAGTTTTTCATCTGCACGAACGTTTACCAGGCTGCAGGCCGGTGTTGGTGGAGTCGGTGTTTTCCGGTAAAGATTGTTGCCCACACTTTGCACACGGAAGATTTCCGGAAGTTTTCCAATGAATGTTTTACTGCCGCTAGATGGCCGGCAGCCGTTATGGCGATAATGGCGTTTATATGCTCCCATTAACATTCCACTCCGGGCAAAGGGTCATTTTGTGCCCGGGGGGGAGGGGGGGGGAGCGGGAAGGGGGAGGGAGGTTTCTTCTTTTCCCTACTTTGCATCTGCATTGCCACGAATCGGCAATCATGGTGATGTGCTTGATTGTTGGGTAAATAACGCCGAATCGTACGAGTGTACGCCACCTGCACGGAATGTGTGTTGTATTTCATTTTTACCACATTAAAGGTGACGACACAATCGTTAAAATGGCAGAGCGGGTTCGTTGCGAAAGGGAAGCAAACTTAAAAGTTAGCCCGCTGTAAAAAGTAATATAGAATAATGTGATAATTTAACGTAATTAAAGTGTAATAAAATGTGTGCTTTTCCCGGGGAAAGAATGCGAGCAAAGCGTGAGGAAGAACCTTGGACACGAAGCGGTGCGTCGCAAATGGTCGTGCAAAATGAATATTCAATATCGCAAAGCACTTCGCCGGGAAATGACACATTTCGCTGTCGGTCTCTAGTTTAGTAATTAGAAGCTTTTCTTTTCCGACCGTCCACAGTAGCAGCAGTGTTAATGCTACATTAGTCCTTGCTCTCTCTCTCTCTCTTTCTCTCTTTCCATCTCTTTCCATCTCTTTCGGGCATGTAGAAATTGGATGACGACGAACAAAGCAGCAAAGGTGTAAAGTAGGTCAGCGCGAGCGGAGATAATTTGAAATTACAAATTACTCGCTGACATTAAAGCCTTCTTCATCATACTCAACTATGTCACCCCATTGGCCCTCTCCCACCCACCCTCACCGGTTTGGTTACGAAGTAAAAGTGGGTGTTAAAGAACTGAGCAAGATCTTACTTGCATAAGACGACTAATTTCTTCCTTAAGTTTTGGTCACCGGGAGTTTCGCACGGAGCAGCCACATTGCTGCAGCTCCACTGTTGGCAGTGTTTTTATTACTATTGTGTGTTGGTTCCTGAAGGATTTTGCATCGCTTTTTTTTTTGTTTTTGTATCTTTTCTCTCTTTACTGCTTGAGCAAATTGCTTCCCACAACACAGGACACAGGGTGTATTGTGAATGGCAATTGGCAGCGGTTTTTTAACACAATATAGTTTTAAGAGCACTCTTCTCGGTGACAATGAAAGTAATAATGATGATGATGGTGATGAGAAGGTTGATGTTGAAGATGCTGATGATAGCGCAGTAACAAAGTCTGCTTAGTATCGCTGAAGGAGCGAGCTACTTAGAGTAGACGATAGTTGTATCCACCCAAACACTGTGCACCGAAAAAGCTCTTCGTTGCAGGGCGTCATTCATTCATTCAGCGCCACGTTAATGAGTGGAAACAATTTTCAATTCATTATCCTACGGGCACGATAACACTCGTGTCTGGTGGAAAGTCTTCCACATTCAAGGCATCCCGAGCGCGTTGCTGTTTGCGGTTGTATTACTTATTTAGTTTTTGTTCTGTGTTCAGCTCATTCTCTCACCCCACTTCGCACTATGGTCTATGATTTATTCTACCCTATTTACTTGTATTACTGTACAGCGCTGCTGTTACATTACCAGTGTCGCCATCGTCAAGTTGCTTTTGAACGTGTGTTTTTTTTTTTGTATTTTGTTTCATTTCATGCTGGCTTCCCACGTAATTACATTTTCAGATCGCCGTCGTGATGTACCTGCTCTATCGTCAGCTGGGGATTAGTACGGTAATTGGATCGGTCGTTTGCATCGTCACGATGACACCGCTGCAACTGCTGATCGGTAAGCTGATGGCGGCCAACTCCAAGAAAGCATCGGTACGTATCACGGGACGGTGGTTTTTGTCGTATTAATTAATTACCTTGGACACGAGTTCGAATGCAAAGCCTGCTTAAGCATTAATGCAAACACGATTTGATTGTGTATTGTAATTTCTGGGTCGTTTTTTTACCAAAGGAAGCCTTGTTTTAATTGTAATGCTAAATTGAGAGAGAGAGAGAGAGAGAGAGAGAGAAAGAGAGAGAGAGAGAGAGAGAGAGAGAGCGACACAGAGAACAGAGAAAAGCACCGGTGGAGGGGACTAACGATTCATGTAATATTCCTCTATTTGTTGATAATGAATCATGTCAAATTAAATTTTATTTAAAATATTAATAAACAGGGCTTTAAATAAATTAAACTTTTTCGGTTCTGAGATTTGAACTGTCACCCGGGTGTACGCATGAATCGTGCGTTGCCAAATTCACTATTTGACAGGTGCAAATCTAACGCATACTAAATCGAATAAAAGCTCTGTTAATGTGTATTTGTATTGGAGTAACTTCTAAAATTGTATTCTATTATTTGTTAAATGTTAATTTGGTGTTTCATAAAAAGTAAAATATCAAAAAGCTTTCTTTTGTTTTGTTTCGTAATCGAAAGTTAGAGTAATTGGAATGATATTTAATACAATAGACTGCATAAGCATGAATGCCTTTAACTCGATTAACTTTTATCGTTGCGTTGGTCAGACACCAGTTTGAAGTCATTAACCTTTTTCTCAACGCATGCTAAAAACATCTCCGATGGAAAAATGTTTCCGACGAGTTAAATTCGTTACGGTGTGACGGTCACCATTGCCACCATTATCTCATTCAGCATCCCGGATGCTTTTCATGGAATCGTATATACTGGATTTAACGATAGTTTGCGCCACCGGTCGCACACTGCGCGCGAAACGCATCTGCATTCGTGCACTGATCCATCCCATCATTTTGACCAAACATTCTTCTTTCAAGCTTTTCGTACAGATTGTGTGTTTGCCAGAAGGGTTCAGCTCATTGGTGTGCCAGACAGGCGTAACAAAAAACCACTCCTTCCACTCCCTTTCACATTGGACTTCTCTTTACCGCTGGTGCACACTTGAAATAACTCCTCGCTGCAACACTATCACAGGGTGCATCAGCTCAAAATCAGTATTAACGCGCAGCAGCATTTGCCAACTCTCAACTCCGTCCGTTCGCATGTCGGTTGCATTTTCAACTGTGATTTTTCTTTACACCTCCCACCTGTTTCTTTTGTTTTCGCCCGACCCGGCCAGGAATGCACCGACGAACGGTTGCGGCGCATCAACGAGGTACTGCTGGGGATAAAATTAATTAAACTGAACGCATGGGAGAGCGTATTCAATGATAAAATTTCGCAAGCCCGCCAGCAAGAGCTGCGCCATCTCGACCTGGACTCAATCTACTGGACATTAATGAGTAAGTAGCAGCGCCCCAAAATGGGCCATTCTTTCGGGAGCAAGGTGATCCCGGGCTTGCACTCTGGGATGAATTGTGAGCTTAGCGTAGGGTGTGATGTGTTTTATCAGCACGATCAGCAACAAGGGGATGCGATTTTTCCACAGCGTACAAGGAGAGGTTTTGGTAATGAAATGAGGAAAAACAAGCACTCTGATACAGGATTCTCTTTCTTTTTCACGAATTAAAGATCCCCTTTGCGGGATGTTTCCCATGCATAATTAAGGAAAAATAATGTTTTTAGTAATTAATTTCGTTCAAATGCATCCACACATGAGGATGATAAATGATTAATATAGAAAGCATATAAAATCCATTCTTTTTATTGTGCGTTTAGTATATGCTTAGCAAACTTTACAGTTCCACAAAAATTACAAAATACTCTTATTAAAGAAGAGAAAAAAATCCCAGTAAATAGTAATTTTGTTATAATCTGTTACGGTTTCCATCAACGTTGATTCCGTTAGTTACAATGTACCAAATGCCTGAAAGCAGCTCGTTGCGATTCGTTCGTAGAAAACGATATAATGGCGGCGAGGTGTCATTTTGATTGAAATATGAAAGCTTTCAAGTGGTACTGTCTGTATGAGTACAGACAGTATGTATCTGTCCGATGTGGAAAACTGTTCCAGGAAAGTGGGTTTCTACTCGACGTGGTCGTATTTAATATATTGTAGCATTTTCATGATGGCAGTTGTAGCAAAATTTAAAGCTCATATTGACCATTTCAAGTAGAAGTTGAAGTAATAAGTTGAGTTAAATATACTACTAAATCATAAAAAATGGAACAGTTCGTGGTGAATGAAAAGGTTCAATTACTCCTTTACAGTGCTGCTTACACACATCTCCTCGGTGCTAATTACCATCGTAACGATAGCGGTCTTTCTCGCACTCGAAAACAACCCAATCGAGTTGACGGCCGGTCGGCTGTTTGCNAATTAAAGATCCCGTTTGCGGGATGTTTCCCATGCATAATTAAGGAAAAATAATGTTTTTAGTAACTAATTTCGTTCAAATGCATCCACACATGAGGATGATAAATGATTAATATAGAAAGCATATCAAATCCCTTCTTTTTATTGTGCATTTAGTATATGTTTAGCAAACTTTACAGTTCCACAAAAATTACAAAATGCTCTTTGATTAAAGAAAAGAAATAAAAACCCCAGTAAATAGTAATTTTGTTATAATCTTTTATGGTTTCCATCAACGTTGATTCCGTTAGTTACAATGTTCCAAATGCCTGAAAGCAGCTCGTTGCGATTCGTTCGTAGAAAACGATATAATGGCGGCGAGGTGTCATTTTGATTGAAATATGAAAGCTTTCAAGTGGTACTGTCTGTATGAGTACAGACAGTATGTATCTGTCCGATGTGGAAAACTGTTCCAGGAAAGTGGGTTTCTACTCGACGTGGTCGTATTTAATATATTGTAGCATTTTCATGATGGCAGTTGTAGCAAAATTTAAAGCTCATATTGACCATTTCAAGTAGAAGTTGAAGTAATAAGTTGAGTTAAATATACTACTAAATCATAAAAAATGGAACAGTTCGTGGTGAATGAAAAGGTTCAATTACTCCTTTACAGTGCTGCTTACACACATCTCCTCGGTGCTAATTACCATCGTAACGATAGCGGTCTTTCTCGCACTCGAAAACAACCCAATCGAGTTGACGGCCGGTCGGCTGTTTGCATCATTGGCCCTCTTCAATCAACTCACCGTGCCACTATTTATCTTCCCCATTACGATCCCGATCACGCTGTCGGCCATTGTGAGCACAACGCGGCTGGAAGCATTCTTCGGCCAGCCGGAGGTAGAACGTGGCTCACTGGAGGGCATTCGCACGATGGCCCGAATTCTTAGCAAAAGTGATGCCTCGCTAGATATGGACGAGGCGGGTGACACGACGGACGGTGGTGAGGATGTGCAACACACGGATGCAACACCGGTCGCTGCAGTTCGACCCAGCACCGACGATGGCGAACGCGTTAAATTGCCCGATAATGTCACCGGTTCGCCGCAAACCGAGCGGAAAGCTGCTGACAATGGACGTTCGCCGGAAGTCGGTGGGAAAAGCTGCAGCCAGCAGTCATCCATGAGTTCGGGCCGGTCGATTAGGTCCGATCAGGTGGAACCGGCTGTAACGGAGCGGGTCGGGCAGGTTGGCCGGCAGCGACCGGCAAAGTATCAAAAGACGGCCCCAGGCCCACGGGTGAAGCTGAAGAAGAACAGCCAGCTGTCGGTGAGCGCCCGGCTGGAGAAGTGTCGCCAGAAGCAGAAGCACCTGGCACGGGAGATGCGCTTCGGGCTACCGGACCATGCGGCTGTGTTTCTTAAGGATGCTCGCTTCCGGTGGACCGGCACGGTTGGAACCGATCGTGCACACTACACGCTCTACATCGAGCAGCTGACCGTGCCAAAAGGTGAGCCAGACCGGAAGCTGTCGAACATGGAATGCGAAATTAACCCAGCAGTCTCTTTCTCTCTCTCTCTCTCTCTCTCTCTCTCTCTCTCTCTCTCTCTGTCTTTAATGCTTTTCCCTCATACACAGCTAAGCTGACCGTCATCGTTGGACGTAGCGGTAGTGGCAAATCGTCCCTGTTGGCAGCACTGCTCAAAGAGATAAATCATCTTTCCGGCGAACTGATCTGGAATAAGTAAGTTCTGAGTTCTTTTTTTCGGTTAGCAGCTAATCTTTCCGCCCGAAAGCGGCGTCTTTTATCAAGTATGAATGGTGATTTAGCGTTGCAGAGACAACAACAAAAAAACATGAGTTAAAAGCCCGAAAGAAAGAACCCAATAGGAAGGCAGCCAAGGTTCACAAGCGCACCCGCCCGTATGACAATCGGCTGATTATGGGGAGGTGGATTTCGCTTCGGGATTAGCACCCCACCGGCATTAGGCAGAAAACCCGTTCGGTTGGAAGTAAACACGGATTATCCCGGCCGGCAACCTTGGGATCGGTTTCTTTCGGCATTTGTGGCAATTTGTGTCTGTTTGTGGGTGCGAATGATGAGGCCGGAAGGGGGCGGGGGAAGAGGAGGAGGGGGAAATACAAAGGTCCCTACAAAGAGAACTGAACGGGTTACAAATCGGACACTTAAGGGAAGGAATATGGTGCCGAAATCATTGACAGAACGTGAAAGGACATCGTGACAAAAAAGGTTATGATAGATATTTTTAAAAACGCTTGCTCTGTCTACCTTTCGGGCAGCACGGTTTTGGGATTGTTTTGCACATTGATATTGGGTCAAATTAATTGTTGCAGGTAATGTTTGATCTACGGAAAATAGAATAAAGGCAACGAAACCGATATTCAATTAACACGTAAATTTACTTATATAACGAATTTAAAGGATTCTGGGTTTGATTGAAAATTGAATTTACAATTAATGGAGGGATATTTGCTTTTTGGTAAAAGTTTAGTCGAAGCCCTTCAAAGCAGCTACAAAAACGATAGGCGTTTTGTTTTATTAGATTTGATGAATGAATTACAACAGAATGAATCATCTTGGTGGAATATTACGATTGCTACTATTAATTCCTTAAATCCCTACCTACTAGAAGAAGGTCAAGCTTGAGTTTATATCATGATTGTAACATGATTTTCCCTAGTTTTGGATACGAATGAAAACGAATCGACTTTCATACCTAAACAATACAGATATTTGCATACATTTAGGCGTATGACATGCGAGTGACAGCAATGAATGTCATGTGGATTGCATACTTTTCGCATCTGAATTGTCGTCGATAACTTGCTTTAAAGCATGAATTATCCGCAATCAGATGGTTTGAATTGAAAATTTATCTTTAAAATAAGATCCTGATATTCAATATTTTTTGCTTTATCATCATGAAATGAAACAGCACTAAATTCTGATCCGCCAGCTTTTTCATCACTTTATGCTGATCTCGGAAAGCTATAGTGGGAAGCATAAACATCCCCTTTACCATCCGTATCAGTTGAGTGACCTAGTTGAACGTTACAGAACAAAAAGCGAAAGGAATGAAGAGATATTTACGCTTCTGTTATGTTTTTTATCGGTGTACCGGTGTACAAGTAGACAACTAAAGCGGATGTATAAATAAAAGTTAAGCCAATAAATTCGTCGGAAAATCAATTCATCGGAATCCGGACTCGGAAGGGGAAGGTCCGGTGAGCATAAATAATGGGGGATTGTGTGTCTGGATGGAAGCAAAACGTGCCCTGCCGTAGCATTACCGGTGTGTCCACCATCCGATCTCTTTTTTGGCTCCATATTTATTGCAACGAGGTGTAGAACGCGATTCGTGCCGTGTCGTTTTTTCTTTATTTCTTCCGTTTTTTGTATAAGAGCATCAAGGTTTACCCTGGCAGGCAGGTGTTGTGGATGGCAAACGATTTTACCGAAATTTTATAGCATACTTTTGTTTGTGTGTGTGTGTGGGTGTGTGGGTGGATGGATGTGATTTCGCGTACCGTAACGGGTACGCCGACATTAATGCTATTTTATCGGAATAGTTTGATGCCTTTGCCAAACGCGTCCGAAGCGATAGGGAAATGTGAAGCTTTTCGGAGAGCTTTTTTTTACAGGATAGCTGAAATTTAAACGATAGTTCTCGCTGTTGGGGAGAAAATCATAAAAAGAACTACAACACTGCTGTAACTGATGTGGCATCGAAAAAAAAAACAAAAAAAAAACGTTCAGATAGTACGCAAATTATGAGCTGCTCTTGAAGTTCGTGATGTATGCAGCCAACCAACCAATGCAATAATCGTGATGCTTCGTTGGATGGATAAATTTTACGATTCGGGTTTTGTGGAGCACGGCAGATGGTTTCCGACCATTAAATTGGTCTTATTGGAGATTTCATTTGTTTTAGATGTTCGATATTTCACGATCGATCGATCGAGTGGAATGCTTGTGTTAAAGGGATTTGCAATCTATGTCCTTTTTATTATTATTCGTTGTTAATATTAAAATACGACTGTTAAGTCTTTATCTACAAAGTAAACAAATCTGAAAGAAAAATAGAGCCAACGTCTCTTCACACACTGCAGCGTATAACATACACATCACAGCAGGCAGCAAATAGTAGTGAAACATTTAATCAAGTGCACAACAATCAGTGATTTGCAGTTGAAAGCATGGCATGCTATGGAACGGGCTGCAACACAGACGATGAGAGCATTGCACGAATCGAATTGCTCCAACCGCCGGCAAGGTTAAAACGGCTGTTAATCGAATTCTCTACGATGTTTTTTGTTGCTCTTCGCGTGCGAGTGTAGCTTTCATCGTTGGCAAATGCCATTTGTCGTACGGTACGCTACTGCGAGCGTTAGTTGGGCAAATGAAATCGACGAAGTGGCGCTCTGGATAACGTGTCTAGTGTCATGTCGTAGCACAGTGCAGGCCTCGGGCTAGTAGAATTGTTTGCACGTTTGATTCGATTTCTCTTTCCATCGTCGTTTAGTATCGTTTTTTTTTTATTAAACAAACAAAACTGCAGGCCGGGATGACAGGTTAAGCGATACAAGTGCCCCAATGTATACAGTTGGGTGCGTGTTAAAATATTGTTGCGATGATCGTATTAGGAGAGAAAATCTGTAAGGATCTGTTGAAGTGTGCATTTGATTTCATAAATCTTTATACTTTTTAGCTGTAAAAAAAATGAAGCATCAACAAATACAATAACAGCATGAAATATAAAAGAAACATTTAAATATAAAACAGCATGTCAATTAATACAGCTTTGTACAATGCATTGAACCGTGAAGAAACAAAATGTCCATTCGTGGACAGTTTGATCCATGCAATGGAAATGCAACGAAACCGTTGATTGAGCGATCCATTCAGCTGCCTGGCAGACCGTAATTGGGTGTGTACGATTTGTTTCCACAATTGACTGCAGCACTAAGTCAACCTGTCGAAAGCAGTGCGCACCGAGCTCGCCGGCTCTTGCACGGGTCGTATCGAATCCCCTGCCGGGTGGATGGGTGGGTGTCCAATAAAAGGATGTATCGTTTATGTTAGTATGCGTTGGTTGCTGGTTTTTTTTGGTGTGTGTTCGGGTTTCTTGTCTACCGACAGGGTAACTAACTTCCACTGCCATTTGATCAACCTTTGTCATTGTTTCTTTTTCTGTTTTTTGTTCTCTTTCTCTCTCTCTCTCTCTCGTACTCGTTGCATTTGCTCCGTTTGCCCTGCAGATACTCATCGATTGCGTACGTTCCGCAGAAACCGTGGCTACAGAACGCCACCATCCGGGAGAACGTACTGTTCGGCGAAAGCTTCCGGCCGAAACGGTACGAGCGGGTGCTGCGGGCATGTGCACTCAAGCCGGACCTCGACCTGATGCCTGCCGGCGATGGAACGGAAATTGGCGAACGTGGCCTCAAACTGTCCGGCGGTCAGCGGCAACGTATCGCCATCGCCCGAGCCCTCTACTCGTCGGCCAATGTGGTAATTTTGGTAAGTGCGAATAGCGCGAGCTGCAAACGTTTGATTTATTTGCCGTTGTGTTCGGTCGAAAGTGAAATGAATTGTTTTGCAAGTTTCCAAACAGTTTTTGTTTTACCTTTTTGAATTAAATTATTATTTTTTTTTATTGTGGTTTCTATGATTTTTTTCTAAATTATTGCATATTCTATTTTTATTATCATTTTTACATTATTAACTTCTCAAGTTTTTTTAAATACATTGTTTTCCTTTTTTATTTTATTTCATTTTCATCTATTATATTAAAGAATTTTAATTTTTTTTACTTTTCGTACTATTGATTGATTTTTTATTCTAATTTATGTATAAATTTTATCAAAAACCAGAACACAACTATTGCTCCATCATTTTCGCTCTGTACCAATCTGCTAAAACCCTTGGATTTGTTTTATTTTGCCAGGATGATCCATTGTCCGCCCTGGACAACGAGGTCGCAATGGACGTTTTCGAGAACGGTGTCCACCGGATGCTGGCACGCCAAAAGCGGACCATCATTCTGGTCACTCAGAAGGTGCAGCTGGTACATCGAGCCGACAATGTAAGTCAAACCGATCCAAACCGGCCCGACGGACTGATGGACGTCCCGGGAAAAATGGTCTTACCGTGTTCCGCTCCATCGCAGGACATTTAATGACTTTCTGGTTTCTTGGTTTGTTGCTCTTTTTTATCTCTCTCTCCCACTCTTTCTTTTCATCGTTACACTCGGGTTTTCGGCTGTGGACGAATGATTGAACAACGCGCCATGGTACGTCGCGGCAGATCGTGGTAATGGAAGGTGGAACGGTCAGTGCAACAGGTTCGCTGACGGAAATCGAGAACAATTATCCGCACATCCTGCGGGAGTGGAATGCAATTATAGCGAAGGAGCAGCAACAGTCGAGCGAAGCACAATCGAGGTAATTAGAAGAACTATTTGCAGCAAATCGGTTGGCGTGCACCGACCGACGTCACGCCCGTGCCATTTGAACGGGTCGCATTTGCTGTTGCGATGGGGAATTTGGCAACCGGGGAACGTTCGGGCATGCACGGTTCCCTGGTATTCCTTTCTTTGCTGTGGTTTTTGTTTTTACTGTACGAGAACGTTTCCGGCAAAATCCATGCGCAACAGGAGTGCAGTTTGTTGACGACTTGCTTTTGCTCAGGTTCGGTCAACCTGCAACTGAAGGAGTGCAGCAAACAATTACCGGAGGTCTGTGGTTAATGATCCTTTCGTATTTCGTATCTTTCTCTCTCTCTCTCTCTCTCTCTCTCCGGCAATTTAACTGTCTGGGTGTCCGGCCACAAACTGTGATGTGATGTGTTGAAATTGAATCCAACCCTAGCCCGGGACGGACGGCTCGTGAACGATGGAAGCTGTTCAAAAACATCTCACGCATCAGCTTCCAGCGCAATCATGCATCCGAGGAGAATGACTTTATGGAGGTAAGTGGCATCAAAATAGTAATATAAAGGAAGTATTTATTCATTTAGTGTATAGTTCGCTGATAATCTGGATAAATTTGTTTATTTAATGGCCGCTTTGGGTTGCACAGTGTGGTTTAGTTTTTATTCGCCTAAAGTTATGCAAAGCGCGAAACGAAATAGTATTTTAGGAATACTATTTAAAAAAGAAAAAGAAAAATCTGTTTCCATTCACTGCTTGAGCTGTTAACGGATAATTTTATTAGCATATATCATGAAGAAAATATTTGCTTGCGTCATAGCATTTTTGTTTTGTTTCAATACCCTCTCGGGAGCTTTCGCATCCTATCGAATATCAACGAATCGTTTACTTCATTCAACCAAATAATCGTCCGTTTCGTTTGATTATGTTTTTGTGCAGCATTGACCGTTCTTCCCCCTCTTTCTGCTAACCGGTGGATGATTATTGGAAAGTTTTGTACATTTCACAGCCACTGCCCGATGAAACTTTCGAGATTGTTCATTTAGCAGTGGAGTTAACTTTTTTTCTCCTTCCACAATCGAATCTTCAGTCGCCATCAAACCAATCGTTCCGTTTGAGAGGCTTCGCAGAAGGGGGATGTAAGGGGAGTTGGTAACGGGAGGACACAATCGGCAAGCTTCCCAATACATACACGCCCATCCACGAATGGGCATCAAGCTCGGCTCGATTGGGAATGGCAAATTAATATGCTCAACCGAAAAGAAATAAAGAGATAAGTTGCTGAGCCGTGCGGGCGCTGGTGGATGAAAAACTTTGGAGCTGTGAAAAGTTTGGTTCCTTTCCCTCACAACCCAACCTACCCAACCCGGATGGCCTTTCCCTTCGCTACGATGTCCCGCTTTGAAGAAAACTTCTAACGCTTGCCTGGCCTTCTAAACGCCAACCGATTAACCTTCGGAATGTCGGTAACCATCGGTGGTACCGTCTAGATCGTGCATTAGGATCGGCTGGGATGGGAAAATCTTCCACCCAGTGGCTTGAGACGCGAGATTCCTCGTCGATCCGGATGGAAAGTTTTATTGTGTTCCTTCGGGAAACAAATTCCCAAGAATGAGTTTCGTTTTGGGGGAGGATTTTAGCGCATAGCCCGGTGGTTTTACCTCGGTTTACAGCTGAATGGAAGATATGTTGTGGCATTGTTATTTTTTTCTTCCCGTTTTTTGTTTTGTCCGGAGTTAAAATATCGTGCTCAATGTTTCGGCTGGGCAGGTAAGATTTCATAATTGTTCGTCAAGCTTGACCATCCGACAAGGCTACCAAATGTGGAAAGATGCTGGCCTGAAAAGTTAAAAGTGTTGCTGTGGTTTATCATAGGATAAGATGTTGCATGCCGGTTTTGTAAGTTTCGCACAACAAATCGTTTGATATGTGTGTTGTCAAGAATTTGATTAGGTTTTTTCTCTCTCTCTCTCTGGAATATGTGTTAGTAGGTTGTATTACTTTCATAGCGTTGTATTTAGATAAAAAGATAAATGAATTTTGAAATTTCAATATACAATTTACAATATGAATATTAAAATTAAAAGTATGATTGTTAAACTTTCTTATTTAATGCGTTTAATTAATTTTTGATAACATTAACAAATAGTCTCTTGACTATACGAGTAAATTAGAGTTTCGACTCTATAAATTTCAAGTATAAACGATGTTGTACCCGTTTTTGACATTCGCAGAAGTTTGGCATACTAGGATTTCCTTTTATAGTGTATACTATCTGTTACTACGTTTTTGTCAGTTTTACGTTTAAATAACTAATCACAGATTCATGTTACAGAATAATAAAAAAATGATTCGCCATCTACTTAGTAACATAAACCTAGTCATCTACTGAGTTATTGGTCAATTAATCAAGCTAATCCATGACTATTTTCTCTTCTTAACTTTTTCTTATCGATCCTTTCCTTTGCGTTACTGTCGAATTTTCTTCCCCAGCGAACATTCTACTTTCCCCGTACGATGGCAAACCGAGCCCTATTTGGTTCCCGCTTCTCGGCTCACGATTTTCCACTACCGATCGAAGACTGTCACGAACCGAACGTCGCTCTGCGTAGACACTTCTCCAACCGGTTGCGAAAGGATTCGCCACCCTCGTCGGCCATGGCGCTACGTCGCCAGGAACCGTTCGGTTCGTTCGATCCATCCGGTGCCGGACATCAGAGTGTGTTTCGTGCGTTGTCACTACAGCTGGGTGCTGCCAACACCGGAAGCAACGCAACGACCAGCACGGTGAACCAACGGCAACGGCAACCTGCGGTCGTGGTGCGTCACATTTCATTCCCAACCACACTGACCACGAGCTCCAGTGCTTGTACGGCGGACGATCGGCTGTACCGGATACGGTCCAACGATGGCTGTGAGTTTCATCCGGGACAGTTGGTTTCCACCGCGTCCGGCCCATCGACCCTGTCCGGTCAGCGAAGGTATGGATGGGTACGGTATTTAATGTGGGCTGGATTTTTATTCGCTCAACGCATCGTGGGAATTCCTTCAACTTCTCCATCACACAGTTGCTCACATTCTGCGTTTTTTGTGTGTGTGCTTTCCAGAATTCTAGACATTATGGACGACACGGGAGATGACATTGGGCCGAACCGTACAGGTGTGCCAGAGCCGAACGAGGGCAGAAATAGTTGTGACGATTTGAAGCGTAGCTCCATCGGATTCCGCATTCCAGAGTTCCTGCGAAGGATGTCACTTCGAGGTCGCCGCTTTTCGAACCCGACCGAGTTTAGCCGGGTGGAGCGAGGCTCATCACGGAAGTCATCACGGAAGACCAGCTCACTAAAGTTGGTGTGCGTTGCTATTGCTGATGTCCTGGCCGGATGGGCCGTTGAGTTTTGATTGTTTTCTTCTTCATCTCTTCTCTATCTCTCTCACTTACAGAAGCATTCCGAAGGAGCGGCATCATTCGATCAAACGGTTGCTTTCGACGATATCGCGCCGTAGCGAGGACACGGAGGAATCTTCCGTTGGTAAGTAAGTGCGAACTTTACAACATGAGAGAATGTAAGACGTGGTTCTGATAGTGGTTTTGTGCGTGAATTGAATAATGATATGAAACTATATACAGACAGTAAATAATGGGTATTAGGCACAATAATGGGTATTAGGGGTGGCCCGGTGGTGTATTTGACAACGGCGCTAGTCCCTAACACGACCGGACCGGGTTCAAATCCCATTCGGACCGTCCCCCCGTAGTGAGCACTGACTATGCAACTACGTGGTATCTAATAGTCTAGTAAGCCATTTGATGGCCGGCATGACCGAATAGGTCGTTACGCCAAAGAGAGAGAGAGNTAATTGATGTTATAACATGATTTTCATCAATGTTGGTCATTTTCATCATTGTTGGTCATAATTGATGTTATAACATGATTTTCATCAATGTTGGTCATTTTCATCATTGTTGGTCATAATTGATGTTATAACATGATTTTCATCAATGTTGGTCATTTTCATCATTGTTGGTCATAATTGATGTTATAACATGATTTTCATCAATGTTGGTCATTTTCATCATTGTTGGTCATAATTGATGTTATAACATGATTTTCATCAATGTTGGTCATTTTCATCATTGTTGGTCATAATTGATGTTATAACATGATTTTCATCAATGTTGGTCATTTTCATCATTGTTGGTCATAATTGATGTTATAACATGATTTTCATCAATGTTGGTCATTTTCATCATTGTTGGTCATAATTGATGTTATAACATGATTTTCATCAATGTTGGTCATTTTCATCATTGTTGGTCATAATTGATGTTATAACATGATTTTCATCAATGTTGGTCATTTTCATCATTGTTGGTCATAATTGATGTTATAACATGATTTTCATCAATGTTGGTCATTTTCATCATTGTTGGTCATAATTGATGTTATAACATGATTTTCATCATTGTTGGTCATTTTCATCATTGTTAGTCATAATTGATGTTATAACATGATTTTCATCAAAGTTGGTCATTTTCATCATTGTTAGTCATAATTGATGTTATAACATGATTTTCATCATTGTTGGTCATTTTCATCATTGTTAGTCATAATTGGGGGTGGTCCGGTGGTGTATTTGACAACGGCGCTAGTCCCTAACACGACCGGACCGGGTTCAAATCCCATTCGGACCGTCCCCCCGTAGTGAGCACTGACTATGCAACTACGTGGTATCTAATAGTCTAGTAAGCCATTTGATGGCCGGCATGACCGAATAGGTCGTTACGCCAAAGAGAGAGAGAGAGGCACATTAAGTTTGGTGTGATATAAAGTAATACGTTCAAAATCGATCAAGGTGGCAGTTTTGCAATTAGACAATCCTTCCAAAAATTCTAACAAAAATGGTTGGAGCTTTGGTACGCAGAGCCTGAAAGTATGCAATTTACACACAAATCTATTTGAGCTATTTGACGTTTATCATTTAAACGGAGATCCGCTAGCTGTCGAAAAGTGACCATGTTTTTAATGGAAATTTGCATACCTTTAGGCGCATGCAAACTAGGATCAACTAAGCAATGAACTGAATTGTTTTGGCACAATGGCTCTGGAGTCAAAGCTTAATATGGTTCTAAATAAAAATAAAATTCATTAATTCGTTAATCGAAATCATATTTTTTTAAATTACCCTAAATAGCTCCATATGTTTTTGCCTTAAAATCATGGTACAAATAACATACATATCAAAAGCAAAATAAATGCATAAGGGAATAGCACTCATATCGTTTGGAATGAAAAGCACTAGACGAGGGTGTAATTACATTACAAGCAAAGAATAGAAACTCCCGCACAGGACAGAATGTGCCGTCTTTAAGCATTTAGTTTGCAACCGATTTACTTCATTGACAGACTTTTCAGCAGCGTTCGAAAAACGTCATGTGGTTAGTGGTGGATTGAAGTTTTTTTCCCTCTTTTATTTGGTTCGGTCACCTTCTGCTGCCACTTCTGCTACCGTTGGCATGCATTCCGAGATTTGCGTGCTTCACAAGACATTCCACTTGAAGCGCGAACAAGTACCACTTGTGCTCAGGATTTCGATTCGGCGAAGCACCCCCGAGTGGCCCCGTTTTTTTTTTTATTGCGGAAGCAACTTGGCAGTAGAGCTTTATCGATTATGCATTCCGGATGTGGTTTAAACTGCAGATGTGGAGGGTGCCCATCTTTCCGCCGTCGGATAGGGGCGTACGAGTTTGACGATCTTGAAGTTGATTTCCGCGGGATTAGCTATGGCGTTGCTGAGAAGGTTAGCGAATTGCTTGTACGCGCTTTCGCAGTGGCACCGAACGCAAGTGCTGTGCCGTTGCGGTGATGGTGCACGGTGGAAGAAAGTGTAACGTTCAATAATCCGATTTTGACATGCCTCGATTTCTTGCTGGCATGCGATGCAATTCGAGCGAATGGTTGCGACCGCCAAGCGAACGAAAAAAAAGGGAACCGAAGGATAAAAGCGATGTGAAAATAAAATGCAAACGGGAATGTCGGTACGCTCGCGCCAATCTGGCCGTCGCGACTGCCATTCGGCGTGCGATAGAGTGCTTTAGCATAATCGTGCATTATGCGCTGCAAGCGTTCCGTGCTGATGTGCGGGCATGCGGGGTCATTGCGGGTCGCCGGGTGTACGCGATTGCATCATAAATTGGAACGTCACCAAGTTGTCGCAGCAGTGAGCAAGTGAACCGGTTGAAAATTTCTGTCCCTCTGAGTGTGTGTGTGTGGTACCCATTTAGTCTGGGAGATTTGGAGCACAAATAGAATAAAGTATGCGACAGAAAATTACCACCAGATTTACGCTCTCCAATGCAGCATTTAAGCGAATGACATTGTTGAATCGAGTCGACAATGTGTGCCTCGGTGGTGTGAAGCGGGATAATAATTTTATTTCACGAATCACGAGCATTGTTCTAGAATGCATTCAAATTGCTGTACTTCGTAGTTCTGGAAGAATACAAAATTTACACTTAAGCTATTTTAAACTAGAATAACATACGATGCCCACCAAGGCCCAAATTACATTCCCAAAGCGCATTTATTTCAAGATTAGATATCGCTTCAAAGACTGATCGGACCTTCCCATTGTCCATCCCTTTTACAGATTGCGGTGAGGCCGAAGTGTCCAATCGATTGATCTACGACGACGAGCGCAAGTACGGTCGCATTCCGACCCGAATGTACTGGCTGTATCTGATATCGTGCGGTCCCCGAATGGTGGCCACCTTCTTCCTGAGCGCGTTGGCCCAGCAAACCCTTAAAGTGTACACCGACTTCTGGCTGCAGGAATGGACGGATCAAACGTCCGCCGTAACAACCACCGTGCCAGCAAATATCGCCGACGGCTTAGCACCGCAACCGATAGAGGTAAAGCATTGGCAGCCTTTGGAGCGTTGCAATCGAGGGAGCTTCGATGCTAAATTTGACTCCCAATTTGCATACCAATGTCACCACGTTCGTCGTCGCATCGTCAGCAGGTGTGGTAATGGATTGTTTCTTTCTTTCCGGTGCGCATACCCCACAGATCCAGCGCCATTTCCACGCGTACGTCGCCCTGTCGGCGGTGTGTATTGTACTGGCGGCCATCTCCGTACCGGCTGGTCAGCGTGCGGGCAGTAATGCCCGGCGGCGGTTACATCGGGAGCTGATTGCATCGGTGCTCCAGAACTCCATCCATTTCTTCCAATCCGTGCCCTTGGGGCGTATCATGAATCGGCTCAGCGTCGATGTCGCCGTGGTGGATAAGGTAAGGTTGGTCCAAGATGGCTAGAGCAAAGCTGGACGAGTTTCGCTTGCCATGCATTTGGCAAAGGTTTGCAAATTGAGCCATAAATCAGCGCACGCTGACCTCGTGCATGGGATGGTGCATTCCTCGCACAGTTTCTACACCCAACTTCAAAGAACGACTCAATCTGCTGGCACTAGCCGGTAGTATCTCTCTTTCTCTCTCTCTCACCTAGTCTCTTACTCTCTTTATCTTCATTGAAACTATTCACAGAAAATCGCTGCAACAAGTCAAAAGCTGCTACAATTCATTCTGCTCTGCCTGTGCGCCGTACTCATAAATAGTGTCGTGACGCCGTATTTCATCCTGTTAACAATACCAATTTGTGGCATTTACTACTTGGTGCAAAAATTCTACCGTGCATCGTCCAGGTAAGAGCATTAAGCAACCCGAGTCCACCGTCGGGGAGTTTGGGGTTTCTTCCGTCGGTATCTCGTTAGGATTACAGTGCAACATTCGGCTATTACGGTCGTGCACGGAGTTTTTCGTTGCTGTTGTGGGAAGCACTGGCCACAGAAGAATTCAACTTCATGCTGAGCTATTTATCTGTAGCTACTAAAGGATGACCAGACAGTATTGTATGCACAGCTAATGGTTTGCGGTGGGAATATATTTTACCCGCTCACGAATGAATACAAAGGCCGCTACTGATGACTGGATGTTTTAATGTTGTTGTTAATCGTTAGATTTTTCAGGTTTATCTATAATTTACGTCAAAAAAGAACTACTGTTTGTACATTTATGTACATCATTGACGTGATTCCGCTGCGTGGTGCTGTGTTCGAAACGCCTAAAGATATGCAATAGTATTGTTTTTGAACACCTTCGAAGTTTCTCTGGGCTTTAGAGCTTCTTTGTAGGCACTTTCAGCCTACAGTCTATCACTCAAATTCTTCATAACGTTGGTTGATGACTAAAATATTTTGCATACATTTAGGCGCTCATCACAGTCACATCTCATCGCTTAGCCGCCTAGCGGCACAATAACACCTTTAACCCCTTCGAATTCCTTCGTGTATGCGCGTACGGTGCATCTTCAGCACTTATCAGTAACTTTATAATCAGCATCGTGTTTGCAACGGGTATAGCTTTCTGTTTGCCCAGCTCGCAGCGGACGAATTCAGATGAATGAAGTTTCCCATCCGTTGACAACCAATTTATCGTATGTGAAACATTTACTTACGGGTACGCTGGTACTTTGTCACGGTTGCACTATGCCCTCTCGAGGGGGATCTTGCGTTACCATATCTTACCATTGTCCGGAAGCGACCGGAAGCGTACGAAACCATAATACAAGAACACAGTGCACCATCGTACCCGTGGCTGGGAGAAGTTTTGCTGAGATGAACTTCTCGCCATCCAGCCATCCAGCCAGCCAGCCAGCCAGTCTGTTGGGATAAAGTTCGGCGCACTCGAAATGGCAATGAAAGGTGCAGAGTTATCTAATATCTAAACTAAGGCACTGGGGAGCATATGGGGAGCGAGCCATTGAAAAGTGTACTTTGATGCACACACGTTCTTTCCACACCATTCCCTGCCGTGGGGATGAAGTTTTTGGGGGTGGTGTGAGTCGTTGATTTATAATTTGTGGAGTGAATTCTCACACGAAGTGCAAGTTCGCACCCCATGTCTGGATGGGGGGGGAGATATACAAATTTCCGGCTCAAAAGCTTGTTTAACTTTGGTGAAATTGATTACGTCGCCCGGTGCGGATGGTACGAAATTGACAGTCGGGGAATTGGTTGCCGCTGAGTTGGCATAAATTTTGCACGTTTGTGGTCACACACGGCTGTATGAATATCTTCATCCCGTTGCTATTGCCGACTCAATTTTGATTGTTCTGAAGCCGTTTGGTTTTCGGTGCGCCGCACTGCAACAGCAAGCGACACCGTGGGCGGCCTTGCTGATCCAATCATAAGCACCACGTATCAACGGAACTGGTACCGATGTGGGGGACTGGTGCACCCTCCGCTGGAAGTGACCCTATTCTCAGCTTGTTCTTAAAAAAATAGTTAAACTTTAATCCTTCCCTCTCGAAAGCTCGATGCAGTGCAGTACGTACGTTGCACACATGCCTGTCTGGGAAGGGACGGAAGCGTACGAAAAACCACGGTACGGGATTATCTTTGTGTGCAGTTTCAGCGCAACACAGTGCACAGACACAGACGACGTAAGTGGTATCGTTAGGACCACCGCCACATGTTACGGCCAGCATGATCTATGGCAGGTCGGGTACCGGTACCAAACCGGAACACATGTTCAATGGTTGTACTTCAAGTCAGCTCTCGGTGCCGGACGGATGGGATGGGACATTTGAGAATTGCCGAAGAAAATCGGAAGGTTCAGCAAACTTCCTTGGAATATGTGTCTGCGCCGGACGGTGACATGGGTTCGTTATGACGTTTTGTAATTTTAGCCCACCCACAGGAAGTGACGAGTTGAAGTTTGTACAAGCTGTGGAGTTCGTCTTTTTTGTATGTGTGTGTGTGTGTGTGTGTGGTACACATTGCTTTATTCCCGCATATCATTTCTTTGGTTTTGTTAGCAGAGGTTTTTTTTTGGCTGGTCAGCAATTCCTGATGGGATTGCTGAAAGCCAAAAATTTGAGCAAAGTTTAATTAACTTTGATGAACTGGTAGGGTTCGATGTAATCACCATTGGGGGAGGTGGAAGGAGATAACATTCGGGCACATGTATCATCTCCTGCTCGTAAAAAATAATGGATACGAAATGAAGTCTCTGCGGTCGATAGCCTCCAAGCGCAATGAAGGTTTGTGTGTGTTTTTTCTCTCTCTCATCAATTCAAATCCTCGTCCATTCGACAGAGAGCTGCAGCGGATAGAGAGCATGACCTATTCACCGGTGCTGGCGCACTTCTCCGAAACCATCGAGGGCGTCACGACGATCCGTGCGTTCGGTCAGGAAGCACGGTTCATGGAGGTGCTGTTTCGGCGCATGGAGGCGAACAACGTGGCACAGATTGCGCTGAACTGCAGCAATCGATGGCTCGGCATCGCGCTCGACTATCTCGGGGCCATCATCGTGTTCGTGGCCATCCTGACGGCACTGATTACGGCGTGTCTGCGGCCACAATCCACCAGCTCGTCGCTGATCGGGCTGGCGGTCAACTACGCGATGCTGGTACCGATCTATCTGAACTGGGTCGTCAAGCTGTTCGCCGAGATGGAAATGTATGGCGGTGCGGTCGAGCGGATACAATCCTTCATCGAGAGTGATGCTCACCAGCGGCGCAGGTTGGACGGGCGCAGTCAACATCTTTCGAGCTCGGATGCAACCGGTGCGGTGGAACCCTTTCCATGTAAGTCCCTGGGCTGGATTAAAATTTATTCCTTTCAGCAGTCCGGTCAGACTGCTCCGGATAGTGTGTGTGTGTGTGCTTTCGGTGGTACACGATGGAAGAATTAATACGCAAACAGATTTCAACGATGTTCAATCTTTGATGAATTATTGTCTCTTGGCGGCACTTGGGGGGACCGCCCAAGTGGATGGCAAGAGGCGAATGGGTCAACCCGTACCCTTACCGGATGCAATTGTGTCCGTTACTGCCTGCTCTGTCGCATGATTGCTTTCATTTCCAAGTGGAAAACCATTCGGACTGTGTGTAGGTCATACATTTCCGCACATAATCAATGTTCGATCAGCTGCAATATTTCAGTACACATTTCTGAAGTGGAAACATCTCCAAGTCATGGGGTGTGTGAGAACATCAATGTTACTATTACATGTACTGCTACATGTTTTATGGAGATATTTACTGATGATCGAGTCGAGATACCCGGAACTGATAGCTTCCACGAGAGTTCGGTTGGCTTGGCGAGGGTCAGGAATGGTTGTCCATCGGTTGGATTACTTCCTTCGGAACGGATGTGCAACGGTGGCTCGTTCCGTTTCATGTCGGAAGCAGCGTGGAATATTATTTAACTTTTAGCATCGAGATTCGGTACAACAACTGGCAGAAGCTGCTTCTTCTTTCTCACCCTTCCACTAACATATCGTTTGTTTCGATCTCCTTCCTTCCTTTGTTTTTTTTTTAGATAAAAGCGTACCAATATCCTGGCCACTGAGAGGTGTCATCGTGTACGACGGTGTTTCGCTGCGCTACGAAAATCAAAAGGAGAACATAATCACAAATTTGAATTTAACAATCCCAGCAGGCCAACGGGTAAGTGAAAAGAGGGGATTACAATCAAACAAACAACAAAACGATCAAAACAGTGAGCGATTTTTTTTGCGACTACCTCACTAACCGGAAGGTAAAGAATCATTGTTCGGGTTCTCGGGTACCGCGGGGAATGAAAAATCCGGACGCCACGGATGAACAACCGGTGTAACAAGGCACTGTTCGTCGTCATTCCTTTTTGCCAAAGGGGTATCGTGCTCGTGCACACCATCCGCACACCATCAACAGCGTTGTACAATTAATTATTTAAATGACTACTTTTACATTACCCAGAACGCCCGAGCGCGCCCGGTACGACGACGCCACAGTCGAAAGGGATGGAATGGTTCCGATAGTTTCCAACCCGGTTTTTTTTTTGTTTTGACTTCACGATACCGTTGCCTGGTGTGGCGAGTGGATGGGATCCTACTGCTTCATTCCCGCCAGGGATGTTAGTGGTAGCTGAAGTTTGCCCCGTAGTCACAAGCTAATGGACTACCGGTGGTCTGAATGTTGTTACCGTCCGCTACGGCTTGCAATGTTTAGCAAAGAAGCAAATAGTTAAACATCCTCGTTTGTGAACCAGCCAGGTCGGTCAAAAACCCTTCCGAACGATAGCAAACCGATAGGGACGATGGGGAAGTGGGACAGCCCGCTGGAATGCCATCGGAGGGAGGGTGTTCGGTGCTTGTGGGGGGCGGTGTAATTCCTGCAACAAAAGCGATGCAAAACAGAAATAGTAAATAAATGACTTTCATACGAGATACCATCCCTGGGTGGCTGGAACGTTTGGCGCTCATCTTCTGTGGAAACTTTCGAGCGGAACCACTCGATAGAGCCGGAAACAATGGCGTGACCGGGGCACGTTTGCTGGCTGGGTGTGGGCGCTGTCGTGTAGCGCACAACACAAACACCGTGCGAAATTGATGACCAGGAATTAGTGTTCGTGCACCGTGCGAGATTGCACAGATCTTTGCCTACTTTGCTCACAAAACTAGCGAGCGATAGAGAAGGAATGAGAGAAAGAGTGAGTGAGAGAGAGAGAGAGAGAGTGATGGTGACAAATCTTGAAATTAAAAACTACTTTGCATTCACCTCGTTACGATCGAGTCGTCCTAGTTCTGGCCGTAGAATGTGTGCGAATGTGTGTATGTGTGCGTGTGTGTGTGTGGACGGAAAATTTGTGACAAGGGTGCCAACACTAACGAGCAACTAAAAACACTGGCAAAAATGGGCAGGGTTCCGGTTCGTGCGTTGGGTGAACGTACCGCGGCAGTGTTCGGCAACTGTCAATTCTGACAATTCGAACGATTGTTTTCCATTTTCGCGTTGTTTCCTCCGTTTTAAATTGGTTCCATGTGTGTGTGTGTGGGTTTTCATCTGATTTCCCTTTTATTGTTTTCTGCTGTTTGCTGTTATGATTGCAAGCTCGGCATCTGTGGCCGTACCGGTAGTGGAAAATCATCGCTCGCGCTGGCCCTGTTCGGTGCGCTCGAGGTGACGGCGGGTCGCATTCTGATTGATGACGTGGACATTGCCGGGCTGCATACGGATGAGTTACGGTCGCGGCTATCGATCATACCGCAGGAGGTGATGCTGTTCGGTGGCAGCGTTCGGGAAAATCTCGACCCGAGGGGACATTTTTCCGACCTCGAGCTGTGGAACTGTCTCGAGCTGGCACAGCTGAAAAATGTCGTTAAAGCATTACCGGATGGATTGGGTATGTTGGCCGGAGTGGATCAAGCGGCCGTGGGATCCGATTCCCTGTCAGTAGTAATTAATGCAATCTCTGCTTTACATGCGACGTTTCCGGATTGGTCCATTCCGATGTGCCGCAGACACGCAGATATCGGATGATAAGCACTACTTTAGCAGCGGACAAAGGCAACTGTTCTGTCTTGCCCGGGCTATACTGCGCGGTTCAGTGTGCTTGGTGCTGGATGAGGCAACTTCATCGCTCGACACGGAAACAGAGAAGCTGGTACTGCAGGCGGCCAAGAAAGCTTTCAAGGGCCGCACGGTGATCACGATAGCGGTAAGGGCGGTCGTGCTGATGGTCTTACGACGTATTTAATTGCAATTAATGTGTTCTTCTTTCACTGTGGGCACCTTACGGTAGCATCGGCTTCATTCGCTGTTTGACTACGAACGGGTGCTGGTACTGGAACAAGGTCGTATCGTGGAGGATGGATGTCCCCGCCAGTTGGCTAGTACGGTGGGCAGCAAGTTTGGGACCATGCTGAAGGCGACCGATCACTCACAGCAGCACTCGATAGTGGAGGATGATGGGCAGGAGCGGTGAAATCGGCAACGCTGCAAAGCATTATTGATGTGCTCGCCCACGTGCGTTACTTACGCGAAGCGTGCTAGTCGTTAATTCTCACCTATAGGGTTTTAGAAAGGATGATCAAATTTACTTAACCAAATATACCATCAAAAGTTGCCTTACAGTGAGTGGGATTCTAGGTAGCCATTACATGTGACAGATTGTAATCCAAGAAAAAGTGATACATACAATATTAGCTCAATAAATCTATGTTCAAAAAATTAACTAGAATAATATTTTTGATATTTTATGCTTATACCATCGTAATCTATTTGTTTTACAATCACTTTGCCTAATATACATAGTATTTAGACAATAATTCACTACTTTTTTATTCTAATACACCATTGTGAAAAGATATTTCATACCTTCAGGGATAAAACTATGCTTTTATTTTTTAAGAACAATGACGGTTAGTATGTTAAATAAGTTCTAATTATACATTTAATTTATAATATAATCACAGTCGCAAGCAGTGTAAATATCTACCGGAATATTAAAGGTAATGATAAATTTCGAATAACACATTAGAGTGAAATGCGCCGAAATGTATGCAATTTGCGATGCAATATTTGTGTAATTGGAAGATAATGAAAGCATTCTAAAATAATCCTGCTCATAATGGATGAAATATTCTCGTTTTCATAATCAATTTGACATTAGTTATCTCTACTTTAAAGGTTCATTTTATTATTTTGCCCAAAACAGCTGAAGGCAACGTTTGTAGTGGATCTAAGAAAAACGCAGACTACAAGCTTAACCGTACACCGCACGGTAACTAACACGTACAGGCACCGTACAGACAAGCCCCTTTTGCTTCGCGATGCACTTAATAAAATATTCACTCCAAGTACGGTTAAGCCATATGAGGACCGCCGGGGCGTTAGTTCGTTCGTCGACGTCGTCGTGAAAAATTGGGGCCACTAGCGCTTGTGGTGTTGGAACATTTCGATGCAACTGCATGTGCGGTGTAGTGAATTGAGGCGAGATTGAGCTATCCGTACAGATTACAGCTTTTTACTAGGAAAAAGATTCATCCAGGCAACATGAATTATGAACCATGCATGATCCGGCAGTGATTTCTTGTGAACTTCACACGTACATGCCGGTGTGGCAAAGGAGCCTCGGATGTAGCTGAAGTTTCAGCACCGGGAATGCTTGGTAGATTTTTATCTTCCCGCGAAACATCAACACTCCAGCTGCACCAAAGTGCCTTCGTTGTTGTTGACTTTGAGTTCTTCCGGGTTTACTGTTCAAAACCGTGAAAACATATTGCTTTATCCGTACGCGATAGTATGGTTGGGAATGGTCGATCTAAAATGAAGTTTCTTCGAATGGCACGAACGTTTCCAGCACCGAACGTTCACATCCCTTTTATGACCTAACACCAGCTTTCCCGCTAAATTCCAACTCATTTGATCATCGGCCGGTCGTTATCCGGCTTACGGGATGCCAACGATGGGATGCAAATGGGTGGCCAAATATATCCGTTGGCCGTGTCACCCTTGCAGCTCTATAGTGCAGCTTTTGTGTTTAACGATTTTCGCCCATTTCCGGCGAAGCGTTAGCGCGGGCTCGTGGCTTTCGTAATCATATATATGCATGGTAATGACACAATTTCCATGCTCCACATCAACCAACGTGCGCGGCTAAAGCCTGCCGATACTTTCCCGCCGGCCACGTTGCAGATACATTTCGACGCTTCGCAATGTTCGGTGTGCGGACCGTGAACGTGTAACGCTGTTGGACCGCTCGGTGCCCTTGGCTATGTGTGTGGAGCCTCTTTTTGCTTTGTTTCAACGGGGAAGCGAAGGAAAGGTTGAGAGTCGCCTAGACTGCAAATGACACAACGGATCGGCGGATATCCGGAATCTGGTACCGGTTTTAGGCGTAAGCAAGATTCTTGCCGCGTATCCGTGTATGTCTGTGTGTTCACGGGCAGACGAAGAAGTCATCAAAATGGGTGCTGACGGGTGCTGGCATCGGGGCATAAAATATGCGACTGATAATCATGCAGCAAATGCGCCAGTGGTTTTGATGGTGCAGCTTCCGCGTGCCGGAAAGCAGCTTCTTACGACGAATTTATGCGGCGTGAGAATGGGCATCCCCGGCTTACGGCTTACTGATGGCGACGTGCGTCAAAGGCAGTCCGGTGCGGTAAAAGCTAGAATGCAGCATGGCAGCCTGGTAAAGGCAAACAGTTTGCTCGCAAAAAGGAGCAAAGTGTCACAAATTCAAGAGCACCAACGAGTAACGAAACATTGTATGATAAAAGAGCAAAGTAATGAATACACCTGCCCTAGTAAAGCGTTCCGTTGCAAGATGTACGATGCGTTTTGACGTAATTATATTGCACGACCGCGTGGAAAGTTATTTGTTTTTACTTTTACAAAGTGCACTGTTTGTTTGTACGGTTCACACGCCGGCCACAGTTGTGCCGTGTTTAGGCAGCATCCGATGATAATGCGTCATTAAAATTTCACCACCGGCCACATTTTACGGTCCGCTGCACAATGATAGTTCCGGCACGTTTGGATCGGTGCTGTGTGAAACAATTATTTTATCCGGAAGCTGGAAACTTTCATAAAAACCCACCTACGTACTGTAACAGGTGTACGCGGAACAGTATTATTTTCCTGGAAGCGAACCATGGGCGTATTTATTATGCATTTATAACATAAAAATTGATAACCAAATGTAATGATTACCGCAAGCATGAATAGTAGTTTTTGTAACACCAAGTTGCTCGTCGAAATTGATGCAAAACATTGAATTTTTGAAAGATGAATACACCATATATTTTAACTAAATATATCAAAATTTCAATATTTCATGCAGTATTGAGACATATAAAGATATATAGTCCAGTGATAGATAAACTTTTTCTGAGGTCCTAAGGTTGTAGGGATCCCAAAACTAAAGATCAATCGATCTCACTATAGATCGTCCTCCGAATCGACTTCCGATCCAGGTGGGACCTCACGAGGTCAAGGCTAAAAGGCTAGCAGATTCTTTGCCTTTATCGCATGAATTCTCAATCAAATCTTTTATTGAGGTATTAAGTCCTGTGAAGTCAAGGAGTCTGAGAAATTGGATGCAAATCGTGCTTCGGAAGTCCTCACTTCTGATCAGAAAACTGTTGTAAACGATCTTTTATCGTCAAACAAACGATTCATGACGAATATTGGGTGGAAGTTGTGCGAGGTGACTATTTGGCGAGTATCGAACGTCTGTTCCTGGACGAACATCGAGTAGAAAGTGATTCCCCCTAGTCAATAGGCGTTCATTTTACGAAGCCCTAGAAGGTGACCCAAGACCTTCTAAATGATCATTTTTGAGAGACTCGATAAATAAAAAAATCAAAATAATTCGCCAAATCATAATGTCATGTTTCGTGATTTTCTGAGAAACAAAATACTCATATTTGCTGTGTAACGTTTCTGAGCAGTGTAAAATCATTCGTTTTGGTGGAATTTATTTTTAGCTCCACTATCAAGTAATAGCAGCGATACCTTAAAGTAATAGCAGTGATTTATTTTCAAGCTCGTTAAGAAAGAATATCTTATCGTTGGCACACAACAACAAAAAAAACACAAACAGTTGTACAACAGCAATTGAGCCCAAACAGTCGCTAAAACCGGAAACCGGTGGTATGGATGATGCATTACTAGGCCCTACATTCCCAGATAACAATCCGCGAACGCATTCACTCAAATTCTGGTTCCATTCCAGATTGCTATCGACTGTTTCGCCTTCACTATGTTCCGTACGACGGTGTTCTCCTGCTTTCGTTCCTATTGTTAGCGCTATCATTATTATGATTACGATTATGATTGCGCACCGCATACTTCATGGCATAACGGGTGCGCAAATCGTTATTCACCCCATTCCGTACCGTACCGCTTGCTGAACTGTCGGTGCAATAAATACATGCTACGGGAAATGTGAATTTTTTAACGCACATCTTGAGCTGGTTGAAGTGAGGGAAAAGGTTAAGACATTTCTTGACTAAAACCGTTACTTAGATGATGGCATAAAAAAATGGTAGTTCGCGACGAATCAGCTATTGGGTCATCGCAAAAGAAACTGCAATCTGATTTATGACCGCGCATTTGGTGCAGTTGGCAACGAACGACAAAATAAAATTATTTCATGGGAAAAGGAAAGAATTGAGAAATAAAACATTTCATTACGATTGACAAACTTCCTGGAAACTGGACGATAATTTACGAAAGTATCTTCTGCAAAATTTTGCAAGCATTTTTCACGAAATTACGTAATTTCGTAAAAAATCAATTTTTTACGAAATTGTACAAGTCATGAAGATATTGACTGAAATCATCTGTTTGTAAATTATGGCCAAAGTTTGATTGTATTTGGTGCAATTGATATGGAGTTTATGATATGGAGCGTCTCTATCTATTATTGGACTGTGTTTACCGACAAATTTGGCAACATTTTGCACTGCAAGTAACTGTTGTCCCCTGAGTCGTCCATGCTTGAATGAAGCGGTTTAGGTTTAACTCTATTCTATTGTCTAAAACGTTTAACTAACCGTTCTGAGCTACGGATCAAAGCACATCTTGATATGATTCATTTCGTCCACTCACATTCACTGAGGATGCGTCAAAAACTAAAATTCCGCATTACAATGTAGTACACGGTTGTTCGGAAGCGCGTCAACTAAACCGATGACGTGCCGAATACCGTGCCGGTCAATTAGCTTGATTAGAGGACGTCATCAGCGCCCTGTCTTATCGGTAAAGCGACTAGATCTCACTGCAGTGTACTTCGACATAATGTGCCACAACCCACATNCTGCAATCTGATTTATGATCCCGCATTTGGTGCAGTTGGCAACGAACGACAAAATAAAATTATTTCATGGGAAAAGGAAAGAATTGAGAAATAAAACATTTCATTACGATTGACAAACTTCCTGGAAACTGGACGATAATTTACGAAAGCACCTTCTTCAAAATTTTGCAAGCATTTTTCAACGTGTTCCAATTTCGGGTAAGGTATGCCGTAGAAGCCTTACGAAATTGTACAAGTCATGAAGATATTGACTGAAATCATCTGTTTGTAAATTATGGCCAAAGTTTGATTGTATTTGGTGCAATTGAAGTTTATGATATGGAGCGTCTCTATCTATTATTGGACTGTGTTTACCGACAAATTTGGCTACATTTTGCACTGCAAGTAACTGTTGTCCCCTGAGTCGTCCATGCTTGAATGAAGCGGTTTAGGTTTAACTCTATTCTATTGTCTAAATCGTTTAAGTAACCGTTCTGAGCTACGGATCAAAGCACATCTTGATATGATTCATTTCGTCCACTCACATTCACTGAGGATGCGTCAAAAACTAAAATTCCGCATTACAATGTAGTACACGGTTGTTCGGAAGCGCGTCAACTAAACCGATGACGTGCCGAATACCGTGCCGGTCAATTAGCTTGATTAGAGGACGTCATCAGCGCCCTGTCTTATCGGTAAAGCGACTAGATCTCACTGCAGTGTACTTCGACATAATGTGCCACAACCCCCATCCCCCCCCCCCCCCCTCCAACCTCCCATGTATAATGTTAGAGTGCGTTACGTTGTGTGCGTTGCGTTTTGCACACTTCATTGTAGATAAAATAATTAGCAATAAAAAAATAAATATGCACTGATGGGAAAATGATAAAGCCGTCTTAACACTGCGCGGCACGAGAGTGATGGCACGAAGAGAAAACGTGCCCAAAAACATATGTAAGCTCATTAACCTGTTGCTGCAGAGTTGCTTTGCGGGGGCTCTTGAGATGAGTTTGCTAATGGTTTTAAAATAATGTTTAACATTATATGCTTATATAGGTTACTTATATAGGTTCATACGCAATACATTTCAAAAACTAATCCAAATAACATCAAAAATAAATTATGCTAAAGTTTTGCTATTAGCTAAAGTTTTCTTTAGTAATTTATGTACAACTCAGCAGTTGGTGGGATCAATTCTAAATCATTTACTATGAGTTAAAAGATTCAAATATTCTTATGTTTGCTGTAGATCTTTTGGAAATAACGATTAAATTGCAACATCTTATGAAACATTTTAATTATGTAGCTTTTCTTAAGCAAATAGTTGTTAATGGTTCAAAACACATGAATTTTTGTACCTTTAATCGTGGTTATATTTTACTGTCCACTTGCTAGTATTTATCCTTGTATTAAAATGAGGTATTTATTAAAAATGATTACTTGATGATACGGAAGAAAAACCACAAATACTATTCCTCTATTCAATCCCTTTTTAATAAACCCCATATCCATTCATTATCCAACAATGGACCTCGGTTTCAATACACTGTGTCTCTCCCCCCCCCCCCCACGGCTATCGTGAGATAATCTTTAACAGCGGCCACGGGAATCACTTTCCACTTGAGGCACGCGGCAATCACTGGTGTGATTTGAAGTACCGATGGGTGACAACGATCGGACGGCATGATATCCGCAAATCGATGAACGCGCACAGCCCGACCGTACATATACATGGTACAAAGTGCAATGAAGATCAGCCCTGCACGCTTTGTGCATTTTTACAGTCCACTGTTAGAGCCCAACATTAATCGATTGTTTTTGCTGGAGGTGTTTGTTTGTGAGTATGTGGATGTGAAATTATCATTTCGTTTAAAAATTGGACCCACCGTGTCGTTCGGGGATGCTCTAATAATCAGCTACCAGAAGTCCCATTTTATCGTTGGCGTTGGCGTCACTGGAAGGAATGCAGTCAAAAAGATGATATCAGGGCCGTAAGGTGTTACTGTATCAGTGTTGTGTGTGTGTGCGCTAGCAAAAAGCGAAGTTCCCATCCAACTACTAGTGTGGGTGCTGATTGTTGGTGTATCGGAGTGTTGTAGTGGGCCCTGTACACCTCCCGGCAACGGGATGAATTTAATTTCTTTAAAATCAAACGATTGTTTACAAGCAACCTGCAATGTGCGTCCGTTCGATAAGCGCTCGCCATCTTACACGTTATCACAGTGGGCGTACATTGATAAGGGTTCGCGTTCTGTCTCGCTCGCCACCACAAAGACATTTGACTGGTGTGCAGCGAAGGCCACCGTGCGCTGGTGTATGGTACGGGCGGTTCGTTAGTGTGTGCGCAAGGGAACTCCCCGGGGAAGCTGACACAGGGTGGATGGTGTTGCGCCACCCGGTGTGGTAGCCACCGTACCAAGGGGTGCCCGCGTTGTAAGGTGATACAGTCGACATCAAAAGAAGCTCGGCAAACACAGTGTCAACAGCAACTGCGAACTACCGTCACACATGGTCGATCGACTGCAACCGATTGGCTGTTGTGTGGCGAAGTACACTGCAACTGATCGAGCGTTGCGAGGAAATGTACAAGAGGATCAGTTTTCATGTTTTGTTTTGTAAACATTTTTAAATTATTTTCAGATAAAGTATTATTTTTTTTGCTATTGTGTATTTAACTATTTGCTAAAGGTTTCCTTTTTCATATTTTTTAACTCAAAGGTTTTTCAAAGGTTTTAAAGCCACAAATTGTAGTTTCCATATAATTTGAACATTAAATTTATGTTTCCATCTATTTTTTATGTTTTATGTATCATAGATTATTTTTTATTTTTTTTTTTTTACATTTTACTGTTATCGTCTCTGATTTGTTTTTGTGTGTTATTTGCTTTCGTTATGCATTTTCTCTTAATTAAGTTGTATGTTATGATGATTTACATTTTTTTCTGTTATGTATTAGATGTTTGCGTTAATTAATTTTATCAAGCGTTTTATTATTTAATTGTTCACTAAATTGTCTCGCAAGAATACCATAAAATTAAAATATAAAATATTGCTTATGAAAAGTTAAAATAAGTTAAAAAATTAAAGTTATAATAAATAGTAATAAAAATAATGTAATAATATGTAAAAGATTGCAATAGACAGCAAGGTAGAAAGCATTATCAGCAAATAAAAATAGTAAATAGAAACATTTTCCCTTTCAACGTTAGGCACGCTTCACCGGACACACTGTATCGATGACACCAACACATTGCACCGTTCCCTTCTGGCGCTAAGAAAAGACGGACGGAAGAAATGCGTGTGTAGATAAAGCTATCTTATGCATGGCAGTAGTCGCATAGACCAGATGACAACACACGGTCGTCCACGGAAGCCTACCGTTTCCTGCCCAGTTCCTCCCTTTCCCCTCCCCTCCTATCCCCTCTCCTTTCTTCAAGTCAGTTTTCTTTCACCCTAAATGTAGCGCCCTCTGTTTTATCGATAGATGAGGTGTGGTGGAATTTAAAAGAATGGAGACACTTGTGTGTTGTACCACGCGCCCGTGTGTGTGTGTGAATCAGGTGTTTCAAGGGAAGGTGTGAGGCAGAGGGGGAAGGACGGGGAGATGATTGTGTTGTGTTAGTAAGTAATTGGTTTCTAATAATTAGCTGCCCTTTTCCCGCGGTTCAGTACGATTCGAACGGCGGTAAGATTCGGTTGCTGTATTGCTGGGACAAGAAAAGCGAGTAAATTGCGGGGTTCCGATCGTGCGTCGATAAACTCGATAAAGTCTTTCAGTAAGGCGGTGTCCACAAGCAAGAAGGTGTAGCAGTGTTGTGTGGTGTTGTGTGCCTTTTCAAACCGTCGGGAAATGAAAGTGTCCTATTATCCCTAAGCTAGTGTTACACATTTCGACACGTTGCACAGTTGTCTATCCAGGCCAGGTGTATTGAGCAACCGAATCAAAACAATCGATCCAATTGAACGACGATCGAACGTGGCAGGTTGGCTGGTGTACGGTTCGCACAGTAAAGCGAAGCGAAGATGAAAGCTGTCGGTAATATTCAACCATTCCATCCCCAGCAATGGTGCTAAGGTTACGAAAAGTTTAACATCACCACCCGTTCGTGTTGTGAATGTGAAGTGAAAACTGTTTTGCATAAGTGATCCGGAAGACGGAAAAGATACGTACAGTTACGGCCAGTTCTGGGGGAGGTGAAATTTTGCGTGTACACGATAGCGATGGCGTGCTTTGCGAAAATCTTTGGCAGAAAGCACGGTTCGTTCAATCTGCCTGGTGCCGGTTCGGGCGATGGTGAAGTTGTGGTGAGTATTGTGCTTAAGGGGTAAATTCTACACCCAGGGTCCGGGATCTGGGTGTTTCTTGCCGGAACTCTGATTCATACCGATTTCGGTAGTGCACAACAGTTACCGGCGGACATCGTGTTGGCTGTGACGGCAGGCGAAGCAAATGATGTTTTGCTCTTATCTACTAGCAGTGGCTACAAGCCGCAATCAGGGCTGTGCGTTGGTCTTGCCAGCCCCGGCTATTACGAACCATTCTACACCGATTGGTGTTTATTGGTGGTACGGTACGGTAAAGTCACACCGGACTTGAGGGCCCTCAAACAAGAACGGGTTGGGAATGAGCGAGTGTTGCTCTAAATTATCCAGCAGTGTGTCTTACGCCCAATATCAGAAGCTAGAATTAGGTCACTGGTAAACGGGCGATGTATGTTTTCGAAATGTGCGACAGCTGCATGGGTATGGTACCGATAGAGGACACTTCACAATACGTGGCTTTGAATAAAGGTTAGGAATTTTTTATATTTCGCAGAGACAAAACATACATGAAAACTTTAAGTAGATGAAAATAGTTTAAAAATTTTATTAATTAACGTCAACTTAAATGTATGCTTCGCTACATTTCGACAGTTGTTGGCATCTTATCGTGCTACTATCGGGGAGAAGCGTCACGAAATAAATATTTCCCTCAATCATCATCACCATCATCATCAACGATCTATTAAGATAGATGGACGTGTTGTTGTTGTTTTGTGTTCCATTTTTCTGCGGAGTTAAAAGTCATTGTACTACGATAATGAATGGGCAAGTTTATTTTTAGTTTCGGTCCATTGAAACGTTTTTAGAATGATTTTACCTGTGACGTGAACGTGGTGCAAAAAGGAATCGTTTAGAAAGCAGTGAGCTTACCTTTTTAGTAATCGAATAGAAAAAAAAACATAAAATGCGGTCACTTACAGTTGAGGTTTATCAGTCGAAGCTAAGTCCTACTTCGGTGTCTTTCTTTATCTCTACCATTTATGAGAATGTTCCGCGGAACTGAAGTTGATCACTTATCACGCTCGAAGATAGTTTGTTTGCGAAGCACTTCAATCAATCTATTTTAGGATTAGCTGAGACATGTCCGCACCACAAGTTCGTTGTTCGACAAGCTGTTTTCGTGTGACAGCTTCTTCCTGTGTCCACGCGTATGAGTGGTAGTATGCGAAGATATTGCGTTAAGTGGCCAGTTACGTGGTGACTGTTTCTGTAGTGAAACGGGTTATCGTTGAGGAAATGCAATACATTGTTGGTTCGGTTTATATTTATGGCATTGTGTAGGACAACACGCTCAAGATGTAAAGCGGGACCATTGTAAAGTTGGGTCTCTCTCTCTCTATCTCTTCCTGAACAGGCGACACGTGTTACAAGGCGGCTTTACGATGAGGAGCTTAATCAAACAATACCGCCAGTTAATCGTGCCAATGGATACATCGGATTGGAGAAGGTATCGGCACCGGCATCAGCAGCACCAACGGCAGTAGCAGAATCAAAGCCTACCACCGTGGTACCGGTAGCGGCCGTGGTCAAATCAAACGAACGTGAGTCAGGGCTGGGATCGTTGGATGAACAATTAAACATTACAAGCAGCGCTACCACGCACGACACTAATCGCGAGCCCGATCCTTTCGGTTCACCAGAGGAACCGTGGAACGTACAGGTGGATGCAGACCCACGGACAGCGCCGACGGTTGTTGTACCGCCAGCACCCACAGTCGAGCGACGAGGATCGAGGCCACGGGATTCGGCCAATGCGCCCAAAATAAGCTGCAGCTCCCGAGAGGCTTCCACGATCGAACCACCATCCAGCCAGGGCCAGGAGCAACTGCTGAAGGATCTGCTGCAGAACAAAATTCTACACACGCTGGCACTTCAGTCGAAGGGCTACGCACAGCTAACGAAGAGTGAACGGGCGACACTGGTCCGACTGGAGCAGGAAATACAAGAACTGCAGGCAAAGAGTAAAGCTCCCGAACCGACGGTACAGCACACGAGTGAGCCAAAGCAGACAGAGGAACGGACAGTCACTAAGGACCGCAACAGTGTTAGCTTGTACGAAACGAATCTCCTACCAGCGGTGAAAGCACCGATAATAGAACCACCGTCAGTACCGCAAAGTGACAGCTCCAATCTGGAGAATCACACTGCGGACGGAGAGATGTCCGACTATGATGTGATTCCGATGCAAAAATGCAACGAAGAAATCGTCCCGGAGGCACCAAGTTCGGAGGATGACAGATCGACAGTACTGCCACCAGATTTACCACCTCGTTTGAGTAGAGTTAACATACTGGAGGAAGCGGACGATACGTCGCAGGATGAGGAACCGACGCCACCGAAGTTACCACCACCCAGAAGTCAACTTGAACAGGCTCTCGTTGATGAGGTGTTGAACAGATCGTTGCAGGAGACGATCACTCGCCAAACTCTTAACGCACGAGAAGAAGAAAAGGTATTTAGTTATTTAAATTGTAGATAAGTGTAGCGTCTTTATGTAGGTATTTCCCTTACTTTGCAGGACATTCCACTACCAACAGTGCCTCCACCATCGCGGGATCCTCCACCCGTACCTTCAACGGGTAATGATTCAGATCAAACGATCGACGATGATCCACAAACTCCACCGAGGAAAGAGATATTACTACGGAAGATTTCTTCTCAGCGATCGCTGATCGAGGAGCTGGACAATACGATCGGTACGTTGAAGAAGGCCCGCAAACAGGGCGTTGTGTCGGACAAAACCGATCTGAAGGAGTCGAAAGATATCGTCATCCCGACGCACCCGAAAAGCCCGGACACGGAGCTGTTGATCAAGACGGCGATCGTGGCGAACGACTTCCTCAACAACATGATGGACGAGGAACGGTTACAGGCCGTAACGGCAGCCATGAGCTCGATGACCTTCCCGCCGAACAGTTACATCATCAAGGAAGGTGACATTGGGGCCCACTTCTTCGTGTCGGAAGATGGCACCTACGAGGTGGTGGTAGACAACAAGGTGATTAAATCGTTCGGCCGTGGTGTCGTGTTCGGTGAGTTGGCGATCCTGTACAAAGCGAAACGGTTCGCGTCGATCCGTGTAACTACCGGGGCACGTGTTTGGTTGCTGGAGCGCAAGGTGTTCCAGAAAATCATGATGAAGAGTGGTCGTAAGGAGCGGGAGGAAAATGTTCGCTTCCTGAGCACGGTGTCCGTGCTGAAGGATCTGGAGATAGAGAAGCTGCACAAAATATCCGATCTGCTGAAACGGGTAAGACTTTGATGAAGCTGGGAATTTGAATGAGTAGTGAGCATAACATGAATATTGGTGTATGACGTGTACAGGAGTTCTATGCGACTGGTTCGACCATCATCCAGCAGGGAGATCCGGGTGATAAGTTCTACATCATACGCGGTGGCAGTGTGAATGTGATTAAAACCGATAAAAAGGGCAACGATCGATTGGTGGGAACGCTTCAGCGTGGTGCGTACTTCGGTGAGCAAGCACTGCTGCACGAGGATCGAAGATTGGCCAGCATCATTGCAAATCCACCCGGAACCGAATGTCTAACGCTGAACCGCATGTAAGTGTTGTGGAGAAGAAGGTTGAGTTGTGCCATATGTGTGATGTTTTTTTCACTGATTGTATTGTTTGCTTTGTCAACTGAGCAGCGCATTCAACGAGTTCTTGGGTGGATTGGATAAGCTGCGTGAGGTGAAGCTTTCCGACACGATACCACGCAGCTCGACGATGACAAATATTGTCTCAGGTGAGGCCGTCTTGTGACCGGGATTGCCGTTGCGAACGGTTCGGTGTGGGCGACCGTGTTGTCTCGTTTAACACGCTGTGGACAATTCCATTCTCGTCTCGTACTTACTGATGTTTTTTTTTCTTATGTTTTCTTGTTATGTTCCGGTTTCTCGACCTCCACCAAACCCAGAGTACGACCATATCCAGTTGCATGACTTAACCTACATCGGGACGCTCGGCATCGGGGGTTTCGGACGGGTAGAGCTGGTACAGTACAAAACCCAGCAAACGTTCGCCCTAAAGTATCTGAAAAAGATTGAAATGGTACGGCAACAGCAGCAGGAGCACGCCTACAGCGAAAAGGACATCATGCTAAGCTGCAACAGTCCGTTCATCGTACGGTAAGGACCGGTTGCCTGGCCCGTATGCCTGGCGTTTTTGTTTCACGTTTTGTTTGGCATTTCGAAGCCGCGCAAAACCATTCGATACCCGTACCCGACATACCCCGGGTATCAGGTTTTTCGGCATCGGTTTTGCGTTTTGATTTCGATGCTGGGCGTGAAGTATCCTAGAACACCCAACCCATCCACCCTCGAACCCCCATTCCATCCATTTTGCTTGTGGTGTCCGATTTGAATTTACGTGGTTGAACGATTAGGGCAAGCTGTGTTGAGGGTTTGCTGTTTTCCACATCGGCAAAGTAATCCCCAGTGGGTTCGAAGGGGGATGAGGGAGCCGAGGGGGGGGGGGGAGGGAATCGGTGGTAAGAATCCGGGAAATTCGCGTATCGCGCTGTGTGCTTTGATCAGACCGAAACGGTCACAACGCGTGGAAGGCAGTTGTTGCGGCATGGTATGGGCCATTGGTAACACTCTGGATTGAATTACGAGCTCTTGGAAAGCGATCGAACCCGGTCCAATCCCTTCGAGCGTTGCCGATTGAAACCGATACTCCGAATGCGCGTTTGGCGAGATTAAAATGATTCTCTCTCGTTCCATCTCACAAGTTTCGCTTTTTTGTACACCCTATTGCTTTCCGGTGGTTGAATACAACAGGGAGGAACAACATTTGATGTCTCCCCATTTAGCTTTGATTCAAGCTTTAGGTTATCTTTGATAAGTGAAGCGTGCGGGTCATCGCTATTGGCATGACTTTACAATTCTTTAATGAAGTAACGTTTGTAATACGATACGTTTGATACATATTTGTGTCGTTTGCTTGGTGAGTTTATCAAACAGTTATCAACAAACGCCAATTTCCTTCTTTTTTTAAGTACAATTTTTATCAATTAATGAACGACAGACAAACGAAAAATAGAAGATTCTAGAAGTGTTGGATTATGATGTTTAATATCGCTTCAGCAAATTTAATTAAAACAAATTAAACAGGGACATTTAAACCAAACATTCGTTTGACATTTCTGAACTGTCAACAGATTAGGAAATGACAATTCAAAATCCTAGTGAATCTACGATATGGTATTTGGGTATTCATAACATTAGTTGAATGGTCCTTGATTATTTTTTGAAGATTTCCAGTCTAATTGACTGTTGAGTTTAAAATGGGAAAATTTACAAATCTTAAATTGCGTTAAGTAGCTAAGCATAGAGAGTTTTTCTTCTATAACTATATAATTTAGAGTTTTTACTATAGTTTTAGATGTTTTAATTATTCTAGAGATAAGTTTGTCCTTCAAACCTATTTGTCGAAGCAAGATGTGAAACTCATCATCAAACTAGTTGTGGCCTAGGTTAATGGTCAACTTCTTTCATTGAGAATAATTTAGGGTTTTAAATAAATTATTTAGGGTTGTCCAAACTTGCCCTTCACAGGGGCACACACCAAATAAGGCTCTGTATCATAAAAACGATAGGCACCATACCTAAATTTTCACCGTACTGAAGAGCTTAATTCCTTCTCCGTGCATGTATCTTCAACCACGTCAACAAATTTCTCTCGCTCGCAGGCTGTACAAGACGTACCGTGATAAGAAGTACCTCTACTTCCTGATGGAGGCTTGTCTAGGCGGTGACGTCTGGACGGTACTGCAGAAGAGCAAGTTCTTCGACGAGCGTACGGCGCGCTTCATTACCGGCTGCGTCGTCGAAGCGTTCGAGTATCTGCACAGCCGGAACATGATCTACCGTGACTTGAAGCCGGAGAACTTAATGCTGGACGAGAAGGGTTACATCAAGCTGGTAGGTGGATGGTTCCGACGCCAGCGAAAGAAGCGGTTGTGGCATTCTTAAAGATGGCTTTGGTTTGGTGGTACGTTGCAGGTTGACTTTGGGTTTGCCAAGCGCATCGGACCGAATCAGAAGACGTGGACGTTCGCCGGTACGCNTTCTTCTATAACTATATAATATAGAGTTTTAAACTATAGTTTTAGATGTTTTAATTATTCTAGAGATAAGTTTGTCCTTCAAACCTATTTGTCGAAGCAAGGTGTGAAACTCATCATCAAACTAGTTGTGGCCTAGGTTAATGGTCAACTTCTTTCATTGAGAATAATTTAGAGCTTTAAATAAATTATTTAGGGTTGTCCAAATTTGCCACAATTTGCCCTTCACAGGGGCACACACCAAATAAGGCTCACAATCATAAAAACGATAAGCACCATACCTAAATTTTCACCGTACTGAAGAGCTTAACTTCTTCTCCGTGCATGTATCTTCAACCACGTCAACAAATTTCTCTCGCTCGCAGGCTGTACAAGACGTACCGTGATAAGAAGTACCTCTACTTCCTGATGGAGGCTTGTCTAGGCGGTGACGTCTGGACGGTACTGCAGAAGAGCAAGTTCTTCGACGAGCGTACGGCGCGCTTCATTACCGGCTGCGTCGTCGAAGCGTTCGAGTATCTGCACAGCCGGAACATGATCTACCGTGACTTGAAGCCGGAGAACTTAATGCTGGACGAGAAGGGTTACATCAAGCTGGTAGGTGGATGGTTCCGACGCCAGCGAAAGAAGCGGTTGTGGCATTCTTAAAGATGGCTTTGGTTTGGTGGTACGTTGCAGGTTGACTTTGGGTTTGCCAAGCGCATCGGACCGAATCAGAAGACGTGGACGTTCGCCGGTACGCCCGAGTACGTGTCGCCGGAAATCATCCTCAACAAGGGTCACGACCGGGCCGTCGACTATTGGGCGCTGGGCGTACTGATACACGAGCTGCTGGTCGGGAAGCCACCGTTCCGTGGCAAGAATCACATGAAAACGTACAACGCCATCCTGCGTGGCATCGACATCATCGAGCTGCCGTCTCGCGTGCCCAAGAAGGCACAGGTCCTGATCAAGCGACTCTGCAGACAGACGGCCGCCGAGCGACTCGGATACGGCAAGAACGGTATTGCCGACATCAAGAACCATCCGTAAGTGCATCACGTGTGTGTGTGTATGTTTGTTTGCTTTTGATTGGAGGACAGCTGACGTGAGCTTAAAATGTGTGTATGTGTGTGTGTGGTGTGTTTTTACCAATTCTTTGTTTGGTTACATCCAATTTCCAGCTGGTTCGGCAGCTTCGAATGGCAACGGTTGAAGGAGCGTACGATGCCGGCACCACTCATCCGACCCATCGTGTCCGATAGCGATCTGTCCAACTTTGACGAGTACCCGAAGGACCAGGACGAGCCGCCGGACGAAATGTCGGGATGGGATATTAATTTTTAATTTGCTCGCATTAAGCAAACAAAGGTCTGCGTAACGCAGACACTACGAACACCTGAAGGTAGGCAACCCGCGTCACTGTTACTACCGCGCGATCTCGCTCGTGTACGTGCGTGCGTGTGTCCGTTTTTTTTTTGTTTTGTTTTGTTTTCGTTCGAATTAATTTCCACAGTAAGCCATCCGTAATGAACAGTTAATCAGTTTCATGTTTTACTTTTACCACCTTTTCCAAACTTCACCCGGCGCGTGATCTATTAGCGTTGTTCGTGTTGGTGTGATGGGGAGTTTGTTGCCCGCCGTGCTCACCGGCAGCAACGTGATATTCGATGGAGCATTAACAAATAAAATTGGATCTTATGAGTACATACGAACGTTCGTCACACACGGTGCTTGTTCATGGTCATGTTTCACTTGCCATTTGTGTGATTGANACGGTATTGCCGACATCAAGAACCATCCGTAAGTGCATCACGTGTGTGTGTGTATGTTTGTTTGCTTTTGATTGGAGGACAGCTGACGTGAGCTTAAAATGTGTGTGTGTGTGTGTGTGTGTGGTGTGTTTTTACCAATTCTTTGTTTGGTTACATCCAATTTCCAGCTGGTTCGGCAGCTTCGAATGGCAACGGTTGAAGGAGCGTACGATGCCGGCACCACTCATCCGACCCATCGTGTCCGATAGCGATCTGTCCAACTTTGACGAGTACCCGAAGGACCAGGACGAGCCGCCGGACGAAATGTCGGGATGGGATATTAATTTTTAATTTGCTCGCATTAAGCAAACAAAGGTCTGCGTAACGCAGACACTACGAACGCCTGAAGGTAGGCAACCCGCGTCACTGTTACTACCGCGCGATCTCGCTCGTGTACGTGCGTGTGTCTGTTTTTTTATTTTGTTTTGTTTTCCTTCGAATTAATTTCCACAGTAAGCCATCCGTAATGAACAGTTAATCAGTTTCATGTTTTACTTTTACCACCTTTTACAAACTTCACCCGGCGCGTGATCTATTAGCGTTGTTCGTGTTGGTGTGATGGGGAGTTTGTTGCCCGCCGTGCTCACCTGCAGCAACGTGATATTCGATGGAGCATTAACAAATAAAATTGGATCTTATGAGTACATACGAACGTTCGTCACACACGGTGCTTGTTCATGGTCATGTTTCACTTGCCATTTGTGTGATTGATTTAATTTTTACTCTCGGACATATCACATTGTAACATCTGTAATGGGGAGAAACGAGAATGACACCAATGCTCAACAATCATGATGCAGCTTCGTGAATGGAGCTTTATTTTTGTTTTTGAAGCATGAGAAGTATTGAATGTCTCTTGCCATTTACATTCACACGCTACCAAATGTATGGATAAAACCAATCCCAAACCTCCCCCCCCATTAAGGAATGTAATTAAATTTGGAGGAGTTTACGATGGTCTCTTCATATCCGACCCCGAAAGCACGAACTAATGAGGGTTTTAAAGAACACTTTGGCCACATGTGTACACTGTTGTTGGACGGCGTTAAGGAAGGTGTCCGGAAAGTTTTATCGCTCCGGTAACCGTTTTATGATTATGATCTATAAAGCTTATTAATTAGCTTCTAGGGTCTTCTCGTGCGTAGAGACAAAAGCGTAACGTGAGCAACTCATTTGCAATTCCGGTGCGCGATAAGTTAGATGGTTTTTGTCGCAGAATTTTTAATTGTTCCCTTCACTTTTGCTACCTCGCCCTTATCTGTCTTTCGTCCCTTTAAGCATGGCGTTGGATGGAGAAGTTATGGATGCTGTCATTAACCACAAAAATAAACTTCGCTGCTCACCTTTCGCCAGCAACCGTACTGCCACAAATCTGATTAGCACTCGTAATGAATCATTATCATGTTAGTCACGAGGTAGGTACAGAGATGGAAGGAGATTTTTTTAGTTTCGTATGCTGAGTGCACGTTGCACAGCACCCCTAATGCAATTGCATGTCATTATGAAGGGCAAAAAGTTCATTTCTCATGAGGCGCAAAATGGTAAAAAATGACACACACGAGAAGCGATGTTTTTATCACACATTCCACACTATGTGGTTAGTGATTCTTATCACCGTGCGGAAACTATGTTTCACTTTCATTTCATGTGTGCGAGTGTCTGAGTGTTTTTTTTATTTTCTCCCTGCAGTTGCTAAAAGATAAGTTTATTTTCGCAAAACCTCGTGTACGGATTGAAACGTTGTTTGAAAATGGATGCACAGTTGGTGAGTTAGTGGGTGAAGATTAAATTACGCTGACGTGTCATACATCAACCACATCCGGGACATCCTGCTTGGTGGCTGCTGCAAGTGCACCAAGGGGTCGATCCAGGTTTTCGTGTTCCTGTTCTGTAATGTTCGGTCATATTTCGGTCGGTTGCACGGCTGCAACCATCTTCCCTTGCCAAGATGGGAAACAAAATGCACACCAAAGATGATGCAGCGAAACGGTGCAGCAATCTGTTTATCTTTAATAGTTTTATTTATGTTGTAAAAACCATTTTAAAGCGATTGCCATTCAGCTGGGCGAGGGAATTACAGTTTACTCGTGTTTTATGAAACACAGGGGAGTTTTTACGAGGCAAAGCAAGTGATAAAATGATGACGAAAGCAGCAAGTTTGAATCGGATCGCATTGTTTGAGTAAGTAATGAATAATTTGTAACGCGACTGTGGATTGAGTTGCGTTGAAATTGCTTCTGTAAACGATGTTGGATTCAATGTCAATATTAAAATAATGGTTTTGCCATTAGTGGTATTGAAAACGCTCACCAATACTTGATTGCTGCATGCAACTGAAAAAGAGTGAATTTAGTGGAAGATTCTTTTTTTTTAATGTCTGTTAACGTTTAGCGATGTAATGCCAATAATGGCATTTTAAAGGTTACACCAGAACCAATATCGACGGTTTTTGGACTGACCTTTGAAGCCTGTTGGTATCGTTTATCTCGTTTTACGCTTTTTTTATTTATTTTTTAAATAATTATTTATTTATTTTTCGTTTTTGGTTGACTTTTTAAGCATAGTTTACTTAACAAGAAATCAATTCTTCATAGGGTATAATCTAATAAATTTTATACTTTGTTTACCATATTTATTGCCATTTAAACTATTGTATTTGATTGCTAGAAATGTTGAGCTTAGTTTTGGAGTATTATTTGAATCATTTTAATAAAAATATTCCTTTTTATTTATTGCTTGTTACGATTGCTTAAAAAATCATTCATCCTTTTTTACAAGTAGAAGCTAAGCAATTAAAAAGAAAAAAGTTCACTCATGCTTTTTACACCATACGTTTGAGTATTACTCGAAAATCGCATCTTTCGAGAATGCCAACGGGCATCGACCAAAATTCTAGAAATCAGAACCGATCATCTTTGGCTGTATACAAATAAACAACTCCTAACGAATGTTTTTATCTGACAGCATTTGATTATGCCGCAAATTTAACACACAGCTTAACCATAAGCGTTTATCGCACGATGAAATTCAACGAACTACAAACATGTGGAAGAAAAATGGATCCTTTTTTATTTTAATCTGTTCGGAGCACTTGCACTGTACGGAGCACAAGAACGTAAAGCCGGACAATAATCGGAAGATTGGTAAAAATTTCAAGAATTATTATTCCATTATAAAAATAACACGTCATCCGGTACTCCCGTGTCCCGTGTCCGTTAGGATATTTTTTCCTCCAATTTAAACCCCAAATCTCGATCCCAGCTGACGATGATTTTTTAATGCAATAAGCTAAATCATTTAAATAATTCAATAAACAATCAAAACAAATTAAAGTTTGTCACTAACAAATAGCGCCACTAAGGAGAGGTATGAAAGCATGCAAATGCTGCGGTTCTTGTGTCACGGTCAGCTTCCGACTGCAGTTTCCGAAAAAAAAAGAAGAAAGAGCCAGCTTTTACTGCATTCACCGCATCTTCCACACAGCCTCACCATGGGTGGTCGCTTGAATTGGTGCTCAAGGCCAACAATTCACGGGCGAACGCATCCGCTTTTCGGTGCCAACCGGAAACGCCGTGTCCGGGGTCAGGTGCAACCAAACTATGGCCAGCTGAAGGTTCGCTTCACGCTCACGCCCGATAGCTCACCGACGCTCATCGCAGCTCACCGTGGTTCATCGGTGCGTCCTGTGCAGAACAGTTCATTGATGATACAGATTCCTCACTCCGATCTGGTTTACTGGGGCTTCACGGTTTCGTTGGATAGCGAGAAACGGGTACCTCGAGTTGTTTGGTGCGTTGTACGCAGCCGTGGGCCGAACACTATGGTAGCTATCTTCCCCAAATGGTGCACGAGTTCACTTCGGGACTTCGGGAAAGCTTTGAAAATTATAGCTGGTGCTTACGGAACGTAACGGAAATGTTTACTCCAAATCCAACAAATCTAAGGTGGTAAATTGTACAGAAAAAGAAAACAATGTTACTGGAAGTTCCACAATTAGATTAAAAATAAAGATAATTTTTTAATAAAAGTAAATTTGTTATTTACCATAATATAATGTAATAATGTAGAAGGTTTTGCCATTTAATCTAAATTACAAAGTTTGAAGTTACTCTCATGCCGAACCCGCCTTTCCAAATGATGTTGACACTTGCTTCTGGCATATCCTCAGAATATCCTATCCTGACTAGTAATTAAACTTTTGCCTTGTTATGAAAAAGATCATTTAAAGTTTTATTGGAAATCGTTTTTGTTTGTGTTTTATCCTTTTCCTTATCCGATTTTACTTAAAATCAAGTTTAATGTTTACTAAAAAACTATAAATTAATTTTGATTTACTATACAGTCTACTTAACAAGCTGAAGTTTGAATGCTTTCCAAAAGTTTTCACATACTATCTTATCTTCTCCGCCACTTTGAAACGTGCGACCGTTAGCCGAGTGATAAGAAATTCATTCCCATGCAAAATGAATTCCCGGTCGCAGCGTGATTCATCCGTTTCGGCTTTTGCTTGGTCGCTTCGTACCGGGGCTGATCTTCGTGCCGATTCGGTACGGCCCCGGTACATGGATGCTGGTACGATGCTGCCGGAAAAAGGTGATGATAATCATCCTAAGCATCCGTCACTGCAGGCGCTCAACGTATGGGCCAGTTTCATCTCGCTGGGCAACGGAACCGGATCGATCCGGGTTGCGTGCGCGTGCAATCGCGATCGCGAAACCGTGTACGGCAACCGCAAACCGAAACGAAACGAATCGAATCGAAACCGAACGGGGCACGTATTCCGGTACCGGTTAAGCCACGTTTCGCGTGGGGCGTTTTCCAAGTGCAAAAATCCACAACGTGGTAAGCGCGTTGTGATTTGAAAACCATTCCTTCTAGCCCAACGTGAATCATAATTCATGGTTTCGAGTTTAACAATAGGCGACACGATTGGTGCCAAGGCATCAAGTGAAAGTGAAAACGGCAAACAGTGATTTTAGTAACATTATTAATAAGGATACTGCAGTCGCTCGCTTGGATTACCAGCTGATTCATAGACGCCAGCATTGCGGAGATAAAGAGAGCGAAAGAGAGAGAGAGAGAGAGAGAGAGAGAGAAATAGTGGCCGGAGAAGCTTAGCTGCAGACAAAAGTCATCAATTTAAATTTTGCCTCCATCCCCATCAGCATACCGAAACGTAATCTCAGCGCAATCAGATTACCGAAAGCAAAAGGGATAAAAGTCCGGTGAATGAAATAAAATCTCAAATAAAAAAGACCAACCAGCAACCCCTTTCGAAATAGCTTTCACCATCCCTCCACTAAACGCCATCGTGAGAAGCAGGCCATGTGCGTGTAAGAGTGTGTGAGTGTGTGTGTGTGTAGGGGGGAGGAAAAAGGTGCGTTTAGAAAGTAAGCACCCAGCCTTCCTAAATGATTTCCCGAAAAAGCAACGCAAAGGCGATGCGTGTAGCGTGTAGCATGCATGTGAAGTTTTCCATCAAGCTAAACGGCGAGCAGCTTGCTACGATGCGGCTGGTTTCTTTGCCAGTGGGCCACCGGTGGTGATGCTTTTACCTTTGGCAAAGGTTCATAGAAGAAAGCACACCGTGCGCTACTTTGCGCGGAAACTTGCTTGCTCTTCCGGGAAGCCGTGCTCGCGGAGCGGAAACAACGAAATTTAAATTCGTCCCAACGCACACTGCCCGGGTGCCGGAAGTGTACGGTACCGGTACCGGTTCCTCCCCGTGTGCCTTCGGGGGGATGGGTGTACTGTAATTGACAGCGTGAACAGGGCTGCCGGGTGCTGCAAGGGTGCGTGTGCGTGAGAGGGGAAAGGGAGGATTGGTGCGACGCTATAACGCAGTGTGGGGTGCTCATGTTTCTCTCTGTGTGTGTGTATGTGGTAGCGTTACACAGCGTGCGCGTGGGTGCGCGTGAATGTGTGTGTGTGGGCTTGGGAAGGTGTGTGATCGTGAAGTTTGTTTAGTGTGCGAAAGGATCTGCAGTGGATGAAAATTTTAATAAAAGAAGTGAAAAGAAGCACGGGTGAAAGTTTGATGTGAAATAATATTTGAGCTTACCTCTGTGCGGAATAAAGAGAAAGGTAAAAAAGTAGCGAAAAAAGAGAGAATATTTTCCCTTTTTGCTAAATGTAGTATACCGTGTGATGAAGGTGATAATGATGATGCTACAACGCACAATAAATAAGTGGCGTGAAGCGGCGTAATTAAAGTGCGTCCTCAGGTGACACAAGTGTTGTTCTGACCAGCCAGCAGTTGAAAAATAAAAAATAAAAAAAAATTGGTGTTCCGCTCATTAAAACGCCCGCAAAATTTGTGCGTCCAACGTGTCTGGCTACGGCTTGAAGTGCTTGACAAGTGGCATTTCGCATTCGTGGCATTCGTGAATGGTCGTGCGAAACAGGGCGCCGTGAATGGTGCATACGACGGAACGGTTCATCAGCGTCCAACACCCAACGGTGAAAGCAACGTCCGCAGGAAGAATAATGTAAATAATAGATTCTTATGCTAATGAGAGTGTTTCTTGGTGGTGCCATTCACCATTTTAACACAATTTTCCCTTTATCCTTCCGCATCGTGTGCCACAGTTACGGTGGGGAGGGCAAATCGGTAACTTTGTACGCCCATATTGATGGTACCGTACGCAGCCGTTACCCAGCTGGTTGCGTCCGTTTTTCGGTTAATTGTGGCGAAGCAAGCATCTTAATGTAATGGGTCGCGGTGTTAATTGGATTTAAAGTTGGACGTTAACGGACCGGTGGGATCGGTGTCTGCGTGTAGTCAATGGTTTCGTACATACGGAAGGAAGCAATTCCGTAATGGGATGCAATTTATCAGCCACATCTTTTAGCTCATTGCGATTTAATTCACCCTGGGAGAATGGTTGACTTAGTGTGGGTTTTCTTCCGTTGGAAGGGATGGCCCTTATGCCCACATGGGACCGATTGGAACGGTAATTGATAGGGTGGTTTGTGGATTTTGTGCACAGAGCGAGTTGAATCAGTTGTGTCACGTTGATTGTGTTGGTGAAAGAGTGAAAGAATCAGTTGGAAGAACTGAAAGAATCAGTTGGAAAGTGTGTTGAGTAATCTTTGACTAAATATGTTGAAACGTTTTACTTTTCTTAAAACGAAGAAAATTCATTCTATGTTGAGCTGGCTGAGAGTGTAGTCTAGTCTTCCTAGATGAAATCGTTGCTGTAGAAGATTCTCATCTCTTTACTTAGAGTTGAACTACTAATCAATCTAAACATGATCGATTTATTTAAAAATAACAACTGAGAAAAGCTTTTCCTAAAGCTGTATCAGGTACTTGATATAATATATTACGCTTAAAATATAATAGTAAAACAATTTTATGATCAATTAGCACCTTCATGGAATAGAAAAGGATTCAACGTAATTTTACTCGATGTAAGCTGCATAACGAAATTAAAAACCTTTTTGTTATGTTATTATGGTTAAAATTGTTGTTTCGAATTTTTATTTATCTATCTATTAGAAAACTGTGCATTAATGAGAAAATTATTAAAATACATTTAAAATTTTTTGACTTTTAATCCACATTTTCCGAAGAAAATAGCGAAATAACCAACGTTTGTTCTCAAACTCTTCACCAAATGGCTTTTTCAAAAGCATTCTTTTCACGATATCCAATTTAGAAATTGAATTGAATTGAATTAGTTTTCTATTCTACGTCTGGCTCGTACTGGTGGTTCTACAGAACCTGCACAAAAAGGCTGACAAGCCACAGCACTGACGGACACATTGGCCGGGTGCAATTTATTTTTTGGACAATTCTCTGACAGACAGCCGGAATAGATGTGTGATGCTGGATCGCACTCATAGTGATGATGATGGCGAGCAAAAAATCGGAATACATTTCGGGAAATAAAACTGTAGGTTTATTAAAAAAATTCCACGAATGGATAGCTTTCACTCAGCTTTTAAAATATAAATTTAAATAATACGAGATCGCCCGTACGGGGACGATTCTTTTTTTTTTTTAGGATAAATTTTACACCGTTCCACATATGAATGCATTGCACAATTTACTACCTACCGTTAAATAATTGTTGCAGAACGGATATATCGAACGTTTTACAATCGTCATTTGAAAATTTCATCTCCGCACGCAAACTCAACACAATCTGCTGCGGAACGTTTATTTAAATGAAGCGTTACGACCGTTCGGGAAACGGAAATTGCTGGAAAGCATAACGTTTTTTTTCTTTTCATTCCATCCTTGTACACTGCAAGTAAACATGTTGGAATTGAAACTACGCTCATAAAACGGTCCGTAAGCATGTGATGAAGAGAAGAGAGAGGGAGAGAGAGAGAGAGAGAGAGAGAGAGAGAGAGAGAGAGAAAAAAAAAACAGGCGGAACTAAGAGCATTAAAACCGCAATGCAATGCTCAATGAGGCGCACGCATGTAAAGTGATTTTGCAATCATTTGGCCTGTGGAAACGCAACCGGTACGGAAGCTTTACGCGCGGATGTGATGGCGTAAAGTAAATTTAATTCCCATCATTAAACTCAACCGCTGTCGAACACGCTCCAGCGCACGAACGGAACGGGCCGCTGGTAACGCCATAGAAAGTCATCGAAGGAATGTCAAATTTTTGTGTTCGTTTTCTATGGAAAGAAGAAAAAAACACACACACACATTTCATTTTCATGCTGGTTTTACTCTGCTCGAGCCTAATTCGCATTATGATGATGTACTTGCAAAAATGGGACGGAACATTATGGTTTCTTTTTTTTTGTGTTACTGAAATATTCTCTCCTCGAGACGTAGCTATTCGAAGTGTAGGAAATTTTAAGCTTTTTTTAGTACTGCAGGAGCTAGGGAGTGAAAGGAATTTTTCCAGCCATGTTTTCGATGGGATGGGAAACAAGCAGAAAGAAAAAGAGTGATCATTGAAGTAATTTGTATATTTATGGTGGGTTATAATAGGGTTGAATGCTTGTCATAACTTACCAATGGAAAGTGTAAGAAGGAAAAGTAAAGGATTCTTGTGAGTCTGTTTTTTTTTTTGTGTGGGATAGATTTAAAGAAAATTGTTCCTTTCACTGATAAGAGAAAAAGAGTGCCTTTGGTGGAATTGTCCAGAAAAGCTAATGCATTTGAAACCTTTTTTTTTTAAATGATTTTCTTATAAAAAATATTCCAACTTCTCGATTACACATTTACGCTACATCCTGCGAAGAGTGTAAGAAAGCGATGTCATCACAGCCGGTGCCGATGGTAGAGCGATTCAAACTAAAGAGATTGTTTCAAGGGAAGCATAAAATCTCATTTATGAGCCCCATTAAAACACTTCACCAACCCACAGTGGTGTGTTTCCGCACGTTCCGCCCAGCTCGAACAAGAATCGAACGATATTTGTGTTGCCGCTTTGCCACGACTCGCCACGCTTCCTTCACTGGGAAATGAGCAGGCTTCCCAAAAGCAAAACGGTCGCCGGCGCGCAAGTGACGATGAGCTAGAAGAAAACCAGCTGCCAACAACCGGAAAGGCTATCGAAAATTTTGAACCCCCCTCTCATCCCACGTGTGCCTGGGCAGCAAAAGTTTCATAACGAGTCAATTAAAACGGCTAACGATCGGTTACCACCGTGGCCGTGCTCCATGCTTTTTCGCTTGCGCTTGCTTGAAAAATCGGACCGAAAAGTATTTCGAGTTTTCCACCACCTCTCCGTGAGGCACCGGCGGTTTTGTGGGCCGAATGTTGGCAATCATTCAATCGTTTGAACAAAAAACCCACTACCACATAGCGTTGGATGGGCACTAGCAGCGAACTTTTGCGCTGCCTGATTGGGTGGTTGAAGATTTGAAGCGATTTTTCTGTTTTTCGGTGGGAAGCGGATGGGAAGTTTTGAAAAATGTTTCCCAAAGTGACTTTTCTATTGCTGCGATGGGTGGGACAGGCTTGAAAGGCAAGATATAGCTTGACAAATCTACTCCCAGATGATGATGATGATGATGTTGCTGCTACAACCATATCGACAGCTTTTCCCTTTCACCATCGTCGTGATGAAGGTTCGTCGATGTCGATTGGCTTTAATTTCTTCGGGTTTTTTTGTTTGTTTGTCCCTTTTTACTAGCCGTGAAAGACTAGCCGAAAAATACTTCTTAAAGCAAACCTTCTGCCATCGTGCCAATGTGTGTGAAAGCTTACCTTTTACCACCACAAAATTCCTCCTTCTTTTGCTGTCCAAAATTCCACTTTAGCCACTCATTTCGCAGCCTTTATCGCAGCTTTGCTGGTGGTGGTGAAAATTGTCTTGGGAGTCGTAAAGACCGGGGAACGATTTCCGATCAGATTTCATCTAAGCTCTCTTAGTTGCTATCAGCAAGCGTACCATGAAGAGCATCGCTTTCATTGGCAGTTTATCCTGGCGCGGAGGTTCGCTGATGAATCTTCTATCGGCTATCGGGATGAAAAAAAAAGAGGAGGGGAAATGATGCCCCCGTGGAAGGATGAAACGATTGAAACAGTGACACATGAGCAGGGCAGCCACCGTACGGATGGGAATGGCGAGACAAATTGCCTATTATCGCTGCCGGGAAGTTGCGTCGGTACGATTTGTTTTGATCCATGATCCGTGACCGTTGGGGCTGATGACGTATTGGTGTGGTAAATCGGTTCATGTTTGTGGAAAACATGACTCCACTTCAACTTTTCCAGTGTACACTGGAAGGGTGTGTTGTTTTGTGTTGGATGTTAAAGGGATTTATTAACTTCTTTTTGAATTCCATGAAAATGGAATGACAACAATGGCTTAATGTCCCATTAGACGAGAAAATAATTTTCTATTTCTAATGTTCAGGTAAACCATTTAAAAATCAGCACCAAGAAAGGTTAGCAGACTCTTACAAGCTTGCAAGAATTATTTTATTATTTGTTATATTATATTTTAAAAATACCATTAGTTATGTGACTGGTAGCGAGAATTTTAAGCTCTTTAAAGCTATTCAATTTCATTTTGAAGCTCTTTTTACCCACATATTTCAATTGATAGGAGTGTAAAAAAGAGTAACGAAAAATCCCACTTTTATGTGGCCAACGCCGAACCACTAAAGTACAAAAAATCTAATCAATCAATCATGCGTACGTATCGCCTGTACATTCGATGTTTAGAGGGTAAGTTTCGTTGGATTCTTCTGACACCCCTGTGCGTGTGTGTGGTTAGAAAACAGCCCCTACTATCCAATTCAATACACCGCCGAGTGATGGAAAGCTGCTTCACAGCCTTTCTGGCACACTGACAATGTAATCGCTCATCGGGTTCATCTTACTTTGCGCCGTGAGGCTCTGGCGTAGTGAGTCACAAAAAAAAAGCACACGAATCGTAAAAAGTGCTTTCGGAAACTGAAATTCACCAGCAAAATCATAAAAAAACCGGGGACCGCTCCCAACTTTAAACCGATAGTGATTTCCGGGAACGGAAATCAGAAGCGGCCTGTACGAGAAGGTTTGTGGTAGAAGCACACACAAAAAAAACCTTAACGTGAGCTTTTAAGAAGATAATTTACGTGTTAGCTGAAACACGGTGGTGGAGTGAAAATTTGGCTTTTTCCGCAACAAAACAAAAAAAAAAGAAAAATCTCAGGCGTTAAAATCTGCCGGAATTTTAGCGCGCTTTTGCTGAACTCATTCACTTTGTGTGTTTTTCGTTAGCTTATTCCGCCGGAGTAACTTCCCGCCAGTGGATCGTTACGAATGTGGTAATCCTTTATGCTGGGAAATCAGTTCGGTAAGTTGTAAGCCACAAAAAAGGGGGCCCGCTACAGCAAAAGGGGCAAAGAAAAAACCTCCGTCTTTATGAGCTCAAATAATTACCCCGTAGAGTTCGAGCCCAAGCACGGGAGCCCACCCCAATCAAAGCAACCCACGCGCACGCCGTGGTTTAGCGTTTAGAAGCCACGATTGAAACGCTGTCAGGCGTCAGAAGCTTACCAACACTCTTCTCTCTCACACAGGATGCTTCCTTCCCCCTCCCTCCCCCCATCTACAATCCATACAAAACAACACACACACACACATACACACGCGCGCACATTTTGGTGGGGAGTTTTTCTTCGCACACGGAAAGATTGAGACTGCTGCCTCATTTGCAGATTCCTGGCACTAATCAGGCTTCCCCTAAACACTGATTACAGCACAGATTACGTCACTTCACTTTTCACGCTTCGTGCGCGCCTTTGCAGAGGTGTGCTTCTGTGCCGAAACAGAGCACCGACGAGCAAAACAAAATGTTTATGTTACCATCGCGCCAGAACGGTGAAGTTTGGTTAAGCGCCCTGTAAGCTTTGCAAGCTTTTGCGTCAATCGTAGACAAACTGTATGGAAACCGGTACTTAATTAGGCGTTTCCAAGAAATGGGTTTTCGAACGAAAAAAATAGTACAGACTGAACAGCATATAGTAAATGTATCAGACGTGGTGAATTACGTATCAGTCGTTACAATTAATTTATGGTTATTTATTCACTTCAGTTTGCAAATGTAGCGATCATCAGTTTAAAAAAAATTCGTTACACTTAAACATTGTTAGATAAAGCTACCTTTAATGCTTAAGATAAAGCTGCGCATACAATGTATTGGGTAAACAAAAAAGTTTTTTGCGTGTATTTCTTAAAATTGTGTGCTTGCAACGGTTTTAATAGAAGTAAGAACTGTATATAATGAGGTCTTGACACGTATTTTTCTTAAAACACTTTAAACTTACTCGTAATTCCAGAATAAATATACCAAAATTAATAGACTACCATCAGGAAAAGCATCAAAACTATACCAGAAAAATTAAAAGCATTGGTAGGAAACTTTGTGGTACAAGAATGATGATGCATAATGAACTTTACCCATACGTGCCTCGTTAGGTACAAGAATCAAACTAAAAGTCATAGACCATCATGTAACAATGCAAACCATTCACCTCACTTCTATCGCAGACAATCACGTAAATTTTGCAGCATCTGTTTCGGGTTTCAAACCACAAAGCAGCAGCCAGCACCAGCCAAATGTGGGAACTTGCTCCTGTACCAGTGGTCGTGAAATTTAATTGAATAATTTTGTAGATTGCTGCGCACACATTCACTCCGTCATGGGTGTAAGGTTCAATGTTCGTGTGTACCTCATCGTCGTCGTCGTTCACTGTCCCGGTTCCACGAGCACTGTCCGATTGAAATAAAAAAAAAGGAAAAACAGTTCAAGTTCTCTCAATATAAGCTAGCATAAATTGTTCGCATAATGCTTCAAAAAGCTTCCAGCGGGAATGGGTCGGTACAGAAGCCACGGCGTACACTGCACGATCCTTTGATGCTTTCACCCCAGAATTCCGCACCACCCCAGGAGAGGGTGTGTGTGTGTGTGTGTGTGTGTGTGTGTGTGTGTGTGTGTGTGTGTGTGTGTGTGTGAGTACGAAAAAAAAACCTCCATCATATCCAGAAAGATGATTCCGTAAGTCGTTTTTTCCCATCATCATCTTCCTTTCGCTACATTCAGTGCCAGCAGTCTGGGGGAATTGTTTTTTTTTTCTTCCCCTTTTTCCGGTCATTCTCCCTTTGCAGGGCGTGTAAAATAGAGCAACCTTTAAGCGCATTTCTTCTCAATAAACGAGGAAAAGTTTTACCATTTTCTTGCGGGAGGATGCCAAACGCGGATTGCCCTTCTGCCTTTTTTTTTCGCTTGGTCCGGCGTGTGAAAACTTTTGCATGGAAAAAATCATATTCCTTTTCTTGTTTTTTTTTTTTGTTTGGACCATGTATCCAAATATGGATCCTAAGCACAGGGCAGATAGATGTCGTGCTTGTGCGTGAGCAAAGGGAAACGATGGCCGCCGTGTGAATGGGATCAATTTTCGGGGGAGGTTAGCCAACATTCCTGTGGTCAAGCTCCCGCGACGACGACGGGCCGGATGGGGTGATGGGGTGGTTGGGCTTAGTCATCCGAGGTAATGGACGCGAGAGGTTTGGGAATGCTCACGCCGGAAGACATCCGTTTGGGAACTGAATTAGGTGGATTATTCTTTTGAATTGCAGTTGGCTGGACCGTTTTCCCAATTGCTGCGAGATGAGACGATCCATTTTGTTGCGCGGAGTGTAAGTACAGCGTATGGTTCCGCTGAGTGCTGGTGGGCAATTATCGATTAGTAAAATCTTTTCCACTGCCGGGGGCCAAGGGTTCCAGCTTGAGAAGGATGGGATTCATTAGATAAATCCGCCCAAAATTGGATGGGAGGGAAATTTATCGTGTACGGCTGCTTTACAGCAGATATGTCCGTCCTGCTCGATTAACGTTAATGCATGCGGAAAAGCAGGAACGATGTGGCGGAATGTGCGTGAAGTTAACGAACGTCTCG
>STHB01000003.1:8058430-8094458 GCA_018908115.1 Anopheles rivulorum
CACACACACACACACACACACACAAACATACGAGCTTACCATTCACCCACAAGGGTGGTAGCAGTAGTGGTGCGCGCTGATGGAAGAATGGACAGCAAACAGCAAATTACTTTGGGATTTAGTTTTCAACAATCGCAATGTTCTCACTCCATCTTCCCTGCAAGTGTCTGTGGACGAAGAATGAACCTTAGCCTTTGGCCAAGTAAATGGTGCCTTTTCTTCCGTAGCCAACGTTAAGAAGAGAGTCTCCGACTGGCTAGCAGTCGACACAGCAACTCCACCACCGGAAGCGTGTTAGTCAAGGCCGAACGACGTTTCAGTGCCGAATGTTTGCATTATTTTGGATTCATAATGCATAAATCTCACACATACACACACAACACCCTTCCGGGAATGGGCGGTCCGGTTACGTACGTTTGGGCGTGAAAAAGTGTGTAAAGAAGCAAAGCCACCCAGTAACGGGGGGGCGGCCGGCAAGGGGAGTAAAAATTTATGTACCATCTTCGAAGGATGTTCGATCGATTTTTGCCACTTTTGGCAACATTGCTATCGGATGTAAAACATTGCCTATTACACCAGCACCCTGTCAGGGAGTTGGGTGCGCACACTCGTATCACAAAATTTGCATTTCAAAAAGCATCCCAACAATGGAAGTATTTATGCTGTCTAGCCGGGGAGGAAGTCTCCTGTCGAGACTGCAATAATATTATGTTGAATCGTTTGAGTGGAAAAAAAGGAAGAACCGATTGTAAGGTAATAGAATGGAGTGTGAAAAGCTGGTCGGAATACACACGACTATGAATGGCGAATGTTTCGATTGGAGATGAAAATTTACGACCAATCGACCAATGCGTCTAGCAAAGAAGAGTGTGTGGAGTGGATAGGACAGAGTAAACGAATATTGAATGTCCTGGAGGGTGCCTAGATAAAGTACACTCGAGAGTAATATAAATAGCAAACGCAAACCCTTATTTATGTTAAATTACCTCGAATTTAGAGTACCGAACGTTACTCGCTTGGTGACTTAAACCGGATGAAGGATTTATTTGCTTTAAGTAATTTTGTTCGTTACTTTACTATTTTTAAATTCTTCAATTGAAAGTTTGTAGTTTCATAAATTCTAAGTAACGAAGTACTTAAATTATGAATAATACAGATATGAAATAAATAATATATTGTATAAAAATATATCATCTAAATGTAGTGCCAGGAAAAAAAGAGCATGACANAGAGTACCGAACGTTACTCGCTTGGTGACTTAAACCGGATGAAGGATTTATTTGCTTTAAGTAATTTTGTTCGTTACTTTACTATTTTTAAATTCTTCAATTGAAAGTTTGTAGTTTCATAAATTCTAAGTAACGAAGTACTTAAATTATGAATAATACAGATATGAAATAAATAATATATTGTATAAAAATATATCATCTAAATGTAGTGCCAGGAAAAAAAGAGCATGACACATTCGCTTTGTTGCACACCATCTTGATGATGTGTGAATTCACCACCGAGAATCTCCAACGAACCACATTTTACTACACAATGGAGCCACATCCAAAATGGGTCATAAATTTTCCAACCATAGTTTTCCCGGGCAGATGTTTCACATGTTAGCTCAATGATACGGTTTCACCTTTCCCTTTGACGCATACATCCCCATCATCCCTTCCCTAAAGCATCATCAAGAAGGGGCAAGATTAATCCATCTTAGTAGCATCGGACAGGAATAGGTAAATTCCCATTTCCTGGAAAAAAAGATGTAAGAATGGCCCGCAAAAGCTGGATCTCACTGGCCCAAACACGAATGAACATGTCTCGCAGTGTGCGGTGTGGTATGATTGACCTAAGGAAGGAAGGAAAAAAGCGAATCCTTCCTTACCGTCTGCAATGAAAACGAAACCCATTCGTACGGGTCAAAGGCAATTGATCGGGAAGTAATTTTCTCCGCCAGCTCGCAGTCGCTTCGTACCCCGGTTCGTATTTCGGTTTTGTTGCGTTAGGGTTTCAGAATAGAAATTCATCAAGATTGAGGCCGCTAACCACAATCTCCGGTTGGGGAAGGTTTTGGGACTCTTGGCTTTTTTTATTATTGCTGTTGCTGCTCCATTGATGTGTCCTGAAGGTTAGTTTTCCGGCTGGACAGAGCGGTCATTGTGGTGGGGAGTCCAATTATTTATGGCACCAAGCCGAACGATAATGACTTTATTGCGTACCGGGTACCAATGAATTGGGGTTTTGGGAAAAGGAAAGCCGGTTCATTCAAGGGCGAAGAATTGGTTTCATAATACTACCCTTGATTTTGTGGGATGAGAATTTTGGGGTTCTGAGCTGTAGATTACACACCAATAATATGGTTTCCTAGTAGCGAAGATTTTGGTTGATATGTCAAGAATGGAATGTCAAAAGCTTTGACCGAAAGGCATTACCAGTGTGCCGCTTACTGGTGTAGATTAATCAGTCACTTGTGGAAAGTGTTGAAGTAATTTTTATCGGAGATTGAACAAGATTTATCGCTACAATCGAATATTGGGCGTTGACGCACATTAACTTTAAAGAAATGGAATAATAATCACATTCCATACACTACACGTAAGCACTGTTGCTTCCTGTGGTCCATGAAACCCATTTGACGGTTGAATAACTCAATAACTTCCCGTGGCAAAGCACCAACACTGAAGGTAAGAAAAACATTTTCACACAAGTAAATCGAAGGTCAAAACCGCACTCGATAAGATGCATTAATCTTTCGTGCGTTCCGAAACGCCGGAACCGCTGGTGAAACAAATCGGATCACCTTTGGCATCGTTTTCCCATGCCCATTAATCTCGTCTCCCTCCCGAAAGAGATGGAATCTATTAGTCGCATTCTTCTTGGCTTTCCACTCCACCAAATGCTACCGCCCAAAACGCTTCCGAAATTGGCCTAAAACCTTCGCACTTTGTATGGTGTCTAGTTATCGGACGAGAAAAATGGCTTCTTTTAGGGTTCGCATTCGATTCTTGGGTAGGATGTGCCGCAAGTGAAGAAAGAACCTCATACAACGTTACATTCAAGGGACATTTATTTCTCCCTTTGCATGACTTGTTTGCTGCTGCTTTTCTTCACTTTGCTTCAAATTTTTTCGCCATTCCACCCACCCAGCAAATGAGGCGAGGTCAGTGTGAAACCATTTTATCCCATTATTCGCCATCTTTTTTTCTAACTTGCTTTTTGCTCGACTGCATCACAGCTTTTCACACTTCTCAGGAGGGGTTTTTTTCTTTCGTTTCCTCCGTTTTCATGGGCAATGTTGGAGTGTTTTTTCGTGAACACACTATCAAACACACACTCTCTCTCTCTCTCTCTTAAAATGCAAAAACACGTATTATGTTGGGAAAGCGAATGAGAGACAGCAGCACAGGCACGTGAAGTGTTTTCCATGGTGTGCTTGGTGGTTCAGCTACGATAAAGAAATCAATTTCGACGTTACAATGTTAGTATTATGCAAAGGAGAAGAGATGAATGGAAGAAGATTTAAGAAATAGGGTTCAATGGTGAACTGTTAGGAAAAGTTCTCTCCCAATTTCTATCGAACAGCAGCTTGAGCGAACACCATTTCGAGAGAGGGGTTTATTGGTTTAATGAAGACTTTTTTTTCTACCATTATGTTTCTTTTCCCTTTCTTTCTTTGTGTCTTTCTTTCTTTTTCTTATCCATATTTGAATGTCTGGAATTCAATTAGAGTGCGTCTTATGGTACCATCTAGCTCAAGAGAAAATAATACATTTTTTCCCTTATTGTGATGATGCCATGATTTGGAGAAAATATTTCTATGCAAACAAGAACAAGAGCTTGCGAAGAATCATCGAACGACGATATGTTGATGTATTCGAGGCGTCGTGATAATGCCATCTCGTGATAATTCATACAGACTGATATAATACACCGGATGAAATTTATTCGTCCCCAAACGACGCTCGATCGAGCGTTTCGGGTTTCGGGGCAGACCGACGAGACCAATAATTGTTTCTTCTTGACTGGAAAATGGCCAAATGATGAATGGGAGGGCATTAGGTAAATGTTATTTTAGGTACCATTTAATTTATTTTCCCCCGTTCCATTCGCTCGCTTTCCTTCCTGCTGAAATGTTAACTTGTTGAAGGTGGTTCTGTCGAGGGCAGATTTTTCGTAGAAATTTCGCACAAAATCGACCATTTCGCTACCGGAGCCACGGACTATCCACGGTGGGTGGAAAACCTTCCCTGCACAAGAATAGGAAACTTCTCCGTCAGATATTTGCTGCCGTTCATTCCTTCGTTCGTTCGCTGGCATTCGCCCTCGCCACTGGGTTTGACAAACAATTTTCAAAATGATTTTCCATCATNAATGTTAACTTGTTGAAGGTGGTTCTGTCGAGGGCAGATTTTTCGTAGAAATTTCGCACAAAATCGACCATTTCGCTACCGGAGCCACGGACTATCCACGGTGGGTGGAAAACCTTCCCTGCACAAGAATAGGAAACTTCTCCGTCAGATATTTGCTGCCGTTCATTCCTTCGTTCGTTCGCTGGCATTCGCCCTCGCCACTGGGTTTGACAAACAATTTTCAAAATGATTTTCCATCATCGGGCGCCCGCAAACAACGCTGCGCAGAAAACGGGAAACGAAAATCGACGCGAGGTTGATTTGATTGGAGTAAGTCACTGTAATTGCAAAGTAAACAATTTCCGTGATAAATGACGGGACGCGAAACGACGCGGTCTGATTGGATGCAGCGCCAGCTTCGGTGAGGTTGAGTTTGGGTTTTGCCGTTTAGCAGAACTGGTGTGCCCACACTGTACGCACTGCCAATCGGTACCATTTGGTGCCAAACGGTCAATTATGGGCGCTGGGAGGATGGAAAAAGAGAAAAAAAGAATCACAGAAGATGGTTATTTCCGTTGTTCTCGGCTCGTGCTCGTGTGCGAAAAGTTCGGCATGCTGGCAGAAATCGAATCGCGGCCTTTATTTATTCTTTGGTGTGCCATTTTGTTGTAATTATTATTATTATTTTATGTCGCTCAAATTGGGCCAAAACGATGTGAGCAGTGGCAGCTGGTTATGAAAAAATTGGCAATGACGTCGCAACTTTGGAAGCCTAACGAAAGATAAAATTTTATTTTATTTGATACACTTTGAAATTTATTTTATGGTTCAATATAGGCTCAAAATTTTGTAGTTTGTATTTCTTTATAAATTATGATAAGTCGTTTTTTCATGTAGAAAAAAAATCATAAAGATTCTTTAAAATATTCTTTCACTTGCTAATGGGCTTTATTACTTGCAGTAAAAGCTTTCCATAAGATTAAAATCAACTACTTCAAGTTTACTCAACGCCTTCTACGATATAATACATATGACCGGTCGTCTTTCCGCGAGTAAAAAACACCTACTACAATAGCACACTCTACTGTTTCCATTTTTCAGGAAAGACATGTCTTATGTTACAAAGATTTTACTGTTTGTCCATAATAGCATTTGTCAAATAAACTTTTAAAATTTAAAATATGTCCACAAGGTCAACCATAATTGATAATGTCCAATCAAATGAACGAAAGCATGCGATTTGTCAAAAGCCCAGGAAATCATTCCACATAATTCATTGTCACTATTTCATCTTCTTCCGCTTGCTGAAATTTTGTACATTGATTTGATTTAAAATGGTTGACTTTCCGAAGCTTCTTAAAATGCCTTTTTTTGTTGATTTTGTCCCGAAATGTCAACCATTTCTGTACACGTTTTCCACCAGAAGTATGTAATTTTTGTTTTCCCGGCCGGCAAATGGTCGGCCGTGATTTGGAGAGTGGCCCTGATGCGGGTAATATCTTGACCTTTTATCGATGGCAAACCTTTGCCACTTCGTTTGGCAAATGTGACGGCAGATCGCTGTCCCTTCCGTTTCGGGAAAGTGAACCATGCCGAGTCTGTCCACGAGCGAGCGCAAAGTAGCACAACAAAGTAGCCCACCGAAAGCTTGTTTGGTGAGTCCGCAAACTAACATTTTATATTTTCACTTTTGTTTGTGTTTTCTCTTCAACTGTCCGAACCATTCAGGGCAGTAAAGTCTTTCGGTTTGCCACACACACACACACACACAAAGTGAGGAAAAATCTGCGAAGGCGAAAAAAGATAACTGCAGAAAAATAGACTACCGTATCCGGTTTAACGTTTACGCTGCAACCACAAACTTAAGCAGCAACCCTGCTCTTGTCCTGTCCTGAGATGTTGCTAAGGCACGAAAGGAAAAGATGGAACCTCCAGATGGGTATAGTTTGCTAACGGTTTCTCCGTCACTCGGCCCTTGGAAGAATGTCCAAGAAATTATGCCTAACGTTTTGTATCGTTTGTTTGTTTCCGTTTTGCGCCCGGTTGGCTTTAGACTAGCTTGCTTGCTCGTTCACAACGACAAAAAAAATGGACAGCTGGGTTGTGCTTTCGTGCAGGAAAAGACCATCATTTCGGTACCATCCGACGAGACCTTCGCTGTGAACCAGCCAGTCAGCCAACTTATGATTGTTTGCCCAAGAGATGGCAGTTTCTTTGGTGGTTTTGAAATTTAAAGCAGTGGTTTGTGATTTTTCCTTGCCTCTTTTATTTGCTTGACTTTCCCAGAATGAGAATCAAACACAGTGAAAACACAAAAAAATGGCTCACATCTTCGGCTAAGGGTTGGTTGGAAAAGGATCGACAAAATGTTCCGGAAAAGTCGTCCCGCTTGAATGTGGAGGATCTTTCTTTTCCCCGAAGCAAGTTTACATTACTTTTGAAGCTATTGCCACACCTACTAATACAGGCACAATGTGTGTGTGGGTGTGCATGTGTGCTAAGGACAGTACAGGAAATATCATCACAAATATCCTTTTATACGCGCGGTACAGGAAGTAAACGAAACCCTTTTTTTCGAAGTGAAAAGGACACAGTAAAAGATCTTTATGGGATTATGAATCGTTAGTAGAAGTAAAAACAGGACGATTTGGTACAGTATCCTTTTCAGTGTACGTTTTGCTTTTCGTTGTTCGATAACAAAAAGATGTAAAGTTATTTATTGGTGTAGAATAGAGTGAGTGTTATTGGAATTTTCGAGTATTTTATTACTGAAGTTCTGGTTTATGACTTAAAGCAGCAGTATGTATTAGTAAGAACTTGTTATATGTACATAATGTATTGAATTCACTTTTTTATGGAAAATTTAATTGTTTACAAATAGAAGCTCCAAATCGGGAACAATTAAAACTCAAATGAATCTTACATATCTTATCTGACGGGTGCTAGAAATCTGAACGACCCGTAAGGCTCTGTAACCTTTCCCTGCAATAAACTAGTTTGCATGAAAATTATTCTAAAAGTTAAATTGAAAATCAACGCTACGGATGCTTGCCCTTTGCAAGGGAGAAGTTTCATACAACTCAAGGGTGCATAACGAATGAGGAAACCCGTACCTCGCGTGCAACAGCGAGTGCCGTTCCCGTTGCTCACCAATCTGTCACCGGGCAACGAACAGATCGGAGCGGATCGGAACGGATCGGATCGGTTGTGCGCGTATAACAATCGGGTGGAAATTGTCTTACAATCACGCGCATTCCCTATTTAAACTTCTCAGCGCCCTCTAAGCCGCTGTGTTTATGGTGCTTCGGGCCGCACATCCGTATCAAATTGAGCCTTCAATGGTTCTTCAGTGCGACGTCACCACCGATCGAGTATGATGACGCAGAGAGAAAAGAGTTACACAGAGATAGACAGAGAGAGAAAGAGGGAGAGAAAAAGAGAGTGATGAAAAGCTGCACAATGTAGCATGCTGGAAATGTGTTAAACCTATCGGCTTCTGGCAGCTGCTCGAGTGAAAGTTTTCTGATTACACAACAATCAGAGCTTCTCAACGGCACACCATTTCCGTCGGTGCAAAAGTCTACGAGCGTACGAGCAAGAACTGTGAACCCTGGTGAAACGAATTGTTGCACAGCTGACACTCGTGCCCCAGAGGCAAAGCATGGTAGCTCGGGGGGAAATAAATTATTTATTTGCTGACACAAATAACACCCACTATTCTCAAGCCCGGCTTCACTGTCGTGCTTAATTCTTTTCGAATCGTTCATGAGCACTGGTTTTGTGTGTGTTTTTTTGCGTTTCCGAGGGGCAAAAGTTTCCGTACTCGCAATTGGTAGCATGCTCTTGGAGCGTGTGGCATTGAGTACAGCATCAAATTCTAAATCCTACCATCATCATCATGCATCGGTAGGCAAACGAACGTTGCATGGTCCTGTACGGCCTGTCCGTATGGATTTTTCATCAGAACCAAATGGAACACACCCAGAATAAAAAAAAAAAAAAATGAATGCTGCTCCACCACTTAGGATAGCGTGAACGTTTTTCCAAAGCATGAAACAAACAAATTTAGCCTTCGAGAATTACCAGCTACCGCACGGTACGGTGCCAATGTGACAGATCAACGACCAGGCGTCTCCATTCCACGGCAGCCATGTTTAAGCCATGGAAAATAACCAAAGGAACCGACCGAAGAACCTAGCCCTACACCGTTTTGCCGAGCCCTGTTTGTACAGTTTTGTCATCATTTTGACAGCAGTGGGACGGTTTTTGTCGGAATTGTGTCTTAAGCTCCCCAGAGATCGTTTTTTTTTCTGGGGACGGAGGTCGGCATGGAATGGGCGCAAACCGAGCTTGGGTCTTTTGTCACTTCTTTTGTTGTTGTTGTTGTTGTTGATGTTGTTGGCTGTACAATACGAGCATGATAAATCGTGCACCGTGGCCCTTGTGTGGTGCGATTGATGAAGCATTTTTTAAAAAAAGCACCCAGCTATGACACACGGCTGCTTTCAATAAGCCGATTTAACTCCTAATTCGGGCAGGCGAGTGAAAATTTCCCCAACAGCTTCGGTGTGAGTATTTTGTTGGGTGAAAAAATTAAGTGCACAATGTAGGGTCTTGCTCCTGAGGTTTTCAGTAGAAGCAATTGGTGTAGTGTTTAGTGGCATAAAAATAATTGTGAAAATAGTCCACTTCCAACGAAGGATCTCACTTGCAAGCAGATCATTTGTATATCACGCTGTATTATCATTAGAATGTAATAAACATAGCTTCCCTTTGACGTTTGAAGAAGATTAACATAATTATAATGATTAAATTATAAGTTACAGATAATATTTTGCGTTTCGGTAAGCTTTTTATTTTTAAAGTTTTATACCTAAAGAAGGATATTCAGGCGACCCAAAGTAGCGATATATCTTAAGCACTATCCTTAAGAATGATTTGCCACACTCCTCACAAACGAATGGCTCCTCCTTCAGTTACGATCAGATTACCCGCCAAGAGGACATTCGAACATAAATTGGCAAATAAAATTGACTGTTATCGATAAGGAGTGGCAATTTGTTCGCAAAAGCCCACGCGGCATCATGAGCAGCCTTGGCGTCGCATATGGGAAGTTACGAGACAAAACCCCTTATGCCACGGGGTAAAAAAAAATCCAGGAACTGGACGAATACGAGGAGAACGAATAAAAAATTAACAACCTCAATCACGTACTATGGTTCGGCACTGTCATCGTTTCGTTTCCCGAAAACTGTTTCGAACGGCACGAATCGCAGCACGAGAGCGTATTGAAGTGATCTTTCCGATTTGATGACATTTTATGGAGAGGCTCTGGACGAATTTTATTCCCACACTTCATCGGGTACCACTATATACCCCGGGCAGCAGGTCGATTTATTGACACTTTTGAGAATGGTAAACCTGGGCTTGGGCACTGAGCAGGGAATATTATGAAACGAGCTGGGAGATCTTTCCAGAATATAGCACCGGTCCACAAAATGAAACGAACGCCACGATAGCTAATAAAATGCTCTTGCCGGCTAGCAGTTCATAAGAGACAGAAACGCTTTTTCGGGCGAAGCCAATGTGTGGTTTCATTAATGAAAATGAGGGTTTTTTTATATGCGAGAGAACACTAGATGGTTTATTAATTTGGCGCAATTTCATTGACCACTTACACTGCCAGAAGCACCATGTGGTTTGTTCTCACAAAACGCTCCGGCCCGGATTTGCAGTGAGGCAAATTAAATTAATGTTTCGCTTTCGCGTAGGCCCGTAATGTTGCCGTGGGAGATGCTACGTGGATAAAATGGTTCATTAAGATAATTCAGCGGAAACAAAATGCTTTTGTTTCTTAAGTGTTGCACGCTACAATGCGAATCAAAAATGGCTGTAGGTGTATTAATTTGTTCTTCGGAATAATAAACCCGGAATAATAACAAGCTCGCACTGATTACGGCACAAGATAAATCACACAATTTTACTTGCATTAAGGTGGCATGTTAACCGAAAACGAAACGAAAAAAAAGTCTTCCTACCATCACAAAGAACTAAACACCACACGCAGGATTAGCGATCCAACGTTGATGGATGCTTCCATGGCACACTATTACTTTAAGGCTTTCGCTTTCTTCGCATGAAAAATGGCTCACCAGCCAAACTTTCGCTACCTTTTCGGCACACGCCTAAGTGCTTTCGCTGGAAAAAGCTAGCTGCCTGCTGAGATTAAAAAATGGATAAACCACATTGCCAAAATGGTCGCGATATGTTTCCTACATTCACATGGGCGGCGTGACAAAAGAGAGAGACAGAGAGAGAGAAAAAAAACGCGCTACACAACATGCTTCATCACACGGAAATAAAGCTTTTACGAAAGCCACCCCTCCACGTTTAATCTTTATTCGCCATTAATCATACCGAGCGCGATGATCTGCTCCGGTTCTCAAACGGAAACGAGCTTCGGTAGCCGGTACCACGTTTTGTCACATCCGTTCGGTTTCCAAACGTTTCCTTTTTGTCAAGGACAGAAGCTTATGGGCAATTTTGTGTATGTGTGAGTGTGCGTGTGCGCTTTTTTTTTATCTATTTCCATTCCCATCTTGCGCCATTCGCAGAACTCGGGAGTAGAAAAAATGAATGTTTTTTTTTTGTTCCTTTTCGTCACATGCGCGACACGCAATAATTACGTGGCTTGTCGTATGGAAATAGGCCGTATCCTGCAGCCAGTCTGGCACCAAATTGTTCGCCTCGTTCTGTGCTGCTAGAAGAGAAAATAAAATATAAAACAGGAATATAATAAAATAAAGCCGTGAACGCGAACAAAAAAAAAAAACGGCGGATAGAACAGGCAGTCCAAGACGCTGGTAATAAATTGCTGTTGGCGCAAATAATGTGATAAGTCATCAACCATTATCGTTATCATCGTTGGCAACGAGGGCAGATTGTGGAAGAGAACGAGAGAAAATACATACCCCCCGGGTTGCTCTGTTAGCAGCAAGGAAATCATCAGCCTCCATCGTTTTCCAATTCGTTTCCATCGGAAACTTCAGCCAGGGGATGTGAACCACACAGGCCGGTGGGATGAGGGAACTAGTCCCCATCTTGTGGTTCGTCAACGACATCCACATGGAGCTGATGTGTTTTTTTCCCTCGCTTGCCTGTACCAAAATGAAACGATTTTCCTATGCTGGAGGTGGTGGTGCGTGAGTGTGCGTGTGTGTGGACTGTTTTTTTTCTCCTCAGCACGCGTCTTCCAGTAAAACATAAGACACTTGCTAGACCGAAGACCGGTAAGCTGTCACCCAAAACTCAATGACGCTCGAAACTAGTTGTCGTTTGGGTGATAAATTGAATATTTTCGTTTATTATTTTCTCATGTTGACATTAACATCTGCCTCATGGTTTGGCACGGTTTGCACGCTGTAGCTTTCGCCTTCTTGTGACGGGACAGTGGTTTCTTGTTGCTTGTGTGATGTTTAAAGAAGGAGGGTAAATATTGTTTTGCTCTAATATTTTATATGTAAAAGTTTTGAATAATTTTTCATGTTTTAGAAAAATAAGTTGTATTAGTTAGACATGTGACAGCTTTTAATGTATCTTGTACAGCAGATAATATATTTTATTAGGTTTACAGTGGTAGTATAATTTTACATCATATCGGTATTATTTAATTGTGTATAAACTGTCAACCTCCGGGTTCAACTGTCACTTTTATGTCAAGGTAACTTCATGTAAGGTGTACGCTTGACAGTTACCTTATTTTAAGGTTTATTTTTAAAGTATTTCGAAAATATATANTTTTTTTTTTTTTGTTAACATTTTGGTTGTTTTGCGAACGAGTGTTTTGTCAGACATAGTTAGATAGCTTAAGATAGTTATAAGTTTACATATTATAACGTTTTGACCGAACATCCCTTTTATTTTAAACTAAAATCGAACGAGGACGTCCGAGCTACACCCCCCGGAGAAGTTATAAGTGGTATAATCACATTACATGTAATGTAATGTGTTACATACCTAACACTTATTTATCTTGCCCAACTGACAGCTACACAATGTCAGTTGGATGAGCCACGCGAGGCTCTAGGAAAACGCACTTCCCATCTGGACATCGAGCAATAAAGAGCAGTTGATTTAAAAGGGAACCCCACGACTTATTATTATATAAAAATATTTATAATGTTCGATGTTTAGTATCGGTGCTAAAACACATCTTTCAGACAAAATGTATTTGAACTACTTGAAAACCTTACCGCTCAAGTGAAGTTATCAGTCTAATTTGAAAACTTAATTTCGATAAAACAATCACATAATGCTCTTTATTGAGCATAAGTTGAAATAATCCCTTGCCGTTAGTCAAAGGCATACCAGCAAAACATTTGCTTTGAAATTCAAATATATCACCGTGTCCCGTTTGCTTTGGCTCACCGTAAAACCGATTACAATGCGATAGAATGCAAACGATGGCACTTGGTAATGAATAATCAAACACATATGCTTCGAACAGTCGGCAAAGTGTCCACAAAATAGGTGGGGCACACACACGTATATATGAGCATGAGCAAAAAACCAAAAGCCTTTGCAGAAAGGGGATTTGCCTGTGTGTGAACCTTCGCCGAAGGCAATTCCATCGCAACGGCAGGTCGTTCGAACGTGCACCAAATGGACGAGCTCTGTAGGGGGAAGCTTTCAGCTGGGCTCATCATATTCCAAGCTTCAGTGAACGCCGGCACCGTGTAACATCTTCGGTGTAAGTCCCTTTTTGCATATGCTAATACGGCCGTACGGCTCGAAAAGGTGAAATGGATAACTGCCCGCACTCAAAGCGTCTCACATTTGATGAATCTTTCAAAAGCTTTGCGTCTTTCGGCGTCGGAGGCTTTCAACTTTTGCCGGTAAAGGATGCATTCCGTCCGGATTGGGATTGTTTTTTTTTTCATGCAAGAAAAATCCAGAGGTTAAAACGCACTTTTGTCGGGAATGAAATTTATGTGAAATGTAAACTTAAGTGAAGAACGAATGAAAAATATTGCTAGATTCTCGTTACAGTGTAATATATTTCAAAAGGATTATTTAGTGTAAAAAATCGATCATTTTTTGATTTAAGAATAACGACTTTTTTGAAAAATCAATCAGTCAAATGGGAAAAGAAACCTTCCCCATTGCAATTTAATCGAACTTTGGCTGAACGAAAACGTGCAATAATCGTATTAATTTGACCTTTACGATAGATCCCAGCTTCCTTTTCCAGTTCGCTTTCAACCATAACGACACGTGATCGCCGGCCTATCCTGATGTTCGGCATTGTTCATTCGATCGGTTCACCCTATTCAAACGCAACCGAGCGTAAACCTATTAGGGGCCTTTCACTCCTCTCTTTTCCGGCCAATAATCGAGGGATATTGCAGTGATGNGCAATTTAATCGAACTTTGGCTGAACGAAAACGTGCAATAATCGTATTAATTTGACCTTTACGATAGATCCCAGCTTCCTTTTCCAGTTCGCTTTCAACCATAACGACACGTGATCGCCGGCCTATCCTGATGTTCGGCATTGTTCATTCGATCGGTTCACCCTATTCAAACGCAACCGAGCGTAAACCTATTAGGGGCCTTTCACTCCTCTCTTTTCCGGCCAATAATCGAGGGATATTGCAGTGATGAGTATAGGTGGCAGAGAGCGAAAGAAACAACAACAACTACATTCCTTGACTGGTCATTTGATTGATAGTGGCACGTACGACACTCGATACCGTCCGGCAGGATGTGCTTAACTTTTCCGTTGGCGTTCTCTTCACATTCACACACCCCAGCCGTCCATCAGGGGTTTCCCGACCGAGCGAGGGAAAAGCTTGCGAGATTGAGATGTAAACGGTAAAACCAATCAAACTGTCATCAGTTCCGGTGCGTGTCTCGATAGAGGAAAAAATCGGCTCAATAGATGCGTACGCATACAAATCAATCGGCTTGCATGGAAGCAGCTGTAGAAGCCTTTTCTTTCGCTACAAGATCCGATCCGTGCGAGAAAGTCCTTTCAATGTGTGGTGTTTGATTTCTCACTACCCTTTTTTTGGAGACACCTTTGGATGAAAGATTGCAACTCCTGGATGAAAGATGGCAGTACGTTTCAATACAGAAACGCTTTTCAATAGCTTACAACCAGGTTCAGTTCGTTCGGTCAAACGATTCTGTCGCTTCAATACCATTCAAAAGTCAACGCCGTAAACGACGCGAATAAGCTGAGCAAATGCAAAACGATTCGCTACCACAGCGCTACGAGCAGCTCAAATCAAACATGATAATGCATAAATTTGAATTTTTGATTAATGGCTAACAATTTCATCCACCCGCAACGCTCACCGATCCAACCGTCATGATTACCTCCCGTTAACAATCATCGCGCTGGAAGCGGCTAGTCTTTCACGTTTGCACACCAGCACCAGCACCAGCACCCTTGATATGGTACGAACAGAAATTTCATTATCCTTGCGATCGAATGGAAAATTGGCCCCCGGGCATGGAAATCACTTTCGGCTCGGTTTCGGCGAAAAAATCGCTACAGCTAAAGCGGTCCAAAGCAGAGCCGGGTGAGCTGGTGGTCCCGCGAAGGAAAAGCTTGTATTCACCCACCCCAAAACCGTGAACCTCCCCATCCGCTTTAGCAAACAAAAAGTTGAGAAAGCTGTTGCGTTCTCGTTCGATGGCATATTTTACTTGTCCAGTGTATATGCGTACGTGTGTGTGTGTGTGTATGTGTGTGTATGTGTGCGCAGTGTTTTTTAACGGATCCCTGCCAATCATTCGAATTTGCCAGATGATTTTTGTTCGATACTCCCATCCCATCGTGGTTTGCCGTGGTGTTATGAACTTTGGTGTAACGTTGGCCATATGGTTGTGTACATTTTTCTTACTTCGGTGTTAGTTTGCGTTTGTTGATGCACTACGGCCCGAAGCATTATGTACCCTAGTTTCGAACAAGTGGCGCAAAGTACTATTTTAAATTGATTCCCCAACGGCGCTACCGGGCGGTTACCATCACGCTAATGAAAATAAAATTAAAACCACAAATCAATGCGGTATGCGGTTGAGTAACAGCACCACTGCCAGTAGTGTTGGAATAGACTGTATGCAAATGTAGAAATGGTACAACAAAAACTTTTACTTCGTACGCTATTGATTGATTTTGTATATGGAATTCATTTGCCAGTGTACAAATGCAATGGCGCCGAATGATGGAGGCGCCTGGTTGTTCAACGGTTGAGAGCGATGGAGGCGCCTGGTTGTTCAACGGTTGAGAGCGATGGAGACGCCTGGTAGCTGATTGCAATTAAAGAAAAATAATTGCTAAACTTTTACCTCCGTTCAGTACGGGTGCACTAAATTGCTTTTAACAAGGAAAAAGTTTTAAAAGTAGTGCCATACATCATTTGGTGATTGTTTCTTGCGAAGGCGTAATCTTTAATGAATTTGAGATAGAATCTTTTTTTATCAATAAAAATGCAAAGAGGATTCTTTCCTAAATAAAGCTGAACAGAAAGCCATCAAAAAATAATAACTATTCGCTAAATCCTTTAGCTCCATTTTCACTACATTTGATTGTAAGCAAATTGTAGCATTAAATTATGAAACAAATGGATTAGAAACTTTCTTCCACGGTATATTTAATCTACCCGAATGCACGATTTTTGACAACCCTCGTTCAAAGTCGCGATCTGCATACAAACATCAGCAAAAAAAAAAAACAACACCAGGCTATTAATTGTGTTTACCTTTCCCAGCAGGGTCTTCAAAACCCACGAGACCGGGCGACTACGTAGCCACATTGACTTAGTCTTTCCATTTAATTTACTGTTCGTTTTTTTCTTCGCGTTTGCAGACCCACACCCATTAGTTATCCGGTGCTGGTGTCAATCTTCTGCCAGCGAGGTGTCCAGAATTTGTCCCTTTTTTTTTTTTTGGCAGCGCACACGCTTCATCGCAAAAACACGCCGTACGCTCGTGACGATGGAGGAAATCCCTTGACAAACATTTGCAGCAACACCAGGAGAACCGTTCGGTGGATTTTTCGGGTTCTCTCTCTCTCTCTCTCTCTCTCTCTCTCTCTCTTATTTCTCGTGCATGGATTTTACCTTTCAGATGATCCTCGACAACCTACCCACTCGTCGTTCGGAATGAGGCGACTGCAAAATGTTTTACTTTCATCCACCTTTCCGTCCCAGTTACCGTGTTCCCTTTTTTTCCGACGACCATGTTTGCTTGATGGCACCTGTCATTAGATGCTGTGACGAAATAGACCGTTTTATACCACAATATTTACCTGCAAAAAATACCTGCCGGAGGATTCCTTTACGCCGACCGAGGCACGTCAGCAAAAAGCGGCCAGATTTGTAGCAGGACGAGAGCAAACATTCGCCATCCCCGTGGTTGAGTATCTTGAGCCGTCGTACCACATTCGTGCTTACCGTCCCGTGGCGTTGGCCAATGGTTTTTACCAAAAGAATAGCTCATTTTATGGTGAAATTTTTGAAAGCTTCCGCTTTGTTCCTGCAAAGGTTTTACTGCCGTACGGCTGTTTTCTGAAGTGACGCGTTTATGGTTATTTTGGGAGTATTGTGACAATTTTTTACTCCAATGTCTCGACCCAGTCCCGGGCGTATCGGTCCCTTCGGTGCACCTTATCAGAGCAGTCATTGTTTCCATTTCTTAAGTTCCTTGTCGCCGTTTCGCTGGTCACGTATTTGCCACAAGCCAGCGATGGTGGTTTGACTGCGAAGCACACAAACATNGTGAAATTTTTGAAAGCTTCCGCTTTGTTCCTGCAAAGGTTTTACTGCCGTACGGCTGTTTTCTGAAGTGACGCGTTTATGGTTATTTTGGGAGTATTGTGACAATTTTTTACTCCAATGTCTCGACCCAGTCCCGGGCGTATCGGTCCCTTCGGTGCACCTTATCAGAGCAGTCATTGTTTCCATTTCTTAAGTTCCTTGTCGCCGTTTCGCTGGTCACGTATTTGCCACAAGCCAGCGATGGTGGTTTGACTGCGAAGCACACAAACACAGAGGAGAACGAGCTAAGAGGATTTTTGTTTTGTTGTCCCTTTGCGGTAAGATAAAATGTCTTCCAGTGGCGCTTGATAGGGAGTGAGAGGAGAGAATCGGTAATACGTCTGCGGTGGGTGAGATAAATAATTCAGCTTTATCACTGGTACGCTTAACTAACCTTATGGCTTGCGCTTTCGTGACAGTAGCTTTAAAATGCAAATGATCCGCATGGTACAGTAACAATCGAGTCTATGTGTCTTCATTAGGTTAATTTTAAAAGCTGCATTCAAGCGTTCCCTTACTGCGCCTAATTCAAACAATCAACTTTTTTGCTCGGAGACATTCCGAGGATGAAATTGTAATGGCTCCTTGTTCGTTTATGGGACAAAAAGTACAACAAAAAAAAGGCTTATTGATCGAAGCGTGGCTATATCTGCCTCGTTGTATCACATTGCCAAGTCGTGCCTAACAAAGCTTCAGCCTTCCAACACACACGCGTACCCATCCCTGCAATATGTTGCCAGCTCGTCTTTATCACGCATCAATCAGCTGTCAGCTGAAAATCGTTAACTGATTCTAGGCTCGTTCATCTTGGCCGCTGCCAGACGCCGTTTAGTAGTCGCTGCCAAAAAAAGTGACATCAAAACCCGGCCTCCGATAAGCCCCCGGATAAAGGGGCAAATCAGATTTATTGATCTGCCAGCATACCGCATTGTGACGACGGAACCCGTGTACGACTGATAATGTTTGAGCAGGGCGCAAAAAACTGAAGATAGAACGAAATTGACTGTGACGCATTTGATCGCAGCGTAGTGATTGGTGTGACTACGAAATTAGTCGTTTGGCATGTGATGCATACCAAGAAGAAAAAGGATAATCGTTCACTGAACTGAGTCTTCCATATCAAATAACAGTGATTGGCATAAATGGATTAAAGTGACGGATTAAATCAATGGGAAATAATTGAATGCAATTACTGAATTAACTTACTATTCTCAAGTGATGTTTTCTATCGAAAAAATTAAAATCCTCTTTCCACTGCTTTTAAACGTAAAATATGTTTGCTTTTCCTGCTGTATGGTTCTATTTTCAAACCCGTTTCCTGCAAACATCATTTCACATAATCGCTGTCACCGAAAGATGTACTGCACGCGAACAGTAATGTTCATCGTAAAAGCAACTTTATTTAACGCTTGTGTAGAGCGCCATAAGTGTAAAATTTAAGCAATATAAACACGCTGTCGTCAGCACAACAAGCAACGGATTGTGGATGGAGCGTAGATTGCTCAAAAAATATTGTCATTTACTCTTAGCCGCTTTTGGGTTGTATGACAGTATGAGTGACGCTATTAAACGCACAAAAGTCACACAAAACAAGACACATTTGAAGGCACTTTCCTGTCAAAATAAAAAACAAAACCAAACCTCCCACAACCAATGCCAAGCATCTTGTCTTGTTTTCATCGTTATTTAAACCATTTACCACCGCTCGCAACACGATCATAAATAAAATATCAAACCGTTCCGATCTTTACTGCTGCGTGGCGAGGGGCACAAAAAAGTTGTAACAACCTCGGGTTTCTCGTAGCCACTGTCAGCCAGCCGGTTGGAAAAGCTGTGGTGATTGGGTGAGCCGCGAAAGATTTAATCCCTTCATGGCGTTAATTTTCATCCCATCTTCGTCACAAACCGGCTGAGGGATAGAATCCGTACCATGGCACGAACAATCCCGAAACGGACGTTGTCGCATGATTATCTTAATTCGTGCTTAATTATTAAGGCACTGCCCACTGTTGGGTTGGCGCGGTTGGGATGAATGACCGGTACGTTTCATCCATTTTGTTTCTTGCTGTCTTTAATTTGGTTTTCCGACGGTTACTTTATTTTCCAAGGAGAAATGGTTGGAAAGGAATAAACTGGTCTTTAAGAAGGAATAACAACGAAACTTTAAATTGTGGCGCTTGATTTTTTGTTATCACAGCTTTTTATGGAACAAAAGAACATTACAAGAAACAATTAAATTTCCTTGAAAAGGCCTTTCTTCGATAAAGTCTGCTTAATTAAAAATAAACCAAATTCCAAGCATCAAAACACAAAAGAAGAAAACGCGAGAAATAATAGAAGCAGCCGACAACCTCAAAGAAGATTTGGGCTTCGATGATCGATCAGAACATTAAACACACGCACACCGAGGCAGGTCCAATATTCGCATCGCTTCGATAAACGTCATCGATTTGTCATTTTTGTGCCACCACTCCAAAGCCAGAGAATCCAATTAATACCATCAAAAACCCGAAAAATGCCATCGTGCAGTATCGGCAGTTTCACACACGCACACAACACGCCTTCCATCGATCCTAGGAAAGGAAAACTGGTTGTGGCCTACATATTTCACCAAGGGAATGCCGCAGATGATTGCGACCTTCGCTGGAATCTTTAATCATTCACCACGAACGCAGCCTCACTGGCTGCTGTTTGCTGTTGCTCACCGTTAGCAACACCATCCTTCATCGGATCGGGTTTGTGATTTACTTATGGGGATTGATTTGAGGGTCCTCACCGTAACAAATCCGGAAGCCAAAACAGGCCTCCGACATTCCGATTTTCTTCCTTTCATCTTGAAGATGAGTCATTTTCGTCGAACCCAAGTGTGGAGGAATGGTCCGTGGGCTGCCCTTCTTTCTCACACCTGGTACGTACGTGTTGGAGGATGAAACACCTGCACTGGAATCGAATGTTGCCATTGCCGATGAATCGAAGCCTATTCCGCCACCATGACAGATGGTGAATTGGAATTCGTTCGTGCGCTGCCTTGACGACGATTGATAAGATATACCCAAGAGCGAATGGATCCTTGTGAGAAGTGTTTTTTGTGCTTTCTGTGGTCTTCATCGCAAACACACATCCAAACAACATATTAAATCTCCTGCGTCCTGGGACAAAGATCGACCAGGATTCGAATTGGACGGGGCAAACCAGAAATTCGTCATTCGATTATCTTCACAGCGACAGAGTGTTCGCGTCGGTGAGGGAACCCAGGATCTTGCGAAGCGTAAATTCTACGGATATTTAGTGAGCGATAGGAACCACCCTTCAACTTTCAAGCAAACCACCAAATTTCACTCTTGGTGAGGGCCAAAAATCAGTTCCAACCCATTCGGGTTGTGTGTGTGTGTGTGGTACTTTTGGTCTTATGTTACCCCCTTATATCGTCTAAAGCTGGTGGGCTAGCGTAGGCCCCACGCGACAATAATGATGGCTGGCATAGCAGTGTCAGCGCAGTTTGCGGAATAAATTGGAAGGTGTCAAAAGGAGGTTAACACATTCTACCAGGAGCTTTTCTTTCTTTGCTTTCTGACGCAATGGTGCGCTCTATGGAACTCACTCACTCAAAAAGCAATCCCGAAACGATGATCACAAAGACATTTGCGATTACCGCGGACGATGATTGAATTCGGTGACAGGCGCTTCATTCGGGCTGGGAATGTACCGGCGTTGCTCGCTGGTTGGTTGACTATTACCCCACGTGTCGTTCGATACTGCTTGCGGAGCCCGAATGGGGAATGGGAAGTCGTGGCTAGAGTCAGATAAGAGACGACACTCATCATATTCATCATTTTGATTTATTTGAATCTGGTACGTCGCGCTTCACCACACAAACATCCCCCAGTGGGGGCGGTGGGGCTGTTGGTGGTTTTTCTCCGAAAATTGGCATCGAAAATTGAATCGCACACGCGATGTCATTCACTCCCGCAGGAGAGCACGCTTTGCTCCAGGTTTCTTCCCCCGGAACCGGCCAAGTTGGCTTTAAGTGACGGCCTGATTTATCCCTTTTTGTTGCCCACATTTTCGCTAACCAACCCCATCGGCATGAAATGTAATTTCGATTCGGAGAAAATACGGGCAAAAAGGCGGCAGAATAGAAACGTATTATCCATTTGGAATTGCTGATCCCAAAGAGGGAATGGATGTACCACCGCACGGACGGCATTTAATTTTGCTCCTTTTATCAAATAAATGTCATAAAATCAACAAACAATCGTCAACCCGCATCCGCATCGGACATGGGGATGGGNTTTTTGTTGCCCACATTTTCGCTAACCAACCCCATCGGCATGAAATGTAATTTCGATTCGGAGAAAATACGGGCAAAAAGGCGGCAGAATAGAAACGTATTATCCATTTGGAATTGCTGATCCCAAAGAGGGAATGGATGTACCACCGCACGGACGGCATTTAATTTTGCTCCTTTTATCAAATAAATGTCATAAAATCAACAAACAATCGTCAACCCGCATCCGCATCGGACATGGGGATGGGAATGTGGTAAAATTATTCATGCAAAAGTTTTGCACGGTTCGTGACAAAATGCGTAAAATTGGAATCAATTTTCTCGCACGCGCCCCTGTTTGTTTTGTCGGTTGTAAATACATCGACGTGTTGTTGTACCCGCTGGTACACCGACGATGCGGTGTGATTGCAGCTGAATTAATACGAATGCGCGGCGTGACACCGCGTGCCGGGGCCGTGCAACAGGCCAACAAGTTTTATTATGTTTTGCCAGTCGAACCGGACAGGTCCGTTCGGAACACGCATCATCATGCATCGACGGTTGCGGTGACGGTGATTTGGTTTATTTTCCATTATCCAAACCACAAACCCCGATGGAGCGTTCGTCCCGATCGGATGCGGACGGCCCTACTATTTTTTAAGAGTTTATTTTGTCCTTTTACCACGAGTTCAGCGTGTGTGTGTGTGTGTGTGTGTTTGGTGGACACGCAACCGACAGTGTGACAAACGTGTCATCGATCCCGAAACACACTACTAATTTATGCTTCCACAGGCACTCACTTTCGGACAAATATCATTTGCATAATTACATACCGACGTCAACTCCTGCGCGTTCAGTGGAAATTGGATCCGTTTCAATCGAGGAGATGCTGCTATTTGTTTATACATTTCCGAAGCCCTATAAAACTCACCCCACGACAGCTCAAACGCTCGACAGTTGCGGTGCAGCTCCACGTTTGACGTTCGATCGGTTGATGAGTTTCGATTGTTTTTCGCAAACGGAAAGGGGTCCGGATGTCACCTTCAGGTCATGGTCATTTTCCATGAACTCCCACCCCCCCTCTCCCCTCTCTCCCTAAGGTGCCCACAATGGGTGGGTAACGCTATAAAATGGGAATAATCAACGAGATTGTTCATTAGCGGGTAAGGCTAACTGTTGCAAGAGTGATTAGCCATTAGTTCTATTCCGGCAGGCAGGAGCAGCAAGCTCATCAGACAAATTAAACCAGTCTGCCTGGCTGTGCCGTCGACCTCGACGGAAGCACGGATTAATTTGATTGAATTTGGGAAATGAGATTTTAACAGTTTGCTTGTCGCTTTGATGCTATCGCGCAGAAGAGATGCCTGCATATATTATTAGAAATTACTTCGTTACGGTAATGGATGGTCAAGCCAGCATGCTAAATATGGGATTTAGCAGGGAGATTGCTAAAGATATGCTCTAGACATCGCAAATGTGGATAGATGTTTTATCTATAATAATTACAGGCGATGGCATCTGATCGTTTGACTGCGTAGGTGCCTGAGTGCATTAGAAGGGGATAAGTGAATAAATCTTGTGTTTAAATCACAATAATTTATTCACTTCATTAACCACAAGGGAACCTGTTGAATGTGTTACCAAGGGTTGGATTGTAATTCAAACCAAAATTGAATAAATGAAGTTTATTTTATTTTTCTTCAGATTTAAGACTCCTTTCGTTCGGCAGAAAATGTTAATCAACACACAAAAACTAGAACACTTCATTAAGCGGTATCATCTGTTTGCATGGCTTTCCGTGGTAATGAACTACAATCGCAATGTTAATTACTGTAATGTTTTTGTTTCACCCCGAGGGAAAATGAATTTCTTTCGGTAAAACCATTTCTTAGCACGACATGCAATTCCACGAATAGTTCGTCTAAACGCTTTGCATTCACTCTGTCTGTCTGTTGCTGGATCTTTCTTCTTACGCCGGAAGTGAATGACACTTTCTTGTACCACGCAGCACCAGAGTTACATGTATGCTAAATTTATTACGTCCACAGCCGGTGCACAACCGGCAAAATTACTTGCTGCAAAGTTGAAAAGGTTCCCTTGTTGCTTTACAAACGCGCGTAAACATTTGTTGCTCACCTGATGAAATGCACGCTAAGCATGGCGCTCATTTGAACTAGCGCTTGAACGTTACGCTTCTACACACCCTGACAAAGTGACGTGTTACGCAAAGCATTACCACTGTTCGCGCGGTGATGATGCAAGTAACTTTGCTTCGTGCTTCACGGTGAGACTGTTTGAAACTGTGACGCATCAACGGAACGCATCAACATGGTACAGCTGTCAGCCGTGCGATACGTTTTATGCGTTTGCCAGTGGGGTTAGCAGTGTTCAGTTCACCCCGAACTGTTATCTCCAAAAACCCCGTAATAAATGTGAAGGTGTTACCGAGCAAGGCACGGCAACATTCTTACCAGCTGCTTTCTCTACTTTACCCGTTGCGTGGTAGGTTGGTGTAACATAATCCCTAACGTTTGTTACCATTTTGACAATCTCCGCATCACAAACGGTATTGCACCAGGTTGTTGTTGGAGCTGTAAAAAAGAACTAGAACACCCGTTGATATGTTTACTCTTTCCTGCCTATTGCAAGCAATGGTTCATGAAGATCGTTCCGTCGGAAGCTTCACTTGTTCCGGTGCCGAACTGCACGGAACACGGTGCACAGTTCGGTGAAGATTGAATTTTCTCCATTTTAGTGTGGTAAGCAGGTTTGTGCGCTACCAATTCTGCCAGACGTATCGATACGAATCGAGCAGTTGAGTGACAGGCGACTTCCGATACGTTACTTCCGGTAACTGATGGGTTGTGATGGTTTATTGCGAGTTTCCTGCACTTGTAGTGAGGCGTATGATGAGATCGTATGTCCTGTTTTCAGATCTGGATTTTACGGATGTTGTTGGTTGTTTGTGCTGAAACATGATACGAGGATATTATTTCAAATTAAGCAAAGTAAACCTGTGTCTGATATTACAGATGCACCATTCAACATGACCATTGCTGTGGAAAAACGATACTTCAAGCATTAAAAACCATCAATGAAGTTGCAACATACAAAAAAAAATCACCTAATGAGATCAAGCGCCAGATAGCAATCAACTGTCCGTAATGATTATTTAATTAAAAAATAAAACCCACAACAATGATCAATAATTTAAATCACATCCAGCGGTACAACTCTTCTCCATTGTTGCATTCGGGCGCATCTCATTTGCGGATGCTGCGTTACCGCGGATGCCATGCCATGCGTGAAGATCGCTTTAACCGAGTTTATCTATTCAATTCCACTCACGTGTGGCTAGAAACGTCACAAACAGTGCACCAAACTCACACCCGCTCGTTAGTGAAACGCTCCCATCCCACTGGATCCCACTGGGTGGGATCTATGCAAATGACGAGCAGACGCGAATGCAAACGGAAACGCGCATAAAAGGGGTTTAATTAACACCATATTTAACATTTCTCTGCTCTCGCCCAGTAAACAAATGCGGTTCCATTTTCCATTCCTGGCAGCTTTAATGGTTACCCTGTACGAGTTTAGTGGTGTTGTTTTTCTTGTTTTGTTTTCAATACTGTTAAATGCGTTTGATTAATACAAAAAGGCAGCATAGCCAGATTTTTAAGCGTCACACCAACATACTACGCCCCAGCAACGTGCTCACCGCGCACAGTTGCATTGTGTAAACAATTGCACACAAATATGTGCCCATTACGCGGAAGAACGGAATGCGATAAAACAATAAAACCATTTAATGCGGTGCAACCCACCGATGCACTTTTTAAGTATCGTCGACACTCTCGCTTCCTTTCGGGCGGATGGATTCTCACCCCATACAAATACCGTTTTGTGTTTTTAACGGTCGAAACGAATTGATATCATTTATTTACGATATCGATGCTGTTTAAGAGGGAAGCAAGTTGCTCTTCCCCGAGGGGGGGGGGGGATGAGGGAGGAGGTGGTGGCAGGTGTCTGGCAAACAGCGGACAAATTTATGTTCCCGCCAATTTGTGGACTGCCGGAAGCGAACCGGTGCCGGTTGTACGTTGGTAAATGGTTGAAACATCAGCGGGGTCGCTGCCCACACCAAACCGGACACGATGCGCAATGCCTCTCTCTTTCTCTTTTTCTCTCTTTCTCTCACACACACACACTCACACGACCCATTAACCTCAAATACCATCAGCCATCAATTTTCAATCAACCTAGAGAGAAATTAAATTTTAAACGCATGCCCTACTGCAATGTTGTGTTAATCACTGTCCTGTTATCCCACTTTTTTCCCATCGTACAGCCACGTTTTTTTAACTCTCTTTCTCTCTTCTTTCCTTTACAGAGCCGCACTACCGTTCCGTCGGTGGTCACTGCTGGTAGTGTTTGGTTAAACCCGTACCCTTTTCGTTGTTGTGCTCATCGCCCCGGAAGCAGCCCATTTGACCGATGGCCGAACCGACCGCAAATGATTAACGAGCCGCAATATTGCAATCACCTGTCAGTGGGCACATAAATTTACTTGCTCCCGGGGCACGTTATGGGGTTGGGTGTTGTATTTGGTGCGGTTACGGCCTAAGAAAACACTTTCGCAAAAGAAAACGCACCAAACGTCTGGTTTGTTTACAACCACTAAAAGAAATAAACATCGCCAGCACCTTGAGAGAGCACGCCCAAGGTTAAGCGAAAGCACCTGCGCTGCCCTGCAATGTACGCACATCCGGTACGGTTATGTTGAGTGGTTTGGTCCGGTTTCGCTGCCAGCGATCTCCGATGATCGCTGTGGTGAAGGTGATCTGCGTGCTCGATCGTGTACTGCTGCTGCTGCTCGTGTTGCTAACGTCCTGCGGATGTGGCGAACTCGGTCCACCCCAGACCGGTTTGATCCGGGTGGAGCACGAACAGGGTCCGGCCCTGTCGGCTTCGTCCCAGCTGTGCGGTGGAAGTACACTCACCGCACCGCACGGCATCATATCCACACCCAACTTTCCCGCACGGTTTCCGGTACCGATCAGCTGCACCTGGATCATCGACGCATCGGCCATTGTCGGTGCGAACGTGTCGATCGTGCTGTACCTTACGCAGCAGTACGTACTCGGTGGGCTGCGGTTCACCGAGTACATGTACTACAGTGACGACTACAAGGTACCGAGCATGAATGTGTACGAGCTGAGCGAGGACGATGTGACCAGTGTGCCGTGGATACGGTTCAACAGCCCGTACCTGGAGGTGCGCTTCACTATGGACAGCCTGTACGGGACCCATCTGCGGGCGCTCGATCGGCTGCTGGATGTGTACGGGTTCAACATCACGTACGAGGTGGACACGGTCAAGCCGCATACATGTAACGCACTGCGTTGCCGGTTTCTCGGCAACTGTTACGCGAAGCAGGATTTCTCGTAAGTATTACAACTATCCTAAGAAGTAAATCGACAAATATGTTTATTGTTCTTTTAAGTAAGTCTTTGGCTAAAGCAAACTACAGTGAACTCTTCATCACATTCACCATGTTTTTAGGACACCACTTCTAACAAATTAATAGAGCAATAGGTTTTGTGTAAATACCAAAACGTTTCTTGCTATTGTCAAAGATTATGCAAATATTGTCTTCCGAGGAAAGTTTCCAATATCTTCCAAGGATCTTGGAAGATTCAGAACACAGTTTTAACTACTTTCACAAAATGAATCTAATAGCAAGATTCAAGAAGAGATTATAAAGCGGAGTATAACCTCAATGTAGAGGAGTACAACCTGAAAACTTACTTAATGTGGTCGGGTGATCTCCATAGCATCTATCACCTAATGTACCAAATATACTTAGAGGTCCTTGTTGATCTGTGTCAAGCATTTGTAAATACACTATGTTCACAGTACGTTGCCTGGAGCTACTTACAGCTTTTCATTCAACGCTTTTGTAAGTAATCTATGAGACACTTAAGCTTTTTATTTTCGAGCCTAAATAATTCATCGCAGAAGATGAAAATAATATATCTTATATATGAACTTTTCTCATAACATTTTGCCCAACATCTAACAGATGCCCAAAACACCGCTTAACATCCATCAACAGATGGCCTTATTGACGCAGTCTTTCAACTTCTTGGAAAAAACCTCAACCAAAAAATGCCTAATGCTAATATTTTGCTTTACCGAAGTACCGAAAATTCTTGGAAAGCAAATGTCCAGAAAATATTACATTCAAAAAGGAAACTTCGAGTGGAACGTACGCATCACATCTCTCTTCGCCGTAGCTCCCAGCACCAAGCATCACGTAATTGCTGCGGATGAAAAGTTTTGCACCGTAGAATTAGCACAGGCACGTCCCACCGTTTCACGGCACAGGACAACCTGTCAAAACATTCGTGCTTGTTAATTTATCTCAATTGCGTCACGGTGACGATGCTGCGGGCAGGCACGCTCAAGACTGCCCATTCATTATCACTTCGACAGGACACGTGTCCTGCCGGAAAGATGGCCCCCATCACGCTTCCATTTTCCACTTTTCCAGGTTAGCAATTATTCGGTAATTGTCAGTGCGCCGTTCCACCATTAACATCTTTCAGGTTGACAAGTGGCCATAGCTAGTCCGGTGCGGGTTTCGTTTCGATGAAAAACCGGGTAGTAATGCTATTTGGAACGCACGCAGAAGAAAGCCCGCCAGATGACAGTTCTTGAAGTCTTTGTTGTGGCGTGAAGCATGACGGTGTCACGGTAGTGAAGCCATCGGTTTTCCCATCCAGAGCATGGCGTTTGTTAGGTGCACGCTATAAGAGCTTGTTGGTTTTGCAGCTCCAGCATTAGTGTGGCTATCGAGAGCCTTCAATTAGTGCGTTCGGTCCAGCAGACAGACGTGTGCGAGGGTTAAGACTAAAGCTTCTGCCCAGTAATTCGCCATCGTGTGGCAGCTATCTCTTCTAACCGTTTAATACTTCGGCTTGCGGAGCCACTTCACAGAGCAGGTAAATTTAGCTCCTTCGCTTCCTGGTTGGACTGTGTGTGCTGCATTTACGATGAGGTTGCTAATGCTTGACTACGGCGAAAGATGGTTGGTTTTGCATCCATGGTCGGTGGTTTGCACGCACTTACACGCACACGTATCAATTTCATCTGCAGTTGTATTTATCTTCAACTACCCGACACTCGTCTGGTCAAGACGTGAGGTGGCAAACCCGAGCCCCGGGGTCAAAAAGGTATACCGTACCATGCAATTATCCCATCAAGATCATCGTCTACGTTTTGTGGTTTTCTGGGTTACCACAGGAGAAAGTGAGTGAGAGACAGCAAAAGTCCAGATAATTGCACTCTGCAGTTCATTTTTACCCAACTCCAAGCCTCAGAAATGAAGCTAATTAAAACAATTTACGCAACAGTGTGTTGCTGCCGTGACGTTGCTGTCGAGCGGATCGCCGTCGGATCGGACGTAGCTGACAAGCGAAACCGTTGTGTGGTTTTCCATCGAGAAAAGCAATGGAAGAAAAGCACAAAAATTAGCATTAACACCTCCGAATGTATGGTAGGTGCTTCTAACAAGTTACCGGGCGACGGTGACGGAGTTGTCGTTCTACCACGAACGGTTAGCAACTGGAAGCATTCAGCAAGCAAGTTCGGTACGTTCGGTTCGTTTGTACTGTTTGCCTTGCAGACCGGAAAGAAAAGAAGAATCGTCCGACCGTTCACACTGCAACACGCCACATGCCAGTAAATTGCCATCGTGCCGTAACGAATGACAGGGATTTATTCCCCATCTTCCTGATGCGCTTTTGCATGCGCACGGTACAGCGGACCGTCTTGGGCGACACCATTTTCACACCGCAAGAAATTTCACAGCTCGACACAAGACTCACAAGTGGCGAGGTTGGACACGCGTCGCGCGAGACATATGCATGCTATCAACGGGTAGCGCAATACCCAGGCCATAAGGAACATCTCGAGGCCTGTCATCGAGAGCGACGCGCCCTGCCCGAAGACGATGCGGGCCGGGTGGGGAACAAAAGAAAAAAAAAGAACGCAAATATGTCACGAAGCAAAATATGTTCTTGTCATTCGTGCAACCGACCCGACCCTCACCCACCCTGGGTTGGGCTTTTGGGTGGCGTTGGTTTCGTTACGGTACCAGGGATGCCAGCGCTTCCGGGAAAGGCCAACGCTTGGGTAAATATTTTACCGCGTCGAAGAATGTCGCCGGAGATGGTACACCGGTGTGCGCACGCTGTGTGTAAACATTTGTGCTGGTACAATGTTAGCAGAGTGTTACCATTTTTCCGGGGTGTTATGCTGTAATGTGCACGTGTGTGTGTGTGTGTCGGAACAGTATGCTTAGCATGTTTAGCAGTGCGGCCATTCTCACGAAGGATGCGAAAACGAACAGCAGATGCGATGAATAAGTAAAGCTAACTCCTTGCATTCTTGATTGTTATTCATCCGGGATTCCGTTCCTGTTCCATGGATGGCAAATATTCTCCCGCTAATGGTACAGTTTGGGGTGGGTGGTTTGCAAATTGAAAAGTTAAACGCAAAATTTAAAGCTCCCGCAGCTCGTGCAATGCGAGATTTTTCAAATCTCAAATCATGAAATGCTGCCCAGAAGAAGCATTTCATGAGAAGCATCTTTGCTGGAATGAGATGAGTTTTGTTTGCCTTCTGCCTACCAAACAAAACGACTTATTTTCACTTTCATTCCTGAGCGTCAGGTACGTACATTGAAGCCTGTATTTGAAGAATGCAAAGACTCCCGAAATTGCCCGGTAAAGAAAAGCTGCTACACTCCCGAGGAAACATAACTGTTTCATCTGATTCGGACGCACAAAAAAAAACCGCACCAAATTGACTAACGTTCCTTGAGCGAAGCATAGCAACCACACCCGACCGGATACTAACCCCCTGGGCCATTGGCACGAGCTAGGAAAAGCCGTCCGAAATTATGTTCCTCAATTATCGTGCACCATTCCTGACTACTGAGGAACTGGTGACTTGGCTAGCTAACCGGTGAGCTTCTATCGTCTTTTTCCCTTTCCACGGATAGTGAAATGGTTTTGTATATTTTCTTCTTCCAAACCAAACGTTTCCCTGTGACTTGGGATAGGCTGACGGGACCAGCTGTGAGTGAGGTTCAAGTTTATCCATTATTCTTCCCCTGTAGCCGGTAAGCGTAAGATTTTGGCCATACCAGCAGTAGGTCAAGATCGTCAAGACTCCTGTGTGCGCACAAGGGTGCAAATAGAATCTTTTAAGGAATGGAGGTTGAATTTCTTTCTTTTTCGCTTTTATTTTGTTGTACTTCCTTTTGCGCTTTAAGTCCGAAGCAGGTTTCACGACACCATAACGCTTTTACCGCTACATTTGGATGTGTTTTTCTTGAGACCAGCACCAGGTGATGGGGCCATTTTCCATCTACAGTTGTGTTCACTGTCCGTCTGGATGGTATTTGGTGGTCCGCGATAGTACGAGACCATCAGTGTCAACTTCATCTTCTCCTTGGTACACCTGGCGTGTGATTACAGACGTAACGCTTTTTGGCTTTCCTTTCTGGGAGTACATTTTTTAAGACGTACACCATTATTCAAAGGGAGGGGATTGGTTTTTGTTTGCGTAGGTAGAAATAGACAAAAACTAGAACTTTTGTTTTGCATAGGAGCATGAACACTAAACTACTATTTGTACCGAGTCCTTTGTTGATGCCATGTACAGAAGAGGTTTACTAACTTGTGGATTTCGTAACGAGTTCCTGGGGTTTGATCATACCGGAAAAATCCAGCTGAGTTTTAGGGAAAAGGGAAGTAATTTGCTAAAGGGATTATATGGTTTTGCTTTAAGTAAGGTTTAAGTTGGGATTATTTTGTCACTCTTTTTTAAATATATTTTTTGTGTTATTCCTTTTGGCACTTATTTTTCATTATTTTATTAGTATAAACAACTTCTTTTAATATAGTAAATAAGTATAACAAACATTCGGATTTCAATATGTAACAAACATATCTTTGCTTGTCAATATAATAAACCTTTACTTTCTGGTGGCGCCCTCTTGCGTAAAACTAGCAAAACTGTCAAAGTGACATATTATGTCAAAAACCGTTGACAAAGATCTATTTTGAATCGCACTATCGATTATCTCGATCTATTTTGTCTCATCTCTATAACAGAGTAGAAATAGTAACTCCTTTTGTCCTCCTTTGTAATGCTGACAAACCCATTACATCTTGTGTCTAATGAATTCTTTTTTATCTCTGTGAATAACTCCATGGTAACAATTAAGTCAATTAAAAGGCTATTATCTTTCTTTTAAAGTATACTTGTGATAAGTAGTTCAATAAAACTACTTTTAATTGTGCTTGTCTACTCAGTATGGAGACTATATATCATGGTGCTACTGAGCTGTGCTTTCTACTACATGGGACTCCAACTACTAACGAATTAGAAAATACGTAACCACAAATTTCTGGGCTATTCCATTAAGTCGATCGTACAATTTTCACTTCCAGGAACACTTTTACTTACATATCGGCATCGATCAGATTAAATTAAAAGACACGTGACAACCTTCAATTTCAATGACTCAAATTATCTCCAACTTTCACTACGGAAGCAAACGACACCTAAATTAATAATCACTTCTCCCGAACTAGTGTAACCGTACCATTAACTCATCATCATCGCACTTTCACCACACACACAAAAAAAAACGTAAAAACACTTTATTAGAAATCTTCGAGAGCAATAGCTTAGCAAATTAAAAATACATTACGTTCCCAGCAGCAAACGGCTAAACTTTGCCAAACCGAACGGTTTGCGTGGGCCTGAGGTCATATTCGTTTTGAATTAAATATGATAAATTTAGTCCCGCAGTCCCGGTGGAAAGTGCTGCAAAAGGATTTCGATTCCGGGAAGAAGAATTCCACCCCGTCCCCGTACGGGCGTGCACATACCCGGGCGTGATTCGTACCGTGCACCGGAAGTGGATGCTGTTGATGACTTTACCAGCCTTTCCGGGTGTACGCAGCCGGGCAAGTGTTACGGCAAGCGCACGGAAAAAGCCGGAAGCATTCCCGAAGCACTCGCTTGCTTCGCTCCTGTAAAGGATTATCCCGTTTCCATTCCGTACGCATCGGTACCACTATCGGTGCTTCACTTCTTTTACATTTCCGGTTGGCTCGGAAAAACCAAAAATCCTCCGCAGATCATTTATTCATGCAACGGGTGTCCCTCCCGTTTGGGCCTTCGGGTGTGGAATTCAGGTCGACAGGATACGGGAGCTGATGCAGAACTTCAACCCGTTCGCTCATCGTGCTCATCATGGGCGCTTCCGGTACGGGGTTCGGTGGCCTCCCAGCTGCAGGTAGCTGCTGTGTCTTCCGGAGGACCGGAAGCCCGCTGCGTAACTATTCTCGACCACGAAGAAACGCACGGAAGTTTGGTGTTTTTCGCTCGCTCATCCTTGCCTTGCAGGTTAAGACTACTAAATGACGCATAGGAAATGGGCAACCGCCTTCAGGGTGGGAAGTCGTTAGAGAGTTGACCGAACGAGTTGGCCTTTGATGTTGCAGCGAGTCGTTTGAGCGGTGGGCAGGATTTTTCATTACGAATGCAGGTTTTGATTTATGCAACTCATTTCCCGATGCATAAACGGTTGCAATGGGTGCAGCAACTGAGAGAGGAACTGGCCACATGTAAGTGTGAACCGAGCTTTTTCTTTCGGTAAACTTCTTCACTCGGCTGAAGTGAAAAATGGATACATATTCATGCATGCAGAACCGTATTGCAGATCAAAATTCAATTTCTAACCGACTTGCCACATCAGAACACAGAATACCAAAGAGTCGAGTTTTGGTGAGCATTCCTTCGTTTGATGCCGTTCGTCGAATGTTCCGTCCATTGCTTTGAGGTGGTGCAAAATTCGATGAACTTTTTTATCGTTATTGGCGTACCATCGTTTTGCCGAATGGTTCGTCGCACCATTAGAAGGCAAGCCGTCCGTCCAATTACGGCGGTCCCAGTCGCTACGGCGCTAGGACGTGTCTAATTCCACGGAGATGAGAGCTTCTTTCTTTTTTTTTTTTTGGTTTGATCGTACCAACCATTAAGGCGAATCGAATCATTTCAATTCCCCAAATATCACACTCGCAAAGTCTGCTTTATGGTAATTTCTTCAACCATCAGCAGCGCACCAGCACCGATTAACGACGGCAAGCATTTTAGGATTTTGCCAAACTTCAAAACCCGCCCGGTGCCGGCGCGTAAAGGCAATCAAACGCTACCGGAGCTTAAGCTCACAAACGATGCATTATTGGTGCTTAAATAGCACACGTTCCGGCACGTACCGCTGCTAAATACGACCAGCTTCGGATGGAGAAATGTTTGTTTGCTTGTAACAAAAACCAAAAAAAAAGAGAAAAGCGAAATCAGTAAGGCAAATGCAAACCCTAAAGGGCTGTGTGCTCTTTTGATAGTAATCAAGCATGCATGCCTAGCCAATCATTTATCTCGTCAGATAAGCCGACAGAAGAGATTTCTTTCCCTTTTTTTTTGGCTGCGTTGATGCAGATACCTTCGTACCCACACCAACGCCACCATCCAGATCCTTGGAATGAAAAAGTATGCATGAGCCAACGGATGCAACCGTAATCATTTATTTGTAAGAAACTATTTCGGGCATCAAGCAAAATCTGTTCCATTCCAAACCAAGCATTTTAACCAATCTTCAGCATCGGTGTGTAAAGCGATCATGGACGGAACTGAGTGTTTGTATGTAAGGTAAGGTGCTCTCATCTGTACCTAGGTGGTACAATGGAACCACTGCTAACCATCATACGATGGTTTGCTGCAACGACCGATGCATCGTCTTACTGGTTACGGGTGTTTGCCCCACAAATGTACGGACCAACAACGGCATGATAATCCTATTCGGTAGGTGAATAGGTTAGCCTTTTGTTATTAAACACTACGATAAATGTGGCTCGTGCCGGCTGGACTGATTCGAATGAATGTGAAGGTTTTGTCTTTAACCATCTGTTAAGATTTGCAGGTGCTTTTGCTATAGGCAATAATGGTGAAAGGAATTTTCTAAATATGTTCCAAGATGGAAAGAACCCATCCAATTGGAATGATTGGAGTATATATTTTTTACAATCATAAGTAGTCTTTTCAGTTTTTACTTCAGTTGAATGATTACAACATATTTGTTAAATTAAAAAAGATCTATTTGTATTGTGAGCTACATAATTTCATCCCAAACTTTAACTGAACTGCCTTAGCTGACGATTTTTGATAGAAAACAAATGCTTTATACTACCTTTAAAATGCTATTTTAAATACTTTGCAATGGTACTTTACAAATTCCACGTAGCTGCTCTGTTGAACGTAATTAAGCCACAATCAATACAGCAAACAAATCTGTACATGAAGAAAAGTGTAATAAAATTAATAAAAGCACAGCTCGTACACATTGAATTGCTGCATCGTAATGAACTGTAGTGTGAATAAAGTGCAACTCCAACGCCACTTGTCTAAGATCAAACCAAATAAATTAATGATGCGTTTTGCAAGCGTTGCACCATCATGCAACGAAGATCAAACGTTGTGCATTTATTTTTCCAAGAACAGCTGCCCCAACCATTGTTAAAAGGGTTGAACTTTTTCATGTTTGCACCAGTGGGCAATTGCTTACAAATGGCGTAAAAATTCTGTGCAATTTTTCAAGTATTTCCAATGAACTTTTCAATGAATGGATTGCTATGCACAAACAATTCAGTGAAGCTTTACAGCATGTATCTTTAGATACGAGTAATACGAGTTCCCAGATTACACCGTCTGCGTTTTACAAATCATAACTTTATAGCTTCCTGTTCATCTTTTTTAACGAACTTTCTTTTCCTAATAAAAGTCAAACGGTTTTCTAACGCAATTCGTTTGATCATCACGGTGAAAGAATGACTTCTGGTTATGTTTGGTACGCTTCGCCTTCTGGTTAGCCGGTTGTGCTTTATCGTTCTAAAAAGTACGAAAACAATGAAATCAACCGGCAAAAGTAAAGTACCATGATTCAGGTTGATTTGTGATTGCACCTTAGTCGTGGTTAAAATACTGGCCGCAACAAAAAAAAAAACACTTGCACTGCACCATTTTGCTGTTGGCCTCATTTTGTGCAGTAACCTTCCCGAGTGAAACGTTCACCCATTTTCACTCACACGTTATTCCATCGTTTTCACTTACCTCCCCGTAACGAACGTTTAGGAAAGAAGCAGTTATTGTTTAGTCATTTGCCCCTTTTTTTGTTGCTGCTTCCCCACTGGCATGCTGGTCGAGTTTACCTTCTGTCACGCACACATTCTTCCACAGTGGAAGCAGTGAAACACGATCGCATCCTTACCGTTGGACGGATATCCTTTCCTTGTTAGCCACGGATGGTTACGTGCCGGATGCTGACCGGCAATGGATAAATGTAGCACAAGTAATAATGAACCATTTGGCGCGTCAACCGGGAGGCGCTAATGGAACGTCACAAAACGCTGTCACAGTGATCGTTTGCCTTTCACCTTCGGGAACGACACTGGATC
>STHB01000003.1:8108068-8271372 GCA_018908115.1 Anopheles rivulorum
AGAAAAGTGTAATAAAATTAATAAAAGCACAGCTCGTACACATTGAATTGCTGCATCGTAATGAACTGTAGTGTGAATAAAGTGCAACTCCAACGCCACTTGTCTAAGATCAAACCAAATAAATTAATGATGCGTTTTGCAAGCGTTGCACCATCATGCAACGAAGAACAAACGATGTGCATTATGTTTCCAAGAACAGCTGCCCCAGCCATTGTTAAAAGGGTTGAACTTTTTCATGTTTGCACCAGTGGGCAATTGCTTACAAATGGCGTAAAAATTCTGTGCAATTTTTCAAGTATTTCCAATGAACCTTTCAATGAATGAATTGCTATGCACAAACAATTCAGTGAAGCTTTACAGCATGTATCTTTAGATACGAGTAATACGAGTTCCCAGATTACACCGTCTGCGTTTTACAAATCATAACTTTATAGCTTCCTGTTCATCTTTTTTAACGAACTTTCTTTTCCTAATAAAAGTCAAACGGTTTTCCAACGCAATTCGTTTGATCATCACGGCGAAAGAATGACTTCTGGTTATGTTTGGTACGCTTCGCCTTCTGGTTAGCCGGTTGTGCTTTATCGTTCTAAAAAGTACGAAAACAATGAAATCAACCGGCAAAAGTAAAGTACCATGATTCAGGTTGATTTGTGATTGCACCTTAGTCGTGGTTAAAATACTGGCCGCAACAAAAAAAAAAACACTTGCACTGCACCATTTTGCTGTTGGCCTCATTTTGTGCAGTAACCTTCCCGAGTGAAACGTTCACCCATTTTCACTCACACGTTATTCCATCGTTTTCACTTACCTCCCCGTAACGAACGTTTAGGAAAGAAGCAGTTATTGTTTAGTCATTTGCCCCTTTTTTTGTTGCTGCTTCCCCACTGGCATGCTGGTCGAGTTTACCTTCTGTCACGCACACATTCTTCCCTAGTGGAAGCAGTGAAACACGATCGCATCCTTACCGTTGGACGGATATCCTTTCCTTGTTAGCCACGGATGCTTACGTGCCGGATGCTGACCGGCAATGGATAAATGTAGCACAAGTAATAATGAACCATTTGGCGCGTCAACCGGGAGGCGCTAATGGAACGTCACAAAACGCTGTCACAGTGATCGTTTGCCTTTCACCTTCGGGAACGACACTGGATCATGGCGTTGTTCAGTGGTTTAAACGTTGCTTTGCTGGATTTGCAACCCTTGCTACAGTGCGGGATGGTCGGTGCAGGGTTTTATGATGTTTTAGCACCATAAGATAGTTCGGATTCGCACTATTTCTCCATGTTAAAGAGCAAGTACTGGTGTTGCTGAAGTGTTTTAATTGAAAAAAAAAGCTACAAGAAGATATCTTCACGAAAGGAACGGATTTTAAAAGGATTTTATATTATATATTAAGTGAGCTATGCTCCTAAATTTGTAAGGATTTAAGATGTATTCACCATATCTATTGGCACAATTTGTCTTAAAACTTTAGTCATTATCTTAGTAAATCCAGATTGTTCAGAAGATGAACTTGTATTAATAAGCTCTATGCTTAAGTTGGTAACATTACTGATATTTACTTTATCTCCGGGAAGTATGCATTGTTATGATTAAGATTTCATCTTTTCCTTAATTTTCAATTAGTTCAATGATCTTAAAGATCATTAAACGAGACTTCAAGTAATAAAATAGTACATGTAAAGAACAAATCAAGCATTGAGTAAAATTCGTTACAACCGAGTTTGTCCACAAATCGCATTCTCATCACATATATTAACCGTGCTGTTCGTCATGCTGAAAATAGCTTATAATGTGGCTACAATGTCAAGTGTCATACAACGGCATGCGCGAAACATGAAACAAACATCGTTCAAACAAACAATCTTTAACGCCGATCGTTTACGTAGCGCACGTGCGAACATTTTTGCTCCATTTGCGGTCCAAAACGGTTCTGGAGGCCGATACGTACCGCTCGCTTTTCTCGCTTCGATATAGAAAGGATAAATTGATAGTACGCGACTTACGCGAGGTTGCAGAAGGTATACAGATCAATGTATGGCGACACTCGCCCCATGTCTTCATGCTTTCGCCGAAATGAGGCGGAAAATGATCTCACCGAAACGACTGATTGTTTGGCCGCCTTTTCCATCCCGATGTCACCAATGTGTGTGTGTGTGTGTGTGTTCCGGGGTGCTTCTTGTCCGTTAAGCGTTTAATGGCGCTTGAGGCCATTTTCTCACCCGCGGTCATGAATTAAAACGCATCAACATCCCGAACACGGACGCGCAAGGAACGATACGGTACATCGATTCCGTGTGTGCCGAGAAGTTGAGGCCATTTATTACACCCGGCCCTCCCTCTGACTATCCTCCTCCCGGGATGGAACGGTGCAGGGTGGGCGAAAAGAAGGAACAAAAACACAAATGGCCAAAGCTAGCGGGCCGGGTGGCGTAGCTGAAGAAAAATGGCCTGTGCGCGATTCGCCACACCAACCGGCCGACGGGTGGACATGTGATGCCGATGCGACCATTTCTGGCAGTGACGTACGAGTGTCGAGCAATGATTCGTTAATAAATTATGTGCTTCCGGGTTTTGTGGGTTCACCCACACCGGCCCGGTAGACTAATGGTTCCCGGTTCGGTTGCCGCAATGAGACGCAACAATGAACCGAACCGCACACTACCGGGACAGCTTTGTGTTGGCGAGCTGTTGATTATCATCGTGATTCGCTTCCGTCAGTGTTGGTGCTTTTATTTATGCTCTTCTTCGGACGGTTGTCGCTCATTTTGCGTAAAAGCGCATTTTTTATTTGTTTTTGTACATACAATGTTTGTGCACATCGCACGGTAGAGGTTCAGCTTTCCAGCGACAACTTCATCATCTCGATGGCACTTGACTTGATTATGATTCGCGTTGATTATTATGCACACGCTTACTCACACACACACACACTCACAAACGCCTGTCCCAACGGGTCGTGAGTCATTAAATGCTCCGTCCAGAAAACCACACTCAACCGGACAAGTGTGTAATGAAGTGGACAGATTGCACAGTGGTTTGCGGATCTGTCCAGCAATGGCCAATGGGAGCGGACGGGTTTTGATGTGACCGTGGCATGGGACGCGGCTAAAAGTGTGATTACAATGATCGCACCCATTATGGAAATTATGGATATTAATTGTTGATTGAAATGAAACCGTATGCAAATCCGCATGAATGTTGCAAACCTCTTGAGGTAATTTGCAATACTGCAATGGGCTTTGCCTGCTGTAAATAATTGCACAGAGCCGCACCAACTTCTGTTTCAATTCACGGGCGAATATCAGGGATATAGTTTTGTTAATCATCTGAATGTTTGAACACTGAATGTTTTTAAAGACATTTCTGATTAAATTTTATGTTTAAAACTAATGCGGAATGTTACGAATTGAAGATTCTTTTATATAGGTTCAGAAACGCTAAAAGAAATAGTTTATACCTTAGAGTTTATTTATTCAGTATTACATCCATCTGCTTAAACAACAGACATTGTTGATTTCATAAATAATGTCTAAATATTAAAAAATATAAAAGATCATACATTCTATCTCATGTGTAATATTGTGAAAATGTATAAAAAATTGTACATCCAAATTGTTTCTCTTATATACTCCATCCAACCACCCCTACAACAAGTTTATTACGTGTTAAAAAACTTTTTTTGCATCCCAAATTTTCAACGCTCACACACTCGAGAAAAAAAGTAAATAAAAAGTGGCAAGAAATTGCCCCCGTGAATTTCACCATTGAATTCCAACTTCTGAACAATTGCTCCACAGTTCCACCGTACAGCAACCCGAACAAACAAAAAAAAAACACTCGATAAAGATAGGGGAATAATATTTGAAGCGCACGCTGTAACAAAAACTTTTCTCTCCGCAAACGCAATTGAAATCCTTTAGTATCGCACCGCAGCCACAGCAGATGGCTTTCGGGTTTAGCTTAAAAGCGTTTTTCTTTTCTCTGCTTCCTGTTTCGAGCCCACTCCCTTTGGTCGTGTGCATTAGAATGTAGCTTAAGCAGCAGCTAAAGGATTACATGCTGATGTTCCCCGCCGGATGTTCGGACAGGATTTGTCGCTGCTCCAGGCTTTTCGTGTTTTTTATTTGCACCCACCGTCAGCCGACTAACGAATCGTCACAAATTGAATTTCTTACTCCACCGAGACAATGCGTGGGCCCATAAAGGACGGCCAACGGACCAAAACACGTTTCACGGAATCGGACACAAAAAAAAAAGGATGCGGTTTGTGGCCGCGAAAGAATGTGAATTCATTTGTCTCCCCTCCGGGGTGCGCAAGCAAGTGGGTATGAATGAGTGAAGAACTAAACAAAAAACACTCACACAACACCGTAAAAGTCGCTGTTGTGAGCAAAAATATCCAAACAAACAGATGGCAAAAACCATTGGGGTCAAACGAACCTTCCACCCGGTCCATGTCTGTGAAAGTAGGAAAACAAAATGGTACAACAAAATGGCAGGCCGTGCAGACAAGGGAGAAAGTCGCGTGGAACCCCAGGCAACCGCAAGCGTGTACCGGCACGCGGGAACCCCTTCTTGCTGGGGGGGGGTTCGGTTCGATGATCGTGGCACATTTGCTTTCTCACCGCAATACTTGGCTGACTTTTCAACGCCTTCCGTACGTAACGGGCTCTTAATCTTAGGCTGGCGAACAACAGACAACAGCCCTATACAACGGTGGCTTCCTATAGGGGGGGAAAGAAATAAAAAAAAAGTGAAGGAAAAGCGATGCTAATGCGACACACTCACGCTCTCACGCACTCGCCGAGAATGAATATTCATGAAAGCACAATAAATTTCGCCGCAAAGTTAATAAAAATAGATTTACTGACGCGCAAACTGGTTCAGCGCAAATGTCAATGGCGAACACGGTGACCGGTTTATTGCGGCGAGCGAGACAAAAGATGTGTGGCGGGAAAACAGCTTATTTGCGTTTCACCATTTTAGAGAAAAGTGACTGACGGGTGTGTGTGTGTGTGTGTGAGTGAGCTTTTTCCCGGCTGGTGGTAAATTCAGGCACGATTGTCACTCGAGAAAGGTATGTCAATCGACGGTTGCCGATATCCCGATGCAAGTAATTTTCGATTCTTCTTCTGCCATATTCGTCAAGCGAAGGGTTTGTCTGCTTGGTAGCAGAGAAGAAATAAACCACCGACGTATCCTTTATCGAGGATTTAACAAACACCTTTCCGACGAGGATGCAACAGTGATGCTTTAGAGCCAAACCAAATCGTTCCCATCAAACAGTTCACTGCACTTTTTTCGAGGTGTATTTTACGTTTATTTTGTCCCTCCCTTTGTCACTGGTTCACTGGCAATCGGAAGATGCATTGTACGTTGGTTTGCCTTGCTTACCGAACCGCGTTTACCACATCCGCTTGTGCAAACATACCGTACAAGCAACTGGAACGACACGATTTCTCGCCATTCTTCGGTGGGAATTTTACGTTTTACTATTGTCACCGTGGTGATCGGTTTCCTTTCGGCTAAGCCTAGCAAAATGAAAGTGTCCGTCGTGGTAGCATCGATTTAAATTCTCTCCTTCTTTCTTCGCTTTACTTGCAGATCGTACTACTGTGACTGCTATGCTGGATTTAGTGGTCCCGACTGTGGCGATGGGCCGCTCTGCAAGGACGCGAACGTTTGTGAGAATGGTGGCACGTGCAAGTAAGTGTTATGTAGCTAACGAGTTGACGAAGTTTTTTTTCCCATTATTTGGTTGGATGATTAGTAATATTATGGTTTAACTGGTTATAAATTTTAAGTTTTTTTTGCCAAATTTTCGTTTGTTTTAGTAAGAAAATGCAATTTTTAATAAATTTGACCTTTTTTCATTTTATCTTTAATTACTTTCATATTACGATGGTTCCATAAACCATCCCGTTAAGCTTTCTTTCGCCATAAGGTTATCCGTCACCAGGCGCCTCCATCGGTGTAATATCCCATAATTTCCTGTTAATTATACACTAACATCATACTAATCGTTAGCTACCTTCCCACATTTACATGCACATCCTGGTACGGCTTTTAGCGTTAAATGCATGCTTCATCATTTTACACTTTATGAGATTGTTCTTCTTTCGCCCGTACCCATCTACCACAAACCCCGTGCTGCAATATTAATGGCACATCACTGCCCTTTCCCCAACGTTCATCAACCAACTCACCCACAAATTTCCCCCATCTTTGTTATATATTTGTGTGTGAGTGCTTGTGTGTGTGTGTGTGCTATAAAGCAGCAAAACCTGCGCTCATTAACAAAACATAGGCGCTAAACAGAGCTTGTCATTCTACTGCTTTTGCAGGCACATCGGTGACAACGCCATCATCTGCATCTGCCCGGCCGGATATAAGGGCAAACGGTGTGAGATCAACGAGTACGACGAGGTCACAGGTAAGTGCGCCGCCGTCGGTAAACATCCTTTTTGCAGCCATCCATCCACTCCCCCAACAGCCCAACAACCCAGCCCCACTGATGGCCGTTGATGCATTGACGATGATGGGAGGCATCATCTTGCCCATCTCCTTATGTTTACCCGCATACTAATTTTCTTCACCTTTCCCCCCCCCCGGAAAGTGTTCAAGAAATGCTGATGGAAGAGGATTTTAATTAATTAGCCACTTTAACGACTGTCATCTTGCCGACGATAATCTACCGTCGCTTGTGAACCGGATTGTTGCTGCCGGGCTGTTTGAACACCGAACGGTAAACAGTGTAGTGATTTTCAATTATATAGAGAAATTTGAGCCTGTATTTGAGGGGAATTTTTTAAGTGTGTGGAAGGATTTGGCAGCGGTTGACAGTTTGGGGATTTATGTACCAACAGCGAAGACTTTACCTTTCAACAGTGGACCAAACGGGCTTTCCATATTAAAGGACACGTTTTCAACATTGTTTTCAAGGTTAAATCCTTCATCATCTTCGCACGATGCTTGCTATTATGGCAAAATATTGTTGTGTGACAGCATTCTCCCTAATGGATGACCCGCCAACCTTCCGACAGATTGTACAACGCTTACCCTTACGCTGGCAAGGGAAAGTCCTTAGTGCACAGGTGCGTATCATGTACACGGACGTGTACATCACACACGTCGCTTGTACTGCTGATGGAAAACAATATCTTGCACCGGAGGCACAGCTCACACTTCCCGCCACTAAGCAGAAAGCAAGAAAACGAAAAGGAAACCTCCGTACAAAGGGTGCCAACTTGTCATACTAATAAAAGCTGTTCTCAATCATGTTGCCCGATTGTTCAGCCGGCGCACTGCACTTACCACACTGCCATGCCGGTCGGTTCACTTACCTGCTGACCTGAATTTCACATAGAAACTGATTTTATGTTCAAAAACGCACGCACCAGGCCAGGGAGCGTGTTCTGTAGAATGTCACAAGTAAATGGAGGCGCCCAGTACTTCAAAATTGGTCGTGGAGCTTTGCTCCATTCGGCGTACCACCATGCGCACCATCAAACGAGGGAAAAATGGTCTTTCCCTTCTCCCGGTCATCACCCATCGTGGGGTGGTGCGGGACGGAGCGATTAAACGAAAATTCCGATCGGGCTTGGACGGGCCGGAAAATCAAAAGGATCCTCCCGGTGCACGCTTCGTGGAACGTGGACGCCGGCAACTGTGGACTGGTAAATGTCAGAAAATAATTTTGAAAACGAAACGAAATTGATTCTTATCTTTAATTAAATCAGCCCTCCGCACGTTCGCTGCTGGGATGGGTGCCCGGTACTTAGACACCCTTGTGGGGCTTGTTCGCATATTGAGCACTTCCTGCCACCTGTCGTACAGCCGGGTACAGTCGCCGGTCGCTTTTTGAGGTCGGTTTCGGTTCGATGGTTAGGGTCGGTGCTTGTTACATGTACATGGTTCGTTTAGCTTGCCCTGGCTCATGCTACTAGGGGCATCACCATACAGGGTGGCGTCCTGTGGTTTGACAAGAAAAGAAGCTGTGCTGTTGCAAGAAGAAAAAGAAAGCTTTCCAACAAAACCGAACACCACCAAGGGTCAATGTATGGGTACCGATCTATCCAGCCGGATGGATAATGGTGCAGTTGGGCTCAGGTTGGTAGATTATTTTGGAGGCCAAATTATGTTTTGATAGAATTTCTTTTACCATCCTCAAACGAAACAATATCGAATTTCTGAACCGAACATTCTTTGAGACCAAACTCTTGCACGCTCTCTGCGTTGAGTCTACGCTAAATACAATACAAAAGCAACTCATTAAAAGTGACAAGCGTATTGTTTGGCGAGGGAGGTGGAATATTTTTATAAATTGTCTACACCAACGTTGGAAACAAAATCGCCTTGTGTGCGTTGTTTAAATAGCTTGAAAATCGTTGGCACAATGTTAACCTGAGCAATATGCTTTCAAGCGCAGTTTCCACAAATAGTATCCTCCCCTACTTCGCATCCATTATGGTGTAAATGAAAATAACTCCAAAAAATGATCTTAGTTGATGTTTCTAAATTGCCACCCGCCATTCGGTGTAATGGCCGATGATCAAAGTTGTAAGCGAACCATTCGGTCGCACTTTGAAAGCAATTAACTTGATTTTACTATGCTGCTGCCGTTGCTTTCAACTGCTTGCGGAACCAATGCCGGACGCCGGAATTCGATGCAAAACGCTGTGCTACTGTGAAAATCAATCTAATCCAGCGCGCACCGTCACTTTAATTGAGTGTTATTTTATTGATTGACTCGAAACGGGCCACTCATTAGGCGGCAATTAGTAATGACTGACTGCCTAGATACGCACTCGAAAAAGTCATCCCGCGGATAGATGATACGAATCATAGATCTTCATTAATTAAAATGAATTGCTTAAAATTTATGCTTCCGATGGATTTGAGAACGTTCGAGGACCGAACATTGGGAATAAGTGATTCAGCTTCATTTGAGAAATTAGCACAGGCTGAAATTTAACCATTACTTTAAATTGTAACACAGAATGAATGTAACTACTTGTTGTAATGTATCGTGTAATGGTTCTACTAGTCGTGATTATTAAATGTTGCATTAAATATGCATATTAAATTGTTAGTGAACAAGCTTCTTTTAGTTCGCATTAACGTTGATCGAGTTGTTCGATGCATAGCTTTATCAACACTAAAATTAAATATAATATTTTAAATCAAATCATACCCATATTTTTCCGCCACTCATATTTCCGTTTTAAACTTTCTTCCTACTGGCGAGGAAATTAATTCCTTCTAACGCATCTAAATTCGATATGAATAATTCAACCAACATTGTTTACACATGACAGGAACGAACTCTCCCGGTTCCAGTTCGCCTGTTGCACGAACGATTGATCGAGTGGGCTCATTGAATTCATCGTAAAACGAAGCTTCGATTAAAATCACATTGCAGAAACATCAGGAAACTGTCTCCGTTTTCTGCAGAAGCGCAAACCATGCGCAGGATGGAACAGTAGTAGATACGACCTAATGGTAGCATTTATGTGACTTTTGATGTTTGAAACGATGAACTATTTGCTTTAAATTAAAATATAAAACTCATTGTATCGAACGGGAACGGGAACGACAGAAAATGATAACGAACGCAAAAGCATAAGTTTTGTTTGCACCTGTTTTGCTCGGTTCGCTCCCTTTAAGGATCATAATATTGTTCCCCATTTTTCCCTACTTCGTGACCCTACGTGGCGACCCGAGCCAGACACGATGATAAAAGTCATAAAAATGAATTTCACCAAAAAGTTATTAAGATAAAATTCAATAATTTTTATTAAGTTTCGTGACATCCTCTTTGCTCCGAATGTCGGTACTTTGCGATCAAGATATCTCAGCCCTATCTTATTACTTCGTTTTTTGCTTGCTTGCTGGTTCGATTCGTTCAGAGGTTGAACATTTTACTACACCCCACAATAGCTTCACCCACTTTTAGACAACTTTGTAAACGTAATATACAACTTTTCGAGGAAGGAAAACTGGTAAATAAAAAAAAAGCATCCCCTGGAAGCCAGATGTTCAGGTAGCGTCTTTTTTTTTGTAAAGAAAAGCAAAAAAACGCTCCAACCCCACCATAAAGCACGCCATCCACGTCACCACGTTTGCTGCCCGGGCAGTGTACCGAATGTGGAAAATGTTGCGTACACATTTCGAAAAGCTTGAATGAAAAAGAAAAAAAAATGCTCAACTTGGGACGGAAGGCAAAAAAAACTTTTCCACCACTTCAGCACACCGAAAAGTGGCCGGGACGACCGGAATCGAGTTTCGACTGTAGTGGCGAAGGCGAAATTTATGCCACTCAATGGTGACATTCACGGTGGAAAAAGCTGCATGAAGTAAAAACTTACAAAAAAAACACCCCCAAAGAAGAAATGGCTGTACCTCGCCGAACCACTTCACATTGTGGCACTTTTGCGTTGGATGGACGGGAATATGTTCGTCGGGCAGGTCGAGCGTACGTCCATATGTATGTCTCCGTCCGTATCTCACCGTCGTTCATTCATATCGCTGGCGCTGGTATTCGTTCTGAATCGGTGCTGACGGAAGGTTTTTTTTTTATTTATTTTAAATAATTGAAACTAGTTTCGATCAACATTCTATGTTCCGTGCCCGTTTGTGCGTTACATTTTGTAACCAATCTGTGTCGTTCTGCCATTCCGGGGTAGGTACGCTTCAGCGAAAGCATTGGGAGAGCTTTTGCAAAAATTATGCTGTGCATACGTATCAATATTTTGGATCAAGTACCTGGAAACGGTCTAAAATGCGCTCGTTTGAGAGTTTCGTTTTTTTATAATGTTTGAATGTGGATGACTTCGTTTGTATTGGGATGTTTGAATTTTGAGAGTGGTATAAATTTGTTTGTAATTTATTTTTAGGTGCAGGAAATATGAGAGTAACGAAATAATAAAAATAAAACTTCCCTAATATCTAAAAGCAAGTTCTAAAATAACAAAATCATTAATTATAAATTTTTGCAATTAATAGTCATAGTTGAGGCACAAAAGGGAACTAATTTCTGATTCAGATTTTGTGGTTGTTGGAGGAACGTCTTACACCTTTGGCTACCAATTTGCAACTGTTTATTCTAATGTGAATTTGTCTTAGCTCATTGTAGTTTAATTCATTATAGTAAAGTTCATTTTATCCTAATAATTCCTGTAGTTCATTATTCCATTTGTTTTATCCTATTCCTAATAATTTATTCAATTCATCAGTCATAAAAAGTTTATCCTAACGATACTCCACATGTTCCACACTTTTGAACATTTTTGCCCATAGATGGTGACAACAACTATAGAACGTTCATTCGTGTTTAATTATATTGGACCAAATGAGCGAACAAGGTGGATAAACCACATGTCTATTATCTTGTCTCTATTTTCAAGTGAAAGATCTTATGTTCCTTCGGTTTTCTAATTGCTCAATAAATCTGTATTATTTTTGTTAAATCTTGTGATATTCACATCAGTAAATAAACGTTTTTGTTATCACCATCATTATTATATTTTTTATATTGATTTATACAGCACAACTTTATTTCTAATGAAGCACAAGAATCCAAAGTCTACCTTTACCAAATTTTGGTTCCAATCCTTCAATTCATCTCGTAAACTATTAACTCAAAATGAGAATTCCCATTGTCTTGCGCCTGTGTACCAACTACTCCTTCCCCGACATCCACATCCCAATGCAAATAAAAACTATTTCAAAACTTTCCTTTTAATGCCACCACTTTTTTGACTTTTGGTGCCGGCCTTTCGATGCGATTGCCACTGCCTTTTGTCCCACTTTTACGCGCAAACCACCACCAAACAAACCGACACCAGAGGTTGCGAAAAGGTATAAAATTTTAATTGGATTTTGCAAAGCTTAACTCAACAGGCTGACTGCTTAAGCTTCCGCGCCGAGTCCCGGGGAGTTCACTTATTTTTTTGTATGCTTAGCCTGGTACTACGGAATGGGGACGATACAAGTGCCAACCCAAAAAAAGGCAATAAACTCTGTTGTCGAAACACCTTCTTCCAGCGAACGCTAAATGTCAATTTTCCACCACTGGCTGGTATGATGCAGCTCAGTATGTGTGTATGTGTGTGTGTTACAATTTCTACCGACACATACACACACACATACACACCTTTCCATGGACTACTTAAAAGCGCTTTATCAAATCGCACCATTCTCACCGGGGAAAATCTTTACCTATATTACCTTACCTTATGCTTGTGCGTATGTGTGTACCTAAGGATGTGCTTATATGTATGTGGCCTCATTTTCATGACACCCGAAATGCTTCTTTTTTCCCCCTTACGCAAGAGTTTCACTTCCGGCATTCCACCCGTTTTGGTGGGTGTAGCAGAATGCGAAATGAATGCCACTGACAGAAGCGCAAATGGTGAAGAAAAATCATCGACCGGCACACGGACGGCGGCTGAGATGGGCCACCGCCAGCGTCGCTATGGAGAAGCATCTACTTTGCACTTCCTCATCAGCAAATTAACAAGATTTATTGCTGTTTTATTTGGGAAAGTTTNTTTTCATGACACCCGAAATGCTTCTTTTTTCCCCCTTACGCAAGAGTTTCACTTCCGGCATTCCACCCGTTTTGGTGGGTGTAGCAGAATGCGAAATGAATGCCACTGACAGAAGCGCAAATGGTGAAGAAAAATCATCGACCGGCACACGGACGGCGGCTGAGATGGGCCACCGCCAGCGTCGCTATGGAGAAGCATCTACTTTGCACTTCCTCATCAGCAAATTAACAAGATTTATTGCTGTTTTATTTGGGAAAGTTTCATAATTTATTACGACCACAAGGACGACGTCTGAGCATTGGGCCGGGTGTTCGGCCAGGGCGAACATTGTCACTCGCTGATGTTTGCCGAAAGTACGAGTAAGGGCGTGAAAGTTTACCCCGGATAAGTCCTGCGTGCAGATGAAGAGAGAGAAAGAGAGAGAGAGAAAGAGAGAGAGAGAGAGAGAGAGAGAAAAGGAAAAAAACGATCCACCTCGGTTGCATTGTTCGGTTGGGCTCGGAATGTTCCATTTTAATCCACAAGAAATTGGCTAAACCGGCTGACTTGCTTCATTCCCAGCTGTCAAGACGCTCGGTCGGCAAGATTTTCTTCACGCTAAATCACGCTTGCCGGGAACCATGAGAAAAAAAAAACCAGTCCGACACGTTTTGGATTTGTGCAAAAATTTGGCGACAAATGTTTCACCCCATCGATCGGAAGTCCATAATTCATTCCATCGAACGATTGAATGTAGTGTGGCGTTCTGTGCCGGCACTCTTTTGGGCTGGATGTTTTTTTTGAGATTTAGAAATTTTCCATCTACCTTCAGTTAATACTCAGAGTACGGATTTTGGCCCCAAAAAATGAAAGGGAAGTCAAAATAAAAAAACCGCCCAGCGACGGAACTTTGTGCGTCGGAAGTGAAAACGACATTAATTATGTCGTAAATCAACTTTGGACAATACTTTCCATTCGGTGGGCCGATAAACCACTGCTCTGGAAGGCACCGTCCGTCGGCCAGGGAGGCCCAGGTGGCCAGGGAGGGAGGACGGATAATTGTGGCTAGGTGAGAAAAAGTTTTTCCTTTCACTGTAAGCCAACCCAGTTGAGTTGCAGGTTTTTGCTGAAGCACCCGGTAAGCACCCGGCACCGGATGGAATCAACGCCAAGCGGTGATATAATTTATATTTCTTCCGCGCTACAACAACAACCGAGTGGGTCTTGTTCGGTCTTGTACAATAATGATGTTTGTAACAGGTTTTGGTTTTGTTTCGTGCGCTTTTTTGCTGTGCCACATTTTGTACTTTATTGTTTGCGGAAGAATAAATCGCGGCACCCCTTAGTTTGGCAGCCACAACATAATTTTCATTAGGTCAAACTTTTGTTTGTTGCTCTGTTTTATGCCGCGGTCAATGGGGAGAAACATGCAAATCAATTTAATTTAGCTTACATTGTGTCTACTTCGTGTGTTGCTTAAGCTGATTCGCTTGTTCGATTGTTCGATTTTGCTAGCAATCTTTAACTATCAACGAGACTTTGAAATGTCCCAGAAATACTATATAACTTCTTCATGTTGGAAGAAAATAAGAGTTTCAAGTGATCACAATCTCACAGCCTTACATTGGTGGGACCAACAAGAAATCAAGTATTATGAGTTGATCAGAGGTTAATTGATCGAAACAGCCATTGGAAATTATGGTATATTGTTTTGTTAATATATGTTTTATATGTAATTACTATAATAGCATTAGCACATTTCGCATATTTGTCAAAAGATCATAATGCAAGAATTTGATAGGAATTTTTTTATTGCCTTTGTTATCATCATCTTTTAAGGTCCCTTCCATCATCTGGTGGCACGTTTATTAAGTGCACCATGGGACCAATCGTATACGTTTTCCAAACATATCACCTTATTAAAATATGGAGTAAAGTAATCACCTCCATATCACGACTGCCATATTTTTATACCAACTTTTCCATACTCTCCTGGTAATAGCCTGGTAAAATATCATTCTGATCTGTGTCCTACCATATATATATTTTTTTCTTTTGCCCTCAAAAATGACCCAAAGAAATAAAATTCTACATCGTCTCCCTACCGGCACACAAATGGACACACCCGAAAAAGCTTAAATTGCTATTTTCTTTGGCAGCTATGAAACACTTTCCCCAGCAGCAGCAGCAGCAGCAACAACAATCGGAAAAAACCTCATTTTCCCGCTCACGCCGGGGCCTTCGTTAAATATTTACCAACCAATGATTTATGCCTAGCGATGCGGGACCGCGCAAGGTCCCATCCGATAGCGGAGTATCCGGCACACGGTTTGTTTCTTTTTTTTTCTCTCTCTCTCTCTGCACCAGGTAGCACGAATAACCGTGTGTAAATGACCAACCCTCCCGGATGGGTGGGCTCGGAAGCTGATTGAGTGAAATCGGTCGCCAGCGTGCCAAGCTGTACGAAGAAACCCGAACCAACACTTTTACAGCAGCAGCTTCCGGCTTTCCTTGCTGGCGTGAACCTTTCGTGGTGTCGAGTTCATTTCCCACCCACCGAAGCCCGCTATCGCCCAGTGCAGGTAGCGATGAGCTCGATATGATAAGCATAAAATATAACAATACCATTACGTGCACGGATCCCATCGTACCGCGCACTCAAACGTTCCGCAAACCTTACGGCAATCTTTGGGTCGCAGTCTTGTGTGGACCCCGAAAAAATAAAAACAGGAATCTTGTGTGTCGGTTTTTGTTTACTTCCTTTTTGTTGTTGTGGCACTGAAGCGTTTTACGGCGAACTGTGAAGAAGGGCCGGAATGGAAAAATAATCCTGGAGCGATTTATTCCACAACTAGCGACCGACATTACCGACCATTTGTGTGGTGGTCGTCATCATTAAAGCAACGTTCCACCAGCGTTCAAACACACAGACACACACGCACACGAGCGGAACGTCACGTCCAGCTTGGGATGGGCCATACATATTTGTTGGGCAAGAAACGATCCCGAGTCCCATACGCAGTGCATGGTAAATATATCGTTTTGTACACGGGCTAATGATGATGTCACTGTCGTGCCACTGCTGGCCACACCCGTACTCGACGTCTAAATCGTCCCCCCATTCTCAGTTCGTTCTCAATTCTGCACCACAAGCGGTACAAATTCTATGAGCCCTCTTCCTCCAGCTCACCAGAAGCGTGCGCTTCGTTAGGAATTTGTATGATTTCTTTCCGAGGGAGTATATTTTGTTTCCATGTAAACTGTCTTCCCCCCTGGGGAGTGAAGAGAAGGGTGGAGGGGAAGTGATGTGGGGAAGCACCCTGCCATGGCAAAAGTTAAAGTGTCGTGTGAAGTTGGTCGAGTTCAAAGGACCGAAAGTGATCTCGCACACTCTGTCCGTGCCCGGTGACTTTCACCGAGTGACACCTTTCGTGAATGGAAGAGTTCTGCATGGCCTTTCAACACAACTCCACTACAAAACAATCCACCACCGTACCGTTGTGTATCGTTGGTGCCTGCGTCAAACTGTCCTCGAGTTAATGGTCCATGGACTTACGGCTCCAACGCTGCCGACGGGAACTATTTTTAGCCAATTCTCTTTCCATATCATGCAATCTTTCAACGGTTTGCCTTTGCGTTATGTTGTGCCACACCCACCCAGAGCATCGAGAACCACCCACCGAAAACCGGGGAAAGGGGAAAAAACTTGCCGCAAAGCATGAAAATTTGACCAACTTTCTTACCATTTCTTTATTTGCTCTTTCTCTTTCTTTTCCACCAGGTTGCAATCTCGACAAGGTAGGCGACGACTGCTTTCGCCAGTGTATTTCACCCGGTGACAGTCTCGACGTGTGCCGCTGTGACCAGAGCATATCGTCTTCGAGTAAGTATCGAATCCTCTCGAGCGTTTCACTTCCCTTCTGCCTATCGAAAGAGCGATGCAACAACCACGAGCAGCAACTCCCCTTTTCTGCACGTGACAGGTGGGACTGAAGGCATAACCTCAAACCCAGCGGGCAGCTGGCAGGAAGCGATAAAGTTCAGATGTTTTACGTGTTCCAGCACAGGCTTAAAGCAAAGGCTAGCTCGGGGACAAGCAGAAGTGTTTCTGATCCAATACAAGAGGTGAAAGAAAGCAAAGGCTTCAGTGCTAAGAGTTGTGTGTAATGTGCTTTTGTTTTGCCGAGTTTGGGGCTGTGTTTTGGAGAAAGTTTGCTCCACCGGGACATTGGACTGCTTCTCACCGAAACCGGTAAAGCTTTCATAACTTAAAGCAAAGCACGTTGTCACGTTGCATTCAAAAAGATTTTGAACCATATTCGGACTTTAGATGGACATGCGAATGACAAGTGTACGATTACCACGACTTTAATACTCTTAACTTCAACATCGAGCAAACGTGTGTGTGTGTGCGCTTGTGCACACCAGGATTGTTTGGTCCGCCTAAATGTATGCAATGTGCAATGCAAAATGTGTAAACAATTTAAGCTACAGTACGAACGAGCTGTTCAATGCTTTCGGTAAACAAATTGAATGTCCGCTGTGTGGGCGTTTGTTGCATTCACATGTGGTATATGCTTATTTGTTTACGCACTGGGTATGTATTTTAAACAGCCAGCAAAAATGCTCCAAGATTACTTAACTGATTGAGATATGCATCTCGTACCACGGCAGTACGTGATGTTTTCTGGGAATTGTTTTCTGTAACTCGTTCCCTCCAAAAACTGGTAAACACTTAATCCTGGTGGATTGAAAATACGTGGAACTACAGGTCATTTAAATTACGCCTAGTACTGCAGAAACGTTGTGAGTTTTTGCCTTATTAAACCGATGACAAACATTTGCATAATCGTTGACACACCGAACTGGGTTCGGTGCTGTTTGTTCCGTTTGCTTTCACTGGTGTTACGCAGCAAAAAGCAAACAGATTGCTCATGATTAATGGTATCTCGGTGCTGTGATACTCTGCACACACCTTTCCCACACGCAGTGAGGATGAATATTTTACCAAACTGATACGAAAAATCATAAAGCCATACCAATACCACTAGTGCTGTTCGGTGCTAGCTAACTTCCTTTCCGCCTTCCCAAATGATCTAGCAAACTTTTCTTCCTTTTGCATACATAATGCCAAGAACGGACCGGGACATTTGTTGCGAAAAACAGGCACAAGTTCCGCAACACTTCATTATCGGTTTGGGGCCGGGTGACATAAGCGTAAATTATGCATTAGTTTAATAGGCCGATTATCAGCTGCCTAATCGGTTCCGGAGGGGGAAGCGAGTGCTCCCGAAACGCCAAACTTCATTATGGCCGCGTCTGTGGCCTTTCGCACGGTTGCCAGTTGACTGACGCAACTGATAAGGAATGGAAGAAAGACAACGTCAGCATAACCATCCCAGCCTTGCCTGGAGTTTATTCAACTATCCTGCATGCAGGGTAGGGAATTGCGACTGGAGCTGGAGAACACGGGGTGGAAAATTATATCACTTTCCTGCTTCCATTTTGCCCTGCTTTTCTCATTTTGCCATTGGAAAAGATTATGGGTTTTGATGAACAGTACAGTTTAGATAAGGCATAAACCGGTTTGGGATGGGATGATGAAGCAAGGATGAGAATGCAAAATAGCTAGATAGAAAGAAAGATAGATAGAGAGAGAGAGAGAGAGAGAGAGAGAGAGAGAGAGAGATACGGATGAAAAACTAATCAAACTATACTGTAAGCACAACTAAATAGCAAACAGTAGTATAAACGGACAGATAAGCCACTAATAGCCATCCTTGGGGATCTGTTTGCCGAACGTTTAGTTTAGAACGCAAGTAACGCCGGCACAAAGTGAAATTGCACTGAGTTCCTATTTTCCATACCCAAACTAAACCACAACTCATATGAAAAAATACCTTTCTTCGATTTATAAAATGGAATTAAATGCTTGAAATATCTAACACTTGTGTTACACAATCCCAAAATGATTCCCAGTAAAGCGTACCTTTAAACACATCTAATTGGTAGCGTTTTTTTCCGCATTACTTCCGCAGGTCGTGGAAGAGCCAAGTACGAGATGACGGTACGGTTAGCTAACGGATCGCACTTCGAGCTAAACGACAACGGCGAACACCAGCTGAATGAAAACACTGTGACGGTGCTGGAAAAGCAGGTAAGTTGCATAACTGCAGGCGTTCTTCGGTATGACGATTGGTTGTGCCCTGTTTGGTTGCCATTGCCGAAGAAGAAGGTATGAGGATCTCATTAAAATGAACAACCGTGGTTCAAACGCGGCTTTTCATCCTCCTTTCATACGCTTGCTATCATTGGGGAGCAGAAGCTACTACTGTACTCTTTAGATGCGTAACATTTTGATGAGATGTGATATTTGTAATTCCCTGCTTTTCTAGTAGGGGTGAAATCAGTCTATTTCTACCATATTGCTCTATGATTTATTGTGCGAACATACTTACTTTCAGTGAAAACAATTGCATATAGTTCATTCATTCAATGTTCGACAAAGCTCTTCGCTGAATGCTCTCTTAACGCTACAGCACATTGAAGTGGTTACATTTATATCAAATTGTAAACTCTACGCACGCTACAATCTGTCAAGCATCTGCCGTGTGGTAGGCCTTTCCAAAAGAGACCCACGCACCGGATGGACCAGCGCGTTCCGGTTGATCCCCATTATCCTTATTAACTTTGTCGCAAAACCTCGTCAAAGAATGTTCTGCGTCAAATTACTGCGCTCCTCGTCGTTATCCTGAAGTGGTCCGCCACCACTCAGCGACTGGCTGAACCGGTGCGGTGCGTTAGCGATGGAGTTCAGCACCCGCCGCACATTGCCACCGGCCCGATCGTTCCAGGAATTTCGTCGTCCCCGGCCATCGCTGTTACGGTCGGTGCCAGATTCCTGAATAGTTGGCATCGTTCCCTCGCCACCGGGCACGACCCCACCGCCCGTTCCGCCGCCTGCTGGACCACCGGAAGCACCGACCGTGCCTTCGTTGCGTCTTCGCAGCGAACCCGTCGAGCGGAACGAGCGCGACATGGGACGGAAGCGCCCGAGTACGGAACCGGCTCGGTGTAACCCTTCGGTGCGTCCGTCGCTGGCGGAACTGTTGTGCGTTTCCAGCAGCGAGCTGACGAGCTTCTCCAGCAGCTTCAAATCGGCCGTCGTCTTCGTGTTCGCACCGACGCCGGTTGCCATAGGATTTCCAATTTGGCCCCCATTGTTGGACACTCCCGACGTCCCGGAACCGGCACCATGCCCAAACAGGCGCTCGGCAATCTGGAAATAATATTTGCAATTAGAAGTAGCACAGCGAGGGTTATCACGATCGTGGAAAGTTTTTGAACAAATAGCATCGATCGGTGAATTAAATTTGGAAAAAAATACTCAACCTAATTCAGTATGTCGCGGAGAATTGCAATATTTGATTAGCAATAATTCCCTGTTTGAGACACCCGCTGTCCCTGTTTGATTACTACCATTTGCCAGTTTTTGGTATTGTTTCGTTCAGTATTATTGATGATGCGATGAGGCTAACACTACGAATCTCGTACTACCTTCTACAACAAGCCAAAGGCGACGGTCATCAATGACCTATTGCAATTAATTCCTATTCATACTCGATCAGCGTATCGTCACATCTAAAACAAGTTGCCACGATTATCCAGTCCTCTAATCAACAAAACGCACACATACACACCTGACGCAGGTTTAATGAGAGCTCGCACGCTACAAACAAAAACATGAGGAAATGTGTATAAAAACAAATTTTCTACATCAGTTCCCACACCATTCCGGAACCGTCACGAACACCCACATTTGGACAGGCACATCGAAAGAAAAAAAAAGAGGAAAACGGTGTTCGCCACGGAAGCACGAGCGGTGTTCGTCGCTGGATTGAAAGCTAATTAAATTTTCACTCAAACTCGGCTTAATTATCCTTGTTCATAAAACGCATAAAGCACCGGGAGGTGGCAATGGCGTCCGTGAAGCGTTACCATATTGCCATCATACATTGACGATAGCCGGTTCATGGTGCTGCAAAATTTGACCTGCATTTGAGACATTTGAGAAAAACCGGGATTCGGTTAAGCGTGAACACAATCTCTACGTGGCTGGTACATTTGCTCTTAAATCAAGCCTGATTGCAGCATTGTAAAACGGTTGGAGGCAACTAGTAGAAATTGTATTATTTTTAATGCGCTTTGAAATGCAGCCTGATTCAATATCCTATTAATTAAAGGGTTTAGCAGAGCTTCTTTTGTTGATTTCATATTTTCGCTCATAAAAGTAAATCTCTTGTTTGCAGCTGTATTTTTAAGCATTAAAAAGTTTGACTTAAATGTTAGGTACTCATATTTAAAAAACGCCTTTAGCTCCGTTCATTAAAAATGAACACCAAAAAGTACCGTGGCGTCATGCAAACTGCATAACTTTAGGCGTTTTTATGACGAATGGTACAAAGTTACAGATTGCCATATTCAACAGGATTCTCAACCACTGTTGTGTCTCGATGCAACCTTTTCACCATGACTTAATGATCAATATTCAACATGATGAAATATTTTAGAATATGCCGCAGGCAATTATACGCCATAAAACAGTCAGTACCAGTCAGAATGGTTGTTTAACAAATTATCACTTCTCGAAATGGCACGTGCCAAATTGTAGACCATGCTGTGGCGCGTGACTATGTAAACGTACACCAAGCAAAAACCCTCTGCTGTACGTTCCAACCGGTTCCACGAGATACCCATATTAAAATGCATCATTCGTCACCATTCCGCGTATGGTGGATCGCGAATGGATGTCCTTGATACGTTCGTCCTTCACACGCACCACGCGTGTGACAAGACGACTGTCCAACTTTTCAAACTCATGCTCCCATGCTGTCACATATATCGCATTCGCATTTCGTTCACGAATTCATCCACACACGCTCTCGCTGTCAAAAGCGGAGCCAAATCTTTTGCAAAAATAAACAATGAAACAAAAAATTGGCCATAGCTTTTTGCTATTATGTAACCATTCTTTTGGCTTGATTCACACAATAGCGAAGATCGTTTACAGGACACATCAAGCTTTAGGATTTGTGTATGTGTGTGTGTAAAGATTTTTAAATATGCCTTCACTGGTTTCCCGGTTTTTGTAATGCCTCCCGTGTACGTATGAGGCCAAATCTGCGCTTGTCACATTGTCATACACGTGCGTGTGCATGCGTTTGGTGTGTGTGGCGCCAAGTAAAATGTCGCAAAGCCAAACATTCGAAATCGGGAGGGGCGGGGGGCATTCGAAAACCCCCAAAACACAATTCGGAAGTGATCCTGCGGATGAAATGAAAATGGTGTGTGCCATTTAAATTCATCTCACGGTTCGCAGCGCAGTTTTAGTTTGCTTCTCTCGAGCGGCAAACGTGTGCTTCAAACAGTGGGCTCAAAAGGTTTTGTTATTGTTTCTTCACCAAAACGGATTATGTTGCTCGCTTTTATGTGTATTGATTTTCATTTTCTTGCCGTGTTGCTGGTGGATAATATTCGGCCCACCAGATGGGTAGGCCGTAAACCCATCGCCTACTACGAGATTGATACAAAGATAAAAGGATCGCAGCGCAAGAGAAATGATCTGCAGCGGCAGAACAAAGTGACAGTTGCTCACTTGCGTGATGTAAAGCATCACAATGTACGCATCACACCGCCAAACCATCGAGCAAAGCCTTCCGAGTAGATACGCAACAGAAGACATTCGCTGCGATAAAGGCTGGTCGGGATTGGGAAAATTATTCTTTCACCGTCGGCCAACATTAGCTGTGGCAGCTGTCAGATATTGTTTCATATTCGTAAGCTCGCAAGTAATGTTTAGAGCAGTTAAAAAATCTTACTCCACGTGTCAGATTGTTGTGCGCGTGAGACATTAAGCGCGTTTGAATGTGTCGTCCAAAAATACGCCAGCAATTGTCGCATAGCACGAAGAAGAAACAAACAAGAAATCCAAATTGTGCCTGGCGCCATCATCCTGGAATCGCTGGAAAAACGCTAAACTCACACCCTAACAGGAAAATGTTTTGCTATCGTTGGACTCAAACAAAAACAGAAGCAGACATGCATGAAGCAAATACTTTCCTCATTATTATTCTCCAACATGCGACACAATTGCATGCAAAAAAAACGCCACTAAAACCCACCCAAGAGCGGACGCTTACCCGATCCTGCTCGACGGGCAAGTAATGGGAAAACATAATAACGACTTGACAGCCACTGGCAGAAATATGAAATGTTAACTAGGACTAGGAAGCTGTGTTGGTATAAATGGGGAGGGGGGGGGGGGGGAAGTAACAGAATGCTGAATACCTCAGCATGAACACACGGGCATAAACATAGCCCCTGCAACGCTAACGAGCCAGACAGAGGGGTAAAAAAATCTTCTGAACGTAACGAAACAGGACGTTTTGTGTAGAAATATTTGCTACAAAACAGAGATAGTTTTTAGCTAGTTTAATGATGCATAACAACTATATTTCGTGAACTTTGCTTCATTTGCTACACCGTATTGGATGAGGATGAAAAAAAACAAATCATAATGAATAGTGATCACATATCATTAGTATATATGACAGCATATTTTTCGAAAGAATTTAATATCTCTTTGCTTGGGTGCAATGCCGAACCTCTATGGTTCGTGTTGCCACACAGCTGCGCTATTTATGTTTCATGTTGGAACACCGTCTAAACCATCATAAAGAAGGGGGAGAAGAAAAAAGCGAAAAATATAACCCCAACCCCAACGATAAAGATCCTTTAGCGGAAAAATCGCTTGCAGCATAAGCTTTTGTGTAACCGAGCGCTCGCCCAACTACCGCGACCGGCTCGTACTCGTGCACCTTCGCTTAATTTTCATGCCCAGTTCCCGTCCTGCATTTGCTCATCCCTGCCCATGCACTCGAGATCAAAATAAAATATCCCCAACAGCACCACTTGATGCAAGCGAGATGATGTTTTCTTCTGGCCAAGGGAGATAGATCCAACGCGAACGTTGCAAACGCCCAGCAGCGCCACGGTTGTGCTGGTTGTTGCACGTTTTTTTCTCCTGCACAGGGTGTATATTTTTGTGTGGCCCATGACTTATGCTACCACCCGTAAGTAACAATGTACTCACATACCACCCTCACACACACACGCTGCGGCCAAAAGCTAAACCAAACATGACGGGCAAATACACAGCGATGGGTGTTGTCCGACCGTACCCCACCCCACGGACACGCTTTCCACGCCTTCCAGCAAAGCGAATGGATGGAGCCAAAAATCAACATTTATCAGTTGAGAGTGAAAAGCATGAAAAATGACAAACGAAGCTGAACATGAACCCGCCGCCACACATCGCGCCCGGCACTCGGGTGGAACAATTTTCCGCGGGCCCCAATGCGAACATAAATCACGGCCCGAAAGCGGCGAGAAGGAAGAACACGGAATGGCTTTTCACCGAGTCCCAACGACGAGTGGTCTGATGGCCGATCATTTGTACAGCAGCTTGTGCGTCCGGTTTCGTGCGGGTTGCCAATCGGTTCCCACGGCTTAACAGGCACTGTTCCCACTGCACGGCCAAATCTGCATAACAAGTGCCGACCAGTTTGTGCACATAGTGTGTAAGCATAGCTGCGAAAGCGGCGCAACATGCTACGCTTGTTCTTATTTTCTGTTTAGCTTACAACGTCCCGTGGGCTTATCATTAGGTGAGCGCCACCGATCGCAACCACCTTCCGGGGGCATCTCGCAAGCAGTCAGTGTTTGGAAGATTGTTTGCGTGGTTTCGGTACGGTCTCGTACCCGCTGACTTGATTGCAGAATAATAGAATTTGCCTTGCCACTTCCGGTAGACAGGATTGTTTGTATGAGATATGTGAAGCATGTTTTCATTTGCTCGCTGCGAGCGTTTGGCACTCCGTGGCGATGGGGCACGGAGTATTATTAACTTTGCACGCTACTTGAACCCATTCCTTAACGTTACTTGGGTGGCATTGGGCGTGTTTTAAAGGGGAGCGATATCTGGTTTTTTAACATATTTTTTGTTGTTTAGTTCTTGCTAGCAATTTTGGTTAGTAGGATCTTAGGTTAACAACGCCTAAAAGTATGCAATATTTTGGGTAAATTACAATAATATGTATATTCTTAGAAACCTGTAATGGTATATATAACCCTAAACAAGGGAACAATTTTAAAATAGTTTCAAACCCATTCTAGAATGACGGAAGATTTTTAAAATTGCATACCTTCTTGCGTTCGTCCTCAATTCTTTTTTTGTTTTATTCCTTCCATTCGTAGTTTTCGATTTTTTTCGTAGTTTTCTGTTCAACTCGAAAATGAAGTATAAAAATGATGATAAAAACCCTAAATAAAATATTAATTTTAGTACATTTTTAAAACATTGTCCACGACACCCCATTCTAAGCTACATAAGTTTAGGCATTTTAAGGCTTTAACATGGGTACTCAAAAGTGATAAAAAAAACACAAAAATATCCCCTATTACGACATCTGCTTTATGGGACAAACACCTGCAAAACACTCTACTCCATCTGGACCGGGCACCGTCCTTTAATCACCGATACTTCACCGCTATATGTCAAACCCTGGGCAGAACCTGAGCTTCCGCTGTCCCGTAAGTTCATCGATACCGGGCATTATTCTTCCGACACAGAAGAACCAGCCAAAAACCCCCCCGAGTTCGAGTTTGGGACAACGATAAATCGCTCCGCTGCAGTACGTTCGACGGCCGTACAGCCGTACTTAAGCAAAACCCCACGGCCCTGTTCGATCCGTATCGGTTCCAGGTCACGGTCCCAACACATTCTTCACCGTTCGATGGCCAGCGTTTCGATCGAGGCGTACAGTGAAACCATACCCCGGAAAACTTTGGAATTTATCTCCAAAGACTCACCACCTGATCACTCGCCACTGATAGGAAGATGCTGGTGGAATGGTACAAGCTGGAAGCTTAATTTCACTCTCGCACCTCGGGAGAAACGTGCCCATGACAGTAGCGGCACTAGTGACAGTGCCGTTGGACTTACCTCACCGGCTGCATTGCTGGAATAGCTCATCCGCTTGACCTTTCGATAGGTGTCATCGTCGACGGCTTCCTTCAGGGCCTGCTCGAGTGCATTCTCCAGATTCCGTGCCTTCGGGTCATTGTCCAGCTCCGCATAACTGTGGAAGGAGAGGGTGGGGGAAGGGGAGCGGGAATTTGGGAGGGGGAGTGGGGAAACAGGAAAAAGGTAAAGGGTAGTTTAAGGAGGCGGTGAAAAAAAAATATAACCGAAATAAATCAAATTGAAAAACGGAAAGAAGCCCGGAAAACCTTAGCACCCGGGGAAATATTTGTCCTGGATGTTCAGCGATGGTTCGGCCCGGGCTGTTGAAGTTGTCGGTGAAAATCGAACCGACAAATAACTTTCAGGCAAAAGGGCGACTACACGTCGCACTGTTTTGTTCACTGTCTTCGTACGATGCGGGCTGTAACAGCTGCATTTGACCGCCGTTTCACCGCCATTGTGAACCATCCGCCCGAGCAGCCCTCGAGAACACTCGAGAAATTTGTAGCAAACGATTGCAAATATTTATTAACTTTTCAAATATGACTCCTCGGGCGCTGTTGTAACTTTTTTATCGCTTTTCGAGTACTTTGGCTTGCCGCGTCCTGCCGGCATTTCATCAAATTGATCGCTGGAAAAGTGTGTAAGTGTGTTTGCGAGTGATTTTTCATTCGCACGCTATTTGGTGCGCACAAAAAGGCACAACTTGTAACTCGTCACGCTGATAAAGACCATTTTGAGCGGGAATTGGTTAGTGAACTTATCAGAGATTTTTGTTTGTTGTTTTTATCCACGCCGTAAATGGCCTGCTCGGTCTGGTTACTTTCGGTGGAAATTATTCTTTTAAAGCTTACGATCAGTTTTCACTTCCTGGAAGCGTTGGGATCGCGCTGGTACGCCGAATTTATCGACACAATAATTGAACTAAAGCAAACAATATGTAAAGCGGGCGTGCAATACTTACGTTGACATAATGTCCGCTTCGCCACCACGATTGCGACGAATCGTAGTACGGTTCGCCGTGCGTGCCGTTCGAATATCCGTTTCCCAAAATCTGCAATTAAAATATTTACAAAAAAAAATCAGCAAGAGCAAGAATCGATAAAAATGAATTATTTTGTTCATGTAAAACATTTTTAAAACATATCCTGTAGTGAAAGCACATTTTCGTTCGTAAAGAACTTATTTATTTTCGTTGTCAAAGTGGCCATTTTAATTTTGCCAACTCTTGTGTCACCTTTTATCAAATCAGGCTGGGGAAAAAATATGGTCACCACCAAAGGCAATTGCTGACAAATGATCGTTTTAATTAAAAAAGCAAGAGCCATATCCTTCTGCTTTCGCACGCTTGCGTTAAATCATTAAGTCATCTTTAGCTTCTGCTCCGTCCACCGTAAATACCAATTAGGGAATATTTCCCACGAGCTGCTTCCCATCGCTTTATTAACCTTTTGGTCGGTTGCTGGTTGAAGATCAACGCACCCGCTGGACAATATTTGTTGGCAAGCTGTTCACAAACCTGGCAAACCTGGTTTCGTCTTTTCCATCCGGTCTCGGTGGAGCAGCAAAACCGAGGCGGCCTGGACAGCCGGAAACCGCCTACGCCTTCGCAATTGACATTTATTTATGTAAATTTACGCACCATTCCCACGGGAACCTGACCGAAAAGATGGGAGCAGTTGGAAGTTTTACACCGTGTTCCAGCCTGTCAGTGGGCGCCAAGTGTGGGAAATTTATTCAAACGCACTTCTTCACCAAAAAATATGTTCTCCAGAGCGGGCGCGCTCTGCACACCTACCACGTGCATAGTGTATTACATCTTATTGGGATTACGAAGGCTTGTGGGTGGTGGGACGAAGAAGAAAAAAAAACTGGCAACAATCATAAATATTAAAGTTTAGCGAATGCGCGGTCATGTGACCTCCGGAAGCCGTTGTGCCGCGGTGTGTTGATTTTTCCAATTTCCTATACCCGGCAGCGTGCTGGAGCTGTTAACCATTGGCTCACAATGAACACACCGAAACGGGGGACGGCTTCGTTTAGTGACGTGTAGCCGATGGTGGCTTCATCGTGTTCGGGGAAAATGGGACCACCCTACTATCTTTGGTGGCGTAAAAACAAACGTTGGCGCTCAGCACAATACAGCGCACGATGAGGTGGCAGCAAGGTGCCTGCAAGTAACGACCAAACTGACATCAAGATGGTTTAGCTTAACCGGGGGGCCGATCCCAGCACGGCAGCTTGTCCGCAGTACTCGTAAGGTCGCTCGTTTTTGCATGTCTAATTTTGAGCATCGTTTCATTTGGAGCCCATTACCAGCCACGGTGCTTCCCATTGGAACGGCGCACCGGTATCTGATGCGCTGGATGCTACACTAGCTTCGTGGTGGCCCAACTCACGGCCAAGGGTTCCATAAACATGTCAAACCGTACCCTCACACACACACACATACACACACTGATGTTTGCTCATTTCCATGTCGCTCCCGTAAGCCACTCGAAACCGTACCGGTAAGCAGCAGCAAGCATCAACACAAGCCGAGCTTTCCCGATCTTACTCGCACCGGGCGAAAAGCTGCACGATAAGTTCTAATCTAGTTGATTGTAAAGATTTTCCCTGTCCCTAAGCGGCCTCGAGCGAGAAGGTGGGCATGGGAGGGATAAAAAGAGGCGAAGGGAATATATCCCTTTTTCTCATTCTCTTCTGTGGTTTGTCCTTTTTCGTTTCTTTGGGGGACTTCTAGAGCGGGCAACGCTCATTTCCGGACAGCTTACATCGATTCCGAAACGTTTCGCTCGGTTTGGGGTTTGTTCTTACGACGACTTCGTACGTTTGTTCGGTGTCGGAGTCTTCAGCTAGCTAGCCTACTTCTACATTTCCTACAAGCACCACACTGACGGGTGAATAATGGACGGGGCGTTTAAGTGGTGATTTAAGGATTATTTATCACGCTCCGCTCTATTCGCTCTAATGAAAGTGTTTTTTTTCTTTTTGTTTGACCTTTTTTTGTTGTAGGTTCTGTGTAATCAAGTCGCTGCAGTTTATGTAGTAAAATTGTTAAGTGAACAGTTGTAAATATTTTAGAAGCTATATTCCAAATGAAATATTTCATCAATTTGTTCGTTCGATCATTTCTAACTGTTTCACACTTTTGTTCGATTTTTAAATCGTGTAGCAATTATAAATATTTTTTTAAACACTTTCAAGTCCATTTCGTGACAAAAGCTCTGCTGATAAAGTCCTAACCCAACAACCGGTGTAAACGAAAGCGTAAACCACTGTAAAACCAGCTCATTTCACACGTTGCCGGATATCTGAAATTCCCATCCGTTTTTTTTTTTTTCGTCTGTTGCTTTAAACTTAACCTCAACTTTACTCCCGCCTTGCAATGTAACAGTTGCACAATACAAGCAAAAAGGGTACATTAATTTCCATCACAAACGTTCCACCACAAAACATGGCGCTTAAAACAACGGACGGCAGACGGTCGACGGTTACTGACTTCATTGCTTTCCACTAAACGATGGACGCCGTTGTTGTTCGCCGGTTAAGCAGAAAGAGCGTATATTATGAACACATTCATAAATGCCCGGTCTGTTATGATTTCCCGGCTTCAATCCCACCATCTGCCCGCCTTTAGGACCACCACATTGGATACAAAACATACAGACAAAAAACAAATAAACAACACGATGAAAAAACAAAAAGCTGTTTCTGTGTTGATTCTGCTTCGTAATCTCCAACCATTATAAGCTCCACCTAGCACCTTGCACGATTTTACTGCGATGTGTCACGAGTTCTTTTTTGCTTCTCGCAACTCAAAAACGGTATTACATGCGATTATACGTTGTGAAAACAAACAAAAATTAGTTTTTCTCTAGTGCTGCTTGCAGCGTCGAGTTACGGAATGGTTTTGCTTGTGTTGTTCCAAACGAAAGCTTTAACTTTTGTCTGCATTCTAAGCGCGTACTGCGTGGGTTATTACCTCGGGTAGGAAATTTGTTACAAAGTGTTGTAAGCATTTTTATGGGTTTTAATTATTTTTACATCGAATGCCGCGACGGTTGGCGTTGCAATTGTAGGCAAATAGGGCGAAAGCACATTTGAAACATTTCACGGAACTATCAAACTGTATCATCATTTAGTGCCGAAGCGAAACAAATAAACCGGTGTGCAGCGTAGAAATTGAAGGTAAAAAAAAACGTGTAACGACCCACTCTAGTATGGGCCGTTTAGGAATATTCAATTTTCTGCAGAAAGCAATAACTGCACATAACACGTACACGAAAGCAGAGAGAGAGAGAGAACAAGTAAGTTACAGACAGACATTCAGACAGACAAATAGATACACAAAAAGCGATCAGCAGCAACATATCTCTAGTCCGTTCAACTGCAAACGCATCATGGTTGTGGCGTGTTGAAAGGCTCCATTCTGCTGGGAATAGTGTGCAACGTGCACCAAATGACTAAAGCCGCCGATGGCACGAACGCCGGGTGAGCCAATTATTTTACACCCATTAGTTTTTCATCTCGTGTCGTTCGGTTGATTGCGGGAAGTGTTAGTGGGTTTTCGTTTTTGTTCGCTTTTTTGTTTTTGTGTTTGTGTGGCAAGTTGTTGCAATCCGCTGTGCGCGTCGGTGTAACTATCTCACGTAACGCACACGCAACACCTCGTTCTATGTCGCTTAACATTGCGGACTTTTGCGGATAAATGCACCTGCTGCTNGTGGGTTATTACCTCGGGTAGGAAATTTGTTACAAAGTGTTGTAAGCATTTTTTATGAGTTTTAATTATTTTTACATCGAATGCCGCGACGGTTGGCGTTGCAATTGTAGGCAAATAGGGCGAAAGCACATTTGAAACATTTCACGGAACTATCAAACTGTATCATCATTTAGTGCCGAAGCGAAACAAATAAACCGGTGTGCAGCGTAGAAATTGAAGGTAAAAAAAAAACGTGTAACGACCCACTCTAGCATGGGCCGTTTAGGAATATTCAATTTTCTGCAGAAAGCAATAACTGCACATAACACGCACACGAAAGCAGAGAGCAGAGAGAGAGAACGAGTAAGTTACAGACAGACATTCAGACAGACAAATAGATACACAAAAAGCGATCAGCAGCAACATATCTCTAGTCCGTTCAACTGCAAACGCATCATGGTTGTGGCGTGTTGAAAGGCTCCATTCTGCTGGGAATAGTGTGCAACGTGCACCAAATGACTAAAGCCGCCGATGGCACGAACGCCGGGTGAGCCAATTATTTTACACCCATTAGTTTTTCATCTCGTGTCGTTCGGTTGATTGCGGGAAGTGTTAGTGAGTTTTCGTTTTTGTTCGCTTTTTTGTTTTTGTGTTCGTGTGGCAAGTTGTTGCAATCCGCTGTGCGCGTCGGTGTAACTATCTCACGTAACGCACACGCAACACCTCGTTCTATGTCGCTTAACATTGCGGACTTTTGCGGATAAATGCACCTGCTGCTCTGTTTCTGCCTTTTCACATTCGAATAGATTGTGAACCGTTCGTTCGATTTGGATGTTTCTTTTTTTTTTGTTTGCTTCGTTTGTTACAAATTCAGTCCCACATTGGCTACACAATGGAGCAGCTCTGTGGACAAAACATTCGAAATTTATTTTTTATAACATCCACTTTGGATGTTGCAAACATGTTTAGCACTGTTTGAAGCACCTGGTTAAACATTGGAGAAGAAAAAAATAGATTTAATTGTGTCCAACGATTAGCTACATACGACAACAGATTTGAATGCGTTTTTGACAACTATTAAAAACGAAAGTAACACAAACATAATCTAAAAAAAATCTAAAGTTGATTAAACATTCAAATTTAAAAAAGTTAAGAAATATTAGCGTCGTAAGCATCACCGTTTACTAACGTAAATAATCCTCCTTCCAGCTATAAAAAGCTCACAAACATTGTCACCCAGCAGGAATAAGGAACACAATGCTTTAAGATGTGGTTTTCCATCTCTGACCCGCTTCCGCTTGTACTTACCGGCGCAGATCCGGGCTGGAGGTATACGGTGCTGCGACCTCCTTAATCTTCAGCACAATGATGGCGGTAATGAAGATGCAAATAACGTTGATCACCGTCAGCAGACCGGAAACGATGCCGTTAATTAGGAACTCCGTGGGGATGTAATTGGTGTAGATGAATTCGTAGCTGGAGTTACCACTGTACGCTTCACCCTTCAGGTGCGGCATCTTGATGTCTTCCTCCTTGTATATGAGCCAGATGCAGGCCAGCGCCCAGAAGAGTCCCTACAGGCGAAGCACGAATGGGGAAACGATTTATTTGTTGTTTTGTCTCGGTGTAAATTACGTTACTGAGTCGACTGGACTCAGTAACGTAAACTGAATCGAAAACTGGACAAAAACCATAAGAGCTACTTTCTCATTCAAAAATTACAACGTTTTATTTAGTTTCAAAGTTTCTTAAATCTTTTTCTTTACATTGATTCAATGAGAAAGTTATTTTCAATGGGTAACAAAAATTTTAAGGATATTAATTAAAATTTTAAATATGTCACCTAATAGTTCAATACAAAGCGCCTGAAGTTATGCAATGTGTGTGCTTTTAAAGAGTTATTATTCTTTGCACAGCTAAATAATACATTTCACACTGTAAAATTTTCTGGAAATGTGCAATAAATGAACACATCGGAATAACCACGGCAAGACTTTCGACCAAAAACTTCAAACTCGTAACAAACCACATGCATTCGCGCCATAAACAATTCACTGTTTCAAACATAAACAACTCCGCAGGATGCAAACAATGCATCAAACTAATAACGCACAACGTGCACCGCTGTACCACATCGTAAACAAAAAGCGTGAGTCTACCCGACAAACGTGCCCAACGATGCGCACGATGTCTTAAAACTCTTGCCACAAACATATTGACAGGAGCGGATGAGTGTTTAACGAGCCATCCTTTCTCGCGAAAAGGGTCACTCAGTCCGATAGGGTCCGTGTGTAATCTTCCCATATCCAAGCAAGCTCACACCGCTCACTTGTCAACGTTTCGAGCCGAACGCACCCAAAACTCATCTCGCACGCTAACCGAAGGATGGTCTTTACACGCCGATAAAACTTTACGATCCGCCCCAGGGAATGGAAATGGATAGAGCGGTGTAGCATAAGTCAAGAGAGCAAAAGATACAAAACTATGGTCATAAAATTAATGTTACCATACTTCAGCGTGTGTATCTGTCGACGTTCCGGGGTAGCGCACGTCCTGCCTTTTTGGCATGGAACATCCGGTCGCGATGTATCAAGTTGAGGCTTAAAACTGGATCATCACTCAGGATGCTGGTTTTCAGCCCATTTCAAACCCCTTTTGGTCGACAGAGGCAAGGGCAAGGCATGTTATCATCGTCCGGTTCCGTTCCTTTACGGAGCGTTGCATTTGATTTTGGTCCGAACTGTACAATCTATGCCACATCACTGCGAATAGATACACAGCTTAATGTCGCATCCGCATTTGAACAGAATCCCCGGCTCGCTCCACAACCGGAGGTGATGATTATGATGACGGTTGCTGATGGCAGGGAGGCCGCGTGTAAAGATGATGCTTCACTACCGGAAGTCGTTGGGATTCGATCCAGCAGAAAACTTTTTGCCGAACAATCAACGGAAACCGCGCACCGGCCAGGGGAAATGCCCGTGAAACGGCTATTAAAATGAGGATATAAAACCAAATGTCTGCCTAGTGTTTGCCGGTGGATGGTGGACTGCCCGACCGTCCACGGCCTTTTCGGTCGGTGAAGGTCTTTTGGGTGTAAGGCCGATTACGATATTCCAACCACCGCTGCTTTTGCAATCTAAGCCCTTAGCTGCCCGGGTGCGGCTAGTGTAATCTAACAAAGTTGCCCCAATGGACACGAGGGTAAAAACATCGAGGCACCCGGTAATGGTGTGCTAAAGAATCGTAATATTTTCCGTCGTCCGTTTATTGTAATGATTTTTGTATAATTGCTTCCGTCGTTCGGTTCGTTTCGGCCGGTTGCTGTGCCGTGGTTGTACGAGAAGCGGGTGTTGAAGCACCACAAGGAATCATTTAGGTTGAAAAGCTGTCGATTGTCGCAATTCTACAAGAAGAAAAAAAGGCGTCTCCAGGGAACCAAATGTCCTTGAATTTTACATTTGCTAATGAATTCAATCTTAGAAGATGGATTTTATATGTTGATAATTAAGACAACCTTTTGGGCAGTGCAAAATCTTTCCCTGAAGAAAGTTTTTTTATTAGATAAGAATTCAAGATGTTAAAAAATATTTTAGGAGTAAAATGATGGTATGATTCTACATCAATTAAGAGGTTAATTAATATGGACATTTAAGTGTATTCTTCAGGATCTTCAATCTCTGGAACATATTCAAATGTTAACGTTGTTAGACCTATATTTTTAAAAGACGATTCTTGTGTTCCGAGACTCCAAAGTTTCACATGAGTTCTTTAGTATCTTCCCATAAAATATTAATTTATTGAAATACATAATATAGAAAATATAATAACATTATACGTTAGCAGTAATTGCAATGCTGCAAACAGAGCATTGATGATGGTTCATAAATTTATCAAAAAAACACATCCCTACACACCGTACACACGCTCAATTTGATTGATAATAAGCTTTCCTGGAAAGCTCCACCCAGTACGCCGGTATTGGCGATGCTCAAATCTCATAATCCCTAATGAATCTATTAACACCTCCGGGGACTTTCGTAGCTTCCGACCGCTGGCAACCAGCTACCTAGCAGCTACCCAGCAGTAGCAAAAGTTCTCAATTCAATTGCGCCGCTTGCGGCTAGAACATTTTAACGAACCTTCGCACCGTATTGTTCATCCCTAATGACAGGATGCATCGAATGGGGTCTTTCGGTCGCGAAGCCGAATGCGCATCGTTCTATCAATATTGCACCAATGCCTAGCGAATCCAATCCAATCGATGGAACGGTTCACACGTGGCCCTACGGCCATGTACGTTGGCCCTTGCTTTTCGGGTGCGCGTATCCCGGTTGAAGGGTTTTGGGTGCTTTTGATCCTGAACGGTAGTGAATCGTGTAATCGGTTGCCGATTCATATGGTATGGGTAGAATGGCCACCCGGCAACACATGTTTGTAACGGAAATGGAGCGTCATTATTGTGTGTGCTGGAAACGTGAGCGTACCGTGGCACCAGTTAGTGCCACTATTCGTGAATGCGCACAAAAGGTAAAGTCGCATGGCTTCGTTTCATTGTGTTCATACTTACACAGTTCACGACTGGTGGCAGTAGTGAAGCGGAAATTGCAACACCTATCAATGGTCCGGCCGAGCCTTGCAGTAGTGCCACCGCTACACCGCTACCGGATGTTAAGGCCCAGAGTATACCCATCCACAGCGAGCGTGCGTTGCCACTAGGAAATGAAATGGGAAAGCGAAACAAAACCCAATCGCAATGTTAATATTCGGTAAAATTGTAGTTTATAACACGATTTTTAAATTATACTGTAAATACGATGTATTAAACACGATTTTCACGTATTAGTTAACATAATTTGCCACCGCTGAAATAGAAAGATTAAACTGAAAGTACGGAATCACTGTTTTAAAATCCATTTGTTATCGTTTCCATAGTTCAATAACGACTTGCATTGGAACATTGCATACTGTCAGGCGTTCATGGAAATGGAACCAGGTGTGTTGTTCCCCATGCCTTGCATACGTTTCGGGGCAATTTATGTTCGCTATTTCTAAACAAAAACAAAGAAACAACATACATTCAATTAACCTCATTTGATCGTTATTCATTACAAAACGATCCGCATTGGTCCGCATTAACCGCAACCGTTGCGAACAATTAATCTAAACCAGATAAAATCAATTTGTTAATCATTGAACCATTATTGTGCGTCACGATTTGCTTAAAACCCGAACCACTTAAGCTAACCAAAACTCATCGTATGGTTCTAATTTAATTTCCCACTTTGTTACTACACAATTACCACCCATACACGGTTGGTGGTACAAAGGTACAATAATGCTACAGCAGCAAGCGAACAAAAAACATAGAGAAAAACAGTGTCTAAAGTAGCATTTCATCGCTTGATTTTAAGTGAAAACCACAAAACAACCCTCTCTTTCTCTCTCTCTCTCACACACACACACACAAACACATTTTCCGCCCGGTGATCAATCGTCCAGCGTCGGTGGAATATGCCACGCGGTGGTATTTATTTTCCATTTTCTAACCGAAACACCATCAAAACCGCACCCGGAACCTATGAAGTGGGATTTTGTGGATCGGAAAAGAGGGGGGAGGAGAGGGAGGGGGGGGGAGAAAAATCAACACATTTGGTGGTAGGACAAGGGTGCGAAGGGTGGGGAAGGTAAAAGAGAGGAGGGCTCGGTGGAACCTGGGGGGGTTGTTGTTTGGATATTACCATTTCGGCAGGGCGTAATGTATCTACCGCATACAAATTCCACCGTTCTCTAGTTCATTTCCGGTGGGGTTTCGGTTTCCGGGCGAAAGCTGAACCTCGTTACAATGTTCGATATTGTGGTGAGGTGGAAAAGTGAAACCAAAAAGAAAAAAACCCTGGCAAATGTTTCCCTTCCATACAGTTCCAGGCTCCTCAGTAAGTGTGTGTGTGTGTGAGTGCTATATTTTGCTTTAATTAATTCATTCCAAAATACCCACCGGGATGGGAAGATGGGGTATGATGCTTTCTGTGATTTCTGCTGTTTTACGAATATTTAACAACCAATTGGAGGTTTTATTCATTATTTTCGTTTTTTTATCATTTTTTTTTATTGTTTTCTCGTGATTTTTGTTTTTCACCACGAATACGTCCTCGGGGCTCCGTTTTAGAGCGTATTTCAGCAAACGAACGAATTTGTAATTCATTATCATCAGACATGCCCAACTACATTGTTCGCTTCCCCAAGCCTCCACCCACCCACGGGAGGCGAATGAGACATGTGGAGTAGCGGACATAAATACGTATAAATACATGCCGATATGTGCGGATGAAAATGAAATGCGAAAAAATCACAAACACAGTAAAACAACATCACTTACCGGCCCTTCATTTCTTCCGTGGGGAAATCGCCGAAACCCCACGGCATCTCGGTGGTGCCGAGAATGAGCCCGAAAATGAATCCAAACAGTATCGAGATGAACATACCGAGTGCGAGCGCCGTAAAGCCTACCTTCTGCGGACATCCACCGGAATGCACGGAAGAGTGAGTAAAGGAAGAAAAGAAAAAAAACGTAACATTAAAATCGAAACGAAATGGCCCGTGGCCGTTACGCGGGTATCAATTAGCATGTGGCAATGTGGAAATGAAGGTTGGGTAAATATTTTACGAATTCGTTGCTGCACAGAATGTCACCAATCACATGTACGGAACGATTGGTATGCCAAGAGACAGATAACACCACACACACACAAAGATACACACATATATGCATGCAGGATTCATCACTGGTCCGACCCTTCTGTCCGATGTCGCAGGATACGTTCGTGTTCTGACTGGGTGATGAATGTGTTGTTTGCATTTTTGACATTCAATCCACCATCGTTCAACACGATTCGTTCCACTCTGATGCTGGGTCGTATGCAACGTGGTCCAGAGTTACTTTGGAATTCGTGGATTTAAACGTAACTTTGCTATTTTTAATTGTCTCTCGCATACGTTGATTGAATTGAATAGTTCAAGAACCAAGGATGAAGTAAACTTAAAAGTTTTTATTTGACAAATTAAATGATGTCACAGTTATTTAAAGAAGTAGAAATTAAAATTAAAGAAACATTTAGTGTACCAGTTTCACTGCTCGACGCGTGAGATAAGACGCGCGAGCCTAAATGTATGCAATTCAGAAAAAAGCATACTCATAGACAATAGGACTATTTTTCAATCATTCAGTTTTCTTCTTCTGCTATTATAAATAAGTATTTAATTGTCTATCTTTATCGACATTCACTATTCTCTGCAGCGACTTGATCGTGTCTATGCCGAAGATTAATGTTTGAAGTTCAGTACAAGATTTTAAAGTCATATCATACTTAATCATTGCTTCCACTAAAATACTACAGATTGCATTCTAAGCCATTAGTTCCAGAAACGCTCGTAAAGCAATTAAACAATAATTTAATGAGTTCACAATGATATCGCTTCTAATGGGTTGTCCTTGAGTGGAACAAAAAATCAATAGTCTTGTGAGAAGCATCGCATACCTAGCTCGTTTCACACAGCGAACATTCCACACCATGCAACCACGTAACCAGCAGCATTTCGTTCGAATGTGTGCAAAATCATTGCTGCCGCTTTACCGAAAACCGACCGGCCAGTTTCACACTCTCAAGCGCGAGGCAATTAATTTTTAAACTACTCCCTTTTCTGCCATTTTGCTTTCAACCTTTGCGGTGACCGCCGGAGAAGGAAAAACTTTCCCAAACCCAAACCTAGCCAAATCCTACCCCACCCAAGCTCCCGGCACCGACCAAACCTGGTTGTGAATGAAAATGTTTTAATTTAAATTTTCATCGACTGAGCACACCTGAGAACCGCAGAAATTTTTGTTATGCTTGGTTGTGTTTTTTTTTTGTGTGTGTTTCGTGTGCCTTTCGCCTGGTGTTTGGTTTTATTGCGAGGCAAGTTTTGTGTGTATGTGCACTGGGATTCTTTTTTTTTGTAGCATCCGTATCAAAAAGTCGGCTTTATGAATGTGAACTTTCACCGTGACTTCATGTACAGCGCAGTTCGGCTCAGTGGGTGATAGAAAATGTTGAGTTTTTCGCAGTACCTTTACGGTATTGTGAGGAAAATGTGTTTTCTCTCTCTCTCTCTCTCTCTCTCTCTCTCTCTCTTTTTTTATGTGCTGGGAAAGGTTCGAAAATAAGTATTCAAAATGCTAAGCGATGGATAAATTTATAGCACATTTCGGGAAAGTTTACTAGATTGGAGTTTTACATATTTTTTGCTATAAAAAATCGTGTTTTTTCGTCAACTTTGATAACTACACCAGGATGAGCGATTTTTTTGTTTGTTCATCAAAAGTCAGATAAAACAACTCCCTTTGTTACCCTTGAATTTTATACAACGATCAAGTTTTTTTTTCACAAAGCTTTATCCTTACGAAAAATTTCTGTTTCACATTCACTTTTAGTTCAACGATCACGAAACATAGTTACTCATAGTTTCATCATCACATACTAAAAGCATATTCGTGTATGCTATAAAGCTCTTAAAAATCGAAAATTCCATCCACCTTTTGGGGTCACACAGACAAAAAGTGCAAAAAAAACAATCTCCAACACCATGATCGTTTACGCTAACGATGGCGAAAGAAAAAGCATACGAAACGGTGCATACTTACCACCAGCTCGCGGTCGGCTATGATCGTTCCGAAGGTAATCGACATTACCGGACCCATCAGCGGTGAAACCAGCATCGCGGCCACAATGTTTGGTGCATTATTTTCCACCAGACCCAGCGCGGCAAGTGAGCTGCACTCGAAGCAAAATGGGAAGAGAAAGAGAGAGAGAGAGAGAGAGAGAGAGAGAGAGAGAGACAGAAAGAGAGACAGAGGGCAAAAAAATATGCTAAATGAAGATGTGCCCGCCACGAAGCCACGATCAAGGAAAGCAAAGTGTTTTGTGACGGAAACCGTTTTGCCAGCCCACACCCACAGTCCCTGAAGGTATATTGCGCACTTACTCTGCCGTGACGATGAGCAGCAAGTAGTCAAACGATAGTGAACCACCGGCCCGCACACCATCGACCACTTGCTTGACGGTGAGCTTCGACCGGATCGAGTCAACAAAGTTGTTCCATTTGGAATTTTCCTCACATTCGTCGCTGTTTTAAAAGAGAGAAAGAGCACACACACGCGCATGTTTGAACGTTTAATTAAGCGTCATCTAGCTGTCGTTCAACGGACTTCCGCTCGCATACTAACTTAAAAGACATTTAATTATCGACCGATGACTGAGCGTTTAATCCCTTTTACGCTTTACGGCCAGGACAACGTCAAAATGCGCTCAAAAGCAGCAAAAGGGAGGTAAGGTTTAATTAAAAGTAAACTAGCGCTGGCCGTGATCGTCGTTACTTTCACCCTTGGAGGATTAACTCCAGAGGGAGAAGGCTTTCCTTCAGCCGAATAAATAAGAGAATTAATATTCACCAAGTCACCGGTGACGGGTGTATATGTGGAAAAATCTCTACCCTTGAAGAAATAGCGCCCTGCACTCGGTGGATTGAATCCATTTTTTTCATTCACATCCTTCACATAGGTGTGTAGATCAAGAATATTGAATTCAACGCTATATACTCTTTGTTACAGCAGGTTCGCTACAATTTTATATCTTTTTTTTTGCGTGTGTAAAATCTTGTTACTTCCTGCATGCACAATTTGCATTGTTGCAACTGCACAGTGTACGTGAACCTAATCAAATTATGCAAATGCACATCGACAATAACGAAGCCGACGGTTGGGGAAGAACAATATGAAACACAGACCGAAGGCGAAGAAAGAACTAAGTGGCAGTACTTTTGAAGAAAAAAAGATGGAAAGAACGTAAAGGAAAGGAGAAAAAAGACACCCCAGCTAGTCGTTTCGCTCGAAACAAAGCTTTTACGGTGGCAACAGAATGAAAGTAGTCTGTACAAGCGAATGCCGAGAGACATCTAAAGGAAGAAAGAGAAAAAATAACGCGTACACGTTGGTACAATTTCTAACACAGAATACGTCGCTACTCTTCATTTCAATAATAGTCTGTGACTGGATAGTTTCCAAAATGGGAAACCTTGACTGGTGAATGCTTGGACTGGGAAAAGGCAAGGAAAATATGGAAACATGAGTTTGCGACACAGTGCACACAAAGGGAGGAGAAAAATCGTACCCATATTCATCTTCGTTGCTGGTATCATTTAAACCGTCGTAGCTGACACTGCAAGGCAGAACGCTGGAAAAAAAGACGTAAAATTTTGTTACCAAATAGTACTGAATCATATTAAACTGTATCAAACTATTCCTAATCTGTTAAGTAAACATAGACAATTCACCATTTAAGATGAACTTGTCTAGCGCCTGACAGTATGCAATGTAAATGCATTTTAGGATTAATTATTGATTTAGACAACAAAAATTAAATTGATATCCAAAAATTATAGATTTTTAATGCACACTTTAAAGATACTATAAACTATAGCAATAATCCTTTCCAGTTACTTTCTTCCATAATGCGAGTAATTTTTTATACAAATTACCTGACGCTGGAGTTATACTTCACACCGACCCCTAGCTCCGTCAGGCAGTGCAGTGTTGTTTCGCATGGATCACCAGCCGCCAGGGGGAACACAACCTGATAATACTGACCCTCGTTGTCCGGATGCCAAATGACGCGTTCAACCTCTAGCTTCTTAAGTAACTCGTCCAACACCTAGGCAAAGTGAACATGTTTTGTAAAATCTTTGGTTATGTTAGCTGTAAATGTTTCTCCTTTTAATCAAAATATTTTCCCCCTTAAGGAACTCTTCTGGCGAACAGTTTACACTAATAATGTGGCCTCGTGTGACCACCACAACGCTTAACGGTTCGAGCAAGCTCCTACCCGAAGCAAAACCCTTCTTTACCAATCCAAACAAACGGGCGAACTTTGTCGCCTACGAAAACATCGACCATTCCAACGCCCGGAACACATCCAACAGGATGTGAAAAGATTTATATCGTCCATCCGCATGTCCACATCCGCGTGTCCACGTTCCGGAACCGTTAATGAAGGACAGTGTACCATGGTTCGTGTGCAGTTTTTCACGGAAACTCCTCAACGTTGCGGTCAACGCTTGGTTTGCCCGATCGTCACACGCCAGCAGCAGCGGGTTGATAAACGGTTCGGTGTTTGTTTTGTGCCCAGTTTGCCCAGTGTTTCGAGTCTTACCTTTTCCAACGGTGCCGAACCACCGGCGTACGGTGGTTCCTTTATCGCGTTCGCACCGTACGGTGGTTTGGGTGGTTTCGCTTTGTTTGCCGGTCGGCGTCCCTGTACGGCGTGTTTGTCACGCAGCTCAACCTCTAGCCGAAGGACTGCATTTACGGCTGCATTATCTGGCGGGTTGGTGTTGTTTGTGCGCGGACCCCTTGGCCCGTGGGGCACGTTTTCCGGGAGATTTATATTAAGATTACGGGGTGGCTGATGGGACGGGGGAGGCAGCTGTTCATTATTTGGTGCATAATTTATGCCTAGTTTAGAAAGGGAAGATCCATTTTGGAAGAGATGTGTGGATTAGTTTTGACACTAAAATTCTGATGCATTGTTTAAGAGAAGTTGGGTTGATCGGAAATGATACAAATGGAATGAATTTGAATATACAAATAAATATCAATTAAATCACATCTAACTTATGAACTTATGTAATACTTAAAACGAAAAACATTTTAAAAAATTTATAGTTTCAAAAGATCAAATTTTTGTTCGATACTTTCTCAAAATCCTCTAAAAAAAATCTCCTTCTTTTGCAGCTTATTTGAAACTATTTTCCCACCCATCTGGCGCAACCGAATCACTCTTCGGTTCACTATCAATTCCCCATTTCTGGTGGGTGCATCCATTAACAATATCATTTCGTCCTTCGCTGCACTCAGCGCAGAATCGAGCCACTTTGCCGCAGTTTGTTTGCGCAAATGCTGCGGGATGTCTTGCGGATCGGTAGAACCACGGTCCCCGGGCGGATGGGCGATTTGTTTTTCCTTGCCGCGCATCGTCTCCAACGCCATGGCACATTCAAAAGTGGAGCAAAACTCATCTGCAAATATTTACCCAACCCAGTGCCCTCGGTAGCGAAGAATGTTTCCGCTTTGTGAAGCACGAAGTGCACCCATCACGGCCATGCTTCCTTTCATGGCGGTTCGTCTTTCTTTACCTTTTTGCTAACGGATGTAATAGTTGGTGGGTTGGTGATTTCTATTTCTGTGCGTGTGTTTTTTGTTTTCTTTTCTCCCATTTCTTTTGCATTTTGTGTCATCTTTGGCTTCCATTTTTCAGCCCCATTTTCAGTATCGGACCGAAAGGTCGCCGTGGAAGACTTTCCGAATCAAATGAAGGGCATCGAATGAAATGGCTCCTCCCAAAAAAAAAAAAAAATCAGGGGACAACGAAATGAAAGAAAAAATATCAGCCATTTTCCGATTAAGTTTGAAGAGCATAAAAGGGGGGAACACAACTAAACCCGCAGCCACACAGGACTTAGCCGCTGTGCCGCGAAACAAGTTAGGCCCGGTGAAGGTATGCAAGATAAAGGTGCACGTGAACGATATTTACCGACGGCATCTCCACCAGTTCTGCGTTGCTCCACAACAGGCAACCTGCATTCGCCGATTGATGATGGGAAGGAATTTTTATTTTTCCGCTCTACCAAACGGCCAAAGCCAAACAACAATCAAGCTTCCGGCTTCGGAGCACGCTTGCATGCGGGGTTTGGTTTTCCTTTATTCTCCACCAGTCAACGGTTCGCCTCAATTCCTCGATTCATTTCTATTCACCAGGTGTAGTCTACATTCCGTCCACTATCTATCAGATCAGTGCAGGTTCTTTCCCGGTTGCTTTCAACCCCAGGTACAAAAGTAAGTTCATTTGACTGTTGGCCAGGTGCGCCATGACCCCGGAAGCTCACCGTCAGGAAGTAATCTATGCTATGCTTTTTTTCTTTTACCGGAAGAAGATTCGTGGTTTTTGGCGATGAAACTGCCTTTGAAATATATTTCGCCGCAGATTCTCTCATCATTTCCGAAACTAAACGGTGCATTCAAAATCTGTGCCACCAGGCATAGAATGGTAGATTGTACTTGTATGTTCTACGAAACATGCTTTTATGTTCGGTTCAAATCGGTTCGTTTTCCTTTGAATTCAGTTGTTAATAATGTTTGATTTTTTAACAACATAAAAAATTAATAGAAATTTAAATCAAGTTTAGCTGAAATGAAAATTGAAAATTATTTCTAAGTGATTGTTCCATCAAAAATCAAATTTTCATGTACTCGATGTACTGGAAGACGTATTGAAAGGTTTTGAAATTTTAATTCCCTGTTTAACGATTATTTTACCGATCAATTATGAATAAAAAAAAATAATTTAAAATTTTCCTAACTGAATCTTCAATTTATAGAACTCCCAAGCCCTGAGCCACTGCTTTGAACCCGCTAATGAAGATGTTTGAAAGATTGTTTAACCCTTTTTGTTTCCCCCTTTCGCCACGTCACCCACGGTCCGAGCACACGTGGAAAGGTTGCCATTCATTTGCGTTGAGTACATATTTAACAACGACAAAAGGAAAACAGAAACCCGCACACCGGCCGTGTTCCGAGTTCCAGCGCGTATGTTGTCAGGCAAACGGAAAAGGTGACGGGTAGATGGCGACCAGGGGGAAACAGGCTTAGAGCATAAGCATAAGACGAATGATGCAATGGGCTATGGCCGTTCTTACCGTTAATTAACGTCCTTTCATAATTTGCCGTCGGAACGCAAACAAGAAATACCACTCCAGGCATCGTTCCGGCCGGTTCCTGCACACAAAACCCTTTTTCACCCACGGGGGAAAGTTTTCGGGAGCGTTTCGCATAGATCCGGGATCCGGGTGGGTTTCTATGCTGCGCGGGTTAAGTGTTTAATCCGCTTACTTCCTGCATCAACCGGCATGCATTCCCTGTTTGCCAGGACGCGATGGTAACTGCACAGGTGTGCTTACGCTGTTGGTAAAGTTGTTGTTCTCGAAAAGCGATGATTCTTTTCACACAATTACAGCTAAATTTTACACCGAATTTCACTCCAAAACACTTCACATGCACATCGATGGCGAGCACAAACGAGTGAAATGGAGCAAATTAGATTCTTTGTTGGGAAACTTTAGTTTTATCTTGTTTGGAAAAAAAATCCTTATTTCAAATTTAAGAAAAAAAAAACATGTGCAATATTGCCTTAACAACGTGTTCAAACTTTCCACCAAACAAGACACCATGAGATGCTGAAAGTTATTGTGCATGTACTTGTGATCGCCCTGTGGCACAATTTACTCACGCGCGCAGTTACCAGAAAGAAGGCCAGGTAACAATTAAATTATCTTTCCCACGGCAAAACATCAAAGTGAACAATTAATTCTTGACTGTTTTTCACACGCACAAAGCACAACCCGTGCGCAATCGGCATGCAAATACGTGACGAAGGCAAGTGTTGCGCGTTCGCTTGCGTACGAACGCACACGGGGTGAAAAACTTTGCCGTAAAGTTGGCGTTGAAATCGGTGGTTCTACAAACGGCGCGTACATCGGTTAATTTTCCGAACAACCGCTCAGGGTGTGTGTGTGTGTGTGTGTGTGTGTGATGATTTCACGGCACTTATTCTCGCTGCACTTCCGAACTTCCACGCGAAACAGTCGTCCCCTTTGTCGGATCACACATTTAACCTCAACAGTTTATTCGTGCCTTTCTGTAGCGCACTCGGTAGCACACAGGCACACCACAACGGAAAACGATAAAGTTGTTCATCCTTACAGCTTGCTGTTGAGGTGGGGAAGAACTTGTCCAAAAATGTCTCCTCAACTGTGGAACACGCGCCGGACGGTTCGCGCGAACCTTTGATCCCACCGAAAAGATGCTTCTTCACCACGGTTGAACCCTTTCAGCAGGGAACTTCCGGCAAAAGGATTGCTGCGCTTCCTGCCTTCTATCAGGGTAATGGTTTCGCATTAAAAAACATGAACCTCGCTACGGTTGTATCGGGTTCCAAATCGTTCGCTTTCGAGCAAAAGTTCACTTGTCACGCCACTGAACTCACCACTGGACTAACTAGTCGCTATGGACATGGCAGCTCAAAGTTTTGCGCTTTCCGGTCGCAAAACATCGACCGGCTAATTAATCTGACGAGCTAAAGCCCCCACGAACGTCAATGGGCACTGGAAGTAATTAGAGTTGGTGTGTAAAGTGGAAAAAAAATGCATCTTGATGTTTTTATTTCACTCTCGACTGTAACGCTGTTCGAAAGCTACTATGTAGTGTACCCGGGAAGCATCCGATAACAAGATGAATGTGAAGAAACATTTGGCAACGAATCAATATGAAAGAAAAGGATGTTTTTATTCCTTCGTTCTTTACGCAAATGTCGATACGCAATCTTCTCTCGTGAAGGTCTAAAACCATTCTGCCGATCATGGGTCACATGGTGGGGTTTGGGTTAAGCACCAAACTTGTTTACACACACGCAGGCCTCCACACCGCACGGAAGGGTTCCGAAACACCAACACAAACACGAAAGGGTTTCGTTCTTGCATCAAAAGAATGATGAGTCTTCAAACTGAGAAAACTGGCCCAGGTACAAACAACATCCCAGGGCTGATCCGATGAAGGCATTAAAAAAGGGGAGCTTTCGTAACAGGATTGTATCAAGCGTGTGTGTTTTTAGTGTACCCTTTGTGTGTATGTGTGTGTGTATGTGTGTGCTGGAGTATATTGGTTTGATTGAAAAGGAAAGGAAGTTAAACAACAGAACCTTTTAGCCGACAATCCGCTCACAAGGTGTAGGGTGTTTAAGGTAGTACTATTTTTAAAAAATGATTTATTTACTACATATTAACATTCTTGGGAGCGTAATAATGTATGGGATAAAAAGGCCCGTTTTGTGATGGTTGTTAAATAAAACATTCTGTATCGAGTGTATCAAGCCCGTTTTACCATAGGAATAGTTTATTCAACTAAAACACACAAAATGAGTGTTATGTCTTATGTCTTTATCAAACCATTTTGTATTGCTGATTGCATACTTTTAGGCTGAAAAGGTTAAGGTGAAATCATTAAACCACAAAAAAAAATCATGTTTCTCATGCATTCTTACCTCAAAGATGGTGTAAAAGCAAACTCCTCTCACAATTGCGGACCTGCTGACGTCTAGACATCCATCAGGTCGGTGTAAAATAATTTCAATAACAAGCATTATTACACCTTTCTACCGTAAACAACGAGTGCATTTTTCCCTAACGATTCGTCTCGGCCTCAAAGAAAAAGTCCTCAAAAAATTACGCTCCGAACAGCTTTGCCCGGGCACCTATTGCTGTCGGCAGAGTATGCGTGATAGTAGTACTTGTGCCTAGTCCTTTACAGTGAAATTAACCCGGACCGTCGAAGAAATGCTTGATGCACTTGCACATTATTTACCCTTTTGATTTTTCGAGAATTTCCGTACTTCCTTGCCTTGGTGTGTGAAGAACGGATTTTTACTCACCATGCAGAGAACGGTTTTAATGCATTCTGTTGGCACTGTTGAGAAAAACAATGTTAAATGGGCGGGTCGGCCACCTTTCACTGCTGCTAGCAGCGTTCATTTCGTCGAAAACTCCGGTCCAGCAAACGGAGAGTGAAGCGATGGTTTGCTTGTTTGTTGCGAACCACAACCCGCTAATTGAAGTATTTGTCGTGTGAAAACAGTCAACCAGCAACGGCCACGGCGCGCACACAGACACGCCGACCGTGGCGGCTTGATTTCCACTTAATGAGAACAACCACCTGACGGGCCGGGACGGGCCCAACCATTCCAGACGTCCCGTGAGGTCCGTTTTTCCTGTGCACTTGGGCGATGTTCCGTGCTGTCGGCTGAGTGATTTAACTCTTGCTGCTGTTTCTGTTGCTGCTGGTGGTGATGGTTTTTTTTTTCTTCCTTCCGACCTGTTTTGCTTAGTGTACCAGTACCGGCGTTTGTCACGGGATAAAAGGGCAAAGAAAGCACAAAATATGCCTAGCCTAGCGCATGAAGGTGAAATACGCGTGAAAGCAGTACGTCCCGGCTTGTACTGGCTACGGTACGTACGGTACCGGCGGCCTCAACCGTGTTGGCCCGTCGGTTGTGTTGGCTTTTTGCATTTGATAATTAAACGAATATGCTAATTAATTTTCTAGATCACGTCAAAAGCAAGTCCCCATATCGCCTCCCGCCAAAAAGCGAACGCACGTTCGCACAGATGAAAGAGATCCCAATTCCGACAAGGTGTGCGATGTGTTTCATTCGCCGTTTCGGTGCCGACGCGCATAAGTGGAAGGGTGGATTGGCCATTTGTGTTGGATCCCTTCCAAAGTGTTGTGACTTGTTTCAAAACACGCTGGTACCGCGTTTTTGGAACGACGGCCATATGCATTGGTCTAGTGCCATAGCGCACACCGACTGTGTTTAATCTTAGCTACATTGAACTGACTGAAGTATGTTAAATATGGTTGTGTATATTTTTGCAATGTTTTTCAAAAGATAATTAGAATTAATCGCCGCCGTTAGGGTGTAACATTTAAAAGCAAAGATAGAAATTTATTTTGTTGTTTTCATTAATTAGTGTTTGTATTTTATAGTTGTTACCATTTCTCCCACCTGAGGTTATTATTCAGCATCAGCAATGCTGAATTCTGAATTCTTTAAGAAGATACGCAGACGTTAAGTGAATCTAACCCAGACAGCCTTTTTTCCATAGAGTCCATTAATAATCATTTAACAGAATGTCCCTACTGAGAAGGATGCTTTGCTTGAAGAATAGAAAATAGAAGATGAAGTAATTAAGACAAGAATACATAGATCTTTATGAGCGGGTTAAGTGCTTTAATAAAATACCATTTGTAAATTGCATTGCATCAGCTGGTATGAAATTTAAAAAAATCCATGTCGAACCATTTTCCCATTAACGTTGGAATGTCACTTCGTTATCGCTCTACTTGCTTACTCCCCAATACCTTTCAGCAAATCACGTTTTAACGGCAGTAAATTAAATTTGAACTTTGAAAAAGATCAAGATCCTTTCGGTTTTTATTTATCTTGAAATGAAGAAAAAGAAACATATTCTCCTTTTACGCACATCAACCTCGAACAGCTATCAATAATGAACCATTTTACGTCGTCTTATTTTTATTGCAGATCAACCGATTTTTGAGGAATTTCAATTTATCCAAAATCAACGATCTGGAAGTATTTACAACGAGGTGAGTAAAACAGTCCTTCTTTTAATGGTTACCATTTATTTGCTCCCCATCATGTTCCATCGTTGTTTTAAATTTATTTCACCGTTCCAAGTGTCCCACGAATAACTGCCGAATAACTTGAATAGCTGTCTACCAATGTACTAAAAACACCTTTGCCTAATTACTTCAATCCAACGATAATTACCTACGTAACCAAAATCCAAACCGGCCCGATGTTTGGATTAGTCTGCCCTGGGGATGAAGGCCCAGCAAGTGTGACCCAGCGGGATATTACCTTTCGCTAAGCTCGTCGGCATTCGGCGACCCCAGCCCTAAAGAAGCCATCGCATTCCCGGTTCCGTTTGATCCTCTTGACCTGCGCTACGATGGCGATACACACCGTCCGATGTAATGCGCTGCCGTACCTAATTACTTTGCATGCCGACAAAACCCACCCAAGCACTAGCACCGGGTCGGGGTGCTTGAAAAACAAGGTTCAATCACCTGTAGCCAGGCCAGAGTGTGTGTGTGTGTGCCTTCCAATGGGTGATGTTTTCATTGCCAGTGTTTTCGTTTCGCATTTAAAAAAATCCCTACCATCCCTACCGGCCATCTCGTCCCGTGAGGTGTGCTTTTTTCCATTTACTCATCGCTTCTTCCTTAATCCACAGGCCAAACGCGATCCCTACTGGTGCTAGCGGTGGCACGACGAACGGCAAAGCTGGCCCATCTGCAGGTGGTGGTGAGGTAATGTTTCAATTTTTCGGCCCCAAAATCGACTCGAGCCGGGTACGGGAAGCGATGGAAAAGATGACGGAACGCGGTCGGATCGGGAATGTGAGTCTCGTGCCGGGGACGAAGCTTTCCTTTCGTCAGGACGTTGGTTTAATGTTGCAGGTAGGTTACATACACTGTACGGTTCGCTGCTCTCACTGTCGGACGTTTAGGCATTCGGTTTTATGGTCATCGCAGACCGACGACGTATATGTGCTTGCTTGGACTTGGGTTGTTTTTTTTTCTTTCTTTCCCAGTAGGACAGACGTTCTCCGTTACACCGCGTAGTAGCCCTTGTTGGTTCATTTTCTGTGAAGCTGCATTGGTTCCATTGTACAGCCTCATTTCGAATGCTACTGTTTCGCTTTTCCACGCTTTTCACGAAAGCATCATTGACGGGATAATGCGCACGTTATTCCTTCCAAACAAGCTACACAAGTCGCGTTAGGTTACGGCCAACAAGCTGCTCAGCCCTTCTAACTAGTTTAATCCGTTTACTGGTTGTCTAAAACTGCAGCCTAAGGATCACATTACATCCTAATTTGGAACAACCCTGTCGGACAAAAGGGTCAGATAGTTCTAAAATTGAAAGCTTCGTAAATAATAAGGCAGGCATTTTGACGTGAATAAACTGAACATTAATTGTGGACTTACTATAAGAAAGGCGATTATATTTTTATTATTTTTATTTTTATGATTTTTTGATCGAATTTATTTTTTATGATAAAATACGGCTGCCTATTTTATGATAAAATAGGTTTACCAAGCCTGAAAGTATGCAATTGTATAAGTTTTGATTATTTTGTTTTGTAAGTAGACCAGAGTCGATATTCAGTTGAATGCAAAGAAAAGATATTAATTGGCTTGCGTTGAGGTGTTCACACCACTGTAATGTTTATTGCAGTAACACAATCAAAAGTCCCTTCTCACTCTTATTAATACATTTTTTATTTACTTTTTGCTAATGGATTTGCTTTAAATCATATTGTGAAACAGTAAATACCGCTCCCACTTTTCTATAAACTCTCAAACTGGACATCATTATTCAATGTATTTTAATAGCAACAAAATCCTTCTGCTAGCTGCCCTTTGCATTAGCACGCGAGAAAGATTGATGGTGATGTCTAATTTATTTACCTTCAATCCATTTCCCGTGAGACAAAATCGATAACGATCGCTAGCGTACCGTCCCATCCGTCCAAAACGATCCAATTTATGGCAGCCTCAGTTTACGTCAATTTATGCAGAGATTTGAACCACCATTTTTGACCCACTTAGCTTGCAAGTGTCAGCAAGCTAAACCCGGTGCCCGCCCGGGTAATGTATACAAATTTGTGTCTTTCGGTCCTAAAAATTGTAGACCCCAGCGTCGTCGTCGTCCTCGGACCATTAACAAACGCTGTCTTGTTGCACGGAAAATTGTACACTCTTTCTCACTTCCGGCGGCTCTAAACATCCGGCCGTAGGAGCAGAGTGTGGCACATCCTTCTTGCCACTTATAGCTTATAGCATCCTTCTCTCATTCTCTCTCTCTTTCTCTCTTTGCTTTCTCGCTCTCCTTCGCATCCTGGCACAGTCGGTGGTCATCAATCAAAAGGGACCGATCCGGGAGAACACCGAGTTCATACTGTCCTGTGTGGCGCAGGGCTCATCAACGATGTCCTTCCGGTGGTACAAGAACGGCTACTTCGTGAACGTGACCAAAGCAACAAGGTAAATCGCTAGCACACTACAAACACAGGGCAGGGCTAGAAAAGAGGAGCATGCCGCTTCCAAAAGCTACCACCGTAGGCTTTAGATCCTTTCGACCATTTGAGCCTCATCCATCATCTCGCGGAAGCCCGAGTGGACGAACGAAGGCCTCACCGAAATTAGTTCAAAAAGCTTGGTCGAAGAAAAAGAAGTCCTGCCGACTGACAGGACGACAGGATGCCCGTCCCGGAAAAGAAGAGATTCACGTCAAGCAAGACTGTGGCTCTGTGCGGGCAGAGTTCTTGCCTTGTGTCGGGGTAGCACGAGATTGTACCGGGGGCTGAAGGGAGGGGCAACCTCAGGATGACGGTCTGATGTGGTTGAAACTTTAGGATTAGCCCCCACCGAGAAGACTCCCCATCCACAGGACGGATGAAAGCTCGAAAACCTTTGATATGTTAAACATGTCATCCAGCCGTAACCCTCAACGCGTGAAGGGACATCCCGCCCGGCTTCTCCGAATACACCCCCATCCCTGAAACTGCGCTGGAGGTTATTTCAACAGATGATGTTATTTCTTCGGAAGGCACAACAACCAAACTACCCGCACTGCCCGAAAACCTGTCTTCTGTCTTGCTAGCCACACCCGAACCGCAACGATCTAACGAATTTCCTTCACTATCTTCCTTTCACTCGCTCGCTCATCCACAATGCTCGGCACGCCTCGGACACTCGGGTTGCTTTTTCGGTGGCCCTTCGGAACGTCATTATTAATGCAGGAACATGTGGACCCGCCTGCTACCGCTGGACTCCAAGGATCACTACACCGCCCTGCTCGGCATCAACCGGGCGAATCGTCTTGACGAGGGCATTTACACCTGCCAGGTAAGAACATAAGCTGTAATGAAGCGCAAATCGCTGAAACATGAGAAGATGTGAATCGAAACGTAACATTTTGCCCGGAAAAACGGACAAGAGCTCACCCCAAAAAACTTGAGTTTTTGGATGGAACAAAAATAGTTTGTCGAGGAGAGATGAAGATATCTCTATTTTTTTGGTGGGGAAAGCGAACACGAGACCCACGAGACATAATGCTCCGACACCGACGTGGCGGTCTCAATTGGATTAAGATTTGATTGGATGGAACCTTTCCTGCTAGCCTGGTGCCAGATTGAAGATGGTATGCACAAGGGCTTTTTTGCCGAAAAAGGAGTCTTGATTTCTTAGTACAATGTTTACATGTGTAAGGAAGAGTGTATGATGAGATGCTAGTGATAGATAGCTTCGAGTTTCAAAGTGGGATAAATTACCACAAGCGTTAGTTAATAACATTATATAGTAATTTATAATCACGTAATGATTGAATTAATTTTGGGTATTTAATTACAGTTGGGTCGCTTAATTGATGCTCCTAAAATTATGCAATTTGTGGTACAAGATGTCTCACTGCTTCTTTTAATAATTAAAGGACGTTTATACAACTTTGCCATATCATTAGTGCTTTGTTTTAAATCTGTACGTGTGTTATATTACGCATTAGAGATTAAAGATCTTCCATGTGATGTCAAAATGCATCGAATGTGTTTCTCATAACAAAAAGTTGAAAGAACTCTTATGAACCCTTATAATTTCTAAGAATCTAGTTACAACTTTCCATGAAACAAATATTGCTTAAATTGTTGGAGATACATGCACAAAATTGAGGAATTTAAACGAAGGTAACTTACAAAGAATTTTGATGTTAATTAAAACCCTCCCTAACATCATGTCTAGACGATAATCTAAAGCGTATTTCCACGGATGACATGCGTTTGGTGTGTCGTAAAATTCCTTCCTCAGCCATCCTACAACATTATTCTTTGAACTGAAACGAATTCCCTGAAGCATGCATATGTCAGCACAGTAAGGCCGAACATGTTTACGCTACAAACGCTCACCTTTGTAAGGGAAGCCCTATTAAAATGCCCTGTTCACTTCCTTTTGCATACAACAATTCAGCACAATCACAACAGGGTCTACAAACGGACGAAAAAAAAAAAACACGATGAAGGAAGTAAGGCATTTCTTTCGGAAAAGTTTTCCTTACAAATGCTGTCCGCAAATTAGTTCCTGCCCAACCCGAGCTTCGCTTCAGATGCAGTGCGGATGGTAACGAATAATTAGTGCCACCTTTAAATTATAATCTGGGACGCCCTGCTGGGACGCACATTTTGAACGTGACCAAAACCAACAAAAACCACAAACAATTGCCTACACACACACACACACACACACACACACACACACACTCAAATAAGGGAGAACAAAAGCTTTTCCGTCGAAATGGCACCACAAGCAGCAACAACAATAACAGCCAAAAAAAGGCACCCGTTTGCTTTTGTTGAAAGCAAAAATGTCAGACTTGCGACACTTTACCGGAACAAACACCAGCCGGGAGTGGATGGAAGATTTCATTATTCCTTCGCCCATTTTGCAGAACCGATCCCTTTTTGTTTTATTTTGCTGGGTGACATTTTCCGGCTCTTGCCAAACTGCGGCACGTGCCGCATACTTTTTCGCAATTTTATAATATTCATTTTCATTTGCCACAGTGTGCGGTGAAATTTACAATTTAAATCGAAGAAATGGCCTTTCTGCAAACATCCAGCCGTACTGCTTTGTCCTCTCGGCTGGTGCTTTTTCTCCCATGTTCCATGCTCACGAAACTAACCCAACAAAAGCGCCTACAGTTAGTGCTAGATCTTATTGCTGATGACCGGCTTTTTCGCAGCTGTAATTTTGCTGCCTGCCCGGTGTCTTTCCGCCGGAGCTTATTCACCTTCCGAGCCATCGTTGCCATTCTTGGTGATGGTGATGCCATTTCCTTACCGGCACGAATCTGTCTACCGGCCGGTCACATCCGGTAGCTCCGCGACTAATCTTGCCAAAAGACAAAAGACCAGCGACGAAAGCGTCTGTGTGGGCGAAGAAAATGAAGTGCGAATAATGAGCAAAGATTGCGTAAAATAGTTTCACTTTTGTGCGAATGACTTCTTCGCGCGATCTCATTCCGCACACAGATAGCGAAGCTTTGCCAACTTCCCAACGGAAAAGCTCGGATGAGCGCTCTTGGTGCGCTTCACGGCAGTTCCGTCGACTACCCGATGCTTCAACCTAGCAAAAAAGAAGCACGGAAAATGGAAGCAAATTTACATCCAGCTGTCAAACTCATTCTCCCCCCCAGCTCGGATAACTGCGCCAGAGTGGGTGGACAAGGCCGGTGCGCTTTAATTATGTAGCTTGTAATAATTAAAAATTAGAACATCTCGCGTATTCGCGTTACTTTCGTCGAGTTCACATCTGTCCGTCGGTGCTGTTTCTTATTTGAAGTCGGTCGTCCCGCAAGGTCACCGAGTCACCGTTTCGTGTGATGACTACAGTCGCGGATGGTTTGTAGCCGGTGCGAGTTTGAGCGAATTGCGATTGTGAACGCAACATTCATCTAACGTTCCCTTAGCATAAGTTAAAATAGACACACGCACACTCATATACNGGTGTCTTTCCGCCGGAGCTTATTCACCTTCCGAGCCATCGTTGCCATTCTTGGTGATGGTGATGCCATTTCCTTACCGGCACGAATCTGTCTACCGGCCGGTCACATCCGGTAGCTCCGCGACTAATCTTGCCAAAAGACAAAAGACCAGCGACGAAAGCGTCTGTGTGGGCGAAGAAAATGAAGTGCGAATAATGAGCAAAGATTGCGTAAAATAGTTTCACTTTTGTGCGAATGACTTCTTCGCGCGATCTCATTCCGCACACAGATAGCGAAGCTTTGCCAACTTCCCAACGGAAAAGCTCGGATGAGCGCTCTTGGTGCGCTTCACGGCAGTTCCGTCGACTACCCGATGCTTCAACCTAGCAAAAAAGAAGCACGGAAAATGGAAGCAAATTTACATCCAGCTGTCAAACTCATTCTCCCCCCCCAGCTCGGATAACTGCGCCAGAGTGGGTGGACAAGGCCGGTGCGCTTTAATTATGTAGCTTGTAATAATTAAAAATTAGAACATCTCGCGTATTCGCGTTACTTTCGTCGAGTTCACATCTGTCCGTCGGTGCGAACTGTTTCTTATTTGAAGTTGGTCGTCCCGCAAGGTCACCGAGTCACCGTTTCGTGTGATGACTACAGTCGCGGATGGTTTGTAGCTGGTGAGAGTTTGAGCGAATTGCGATTGTGAACGCAACTTTCATCTAACGTTCCCTTAGCATAAGTTAAAATAGACACACGCACACTCATATACCACCATCATTAACGAATGGGTCAGGGTGGGAAAATTATGTTCTAGCGTGAAACAAACAACATTAGGGATTGCATTTAAAGATGAAATCATTATCCCATCATTGCGAGCCAGATCTTCATCAGAACGAACCTTTTCTTACTAACCAACCGTTCGGGGAGCACCGGTCTTGGCACTCTGTCCGGTAAAAGAAAGCAAGAAAAAAAACGCTTTTATTCGATCATTGGGCCATCTTTAAGCGAGATGCAATCTTTCTTTCGCTGCTGCGTTGCTTCCTATTAACGTTGGTAGTTTTGTTCTTTATTACATTTTTATGCAAATTTGTCTGTACAACACACAGTGGTTCTGAAGTGGTGAGGGACTACAGAAATCCCATCCCCTCGGTGAGATTCTGTTACACGTTTCCTTTTCAGAAGTCATTGTGATAAGGTGAAATGCTTTTTTTCCCGCCTGGTGCGAGACATGATTTTAAACACGTACCAAAGGAACTAATTTAATGTTACGCTTGTAATGCTGACGGTGTCCTGTGAGAGGTAATTAATATTACATTTTCGGTTTATTTAAAACAAATTACATCGTATACGAATGGTGACTGAGTCTGAGTATAAAATTTAACGCCTAAAAGTATGCAATATAAATTTTTAAAATAAATTTTTTCAAATTTCTAGTGCATACATTCAGGCGTTATACAACAATAACACACATTGCACCGCCATTGGATCGGGATGAGCAGTTTTTGCATGTCAACAATAAAATATGACAGAATATTTGTTTTTAAAACAAATCATATCTAAAGGAAATAAACATTTTCAATGGTGAATAAATATTTGCATACACAACATAGAAACAAAACAAATCGCCACCATACGCTGGCAAACTAATAAATGCACGTCGATAAGCAACGCAACAACATTGCATCAGTTTTACACAGCAAATCAACGTACATTGTAATCATTCCAACGTCAAATCACGGTTCGATTCTATTAACCGGAAATCAATTCCATTTCGCGTGTTTGCTTGTTCCAGTTCCGCCTCACTGGGGAACCGGTTCAACAGTACACATTGCCGTTGAAAGAGCGGTAGCCGTAGCCGTAGCCGTAGAGGGCGAACGGATGAGAACGAGGTCATGTGTGCTTTTATCGCCTTTTCCCCTTTTCCCAGCAAGTTTTAGTACCAGCCCTCTTCTCCATCACACATATCCCGTCCAACATTGTTGTTTTATCTGCACCCGCTCCGAATTAAGAAATGGCCAACCGAAACCTAGATCCGGTTTGCGAGTGCAAACACACAGCAGCACATCAGCAAGCAAGAAAAAAAAACGCTCACCGTGGTAATAAATTACACACAATTTACCAGTGCACGGAATCAATTCCACTTAATTTAATTCAACAATCTCCCGGTCTCAAGCCGCCCGTAGACCACTGCTGCACTAGCAGCAGCAGCAGCAGTAGTGCAATTGCATTTGCAGTAGCTGCTGCCGAAAAGAGTACAACTCCCTCTTTCTCTCTCTCTCTCTCTCTCTGTTAGTAAGCGCGCCCAGCATCATTCCCGCACAGTACGCAGTACTTAGCATGGTCGCTTCTACAGGCGCATTTACAGTTCAAAGCAACGTAGAGAGATTGAGATTGTGGCATGGCTTGTTCTCGTTTCATCGTCCCGAATCTTGCTTCTTATGGAAGGAAAAGAAAATAAAAAAAAAACAACAATCTTACAAAACCCCTCCAGGGTTGGAAGTTTCGGTTCTTTGAAGATCTTCCCATCTCTCGAGGGAAGGTTATCCATGTTCCCGGTGCACGGTGCTTATGTTTCATTGCAATGCATTCATCTGCATCATCACTTAACTTCAAGATGCCCCATTGCGATTGAATGAGTAGTGCTTGATGTTGGGAAGCAGTAGTGCAATTTGGGACTCCACTTGCAATGGTGAGCATTGAAACAGAATTAATTATTTGTAAAGCTGCCTTTGGCTTTAAGCTGTCTACATTGCGTTTGGTTGAAGTTCAAAGTGTAGCACAAATTTAATTTTTGTTTGATGAAGTTTTAGAACATATCACATTAGTATGTTCTGTGGTTTTGAACACTAAAACACGTAACATTCACTAAACCAAAAGGCATGAATTGGGTAGAAAAAAGACAAAAATTAACATTTTTGGTAGATATTTTTATAACACATTAAAGAAACAAAACAAATCTAAACCATTCTCTGCATAACCTGCTCAATTTAAAAAAAAACATCGCTAAGTTCCCTCCTATACTTAGCTTACTATTTCTGGACACTTCCCAGCAGGCAGCTGTCGGCAAACCGTTATCGGAAAGATAAATCATTGTCCCAAAAAATAAATGAACTAGCTCCACAACTGAGCACACTAATCCCACAGCACATAGAAAACTGGACGCAAAAAAAAAAAACAGGGCACCACTCCACATCCGATATCCGTCTTAACACGGCGCACTGTGCAAAGCTAAACAAAGCGACCATTAAATGCACATTTATTTCCTATCGCCTGACAAGCTCGTTGACGGGACCCCGTTTCCGGCGGATATTGAAACCGAACCGCAAAACACACACTCGCCCTCCGCTTCCACGGGGCGCACAGAACCCGGCTCCTTGACGTTTGGTTTGCCGTGCAAAATACCCGTGTTGGCCCACCGGATCGTGTCTAATGATCCTCTCATGTTCGATGTGTGTCTTGTGCGGCATCGAGTACGAAGAACAAAGCGAGTTTACGGTGAAACAAAATACTACGAAAACAAATGATAACCCCAACCAGTGGAGTGCACCTTGAGTGTGGCTGTGTTCTTATGATCTTATGCTTTTTTGTTGTCCCTTCTGAAACCAAAACTCCGTCTCTGTGCCCGTGTCGATGTGCGATCCCCGGCGAGCAAACACAATCGAGTGTTTTTCGTTTTCGTTATGCGAACAGGAAATCGATTCCATCCTCACATGCTCGTTTCGTATTCATTAGCCTTCTGCATACACAACAGCAGTACTAACCGCAGTTTTTTCTCTCTTTCTCTCTCTATCCTTCTCTCTCACAATGTGTGTGTTTCATTTTTTTTACCTTCCGTTTTTCTTGTCTACGAATTTTCCTTTCAATCACGCCCAATGGATCGAATCGGTATCATCATCATCATCATCGTTGGCATCGGTAAGGTTTCCGACATGGGTATCCAGCAGTGTCGTTCGACGAAGGTGCAGATCCTGGAGGTACCGCAACTACGCGTTGATCCACCGAGCGTGACACTCTTCCGTGGTGACTCCCTGTTGATACGCTGCCTGTCTCAGGACACCGACCGGCGCTTCGGTACGCTCGGTTACAGCTGGACGAAGAATGGCGCATTATTTCAATCCGATCCGCACGGTGAACTGTGGGAGGATCTCTATCCGGACGGAAGTATCCTTAAGGTGAACAACCTACAAGTAAGTGTGGTGACCATGTTGAGTTTGTTGTGGTGAATGTCTCTCATATAAAGTTTCATATTTTTTTTTTTCCTTGGTATCCAGAAATCAGTCGTCTTTACCTGCATCGTGTCCAACTCGGTGGCACCGGTGTCACGCAGCGTACACGTGACCGTGGTAGAACCGGGCACCGTAACTCTCTGCCCACAGAGCGATGATTTCGGCGTGAGTTGGCCAGCCAGTGCCAGCGGACCGGCTGTGTTGGCCGATTGTCCCAAGCGGGGCACAGGGCTGGCGAGTCGAATCTGCGAACAGAGGGACTTTGGACGACCGGAATGGTTAGTGCCCGACTTTTCCGACTGTGTGCCGGAAGAGGTTATCGAGATAGACAATGAGGTAAGGATTAGGATGGAACACTATAAGCTAAGTGAGTTTCACACGTATTTATTACTTTCTTAAAAGGAATATTTTTATTTTTACATTCCAATAACATAATGGTCACAGTATGAGGGCTATCATCCATACGAACGACTCCAAATAGTCTCTTCTTTTTTCGACACTGAAATGGACAGCCTCCGAAGCAATCATGCTAAGAAACAGGGACTTTCGCTTTTATCTATTTCCATTCTCAAATCATTCTCATCTGCAACGAAACCATCGTTGTAATTTTCACACAAACCGGCGACGTAAAAACATTCCATGTTTTAAACTCGAACGGAAACACATCACCATCACCCTAAGCCCTGACAGCTCCAATTCCAAACCACCCACCGGTACTGGCGCATCAAAAAATCATTTCGGTTTGCTTTTTTGCAACACCCAACGCCCCCTCCCCCTCCCCAAAACAGCAAAAAACAACGAAAAACCGATACGAATTTCCGTTTGCCTGTGTCAGCGTTTCCAATTTCATCCAACAAAACGCACCACATTACATCGGAAAGAGTGTAAAAAAAAAGGCTTGGGAAAAGCGGACCCAAACCCACAAACCCAAATAAAAACCTCCGTTTATACCTTGTGTGCAAAAACTCACCCACAAACCCCTTCACACCTCTCTTCCCTTCCTTTCCATCTCCTGTGCGATCCATGTCCCAATCCAACTCCGAAAAAAAAGCGAACCAATGTCATTATCATATTTTCGCAAAGAACAAATCGACCGATCTACCGATACCGATCATCACCACACGGCAACCTTTTCCAACATTCCAACTTCTTCGCCTGCAACGAAAGAGCGAAGGAAGTGCCAAAAAAAAACCAACGGATCAACTGAGAACGAAAAATTTACTGACAAAACGCTCATCGACCATCACGTCAAAAGGGATAAGCGAAATTGGAGACATCGGTGTCGCCGACGTCGTCGTCTAGCAAATGTTCGGCTTCCTTTCTGCGTCGCCTAAGTGAAGGGTTGTGATGGTGGAAAAGGAGTTGGAAAAGATACTGCCACCAACGAACTTTTTCTTTCCCAGCGGAATGAGCCACACACACACACACAGAGTTCCGATCGTGTAGCGATAGCGCGATAGGACGATAAAGCCAGATGAGTGTTATGTGTTGTGCAGGCACAACATATGATGATACCCAGTTTGGTCTGGAGGTTTTCTCAGAGTTTCACTAAGCGACAGAGAAAAAAGGAAAACAATTTTAGCATGAGAGTTTAGCTTACGCCAGCAAGCAAATAAGCTTGAAGTGTTGTATTTTATGTGGACTGCTGCCGGCTGGTGAGTTGGAATTGGATTGGCAAAAGAAAAACAGGACCGCTTTTGAGACAGTTTATTGCTGTTATCTGGGAGCATCTTTGGTGCAAACAATTGTGTACTGCATTTATGACATTCTGTCAATCACTTACAAACTGTTCGGTATCGCTTCTATTCGTCGATCGATCACAGTCTGTTCAATAAATTAAGAATTAATTTAATTGCACCCTAACGTCACGTAGTTTCGTATCTTTACTAACTAATGATCATTAGTCCCCACTGTGACACATCTTACTTAATTATTATAGCTATCGCTGAGTAAGAATTCTTTATTTTCCCACCATTATCACAACATGACACGATATGCAGTACCACAATGTAATGGTCGAGTTCTACATTGATCGTGAGCAAAACAACAAAAGCATTACATCAGCTCTAAATACAGACGCACAACCGGCATGTTATCTCATTAGTTATCGTTTGCACAATGACAAACTCACCCCCAGGGTGGGTAGAACTTGCAGCACGCCACTAAACACTAATGCCGATAATTACCTGTCAGGTATTGTGTTATCTGTAACGCTTTTGAAATGTGTACGATCATACATTTTTTTCGTAATACAATCCAACCCGATTGGTGTGCCATCATTTCATTCACAGTGGTGTGGAATGCAACATATTGATTGCAAACAGAGTTTGCTCTGAATGCTTGCTACAAATTGCTTAGAACATGTCGAGGGGGGGAAAAAAAATAACCACAAACGTGCATCCGCAGTCCGACAGGGAAAAAAAAGGGCATAGTGATTTCAATTCAAACCGTTCATTTGCCTTAACGGATTTAAACTAAGCTTGGCCACGCGTTTACCTTTTTGCGTAACGTATACGTTAGTTGCGATCTAAAAGGAAGTTACTTTTTACTACAACTTTACACATGCCATACAAAGGTAGATAAAATACGCACTGAAATTATGTAACTTTTCCACGGTACAGAAAATGGCCAACCGCAAAAAGCGGTCCTGCGGTTGATGGACAAAAAGGGAAAAGTTAGAATGTGTTATCCCGTCCTCGGTTTAGAGCATTGGTACGCAGGAATGTAACCGACGCGCTTTTAAATCAACCTTACAACACGGAACACTTTTAAAAATACGCGATTCACCAGCGCGATACAGGGTTTGCCACCACCGTACAGGCAAACGTGTTCCAAGCTCCATTCATCGTGCCGACGCTATTATTTTTTGTAACTAAACTATATTTCCGTTTTTTTCTTCTTCTCTTTTCATTTCACCATTTTTTTTTTACCGCGGCTGTTCATTTGCGGGACAAATGTGAACGTGAACCTATCTCAACAACAACAAACTATGCCGATCTGAATACCCAACACTCATCGGGACCCAACTTCGCCAGTTCCGGGGGCTTACGTACGGGTATCAGAAGACTAACGGATCCAATGTGCTGCAGTCGTGTTTGAAATTTGCCACCACCCACGCTGCCACCTTTCTACCCGGCGAGGGTGGCGTACTGCTTGGTTTGCTGCAAGAGGTAAGGCTCTGGTGAATGCTATTTGGTTTTCGTTTTTAAACACTTTTAGGTTTATGTTCTATTTTTTTTGTGTTTTGAAACATTTTTTAAAAGACTACCCCGACAAATATACACCCCCTAAAAGGACAGGCAGATGACAGAACTATTGCTTGGTAGTCCTTAAGATACGGCACTCAAAGGGACAACCTCAACCGCACACACACACACCCACCCAACGAACATTTAAATGCAACAAAAACGAACCATTCATCACAAAGCTTGTCAGGCCCAAACCGAAACGCCCCGAAAACGCCTGCAGTTATGCAAAGCGCTAACTACGAAGCCCTTTCGGCAGCGACAGCGTGCGCACGTGTGCGCTTTTGTTTTATTGTATCCATTTTTTGTGTGTGTTCTCAACGTTATAAGACTTATTTTTCATAGCAACTATAGCAACAAAAGAGTTGTACTTTATATTTAAACGTACCTTTTCGAGCTGACGGTACAGCTGGGTGAGCTGAAAGACAAAGTTACTGTTCTGTGTAGGTCAAGCAGATGTAGTAGTAGGTTCAACGCGCGGTGCAGGATTAGTACGATATGAGCGATACCTTCTTTGTTCTTCACGGCAAAAGCTTATTACTTTAATTTATTTAACTTTCACTAACATTTTCCATCTGTGCCCGGGACGGTGATGGTGGTCCGTGGGTGTGTGCCTAATCCACATAAAATCCATTTCGGCAAACTGTTGCTCGAAGCGTTGTGCACGAACATTATGGCAAAAATACAAAATAAAAACCCAACGATTATTCTGTAATCATTTCGTGCTTTTGTAACCATGAAGTAAACTCCGACAATGGGGGTTGGACGAGAAAAACACAACCTTACAAACACACACACATACACACATATAAAAACACAGGTTCAGCTGGCCTTTGCATTTGTTTCGCAATGGCTTTAGCTCACCGGTGGGCCACCACGGTCATTGTCGGTGGGCACAAAACCCACCCAAGCTCCCTCGAGTGGATGTTTGTACACACGGTTGAATTGAAATGAGCAAAGCAAAGTAAAACAACGGATCGGCCACAGAAGAAAAAAAAAATAAGGCGCCTCCTCTCGCTTTAGGGACTTTCTTCGTTGGCTAGCTAAATTTTGTAACCGGAATTGGAACCGGTCACCCCGGTTCTGGTTCCACCGTTCTTCACCATCATCATTACCACCGTCGCCATCGGATATGGATGGACGCTCCAACCGGAAGAAGCAACACTCGCTGATCCTGTTTGGTTTTAGCTGGAAACATGAAAAACGAAAATACACTCACCAGCTCACCAGCAAAACGAATGAACGCGCTACGAACGCGCTTTAAATATTCATAAGTTTTATGGTGAGTGAATAATTTATAGGCAAATTTAATTGCACTGCGTTCTCGGTGTTTCATACCGTGCGCTTGGGAGAAGCAAGCAAAAAAACACAAAACAAAACTTTCACCAAACGATCGGACGGTAAACTTTAGTTGTGGAAGATTGTAGACTCGTGTGCATTCGTACCATTCGTCGAGTGCCTAACGAAGCTGACTTTATTATTTTTCTTTATATTTTATTTAGTATTTCATCGTTGATACTTATTATTGATGTATTTGCATCGTTATTTAGCTTTATGCTTTTAACAAAAATCTAACAAAAAATAAAACAGTAAATTTATTTGATTATGCATTTACTACACCGATAGTGAACATCTAACCGTTCATCGGAAACACACGAATGATTAATAATATAGCTATGACAAACATTCAATCGTCTCCGCTGATTGCATACACACAGGCGCTGATCGCTCACAACGCATCCGTTTACGTTTCAATTTCAATAAACACCGTCATTATACATCCATCCAATCATATATAATAAATGCATTGCTCGGTTTGTATTTTGCTACAGGTATTTAGCTACATCGAAGCAACCGGAACGCGTCACGAGCAGGAAATCGCATCGGACATCATTTTACGCATCGTCGATGTCATTATGCAGAACAAAGCGTCACTCAACAGTCAACAGGTGAGTGAAGCTAATACCGAGCTTAATCTCCATGTGTTTATGCGTGTCTGTTTGTTTAATTTATTCGATCCGACAGCTTCTTTTAAATGTGATATCCGCAAAGAAACCTTTGCAAGCAAAGGACAATTGTTTTGCATTAATTTCCCCCATGGTTCGGGATTGAAAATTCAACGCGAACAACTCAATCGCTCAAATAGATTATCCTATCCTATCATGCTTACCTCACCCATCAGTGTTGCGCTGCTCACGGTCCATTCGATTGGCTTATTGGTCCAACAGCAAATGGTTCGTTGGCTTTAGAGTCGACTGGAATACTCATCGAACCGTAACCATAACATCAATCATGGAAATTTATCGAACCGAGCTTGTGCCATACCCGATCGGCAAAATGCTCTGTGCAGCACTATTTTCCAGACTCTTTACAGCGCGTTTCGATCCCTGGTGGGGTGAAAGAAAATCATTTACCCACCTTTTATAGTGTGTGCCGGATCGTGGCAGTACGAATCACATTTACAGTATGCGCCAATTGGCACACAATCGGAGTCAATTGGAAAATTTCCTAATTTTCCCTTCATCTCTCTCTCTCTCTCTCTCCCGTCTGGCATCATTTTCACCCGTTCAGCAAATCAAACAACTGCAGGACCTGGTACAGGCAGCCGCACTCAATCACGAAACGACGATGGCTGCCCCGATCTCATCGTCCTCCTCCTCGGCCCTTGGACCGGTGGCGGGATCGGGGGTGAAGCATGCCGCTTCCACGACCGCCACCCACCAGCTGAACTCGTTCTATCTGTACACGGAAACGGTCAAGGGCCTACCGTTCAATCTGCAAATTTATGGGTAGGTATTGATCGGGAACGGGTTTTTTGCACAGCTTAACGCTCTTCATTATTCGCTTTTACATCGGTCAGGAACTGCGGGAAGGAATGTTTTTACATTTACATTATGAAAATTTATTGCTTTACCGATGAATGGACATCATGGAGGTCTTTTTTTTATTAGATTTTGCAAAAATTGCTAAAACATTTTAAAAAACATCGTAAACTAACGCCTAAAAGTATGCAATCGCGTAACGCAAAAATCACCATTTGGAAATATTTTGCATAGATTTAGGCGTATACTTCACTCATTAGTAGAATGTTGAAACGGTAGTTTAACTAATTTTATAACACTTTTCCCTGGTTTGTTACTGTGTATTATGAACAAGTATTTGTAGATTAGTAATGTAGAACAGTGAAGATCCATATCTGATTAGAAATAACGTTGCCCATCTCTAAACGCAAAAAGAAAACCTTACACTGATCTGAAATGTAAATAAAACGCTCCGTCCAGATTTTACCGTTCCCACTGTGATTTGTTGCTGATTGTGCAACAGAGCGCATTTTTTGATTCCGCAACAGAAAACCAATTTTACTATTTCTCTCTCCCTCTCTCTCTTTCTCTCTCTCTCTCTCTCTCTTCCTCTATCTGGAACGTTTTATTCTACAGCGATCAACTCTACTCCGACCAGCTGTACATGGAAATGGATCGTTCCGCTTCACTGCAGGACATCGTGGCCAACGGGACCGTGCTGGTGACGGTGATATCGTACAAAAATCTTACCAGCTTTCTGCCGCGTTTCTATTTTGCCAAAAACAGGTATGTTGTATGGCACCCGACAACAACAAAAAAACCTCGAGCCGTTTGCATAATTTAAACCATCAAACACGACGTTCGATATGGTTCAGTATCGGGATTTATACGATGCCATCCTATCAGCCTATGTACTAATATTTAGTTCACCTTGTATAAATACAAAAATATTTAAAAGATAGTTTTAGTAAAGAAGTCCATATTATGAAAAATGTTTTTAAATTTGTTCGTTTAAAACATCGTAACATAAATAAAAAATAAGCTTTATAGTGCTGCTGTACAACTTGTGCAACTTGACGCCTACATGTATACTAAATACTATTAATTATCCAATATTACACGTCAAAAACACCTTTTTTGGTTGACGTAGCCCAAATTACTTGGCCTTTTTCTGGTTCAATCTGCATTTTCAGATATTTTAAAACTGGCACTATTTTTCAAACGCTCTTTTGTTATGCATTTTAATATTGGCAAGCACGCACCACTGTTTCACGGAACTTGACTTGAAAAAACACCATCTCTCTTTATGGCAGAAATGTACGCACGCTGAGCTTTAGATGATACGCTGAATAGCAGGAAAAAAACATCAAAAATACCCAGCTGGACACCCGTCATAACCATCGGTCGTATCGACGTGGGTTTACATCCATTTCCTAGACAATATCCTTTTCCACGGTTTCCCCAGTAAAATCCATGACGGGGTACCGAACTTCTGACACACTGACGCACATATTTTGCGCCTACGTGCCTGTTTGTTATTGTTACACTGCATACAAATTGCGGCAGAAAATGTTGTTATTGTGTATAAACATCCTTCACACTAACCACCAAATTTAACTTCATTTGCTTTGCTCTTCACTCCGACAGCTTCGGTACCGACATCGACTACATACCGGCGTCGAAAATCATCTCGAGCTGGCTGTACTACGCGAACCGTACCGGGAGCGAAGCGAACCAACCGCTGCACGTGCCGCTCGAGGCTGCCCACGTGGAAATCATTTTCCAGCATGAAAACTCACCCACCACCGAATGGATACCGCTGTGTGGGTAAGTGTCGATACACGATTCTGGCTAGAAAGACAACGACAAGGTTACCAGCCAGGTCCAGGTCATTACAGGACGTTCAAATAGCGTAACGTGACGAAGCGAATGCAATGAATGCAAGAGTTTAAATCATGTACAATGTACATGTGAATCGGGAAAACAGTAATTGCAATCAAAGTTTTCAACGCCAACGTACTGAAAGGGGTGATTATTTAAGTACGCCTTTTTCGAAACCTACAACGTTTCACCTTTCTATTGTTCTTCTATTTATAATTTCATTCTTTTCCCTTTTTTTTCCTCGTTATCACGAACGTGTGGTAATTTGGTAGCACCTCCAAAAAGTTAATTCGTACCATTGTGCAACGTTCACTTTTATTTTCATCTCAGCAAACCGTTTAACCGTAAGCAATATATTTTGAACTGTGGTAACTACGAACGATTTGCTTGTTAGCCATTTTGCTTACGCTTGTGCACGTGATTTACGATCAACAAAGCCAATATGAAGCTGTTTTTTTTTGTTTGGTCCATTTCTAGTATGGCTTAGTGCGGTAGTGAAAAACCTCAACAACCACAACCTCGACGGCCGTCTGCTTTGACAGGTATCGCTAGAAACAACAAACTCTGGCTGCTTTCGATGAGCCGTGATACAAAAAAAAAACACACACACACACACACATTCACCAAAGAAGCTTGCTGCTGCTTGCGTACCATGAAATGCAATGAAACCGCCCTACGCCCTTCAAAAAGGACTTCAAAAATATGGTAAAAAAAAAGGCAGCAGCCGCCGTGCCATAACAACGTGATTAAAGACAAATGTGTCCAAATCGAGCGTTTGGCGTTGTAGTGGGTGGTAGCGTTCGTTCATTCATCGCTCAACTCAAGCATCCAGTGCCCAGACATGCTTTTAAACGTTTTTTTTTTGTTTTTTTTTTTTGAGATCAGTTTTGTTTTGCAAGCAAAAGCGACTGCTAGCTGCCTTGAAGTGGGAAAATCTCGATGCAAACAATATTTAAGCTCAATAGAGAACAACAAGAAGCCCACGTCTTTATCGCTGAATTGAGACAAAGAGTTATGATGGAGAACTTTTTTTTTTTCTTCATTTTGTTGCTTCTTATGTACAATTTCTTTTCAAACTCCATCACAATATTGCTTTATCTCAAGATCACACTCACCAGTTTGTGAAAGCTTTTGCACCCAAAATAGCACAGCAATTGGATCACTTACATTTGATCGTTGACATTGCATAATTTGCTTGTCACTCAACCATAACCGTCCGCATGGTGCGTATTTAAATCAATGTTGCATAATTCATTACCGTAGGAATGCTAATTCCACCTGTACGGCATGGAATTCCAAGAAACCGTACACCCTGCTAATTAGGCTGCCCTTGTTGCAGCAAAACAGAACTCACCAATAATGATAATCACTCGTTCTCGTGCCTCTCTCCTGTGCTCGGCGAAAGGTTTCACCCGGCTGGAGGACGATTAAAATTGCGTTATGAAATAATTCCATCGATGAAAGCTGCTCATTTGCTTGGAATGCATCATAAGCTTCCCCAAAAGTGGAGGGAGGAGATGGACAGGGAAGAGGAGGGAAGATAGGTTGTCGGCATGGCCAACACCATTTGTCTCGGGCGTAAGAACGGCAACCGTAACAACCGAGGTACATTTTCCAACTTATTCCCAATCGGTATTATGTCTGCGAAAGTGTACTCAACTCCTAACCGAACGAAGCCTGCTTGTACTGTAAGCCCTCGTAAAACCCATTGGCTGCGTTGTTTCGGTACACAGCAATGGCAAGCGCGAACTTGAAGGCAAGCTAACATTGCCATTGCTGCTACACCAATAGTACAATCAATTTAGATGATCAACGATTCGACGACGACTTCACGAGATTTGTATGCTTCCACCGAAACCCCGGTGGTGGAATCATTTTAGCCCACCACTCACATTGTCCAAGGGTAGACAGACATTCCATCATTAACGTTCTTCATTCCTCTGCTTTTCTATCTCCCCAGCTACGACTCGAAGGCGACGTTCGAACCGACGTGGCGCACCGATCTGTGCATCACCGAGAATCTGCTGGAAAACATCACCCGCTGCATCTGCCCATTGTCGGGCACGTTCGTGGTACTGCTGGCGAAGAAGAACTACAACGTGAGTATTGCCGTTTCGCTCAGCAAAACATTTCTAAGATATATCTGTGGCAAAAAACACCCTTTCCTTTCCAATCATTCCCGCATTGCCAGTGTCGAACGCAAAGGTCAATGCGTTATGTTGAACGGATGATAGTGAGAACAACAGCAGAGAGCCAACACAAAAAAAGAAGTTCCCGCGTATGGGAGGTTACTGACCAAAGAACTCTTTTCTGTTTTGAGAAATCGTTTAAACTTCGTACAATTCGTACACAAAACGATGGAACGTTCATGTCAAGTGCATTCAAGTGGCGGTTCACTGAAAGAGATAATAGTGCACAAAGGAATTTCGTCCTGATGGACACTCATGTGCCGGCATGGGAACCTACATTCTTGGTCGTTGTTTCAGATAAAAAACTTACATTCGACCATACATGTAGTAGATCATTTCTCTTTGTGAAATACAGCCAATTATTTCAGGGTAATGGTAGATAGCTTCTTGAGAAATTATACCGGAATCTCCCTTCGGTAATAAATTTTAAACCATTGTGTGCCAAATGGGCGTTCTCAATTGCATTTAAGTTCGAAAGTGGCTTTTATGTTTTACTTTAATTTTTTTCCAATTACTTAACCATTTCTAACAAGTTAGCTAATTTTTAATTGGAAATTAAAATTTTCAAGAAGTAAATAGCCCCAGAGAATTTTTAATTAAGTCACCGCCTAACGGTAGGCAATAAACATGAAAATAATTTTGAAGAATTCCTCAAACATGGCTATTAGGTACGGAAAGGTAGCTTGAAGATATGTAAGGCTACATCGAAAATAAAAGGCACCCGAGTTCGAACTATACTGCGTCCTAAATAATTGCATACCCTCAGGCGTTCACATCAATATCAAATGCTTCATCTTCGAAGCACACCATCTGGCTAGTCGAAATGTCACAAATTCCAGCACAGGAATTAAATAAATTAAATCAAAATAGAAAATTCTTGCTAACGGGCTGCATTACAGTTGTACCCAAACGCTTTTCATTCTTATGAACGGTTTTAATTGTGTATGACATTGCCCACAGAACTATCGTTCCACACAATACTTCAGCCGCTTCACACGTGCTTCCGTTGCTAATCCCTACGGAGATCTCTCTCAAGAATGTCACCAAAGGAATCGTTTATCCTGCTGGAAATCATTTTACAAACTCGTCCACGTCCCACCTCAGACGACCCGCTGCTCGTGTTGTCCCTTCCATTCAGGAATGTTGTAAGCGGAATTACTTAACTGGAAAACAATAAATTTTCATTTGATTCAGTTTAATGATACTTAAGGCACCATTAGAATACATTCCGGGTCCAATTTGCTCACAACTCGAAGCATCCACGATGTCACCCACACACACACACGTAAAGCCGGAAAGCAAAACCATTGCGAAAACCTCCAAATGGCTTTGCCACCGTTTTCGCGCCATTCCGGATGTGAGCCGGAATAGAAAAAGCGTTTCGGATACAATGGGCAAANATGGCTATTAGGTACGGAAAGGTAGCTTGAAGATATGTAAGGCTACATCGAAAATAAAAGGCACCCGAGTTCGAACTATACTGCGTCCTAAATAATTGCATACCCTCAGGCGTTCACATCAATATCAAATGCTTCATCTTCGAAGCACACCATCTGGCTAGTCGAAATGTCACAAATTCCAGCACAGGAATTAAATAAATTAAATCAAAATAGAAAATTCTTGCTAACGGGCTGCATTACAGTTGTACCCAAACGCTTTTCATTCTTATGAACGGTTTTAATTGTGTATGACATTGCCCACAGAACTATCGTTCCACACAATACTTCAGCCGCTTCACACGTGCTTCCGTTGCTAATCCCTACGGAGATCTCTCTCAAGAATGTCACCAAAGGAATCGTTTATCCTGCTGGAAATCATTTTACAAACTCGTCCACGTCCCACCTCAGACGACCCGCTGCTCGTCTTGTCCCTTCCATTCAGGAATGTTGTAAGCGGAATTACTTAACTGGAAAACAATAAATTTTCATTTGATTCAGTTTAATGATACTTAAGGCACCATTAGAATACATTCCGGGTCCAATTTGCTCACAACTCGAAGCGTCTACCATGCCACCCACACACACACACACACACACGTAAAGCCGGAAAGCAAAACCATTGCGAAAACCTCCAAATGGTTTTGCCACCGTTTCGCGCCATTCCGGATGTGAGCCGGAATAGAAAAAGCGTTTCGGATACAATGGGCAAAAGCTTCTCGTCGCACGAGATAAAAATTGAAAACGGTGCCTTCAGCCTTGATGAGCTTTCAAGGGAGAAGTGGATCGTGGACCATAACTGCTACTCTCATCCGGGTTGGCACACGGTCCAATGAGATATCTGTTGTTTTTCTGCTTCCACTCGTTATTCCGAACCTTTCCCAGCCATACGGTCCGTTTCGTTCCATTGGGTGATGAGTTAAGGATGGTAGTCAGCCAGCATCTCGAGGCGTCTTTACGAACGGCTTCCGGTGCAAGGAACGTCGCGACGGTGAGGGTTGCCTTCTGGTGTGGAGAGATTTACGTCGCAAAATGGAAAATAGATTCAAATGGTAGCGAGTTGATTATGCTAGACAAAATATGCTATCCTGCATCTGTTCCAACGCATTGCGTGACGTTACCAGCAGAACACGCACACACACTGGTTAGAAGTTGTGCCGGTGGACCATAAGTTGGCGGTGTTTGTGTCACAAATTGTGCGCCCGTTTCCTTCTTCCAGCAGCAGCAGCTGGAAGAGATACATACGGAGACTATGGGGAGGATTACGCGCTCCGCACGAAGGAATCGGATCGTATCTTGAAGCACTCACGTTCCTATCTGTTGTCACTCTATTTATGCCAACCTAGCAAGCAGCTAGCATTTGGGGTTGGCTTAGGATTGGGGATGGAAACGTAACGGAAGGACATAAATAAATCATCATTTTCTATTATACATTTACGCACGCCCGTTGGCTGGGGACGGGAGTTTCGGTGAGATTGAAAAGGCCCGTGAATACATTTGTACATTCAAATTGGTTCTAAAATATACTGCTACAGTTGTGTTGTGTTACGATTATACAGCCCACGCTGCCTATTTACATACGATAAGGCAGGTAAAATTAATTTCGTTCTTAAATAAATTTAATCCCAAAAACCGTTGGTCGGCCCAATCATCCTTCTGCGGGTTTTCGGTGCGTTACACCGAACCGACAAAGCTTGAAGCTCATGATTCATTGTGAAGCTGAACAAACAAATTTACAATACAGTGGAAAGTCGTTTATCCTGGTGCTTTTTAAGCGGAATTCGGATTATCCGTGCTGCTGGGGCTTGGGAATAAAAACTGAAAAACTAAGAACGATAAATAGTAAAGATTCTTGGGTACAGTACAAATTGTTGGAATTTAAACAAAAATCATAGAATTATATTGTAACAACAAATGAACAACGAATTCAAACACCATTTTTATTATCCGTATTGTCCGCTTATCCGGCCTCGAGCGACTTCTGTTGAGCAAGGATCAACGACTTTTTTCAAAAGAATTTATTTTCAAAGAGGGTTTAATCTGACTGCCATTTATTTTGCCACATTTGGACTAAAATGCTCCTCACTTATGTATACAATTTTATCAAATATTAATTGATTAATTATGCTACAAATTAAACCACACGTTTTGATACTCCTGCTAGGGAGCTTTGCTTTAAAAGTTTCCGTGACGGAAATTCGTTTCGGCTCTAGAAGCTCCTTTACGTTGATAAAAAATGCAAATCTTGTTTCGAGCGATTCGGCAATAACGCCCATAGCTCCTAGTAGCAGCACGCTCCGTACACCATGCAGGAATCTATGTATGGTTATGCCCGCTACAGCAACCCACACGGTAGGGCAATTATCATAAATTATTAACGTGCGTTTCGCACGCCGGATGGTGTTACGCTCCAAAAATGGTACCCAAAAGAAGCAGACAAATAGGGACCAACCACCGGAAGCAACCACGTCGTTGATGACCATCAAGCATAAAACACTGAAACGATGATGTTGATGATGATGATTCCGCTCGCAACAAGCATTCCGGTTTCGATTGTGTAAATCTTTGTTTGCTGGTTTGCGAAAAAACCCCTTTTTCTTCTTCTTTGGCTGGTACAATGATACATTAAGCCAAAAGCTGCAAGATATACTCTTTTTTCCCATGCCATAAAACAAAATGTCATTCTCTCTTTCACTCTTGCTGAGCTTTGGAGATCATCTGTGCGACCAACAACAACAAAAAAATGCCTTCAAAACAGAAGGTTATGTGGTGCTTTTCTGACGTCAAAATGAGATTCTTAAGCAAGCAAAAAAATGGTTTTTATGCCGTCCCCACCACCGGGCTTGCATCATCGTGCTTGGCAACATTTAAAATCATAAATTTATTCCACCGATCCATCCAGCGCCCACTTCTCAACCACAAGAACCATTCGTTGGCGGGGCGGATTTCTTCAAAAGGCCATTTTCAATTCACCCGTTTCCACGTGCATTTTCCGCGCCCCACGAACCGACCATTCGAAGGCATCGAGTGGCATTAGTTTCAGTTTGGCGCATATTCACCACAGTGGTCCCGTTTCTTTGTCACAAAGCTCCATCACGTCACGTCGGCGACGATGTTACAAAGTTTTTAATGTTCACCCTTCGTGCTTCTCCGTTCGCTGCGTCGCACGCACAGATCGGCCACCACCGACCAGCAGCCAAACGTCAACTCCGCAACTCCGGCTCACTTGTCGATAGCGACCGATACAGAATGTGACCGGATTTGGTTCTGTTTCATTTTTTTTCTGTTCTCTTTCTTTCTCTCTATTGCCTGCTTTCCTTTTTCGTTCAACAAATTCCTTTTTACGATTGGCAACATCCTTGACGCCCGTTTCCGGATTGCCAGTGTGCGCCTTCCCGCTCATGCTCATGCAACGGGAGAATGCTTGAGGAATTTATGGTTGCAAGCTATAAAATTTTCGATACGACTGGATTCTTATTGAAAGTCGCAGATTTGCACAACGCTAGTGCCTGGGGCGGGGGGGTGATTTTTAACGTTTCGTCTCACGCCCCCTTCCCTAACTTTCCACCCCAAAAACAGCCAATCTAATCCAATTCATCCAATCCATCCTCCAGCGGTGAACCAACAGAAAAGAGACGAAACCGTACCACACAGTAACAATCGTCACGGTCCGTACTGGCATTGGTGTTTATTTCCATTTTTATGTTGGTTTTTACGTGAAATAAAATGATAAGGTTATGGTTTTGCGGATGCCGCCACGGTTGCCACGATTGTGTCCGGCATGCGGATGTGACAACGAAAATATCGATAACTTTAAATGGCTACCCCGGTGAAATGCTTCGAAAGCAAAAGGAAAAGTTTGAGCACAGCAGCAAAAGTTTGATCGCAAAAGTGCGATCATCGTTATACCAAACAATCTTACAGATCGTTCCCGACAACGGGACAGCAGTTGTCGTATGCGTCCCATTGTTACAATCGCTGATGCGCTACTGCGACAGCATGCGTTCTTTTACCCCGTTGCCATTAGCAACTGCTTTAATGGATCGTTTAAAGTATCTTAATTACCGTCAGCACAGCAGCCTTCATCTTGCGTATTGTTGAAAAGGTTGAGGATCGCCCCTTGTTTAAGCGGATCACGGATATTCATTAAAGANTCCGTACACCATGCAGGAATCTATGTATGGTTATGCCCGCTACAGCAACCCACACGGTAGGGCAATTATCATAAATTATTAACGTGCGTTTCGCACGCCGGATGGTGTTACGCTCCAAAAATGGTACCCAAAAGAAGCAGACAAATAGGGACCAACCACCGGAAGCAACCACGTCGTTGATGACCATCAAGCATAAAACACTGAAACGATGATGTTGATGATGATGATTCCGCTCGCAACAAGCATTCCGGTTTCGATTGTGTAAATCTTTGTTTGCTGGTTTGCGAAAAAACCCCTTTTTCTTCTTCTTTGGCTGGTACAATGATACATTAAGCCAAAAGCTGCAAAATATACTCTTTTTTCCCATGGCATAAAACAAAATGTCATTCTCTCTTTCACTCTTGCTGAGCTTTGGAGATCATCTGTGCGACCAACAACAAAAAAAAATGCCTTCAAAACAGAAGGTTATGTGGTGCTTTTCTGACGTCAAAATGAGATTCTTAAGCAAGCAAACAGTTTTTATGCCGTCCCCACCACCGGGCTTGCATCATCGTGCTTGGCAACATTTAAAATCATAAATTTATTCCACCGATCCATCCAGCGCCCACTTCCCAACCACAAGAACCATTCGTTGGCGGGGCGGATTTCTTCAAAAGGCCATTTTCAATTCACCCGTTTCCACGTGCATTTTCTGCGCGCCCCACGAACCGACCATTTGAAGGCATTGAGTGGCATTAGTTTCAGTTTGGCGCATACTCACCACAGTGGTCCCGTTTCTTTGTCACAAAGCTCCATCACGTCACGTCGGCGACGATGTTACAAAGTTTTTAATGTTCACCCTTCGTGCTTCCCCTTTCGCTGCGTCGCACGCACAGATCGGCCACCACCGACCAGCAGCCAAATGTCAACTCCGCAACTCCGGCACACTTGTCGATAGCGACCGATAGAGAATGTGACCGGATTTGGTTCTGTTCATTTTTTTTCTGTTCTCTTTCTTTCTCTCTATTGCCTCCTTTCCTTTTTCGTTCAACAAATTCCTTTTTACGATTGGCAACATCCTTGACGCCCGTTTCCGGATTGCCAGTGTGCGCCTTCCCGCTCATGCTCATGCAACGGGAGAATGCTTGAGGAATTTATGGTTGCAAGCTATAAAATTTTCGATACGACTGGATTCTTATTGAAAGTCGCAGATTTGCACAACGCTAGTGCCTGGGGCGGGGGGTGATTTTTAACGTTTCGTCTCACGCCCCCTTCCCTAACTTTCCACCCCCAAAACAGCCAATCTAATCCAATTCATCCAATCCATCCTCCAGCGGTGAACCAGCAAAAAAGAGACGAAACCGTACCACACAGTAACAATCGTCACGGTCCGTACTGGCATTGGTGTTTATTTCCATTTTTATGTTGGTTTTTACGTGAAATAAAATGATAAGGTTATGGTTTTGCGGATGCCGCCACGGTTGCCACGATTGTGTCCGGCATGCGGATGTGACAACGAAAATATCGATAACTTTAAATGGCTACCCCGGTGATATGCTTCGAAAGCAAAAGGAAAAGTTTGAGCACAGCAGCAAAAGTTTGATCGCAAAAGTGCGATCATCGTTATACCAAACAATCTTACAGATCGTTCCCGACAACGGGACAGCAGTTGTCGTATGCGTCCCATTGTTACAATCGCTGATGCGCTACTGCGACAGCATGCGTTCTTTTACCCCGTTGCTGTTAGCAACTGCTTTAATGGATCGTTTAAAGTATCTTAATTACCGTCAGCACAGCAGCCTTCATCTTGCGTATTGTTGAAAAGGTTGAGGATCGCCCCTTGTTTAAGCGGATCACGGATATTCATTAAAGAGTGTTTGACGCCAAAACTACGCAACGCATAAGCGTAATGAATTCCCTATTAATCACCGAAAAAGTTATAAATGGAATCCCTTTTTCTACCTGTTAGACCGTAGACCTTGCCGCCTAAAAGTATTATAACCCTTCTCTTACATTTTTCAACCTTATTTATCTCCATCTACTGCAATGAAAAAATAAATAGACATGGGATAGTAGTTGTTCCACTGTTCAATACAAATTATCTTCATCATTCTACATCCTGACCGCCTCCCCCCCCCCCCCCTCACGCTGGGCAGGTTGTGTCGGCATGTTCTCCCTCGTCATGGATGCGGCATCATCTTAAGCCCGGTTGGGAGAAATTAATAACACTCAATCAAGCGCCAATAAACCGGTACCGGCATGGTACCGGAACAAGCACCAAGCGGAAGGGTTCGTTCCGTGTGCCGCACCACGGGAACGTTTAGTGAATTTTTAATTGCTTCCAAATTACTCTCACCATCGCCCACTCTCTCTCTCTTTCTTTCTCTGACACACATTCCTTTTGCTCTGTGGGCCAATTTAATGGATAATTCGGTTTCGGTTTCGGATCGAGCAAAGAGGAATTTTAAAACATTATGGAGAAAACGAAAGTATCATTCCGATGATGGCAAAGCACATTATCAACACTAATTGATGATGCTCTGTTTTCAGGCTAATAATATATTATTATATACGGCATTAAAACAGAGTGCTGCTGTTTTATTACATTATTGCTTCAAAAGCTCAATAATTTATGGGTTTTAAATTAACGCGCCTAAAGGTATGCAACAACGATGTAAATTATCACCAACAAACCTCTCAGTTATCCAATAATCTACCTACAAGGGAAACAGCTATACATTTGTCCAAAACAAGCTAAATTTAGTTATTTTCAACACCTCATCTCAATCGTTATTTACCAATAACCGTCTTTCTTTCAACTATTTGCACTTATTCGTTAGCTTCCTTTTTTTTTTTTTTGCTGACACAAAGGATCAAAACCACCATTTTAACCACACTTTGAAATTACCCAGCAGATCGGTCGGTGCTACGGCCCAACATTCCAGACCCATCCGTGTATGCTTTCCAAATACCACAACATTCCTTTTCAGGAGCTATAAAACAACACGAAAAAAAAACATTTTCACTCCAAACCATATTACGAGGTGTGAGGTTGTTTCAGAACTTTCCAGCATGTGCGTTCCAACGAGATACGTAAAACATTACATTCACACTCTTTTGGGGGGTGAAACACATAAAAAAGCAAACAAAACGCGGTGGATGTAATTTCTCTATACTCCCCGCTGTGAGACCACACAGCACACACATACAATGAATGTGTGCATATGTGTGAATAGGGAACGAAATTCTAAATAAACGCAATCGAAAAAAAGGAAGAATTTTTGAAGAGAAAACTTTTGCCCACGACTGTTTGTTCGATCGTTATGCTTTCATACCGGACGCACTCGCATACCGGTGCTCACCCGAAACGGGAACTCATTTCCTGAAAACCCGGTTCCACCACACCCTTTTGTTCCTGTTTCTCTTCGCAGGCAACACATTTCCCATTCCCATTCATGGTTTTGCATTTTCTTTTATTTTCTCGTCTCATTTCTTTTTCCTTCTTCTTTCTAGCCCACTGTACCGAAGACAACCGCCCGGCCAATACTCGTCGTGATCAGCTGCGGATGTTGCTTCCTGCAGTCGTGCATCGCCTTCGCCATCATGCTGCCGATCCTGTATCAGCGACGGTGCTGTGTGACCTTTTTAAAAATGCAATTCTGCTCCGCCACCTCGATGGCGATGGCAATATTCATTCTCGGCCTGCTGCAGCTGTTCCCGCCGGTAAGTAGACACACGTATGAGTCTAGTGTCATGGTACGTTCGGGCAATCATTCGCCTGGATGAGGTTCGGGGTTTTTCTCGCTGTCCCCTTTCTCTCATGGGAGTGTACACGCAATTAAATTGTAAATTTGGTGCAAACAATCTTTGTCGATTCTGCTTTTTTCGGTGAACGAGCTGGTTTACTATTTAGACGACAAAGAACTGTCACAACACCGTGAGACTTATATTAATTTTGGATTTGGATTAGAAATATCTTACAGTTATACAAATGTATTCAAACTTGTTAACATTTATAATACTAATAACTGAAGATTAACTCATCCTTTCTATTATGTTCTATGAAGCAGAGTTGATAGACGACTTCAACGCCTTCATTTATGCAATCTGTTTGAGACATTCACATGATGAAATGCACTATTAAATAAATCAAACCATTTGCACTTCCTTATTTAGTATAATCTTTTGCAATTGTTTGAAGAACGTAAGTAAGGCCAATATGATAATTGATTCTTTCAAAAAAATTTATTCATGTTTCTCACAGTTTTCTTCATTTGTTGTACAAAAAATCATTCATAAATCATGAGCACAACAACTGTCTTGTTGTTTCATATTAAACTATCGTTATCATTTAGTAACAGCACATCAACCTTTCACACAAGCCATCAGTGTTATCGTGCAGCTTCCATTTGCTAGCTTCGCTTGTAAAGTAATATGTCAACAGATTTCCCACAACCCCTACAAACACACTTGACGATCGCAATGCATTCGAAACGATTTCAAACGCATTTGCAATTTATTTAACTTTCTTCAAATAAACGTAACCCATTGGTTCGGTTTTTGGGCAGTGCTGTCATCTGCTTTCGATTCCCTTGCCGAAGCTTAACTGCTTTAGCTGATGATTACAGTTTCGTTTCAGCAAATTTTCCTTCCCATAGAAGGTTCCTTCACCGATGCCGCTGTGGATACACTTTCTTGTCCGTGGAACCTACGCTCGGAAGGTTCTCATGTGCTGATGGTGCACTTTATGCTTCCCCCATTGGCCCCGTCCATGAAGCTTGCAGTGCAGTGAAAAGATGCTTGCACTTTCCTGCACCGTACGTACGAGCTGATCTGGTAGGACTTTCTCATAAACGGTCCCCGAAGCTTACCACGGCTGGCGTTTAATAAAATGCTTATAAATAACGAGAAACTTTGTTATCGTCGTTATTGCACCACAACGAGCCCTCCCCGTCTGTCTGTCGCACATGTGCAAAATGCAGCAGCAAACCCCTGTCCCGGCCATCCATGCAATGCCTCGGAAATGCGAAACTTCGACGGCGTGTGCTGTTGAAGTGCCATTGCTCATGTGCTTGAATCGTCCCCGGCTTGGCAGGACGACAAAAACGAAACTGCAGCAAAACGCGCATGCATTATTTCATGCTCGGCATTAGTTTGACAGCTGTTTTTCTTACCGGACCACACGGGGTTGGCTTCTTACCGGTACCGGTAGGGTGTTGGTAGAGCCGGGCAATGTTTAGTTAGTTCCGTTTAGCCTCGTTAATAAACATGTTTACCGTTTCTTGTTGAGACTGTGCCGGGCATCGCTTAGTGCTTTCCGGTTTCCGAGAACTCGCCCTTTTTTTTTGTTACGCCTACTCGCTCCTCCTTATCGCTTGGCTCGAAACACGACTCCTCGAGTGCACTATCAGGCCCACTTGAGCTGGCACGATTGTATGTACGTCTGCTTCAGCAAATTACAATCAATTAAGCGAAACAATTCACTTATCATCGGAGTGAAACTCCGGCAGCACATACCTGCCTGCCCGCCGGGCAAACATGCTTGTCCGGCCGATGAAGCGGCCGCAACACAGGCACAAGCAAAAACCCGCTTTGCTCCTGCTGTGGCAAAACCCTTTTTCAAGCGGTTACTCTGCGAATGCGAAAGGCGAGCGTCTCGGTTGAAGTGGCCATTCATTCAAGAAGGTGTTGCTGTGCCTCTTACGTACAAAACAAACGGGGTGGCGTAGTGAAACAATGTACGCAACTGTAGCTGTTTTACTTGTCAAAGTGTCGGAACGCTTTGTGTGGGGGGTTTCTCCTTTTCTTTGGTCCATTCTAAGAGCTTTCAGTGTGAGAAGACGTTTCACCTTTCTATTTGCCATGGATGCGACAGGTATAGAACTATACAGAAGAGATACCTCAATTAATGGAATCATAAATTAGAAAGGCTTTCATTTCAAAGGAAAGGTACTTGTAGCACAGAGAAAATACGTTCCTATCAGCATCATCGATTCTCCGTGGCTAAATTTGATGTGAACGCTCTTTTCGTTTGAAGTGATTGACTGGCCTTATTTGATTTTTATATGAATCTTTCGACATTGATCAACCAATGTCTCTTTGAGCAGTACTGCTTTACCATTTAAAAAGAGAAAACATTTAACCAAAAACATTTGTGCAGCTGCCTTAAGAAATTACCCTTTAAGTTGTCAACTTTTGTCACCATTTCAACAAAGATCCGCTGCCACTGTTTGTCGATTAATTTCGCCCGAAAACCGCAACGACACACACACACACACACACACGCACACTCCGGTTGTCACTGACGAAATTGGATCAGACCGTTGCTGCAAAACTTTTCCACTTTCATCGCCTGAGAATTTTCCTAATTCAATTAGACTTTCGAAGTTTTCACTTTAAAAAATGAACTTGCGGCACCGGTCACCGCATCCGACCCATTCGGAATTTTAACGGTCTGTGCTCTTTTCCATTTTTTTTTTTCTCTTCTTGCGCTATTTCCTGTCACTTTCACTTTTCTGCACCTTCAATAACATATATTAGTGTGGTAGAAAAAAAAACACTTCGCCGTTGGCGTTGGCCAAACCAAACCGATTATCCACACCAGACCAACCGTGGCAGCTAATCGAGCGGAAACTCTTTAACGTGAATGACCTCAAACGATCATTCAACCTTCTGCAGCAGTATGGGTGCGAAAATTGTACCCATCATGAGAGCAGAAATCACCCAAAAGCCGAAAGTCAAAGCTATTGACACCGGAGTGGTTGAGAAGTTGGACAGTTGGACAGTCGCATCACCAGTGTGTTCCGGGTCGAATGTCTTCCCTGTTCATTTAACGCTACGCTCCATTTGTTATCAATATTCGTGGCGAATGCTATGCTGACATTTTGTTATTTGCATGAGTTTTTAATTGCCAACGTCAGTTAGAGTGGGATTAGGGCGCTGGAGCTTCGTTCGTATTTTTGAACCGCTGAAAATCACCAGGCGTCTCCATTGATTGGATGGTTATTGTATATTAAAGTATTAATTAGGAAAATGTATATTATGCCTTGCTAAACACATTTTATTTAAATTTTATTTAGTTACTAATTTCAATTTTCATTTAATATTAATATAAATACAGCCTCTTTCGGAATTATTCCCACAAATGTACGTTGTAAAACAATCTTTTTAGAAAACCTTTTTAGAAATAAATTAGAGTATCTATTAGCGATTATTCTAATCTATTTGCGATTCACTTCCAGCTGACAAGCGTCCATTGAAGATAATTAAAGTTAGATTACACCTTCAGCTTCTCCATTCACTCAATTTGAAGCATGAGAAATAATTTCTCCGACACGGCATGCAAATCCTTCCCCGCTGCAGGGACAAACGTACTACAACTAATTCACAAACTCACCCCACCAGCCTACGCCCCTTTCGCCCAAAAATCACACCATGCCACGCTATTAAACATCCATAATCGCTCCCTAAATGAATGCGTTCACACTTCCATTCAGCACCGCACCGGTGTGTCTAGTGTACGAAAGTTCCGTGTCAAGGATTCCGTGACATTTGTCGCTACCGGAAGGATAATGCATCGCTTTTCGCTAAATGCACCCGGTCGTACGAGAGCGAGCACACACACACACACACACAAACTATTCGTGACCGTTCGGGGTTGTACCATTGAATTGCCATAAATTGCGAACTCATGCAGTTCGCATCACGTCACACTGAAGCAAGCACATTTTCCTCGAACGAGTGCGTTCAAAAGTCAACAAGTTGCAAACTGTACTTATCGGCCGAATGGGAATGGGAATGGTATATCTTCCACGTGCAATTTAGTAAAGTGTGGCGCACGATAGTAAGGATTCTGCTGTGTGTATAAAATAAATCCGCTGTGCATTTTATCGCTGCTGTAAATGGGATAATAATCATGGCTTTAAATCATACGCCTAGGCCGATAGGATGATATATTTATCAATTGTTTAAAATAAGATTCTACAATATAAACCTACCTTTATATTTACTAAGTAACAATTATAATTTATTAAAGAATTTAAAAACCATTTAAAATACAAATAGGAATGTGAATGTCTAAGTAATAGATAAAATCGATGGTTAAAATAAAAGGTTAATACCTTCTTGATTACTACCTAAATTTCTATACAAACTATGCAAAATACGCGAAAAAACTTAAATGGCATGCAAACGGAACTGGCTCTGCTCGGCACTGACCATAAACACTGCGAAATATGCATCAAATGAGCATCGTAATTAACATGAAGTGCAATNCTGTACTTATCGGCCGAATGGGAATGGGAATGGTATATCTTCCACGTGCAATTTAGTAAAGTGTGGCGCACGATAGTAAGGATTCTGCTGTGTGTATAAAATAAATCCGCTGTGCATTTTATCGCTGCTGTAAATGGGATAATAATCATGGCTTTAAATCATACGCCTAGGCCGATAGGATGATATATTTATCAATTGTTTAAAATAAGATTCTACAATATAAACCTACCTTTATATTTACTAAGTAACAATTATAATTTATTAAAGAATTTAAAAACCATTTAAAATACAAATAGGAATGTGAATGTCTAAGTAATAGATAAAATCGAATGTTAAAATAAAAGGTTAATAACTTGTTGATTATTTCTTAAATTTCTATACAAACTATGCAAAATACGCGAAAAAACTTAAATGGCATGCAAACGGAACTGGCTCTGCTCGGCACTGACCATAAACACTGTGAAATATGCATCAAATGAGCATCGTAATTAACATGAAGTGCAATGAATTACGTGTACAGTTGGTCAAAGAGTACCGGCCGAGGTCGATCCCTCTTCCTTGTTCTACATTTTTCATTCACTCAAAAGAATCCGGCCCCCGAACATTAATGGGGAAAGAGAACATTGATTGAAAAATAAGAATCATAACCGGACCGTATGAATGCTCTTGCGTACATGTAATGATGACCAGCTACGACCATTGGAATGCTTTCCACTTAGCTGCACGCCGAATGCTCATAACAGCGTCGCACACCGTGCATCAGTCAGGACATTATCGCACCGCCATCCAACGGTTCAAAGCGATTTCGTTCGATCGATTTTAAACGAACCGAACCGTTTCCGGCCAGCAAATATGCACGGCATGCAGTTTCGAGTGTGGGGCAAAATAATCATTTAAAAAAAGAGGGAGAAACGCACACGGACACACTCGAATGGCACCCCAATGTAACCGGTGTAGCTTAAGCGTGTAAAAAAAAAAAAAAACGAGCGAGAGGAACAACCACGCGGCCACGAGTTTGCGAAATGTTCGTGCTTGCAGAAAATCCGTGCCATATCGACGTTATCCGGCTAGCGTTAGATAACTAACGCAACCCCCGTTTGGGAAAAAAACCCGTAACAGTTTGCAGTTTTCCTTCCCGTGTGTCTCATTTGCCATCCCACTCGAGCCGATCTCGCGGTGGGAACGTAAAACTGAACGAGATAATTCGCAGATCAGCACAAAAAAGCATTCATCTGGTGCGGTACTGTTTTTGCTGCTAGTTTCTCCACACACCAAACACACGCGCATACACTTGTGGGATGCTATCACGCGTGTCACAACACGTGACCACGGTCCACTATACCGGAGCAACGCAAACGAACGCATGCTTATTGTCAAAGGTACGCGAATGCAAAACGAGCAAACGATCTTTACCGCGCTTTATCGAATGGAGACCGTCGAAAATGACAATTTTTGCCTCCTGCACGAGGAACGATGTGAGTGGCACGGAAACAGGACGGTCAGCGGATGATGTTTCACGCATTCATAAATAAATAACGGGCACGGGCATAATTTATGCCGCTGTTCAACCGCCGGTGATGGCGTTTAAGCCTGTTGCACACACAAGCACACACACACACACACACACACACACTTGCACTCGTGTCATATAAGCAAATGGGTTCCATTTGCCTCCTGGTCAACGGATCGGTTATGTCGACTACATATTTCAAGCGACAAAATTGAAATCATTTTCGCGGAAATGAAACGACCGTTTAACTTTCATTGCTGGTACTGCCTAACTTTGGGGTTGGTCAACTTTGTTGTTGTGTTGTGTACCTTTTTTTTTCCTAGACTAGTTTATTGTACAATTTATTGTTGATATATGGATTTATTATTCAGGCTACAGCCATAAATTATTGTTTGTTTTGTTTTTCATTTTTAACACACACACCTTCATAAATTGTACTGCACTTTGATGAAAAATGTGAAAGCTCAACAAGCCAAATAATATATTCATTCGCATTTTTTTGTATTGCTTATCATGCTAAAAGTCCTAATCTTGCGTGAGCAGCAACAAGACAACACATTGCCTGTATTTAGGCGTACGGTACGGTTGTTCTGTTGAAAGAAAGCAACCTTTTCCTATTAAAATAAAGCAACTGAAGGATATGCAATCCACGCTTAATAAAATGAAGATTTATTCCTGCATGATCTTCTTTTATTTAATCAAATTGCTTCATCGAAATCGAAATTAATTCCCCTGTTTGGCCTACGTTTGAACTTTCGCCCTGCCAAAAATAGCATTCACCCAAACAATTCACTCCTACACAACCCACATTCAAACACATCCGTCAAAAACGTGGAGCTGTTCAATCAAAAAACCTATCAATTACCCACCGGTGAGGAAATGGATAATTCTAAAAGCAACAGGAAATTAGTCTACCGTTTGACCGTTGATGGTGTTATCTCAAGGCCTCCGGCTTGCCCACCGACGTGACGTCTTAATCTTCCCAAATGGACAGCTGTGTGCCATGCATCCCAAATCCCACGTTGCCAGTGATAAAGCCATCAAAAAGCACCTCAAAATCCACCCACCCCTTTTGGCCCGGTCTTTTCGACCGTTGATGCGCCCGGCCCGACACCGGTCAACACACGGTCAAATCAGTCGCTCATACGGGTAATTAACCTTATTAAATATGTCATCCTGTTGAACAGGCAGCTGATACCAGCTGTCTTTAAGGATGGGTCTGAAAGCCACCTGACCACCTGAAGCAAGGATAAACACTAAGCAAGGAGCAGTTATCTTCCGATGGGCCGAAAACCCATCGAATGGGTGAGATAAATAAATTAAAGCCGTCACGCATATCTTCATGTCTGTTGTGCAATCTCATCATACCCACCCATTTGGATTGACCTGACGCGTGGCTTGCATAAATGTGATTGAAAGTCAATTACTTACGTCTCGCTGGAAGCCTCGCAGGTTCAAGTGCCGATGCAGTCAATAAATCGATCGTACCGTGTGGGTGTCGTTGACATGCTAAGTCGAGCGTGCAGCGTGGCTGCTGACCAAAGGAAATAATGCTGTTCTTCGTCGCACCAGTGCAACGTACCGTGCGGCTGGCACGTGAAATTGACTTCGATGAAAATTTAATATTCCACCGTGGAAATTTCAAGGGGCAAATGCACGTTCGCACCTCTTCACCGATGGGTTATGTGCTGAATGAAAATTTATGATGCGATCTCCGAAAGGGAGAGGTTTATTTGAGCGTTTATTAACGATGCATGAGCAATAATGTTGAACTAGTACATTGGTATGCACATGATTTATGCTTTGTTTAAAACAAAATAATACAAACTTTAACATAAGGTTACAGTTTATTAATTTTGTACCACGCTTTGGAATACAACCTGTGCAGTGCAGACAATGTACAATCGTGGTGTACATCAATTTATTCCAACTTGCAGTACTAATTACAAATTTATCGTAAAACCGTACCGCAATAACGTTCTGCGTTCGTTCAACGGCATCTTCCCACGACAATGGATACGTTAATAATACATGGTGCATAAATCTTGTGCCCCAGAAGATTACACAGTCAAAATCAAGCCATTCAATTTCTGCAGTTACTATTCCGTAAGACACTCGCCACAAATCTCCTTGCACAACCTCGGTAACGGTTTTACAATAAGTTCAGCAGTGCCACCGCATGCACATGCATCATAAACCAATCGTCAATTTCTTCGCCTGCAACATATAACTCACCCTTACCGATTTTGGCCACAGCTGTAATACTTGCCTTCGGTTCGGGCACATTCATTCCTTCAATAAATTCCACTTAATTTATTATCCACCAGCAAACACTCCTAAAGGAATCCACCACTGTATCATTGTTCCTCACACACATCAGTATCCAGGGCAGCCTGCGGTGTGTGTATCCATTGGTTGAATCGAAAGACAAATAAGGAGCACACTTGCATCACAATAAGGCAAAGGATGCATCGGTTGCCAGATGTTACCACACAAACCATTGTTTTCACAGCAAGTAACTCCAAGCGAGCGACGGTGACATTTAGGAGTACTACGTGGCATCCACTGCTATGTGCATGGGATGGGACAAAGCAATGGAAAATTATGCAGCACAAAAGGAGATCTTTTGCTCACACATTGTATTCCTTTGGATGTCTTATGCTTGCTTTAAAAATACGCCTCAGGTGAACGGCTTTTGTCTGGCAAACGTTTATTTCGGACATTTTGCTATGATTAATCCATCAAACCATTTGAAGCTTTGCATGCCTTGTCTACTAGACATTACCTACAGCTTCTGACCATTTGGGTCTTTTGATCGATTTCTTGGAATCAAACAAAATCACTCAACGACATGTGCAATGTGTCTATATGAAAATATGTCTTCAAATCGCTTAAGCTGTTAATATCTTAGTACAAAAATGCCTAACCTTCTAGTATATTTTCGTTTCATAAGAACTATTAAGCGATCAATTATATGTACATGACGTCAGCATTTACTTTAATCTGAACTTTTTAAGAAGATGATTCCGCGAAACTCTTTTGCTTCAAGTTACCTCCAAGTCTTAATGGATTAGATAGTGTTCTCCAAATTCCAGATCTTAATTCATTGCAATGTTGCTGGCATTAGATGCTTAAAAACACTAATTGTTGATAATAATCCAAGAACGTTATTATCGGTCGAACTATTTTTTTAGTACTCTACTCATGACAAATCTGATTTAAAAATACAATCGTATTAAAAGACATAGCACTGTGCACCTATTTGTCTTTAATTCTCTCCGTACAGACCCACTTTTCTGCTTTTTGTGCATTTTTTTAAGGATGATTTGGAACGCTTCGTATATCCCTTTTTTCACCTACTGAAGAGAATAAATACTTTCCAGCTGCTAGTCCGTTTTGTTCGTTTGTTTTGCCATTTTAATTTTTATAAAACACCATTAATGGTGTTCAAATGCGAGAACAAAAAAAAACCATCATTGACTTTACGCTCCCTACCGTTTCATATACCATTACCTTTCATGCAGCACGTAATCGAAAAGGCACGCAAAGCACGTTTTAGTCCTTTTCCGTACCGTTTGCAACTTGTTTTCATTTCCGTTTCAGCTTATTCCATCCATTCCACCGATGCACCATTTGTAGTTTCGGAACGATTTATACCTTCTGCAAGCATTGTCCCAAAAGAATGGAACGTGCTCCGTTCCATGCACGTCAGCTTGGTACGGAAAAAAAAGAAAGCATAAAACATTCAAAAAGAAGAAACGTTTTTCTTTCGATTTGAGTCCGATTTTTTCTCTCCTCGTCTTGTGACATCTCGTCTCATCGTTATCATCATCATCCTTATATTCAGATGATCTTACGATCCGTGCTGCTCCACTGCAGCAACAGCTTTTGTGCAACGATTTATGAAGCATTCTCATGTTTACCGTGAAAAGAAACTCGGGTTGAATAGAGAGCAAAAAGAAACGGACGTACGACACATGCGATGAAGGTATGCTAGAGTAAGCACAAAGATGCACCAGCTGACAAATATTGCTTATAAAAGGTTTTTTTTCGAACAAGAAAAAAGTGACCCAAAATAATGTTTCGCAACTTTATGCAATCGTACGATGTTTATCTTTTTATCGGTTGGCAGTTTGTGATTATTTCTATTGCCTTAGGATGAACAGGATGTTTATCTATCTTTGTGTGAGTTTTTTCTCCCGGAATGCTAGCAAAACAATATTGTTTTGCCACATAAAATAGTTTATTTAAATACTCACCGGGACGAGTGTATCATTTTGCAATTTAGGTTTTGATAAGCTCACGTATCTCATCTTTTAAAAAAGCCAACATAATAGTCCTCCATTATCACTCAATTAAATTGGCCAATTTATATGTTAATTTTACACGCTCTCCTGTCCTAATGTCGACATGTAATTTGACACCAACAAATCGATCCTATCCTTTCTAACACGCCTCTCAGTACAGCTTGTTCTGATATAATTTCTCCATTTTCACTCAATTTGTGTCATAAACCATCTACCGATCCTTCCCACTACGCACGCAAAACCCTTACCGCGTACACTCACACATTCTAACAGGGAAAAGTTTTCCCATTTTTCAAAACACTGTACCACATCGCCCGGACCGTTATTGCCACACCCGCTCAGCAAAGGCAAACTTTGCCTAAACCATGCACGTGCGACTACCGTTGACCGGTTGGGCTACCATTTGCGTTTCGCTCCGCAACCTGTTCGGACAGGTGCACCGGATTGATGGGTAGAGCTTTTCCGGAATACGGGAGTACGGGATCGATCTGTCCCGTACCGGGTAACAGTGTATGAATAACAAGACCAATAAATTTTATTTTCACTTGATTGATAACCAATTCTTAGAGACGACGTAACGCTGAGATGAAAATTCCCTAGAACATACGATACGGTCACCAACACTGGGCTCAAATGGCAAAAATTCTCATGCTCGCATCAAAATTTACAACTTCCAGGAAATTCTCATAAGCTTGCAACAAATATCCCACAATTTGAAAAAAACAAGAAAAAACCCCACCAAATTCATCTTCCCAGAATTTTAAAATAAATTATATTAAACGAATTTCTCATCAACTGAATGCTTTCCACGCCTTCTCCAACACATCAAACGTTTGCGCGGCCTAGACGAGCAGCAATCAAATTTTCTTTGAATCTTATTTTAACCGCCAGAAATGGTTCCACTTGATTTATGTGCACCATTAAGTTGCCATCATCACGGTACACTCCATCAAACAGCAAATTTTAAGACATTAATCGCACACACTGACACACTGGTGACGGCCAACTTCTTATTGGTGAGAGTGCATTTCTGGTTGTCTAATCTCTTCACGTTGGTCCCATTACGGATGCGGATACGGGCGATACTTACGATGTCCATCAATTGGCCGATGGCTTCAAACCACAAAACCACCCACTACCACCCGGTGGTGGTGTGTTAGGTTGGTGTGTTCATTTATCACGAAGAAATTAATTGAGTGCTACCGGCCACCGTACAAGTTGCTAATTTGACATACCGTCCTGTTAAACGTTGGCTGCGACTTGGCAGCAAGGAATTATTGATGTTGTACATCACGCCTTGGTTATTGTAGATGACGACTAATAGGGAGAAATGTGGACGCATTTGCTGTCCATTTGTGATGGACCCTCAAGCCTTATAAGACTTCCCGGTACACTCGTTATTCTCGAGCCACTGCTTGTATCCTTTCAAGCCTGACAGCATCAAATGAAATTTTTCTCTCCATACCAAGAAAATAACATTGCGGCTTGACCCGCAAACTGCACAACAACACTCGAAAATGGGAGAGGGAAGGAATTTGAAACGCTTTCCCACAAACCAAAACACTGTGGAAATGGAAAAGATGACTCCGTTCTCACAATCATTCGTTATTTCTTTCTTTCGCTCGGTTTTAAATTCCAGGAATGGTACGCACTGGTGATGGCACTGCTGTCCGGTTTTCTGCTACTGAGCACCTCGACGCTGGTCGCCATCACGGTACTGGTGACGACGGAACTGCATGGTCCGAGCCGCAAACTGATTGCCGCCACCAACCTGGCCACCGGTATCTCGGGCAGCATCGGACTGAGCTGGTTTCTGCCAATACTCTGCGCCACCTCGACACCGCTCGTGTACAACGTGATGGTCGAATCGCCGACGCACTGGTGGCATTCGTCCGATTCCTTCGGTTTCGTGCTGTTCGTCGTCATCGAGGCACTGTTTGTGGTGCTGTTCGTGCTGCTCTTCATCACCCTCATCAAGCGGCTGCTCTATCTCGCCCGGAAGCACGACAAACACAACACTTCCATCCTGCGCAGGTAAGTGAAACCATGCTAACTACACTAACAACTGCACCTGCCGTCCGTAATGGTGTAGCTGCCAGCAGGCAACTGTTCGAGCGGGAGCTCCTTCACAACTTACTCGATGACTCGATAACAACCCGCGAGTGCACGTCTCGAAATTCGATACATAGTACCTCTTGTTGTTGCATTAGTATCCTTGAGGTTGATGCTTTTTGCTGCTCTTGAAAATATACTTCTCAGAAGCATCAAAACGTTAGCTAGCTGGTCGTTCTTTCATTCGTTCGTTCGCCCGTGCCCGTTCGTTCGTTTTGCCATATTCCAGGCACTGTTTCATCGCTTCCAAGAAGCCATTTTTAGAACCGTTTTCTTTTTCCCTACCATCGCTTCTGTTTCCAGCGGACAAGTGGAAAACATTTTCTTTGTCCCATCGATGTTTCGAGTGACTCGTTTTTGCAAAAGCAGTAAAATCATTACGCCATCTGTAGAAGCCGGTTTTAGGTTCAAGCCTCTCGTTCGTTTCCGATGGCACGATTGAATGATTTGGATTTCAAACGAAACCATTTCCGTAATGAAACAGAGGGTGCGTCGTAGGGCAGAAATATCCGGATTATGGGAACTGCACTTATCCAAATCAGGTTTAAACGTACACTATGTTGTGCTGCAAATGACCTGATTTAGGTATGGAATGATGTTTTTTCGAGAGATTGTATGTACTTTCCGTACTTACTGTTTGTACATGTGTTGTGCAAATTGCATACTTTACGGAGTAAAACTCCTTAAGCGTTCAATTCGTTCTACGTCTTCCCTAAATGTATGCAATCTTTAATACATTTTTATCGTTTAGTCTCTAGAGTTCAAGCACTAAGCATGTTATGAGTAAAATGAGTTCCTGTTCACAGTTCGTGTGATCGGTAGAGATTTAAACAGATGCCTTTGTCCCATTTTGCCAACGGGCATATAACTATTCTCTTATGTGCAACTCTCACCTCTCAATCTAACCTTTAAAGTTCATGAATATCCCATCACGATCAGCACTCCCATGCAAACAACATTCATCGATGCCCAGGAGGCTTCTGTTGGGGCACGTTTAACTCTTTAAGCAGATAATAACCGTCCATTGGGACGTCCAGAAAAGATCTGAATAACGTTCTGGGTCCGATCTTTTTTTTTGCCATTTTCTCACACCTCTGCCCGGTTTGGGTCAACAAAAGGACAATCGGTGGAACATTATCCCGGGACGAAATACCATCCTACTCCGCCGCTATAAAAGTCTGAGACAAAGTTTGCTCTGGTTCTTTGTCTGTATTTGCCTGAGTGTCCTTCCTCCTAGTTTTTTTTCTCCTTCCTTCTCCGTATCAGATTCATCCTGCCCTTAGGCCGTTCGTTCAATAGAATTTATTAAATTTGTTTTCCATATGACCCACGATGTATGCTGCCGGTCAACATCCCGTACGCGGCACATCATCCTAGATCACACCAGAAAACCGATAGAAGCCCGGAAAAGTGTTAGCCCCGAGGTCAACCGGACGGGCGAAAGGAAAAGGTGGCTGGAACGGGAAACCTTTCCCGATAATCTGATTACAAGAAAAATCGAACGCTTCAACGACCACGGATGCGCAACGACGATGGAAGATGAAATCATTCTATCTGCCGTTTCGTTCTTTTTCCGAACCCGAACATCGAAAACCCCGGGATCGTCGATATATACTTACAAGTTTGTGTGTGTGCTTATGTGGCTGTGCCATTGGTTTGGACGTCTGTGAGCCGACGGTGTATGTTACCACCATTCCCCAAGGGTTGACTTGTTGAGCTTGCTACAGACCAGATTCGAACCGAAGGGATATACACCTTCTGGGGAGATTTTTCTTCCACCAATAAACTTCATCCAGCAACTCCGAAGCCGCCCGGAACCCGATAGACCCAGTGGATCCGTTGGGCTGATTATATCGATATCACACACATTTCTCTTGCTTCGTCAAACCCAGCAGCAAGAGCTTCTCACACGATGGTACCATTTCGATTGCGACTCCAGAGACCCGGTTCAAGGATGTTTTGCTCTCCTACGCACCGAGCGATCTATTTATTTATGAACCCCAAAACCGAAACCGACGTGCCTTTGTCTTTCCACTCTGGTAAGGAAAAGTGAACCAAATATCCAGCTTGGGTTGCCTATGGTGAACCAAAGAAACAATAAGCAAACGGATTTCCCTGAAATCGGCCGAAGTAGGATTTGTCTCTGCACGTGTGTGCTTTCGTGTCGTGTTTTTTTTGTATGTTTACATCCATTTTTACCACACATCAACAAAATAGAACAAAAATACCTTTTAACCGTCTTCAGGCAGCCGCTTCTTCTCAACCGCTCCTGCTCATCATTATCATCCAAGGAACGGTTGCTTTAGTAAAGACACCCACCATGTATACCAAAACACAACAGGAAGGAAAAAAAGTCCATATGGTAGACACACGGAAAACAAGCAAAAGAATGCTCATCATTCTATGCTCTTCGCCCCATTGTGTTCCATTCGCTCCCAATGCAAATCGATGGAGAAAATTGAATAAACGTCGTTATTTATTGCCGAGTTGCCGCGTTCTCGAGTGTTGCTGGTGCTGGTGCGCATTTGATCGTGGCCCATTTTGTGCCGATTACCCGGTACGGTATTTCATTGCAGCAATAACCATTCGTGCGTTATCGAAAACTCACCCTAATGGTTGTAGTTGGCATGATGATAATGGGAAATACAAGAGTAATCCATGCTGTATGGTATTTGCTTTATTATTTAATCAGTCGAAGCTTTTTCGGCGTTTCGTTTGAGTTTCGTTTGTTTTTGAAATATGTTACGTTATTTTATGTGTTTATGTGTTTTTGTGTTTTGCAAAAAGTCTTTTTTTTAGAAGTAAACATTTTATAACTTTAGTTTATTAATTTTATAAAAAAAAATACCGAGCTCGTAGAAAAAATTTGATCATGTACGCTTCAATGTAACAACTATCTCCTAAATAATACCCACAAGATTACGGTGATTTATATCATACAGTGTTTACTTTCCATTGAAACAGTGGAGCAATTAATTAAAAACCATTGCCTTTCCATTACACGTTCAAACATCGATTCGCCAGTCGAATTTCCCTTTCACCGCTTCGCACTAGCCCTAAATCATTGCCGCAAGCAAAAAACTGTTCCAACCAATTGCACAACAAATCACCGTAAAGACATCCGATTTGGTGAAGCAACGTTTCGAGAGGCACTAGTATGGCAACCGTTTGCCATACATCCCAACCACCCACACACGCATACACATTCGAGAAAACGGAACTCGAAACGTTACTGGGGCAGCAAATAAAGTTTAATTTGTTGCACGATTGTATATTTTTATTTTTTGTGTCAACGCTGGGTGCCAAAACAGTAGTACTACCGTAGTACCGACTACTACTACGGCTACTACACCCACTGGCAAAGAAGCCATCATCAAAAGCTTGTTCGGTTCGTTCACTTTTTTTGTTTGTTGCCCTCTCTCTCTCTCTCTCTTCGCCTTTTGTACTGTACAATCTTTTCCTTCCTTCTTTCGATGGAACTTCGATGGGAAAGAGGGGGAATAGAAAAGTCACTGGCAGGAACGTGTCATTTTCCACTGGCCGGTCTTTTGCTTCAACAACTTTCCACCCAGTTCGTTGAACTTCAAGTCGCTGTAAGACTTTCGTCTTTCGTGAGCCACTTTTTTCGGGCTGTGCACCCCAGCCGCGGTGCCCCAAAAAGTATGGCACAAGAATTTTCTACAATTTTCACACTGCATCTTCGTGCCAGCAGGGCATAGTTTCTACACACAGGCAGGCAGAAGAAGAAGAAAGCACGCTTACGATCCAAACTTTGGGTAAGATCCAAACGTATACACTCTACGGCTTGGACTTGGACGAGACAAATCCAACGAGCTGCGAGTTGTATTGCCGTTCAAGCAGCTTTGCTTGGTGTTTTGTTGGTCTTGCGGTACGTTCAATATCGTGGAAAGGAATGCTTTCTACCCAGTGTTCCAGTGCCCAGTATCGGTAGAAGCGCATTGTTATTCGACACTGCAATTCTTTGGCATTTATGTTATTCCGCTTCTTTCGCTTCGTTACCTTCGTTAGTGTGATTGCAATCGCCGGGAAAACTTGAGACGAGACTTTTATGCCCAACAAAAGCACACTCTCGGTGCATTACCTTTTCTCACTTTTGCATAGCGTTTGGTCCTCTACGGCAAGTCTGGTGTCCAGACGATACCGAACCCCATTAAAATCCGCTCCTGCCACTGTATAAACGGACGGATAAAGGACAATCTTTCGCATACATGGTTCGCATGCATATACAGCATCGCCGGGACTGGCCAGACCAGCAACCAGCAGCCAACACAAAGCCAAATAAATCCTTTCCTTATCCGGTCATCCGGTTCACCAGCAGGCTGGCAAACTCTCAGCCAGCTCCAGTGTGTAAGACTTTCGGGGCAATTCTCGGCACCGGCAACACTCCAAGGTTTGGGCTTCTTAACGAGCCTTCAGCCTGAAATGGAGGGGGGGGGGGAGGGTACGAAGTTTTCTTAGCAATATCTTGCACCATCACGCAGGCAGCTGGGGCCAACTTGCTCCTGCCCGTTTCCAAGAAACGAGACCCAATGTCCTTAGCACACGATTTTAATACCCTGGCCCCGTAAGGCATACAAGTATTACCCGGGCTCAGTTGCTGCTGCTGCTGCTGCTGTTGCTTTCTGCTACCAAAAAGAGCACCACCATCGACCATCCTGCTACGTAGCTGGCTAGGATTATGGAGGCGAGCTGGTACCGTCTCGATGACCTCTAGGCACAACCGCAACCTTTTCCAACAATGTTCGGATGTAAACGATTTCTTTCAATCATGCAGATAAAGCGAGATTTACGACAGCAAAGCCGATGGGATGCTCGCGGGAATGAGATTTCAGTCTCCAAATCGCTAGCTCCAAATTGTCCCCTTCCGTGTGAAGTGGGTGGCTTACAAAAAGAGAAAAGGAGGGCAGAAGATGAAGGGCGCAATGTTGAAGCTCGTTAGGTATAACTAACCTTTTGAAAAAATGCGATTGATTTTAATGATCATGATTTGTTGACGTTTGCAAATGATGCTGATTTGATTGCTGTGCGTGTAGGAGGAAGGATTTATCGCCTTGCCCCAATTTGTTTGGCCTGATCGGGACAGTTTTCTGCGTTCATCCACATTAATAATTGTAAACGTTTTTTCCTTTCACTGGCAGGCGCAACTGGCTGGCAATCAATCGAAAGACGAAAATTTCACTGTTAATCTGCTTTTTGTTCGGAGTGTTTAACTAAACGATATGCTTTTTATGAAATGCTCTATGTAAATATTCAACAAACTTGTAAAGCATGAGAAATGAGGTGACGAATTTCGCAAACGACAATTAATTAAATAATTAGTTAACAAAACATACAAACCGATCTACAAAACGCCTGAAAGTATGCTATTTGCTATACAAAGCTTATTTTAAAAATATCAACAGGAGATTAAAAAGAACTCAACAAAACAAGATTGCATACTGCCAGATGTTAAAGCACCAGAATCTGCCCATGAATGATTTATCGTTAATTGATCAAAAACTCCATCAAGATCAGCTTTTGTTAACCTCGAGGAAAACAATTACCATTTACATTTAGATGGATTATCTTTTTTATTGCAATAATTTACAATCAAAAAACCAATCTGAAGCACACACTTTCCTACTTTAAACATCATTATCATGTGCTAGATTTCCTTTAAACCTACGCTACATGGTAGACGGAAAATGTACCGTCCATTACTTCACCACCGGAACATCGATGACATCAATCCTTAAATGGTACAATCTGTTAGTCTCTGTTACGGTGCAATCATCTAATTCAATTTACAAAACTGCCAGTAAAAACAAAACTCACTGAACCGCAGAGTCAAACGCTTATGGTCTGTGGCCGTACCAGCATTGGCTGGAAAAAGTCTATCGTTCCATCCGATCACACATACGCACAGAGAAAGCTCTGGGACTGCGATGTGAACATGTGATGAACCAGTGCACAAAATAATCAAACCAAACCTGACCTTCCTTGTGGTGTTCAACTAGCAAATGGACATACAGCACCGCACACTGTCCCACCGACAGTGGGTTTTGGTCCGATTGGTTCTCAAATAAACCGAGGTAAAAGTCTAACCTTGCAGTTTAGTCGTATGTGAAATCCCCTCGAACGATGATGCATCGTTGGGACTGTCTCTCAAATTGTCTCGTTTTTTCTACATTCTATGTTTTCTTCTCCATCTTGGCTTGGCTGAAGGAGAAGAGATATTTACGCAGCAGCAGGAAAGTGTGTTTCTTTCTAAGAATCTTCCTGCCACACGGTACACATGTTCGGTTTTATTAGATCGGGAAAAGCAACTGTCGGTGGATGTGAAAGAAAAGCAATCGGATGTAAAATATCCGCCCACCAAGACAATAATAATCATGACATACTAGCCGTACTGTGCCATGGAACTTTCTTAACGCCCTAAAGTATGCAATCCCACCTTCCACCGGAATCAGGAAGCGTTTCCGGAAAAAAGAGGAATTCCGGAAGGCATTAGGTTGGCAGTGCTATTCGATAATCGAAAAATATTTGCCCCATCGGTATTCGGAGTACGAGTGTTGGCCGGAGTACGGTGAAGCAATTCGGACTATTTTTGAATCATACACACAGAGTGTACTGTGGATAGAAAAAGCGACAAGATGCAGGTTCTCTAATACTACTTCAACCCAACTCTAGTAAAACTGACTTCAAATTAATGCTATGGATTTTTCAAACCACCGTATACGGTCAAGTATTTTAAACCGATTTAGCCTAAATCTGGACTTGATGGTAAGATTTAAATGCCGCAACATACTTAATCCTGCTTAAACTTAAGTCTATTTCCCCGGAAAGCTTATCCATTCAGTCAAACTGTCAGTTTGACTACGGAAATGAATAGCTAGTCCGACTGTCAATAAGATTGCCAGCATACATTTTACCTTTTATGGCTCTTAAGCACACAAATCTTCAAAGTAGTGGTTCACCTTCCTCAGGCAAGCAAACATTTGTTCCCCGGTGTACGTTATTGATCGGAAACATGGGTAAAACTTTTTCCTCAGACAATGTAAGAAGGATTGAGCAAGTTTACCGGTATATTGCTGGTTAGTCGTACTGTAGTCAACATGTCGATATGTAACGCAATACTTATGGGAAGGAAGAACAGTTTCTGCCTTCCGTTTGCGTAGCCTTTAATGAGGGAGAGAGTGAACATTCGTAACAAATCTTTACCGCAGTATTCAGTGGAAAAGTTTATGCTTTAAAAGTTGATTGCTTGAAAATCTATAAAATAAAATTTCTATCGTCGTTCAGTTTTTTTCTTCTCATCCGTATAATATAACATGCTAATAGTAATTATATGTTTTTCAGATTGCCTACATTTAGGCGCAAAAAAAGTGCTTGTGATCGAACCTGTTCTTAAGTATTGCTTCACATAAACTAAAGATTTGTTTAATTTATTTAAAATTTGTTTCATATTTTAAGAGAAGAATTATTCATATTTATTAATCTTCACGCAATGAGTGAAATCATTCCAGGCCCTGTTACCTAATTTACCTACTGAATCTACAATGTATCAATCTATTTGATTAAAATTTGAAATCACCCATACCATCAACTCATCCAACCCGGCATACCCATGAGCCATTTGGAAGATTGTAAGCTCATTTCTTCTAGCTCTCTTGAGTCAAATCGATCGTTTATTCCTTACTCACCATACCAATTCAGATTTGGAAAACTTTTTTTTTGTACATTTATCCTAACCTCATCACATTATATCCGCTCTTGAGCGCTTAAACATTCCAACGGTTCCAAAATTTAAACTATATGCTTCATAGAGGGGATATTTTAAAAATGAAGCTAGACAGAACGGTGGTTAGCAAAAAAATAAAATAAAATAAAACCCCCATCCTAAACACATGCTACATGGAACCCCACCAATCTGACCATGGCTTTGTCATTTCCTCGTTTGATGTTTTACTTTCTCTACGAGCTTAACGGAATGGCTTCATCCGCATCATCATCACTACGAGGAACCTTTTCGCTTTCATCATCATCAGCATGCTCCGGAGTAGTATCGGTAAAGACAGCTGAGACAGCCAGCGGGAAATTTTCAAATCTGTGCCCAATTTGTTCCACACTCTACGACACACTTCCAGGATCAAAAAAAAAAAAACTTTATCTCTCTCGCTCTGCAGTGCGGCAAAACTCTTTTAGAAAAAGAAAACATTGATACCCGGTTGAATGTTTGCTGACTAAAGCTGCATCCACTACTCTTTCCACTTGGATGTGGTAATTTAACCTCACTGGAGCTAAACACAGGGAAACACTGAGGTCGTCTGCCACGAAAGGAATCGAAAAAGAGGAAATTGTTTTCCATTCGATATCAGCATGCAAGCGAACAAATAATCGGTTGTCTGTCGTTTTGTTTTCCTGTGTTTTATCAAGTAAGCACAACAAATATGGACGGAGTTTTAGACATCGTTTGAAACAAGTGTCAATCGTCCAGCGCTTGCTTCTTTGGGAAACAGAGCTCAGATGATGTTCTTCATGTGAAGCAACAAAATCGCATACAATCGTCGTTTTATCTTACAGATTGCATACCTTTGAGGCGAACTTCCTAGTTACTAAATTATCCTATTTATATTGGTTTGTCTTCTTACAACATTTCTCGAAAAAACCTTCACTATTTCCAGTCAAAAATATTCGATTTTGGAAACAACAACCCTATGTACGATATTCAAATAAACATTTGCTCAACTTCCTTAAAATGTACGGTAGGGATTTTTATCCATCTGCCACGTTAAACCCCCGGGAGCAGCAGCAGTAGCATCATCATCCAAACCTTTTTCCAAGAAATCACACTTACGATCACGGGTATTCGAAGCTTCCGATGCTCCTTTTTTGCGTTAAATATTCAAGTTTGTTTTCCTACTCTTTTTTCATTCTTCCACAAGGATTCGATTGCTTTACCGGACCGGGCTGCTGTTCGTATCGAATGTGCTCTGCCACACGTTCTACCTGGTGTATGTCAACACGGACGGTTTGACGTCGGGCGGTTATCTGTTCAGCGGTAACAGCATAGCACTGGTAAGTAGCAAGTAGTTGCAAAATCGAATTATCCTTACGCCACATAATGCCCGGTAATCGGTTGCACATTCGGGGGAATGTGAATTTCAAACAGTTCATTGAGGCACGTTAACAAGGTCAGCGGACAGGAGCATGAATTAAAGAGCTGTTACCGATTTGAGATGTAATATTTTCAGACAATCGATTTATGTTTACTTTTACTTTGGTTTTTATTTAAAGATAAGGGGTCAAATCAAATTGAAGCTTTAGTTAATAGTTCCTTTATACTTCTACTTCCTGGAATCCTATTTGCACCAAAATTTAAACCAATAACCAATAATCAACGTGAAATCCTGAATCGGATCAACGCGGTATCGAAATCAACATATTCCTAGAAATAAATGCTTTTTATTTATTTCATGTGAGTGATGTTAATTACTCTGAGAAATCGTTACAAAATTTTCTCAAATACTTCTAAAATTTGCTGTAATGTGTGTTAAAAGTATTGGGTTTCATTAAAAACATTCACTGCGCGTTATGGCGCCCAGATTTATGCAATTCGCAATTCAAAACATCTAGCACATAGCAATTTCTTTACTATTTCAAGCGCAAATTGGCACATTTGACGTAAAATAAAACCTGCTAAATGGTAGTAGCTGGAATTCTAGCAAAAAAAGAATTAAATTAACATGAAATGTAACAATTAAGTGTAGCTCCGTATTGAACTTTTTATTCATTCAATCACAACTTTCCTAGCCGATAACATCCCTATACAAGCCCATTTCTAATCATTTACTGTCTATATGAACGAAACTCCGAATTGCCGAAAATAAACTCTTGTACATTAGAACACAACAATCTCAATTGCTACAACTCCGGTACAGCCCATCATAGCGTCCAAATTGTAGCTCGAACGGTTAGCCACGCAATCAGAAAAATTATGAATTATTCACCTCCATCCGTAGATTTTCTTCTGCAGGGTGGAATTGAAGCAAAAATCGTTGTCTATTCTTTTTCAACAAAAACCATCGCCCAAAACACGGTGAATGGAAAATTCATACACATGGAACCGGTAGTCTCGTGGGGCAAGTTTCACTGAATCGCTTCCAAACTCCATCCATACTTTAACAACCAAACCGGACCGGCAATACTCGATTACCCAAGAAGCAACGATTGCCCAAAAGCATCCAATTTTTTTTCCTTTTTGTTCATTTGTTAGGAAGCAAAGGACAATGCAAAAGGGGAAGTATCTGTGTTCACCTTTGAACGCCAGCTGTAGCCAGCTGCTGGTAGAATATTCGATTAGTAAGTTCTCCTATTTGCTCGACACCCTGATAGCATCAACATCATGTGTTTCGGTGGAATGTGGAAGAACCCACACCGTCTGTGTTGTCGTGGTACTCAAAACCAAGTGCAAACAAATAGCATTCACCGTCGGGGAATAGCTTCCCCGTGAAGCGCTTCGTGTACCGCAGCAGTAAGGTGCCAAAGGGAAACGATCAACCCGACCAGTCATATGGGTCCAGAACGTAAAAGGGAAATTCCATTTTAACAATCGATCCGGGAATTTTTCTCCCCCGGTTCGGGGACACACATAACAATCAGTGTCGTGCCTTTGCTGGTAGTATGGTCCTTGAGATCGTTTGCCCTGTTTCCTTTTATTCCACTTCTTAACTGGTTGCAATCGAATAAAAAAAAACAGCTCACCATGGTGCATTGCAACCGATCAGTGCCATCAACACAGCGTCACCGAGAAGTCTCTGCCACTACTTTTCTGCGACTCAACCTGTCTTTACACCTCAGGCGCATTTTCAATGGAAAGTTTGAAGATTTTTTTCCCCTAACTTCAAGTTCATTTTATTCTTCCTCAAATCAATACACTTTCCCATGGCGGAAGTGAGCTTTCATGTTCAAGTTCGTTTTTTCGGTTAGTGGATGTGCTGTAAAATCAGAGAACACGTGCTGTGAAGCATTTGGCAACGGTCCCAGCGTGTTGCAAACGGGAGAAACTAACAGCTATTTGCACATAATTGGTGTATCATGAGGTGAATGTTGCAGCATAAAGTTTTCACCATATTGAAATTAGAAATCGTTTTTTTTTCTTAGGAAAATAAGGAAAAGTTTTGATGCGTTAAGCTGGTATAATGGTTCAATTGCTCTTAACTAATTTCTGTACTAGAAATACAAAATATATATTGGATTTTTTTCGTATATTTTCAAACGTATAAACTGAAAGAAACATATTTTTCACCAAAATCAACTAGATTTTGTTGAATATTTTAATTGGTACGCCTGAATGGATGTATACTGATTCTTTTAAACTACTCACAGCCTAAATGTATGCAATCGGTAGTATTATTGTTTACTTACTTACTTAGATATTTGACAACTCAGTGAATTTACAACATAAACATCTAGCGAACTTAAGAAATGGTTCATTTTAGAAGACGTTTAGAAATGACTTCCAAATACCCGGCACACAATTTAAAACGCCTAACGCAGCGTGTTTTTAACGAGGTGCGTATTTATAACATGGAGAGGAAAAAAAGAATCACTACGCACCTGCCAAATGCCTACGGTAACACAATATGTGCCCCATTAGACCATTGCTACCGATACATTACAAAGCGTGAGCAGTAGCAGTAGCAAAATCTGTCTGCTGGGACTGCTTTTATTTGGTGACTGTTGGCTACATCTGTTAATGATGCAGTATCTCATTTCCTGTCCGCCTTCGATGTGTCTGTACTGGCTGTGGACCGCATCAGCATCATCGGCAGGAAGTGCCAATGTCCCGGTAATGTTCATATGTCTCATGATGCATAATGAGTGTCACCGATCCCGAACGGTTAATGACTTCATTTGTCGCTCGTAATTCCATGGCGGTTAGTTGCCCAAAAGAGCACAAATTCTGTTTGAAGGGAGGAGAAAAAAAAAACCCTGGGCGTCCCAACACAATTATATCCGTGGACGCGAAGCTATCCCAGGGTTTACACAAGTAGCCGCAGCAACAGGATCATGACGTAAGCACATCATTAATTGAGTCGTGCCATGGCCATATTTCCAATCAGATCGCTACCAATGGTACAACGAAGGGACGAATCTATGGCAAGCAAAACAAAAAATCACACAAGCACACAACAACAACACACTGGGTGAACTTTGGTACGGGCGAACCGATGAAGACCATCTCCGCAGGGCACTGGGAAAACACTCGATTTGCTTATACCTTGGTTTGTTGCATGTGTGTACAGCGCACCAAAAAAAACCGGGCGGGAACAGTTCCCGGGACCAAGTTACTCCATCATCGTGCAGTACGTGACAACGTGACATTCGTCGAGTGGATGGACGGCACACCCCAGAGGGACGAGAGTTCGATGAGCAAACGAAAACCCACTACTTGGCCCGATTTATATTTGCGCGGAATTGTACGAATGAGCAGGGCCCAGCGAACGTCCCTGGACGTCATCACATCCTTACAAACACATCGGATTGCGCTGTTTCACGAATGCGGGAAAGTACTTCCGGCCGGTGCCAATTAGTTGACCGATCCGTCTGTTGTACGGATGTGTACGTACCTTTGCGCGGAACTAATTGGAAATGCATGAATCAAGCTAAGCAACCAGCTGCTGGTTACTCAACGTGCTGCGACTGATGGCTGGTGTGGTCAGAATCGATTTGAGTAGCGTTTTATATCGAGTGGTACACATTTTAATGAAATTACGCGAACGAACCGAACGATAACAATTCTATCATATAAAATAGCATTGTTGGGTTATCAAATAAAATCTATTAATTAGTTACTAAGCACCTAGCTGATTCAAAGTTTAAATAGTTTTAAAGATTATAAGACGCTTTGTAGTTCGTAGCGAACTCTGATCCTTCTATTAAATGATGAACGCCCTGAAGTACTGCAATTGGTTGATACATCTACATTTTGTATTGCAAATTGCATACAATCAGGCGCAAAAGGTGTACAAGCAAATGTAAGAAATCTGAGCAGTTTTGAAGCTTTTGAATGGCGTTGACAGAAGGAGTCCTCTGAACCAAAATCAGAATTCATAAAACTTACCATCAATTCTGATAACTTGCCATGATTGCGTATAAAGTTGTTTACTAAAGTATTTCTTAAGTATATCTTCTATATGTTTGTTCTTTCTCTCTCTTTCTCTCTTTTGCAGGGATCTTGTATACTGTTTAGCTTTATAGTGAAGGCGGAACTGAAGCAGGACACAACCGAGTCGACCAGCAGCAAGTCTAGCACTAAAAATAGTTTGGACGAAAACTTTTGCTCGGGATCAATCAATAGTCCGTTAAGTTGTGAGTATTTTGCAACGCGTCAGGATCAACTTTCCACTGTTTACGAACCCGTTTCCGTCCGTTTTGTGTTTCTACCTTTGGTTCTTCTCATACAGTTTATACAAATCAGGAACTAGATAAGGATAACGAATGCCTCTCGTCGGTGGGTAAGACAACGAAGATTCCTCTGACAATACTTTCCTCGCAGCAACCGGCCACTGCGGGTCAACCGGCCATACAGCAAGGTCCTTCCGCCCAGCAGCAGACTGCGCCGCACATTACCACCATCGAACCATGCCTGCAGGTGGACCTCGAAGGTCACAGTATGGACACGTTCCTGGGTGCTGCGGGAGGACTCTGTAACTATGCCACCGTCACCGCACCTTCGTTTGGTGGAACCGCTTGCTACGATCTTGCTGGGAGTATACTGATTCCACCCGGGTCGGGTGGTTCGACCGTGCCCGGGACGGCCCTAATCACGATCGAAACCAGCCCCAGCATAGTGCTGGCGGGACCATCGTCGTTAGCAAATGTACCAACCTCAGCCAGCGTTAGTATTGAATGGCACCAACAGCAGCAGCAGCAACAGCAACAACATTCACACGCCTGTGGTCATCGGCCGGAACCGCTGCCAGCCACCGTCAGCTTCCTGCCCACAATTCCAACCGCCGATGCGAGCGATTTTGTCGGTGTGGGTACACTCGACATTCTGAAAGGCGTTGGACAAGGTAGTTAATTTATGCATTCATAAACCTTACACGCTGTGACCTCGTTAGCTTCAGCATTGAGCAAGTCGTCTGAAGCACCAGGCCAATTAGACATTCGCTTATCGATCGGCAAAGTTCTATAAAATGCACACGCTTACAGAAACAAAAATCAAGCACCACTGACATCCCATTAAACAGCTCAAGAACGCGCTTCAATCATTGGCCACTTTGCCACTTGTGCGAGCAAAACAAAGTATCTTACCCCGTTCGAGGACTTCAATGAGTGCCTTCAAGCAAACTTCGCCCAACAGCTTGTCCGTCCACGACATGCTGCGTCTTTTATGGTGCTCATCTTCACTCGCAGCCCTACTAACTCGTACCCGCCACTCGTCTCCTTGTTTCTTTTCTTTCTTTCCTTTTCTTCCCTTTCCAGACAGCATCATTGGCATCCGTGGCAAAGCGCTCGAAGTGGGCAACGATGGCAAGAAGGTTGTGACGGTAATCGAATCATCCACCCAGCTGCCACCGGTCGGTACGGGAACGCTACCAAGACCCTCGGGGAAAGCAATCATGGCGACGACATCGTCCGCTACTGGGACGCCCACATCGTCAACGACCCTGCCCGCACCGGTGGTACCGCTCATCCCGTACTACTCCGAGCAATCAGCTGCGGTGGGCCCTGGTGCACCGGTGCATCACAAACCGGTACCGGCACCAGCACCGCCCATCATTACCGTCACGTCCACCGACGACGGTCGGCCGGGTGGACGGATTGATGGGATGCTGGATCGCATCTCGCACGATCTTGACTACCTGCTCAACCGAACGGGTGATACCGTGGCCTCCTCCTCCTCCTCCTCCTCGTCGTCCTCCTCCACCTCCACGTCGTCGGTAGTGCCGATTCAGCTACGGCCAACGACCGGGACGTCGGGCACTGTTGGAGTATCCACCGTCAACAATGCCACCGCACAATCGGCCCAAACGCAGCAGCAAGGCTCCATTAACAGCGCACCACTAATACCCACTTGCCACAGTGTTCACGAAGTAATTATCGAAGAGTCTGAAGAAGTAGATAGTTAAATATTTGCCCCTCCACACACACACACACATATATATATATACACAGAGACACACCGAGACAAACGGTGGAGTTGGTACTCCACCCAAAGACGAAAAAGAAAATTGATTTGTTAAAGGATGTGCAAACAATTCGTCCCATCTTATGAGATACGACATGAGTTCTAATGTTCCAAACAAGGACATGGATAATTCCCCTTTTTTCATCAGCTCACACCAGCATATGGTCATGGTGCACATCATGGCACGATTATGTTAAGCAGTTCCGGGTTTCCCATCCCCGAATCATCAATCCGGCAACCTGCAGCGAGATTGGCGAACAGATTGGCCATATTCTATCGCTTCTATCGCTCCATTTTCATTCAATAATCAACCGTTCACCAATTGCCGGCTCTATTGACATCTTCATCGCATCCTTGTAAAAGGAACGCTGGCTCCCGGGAACGGCGGATTGGCTTCATTATCAATGCTCGGGAAAAGCGTTCGTTCACCATCAGCGTTCTACGGTCGCTTCTGCATCAGCATGCAGCATGGAACATGCAATTAGTGATAATGTAATAAAGGGGAACATTTAGGGGTTGAACGGCAGGATGGAAACTCTCGCGCAGGGCAGCGATCGTTTTCTTATCGTAATACACCCGTTCAAAAAACTTTCGGTATGATGCAGCCCTTTTTTCTTTCCTTCTTTGGATCTCCTTCGTTTCAACGGGATGGCTCGCGGAGAGGTTTTTTCTCCCTCTCACCCCACCCAAAAGGCATTTCGCCCTTAAGGGTTGGGGCCTAATGCCAATCGATTCGATACGGAAAGGAGAAACTAATTGATCAGATTTTCCTTACATCATTCTCGGCGCATCCATCTTTCTTTTTTGCTGCCCAAAACGTGGAAAACTTTTTGGCCATTATCATTCATTCCTGTGGCGCTGTGTTGTGTGTTGATTGTGGATGGAAGCGATGATACCTCATTCCTTTCTGTGTCTTCACACACGCAACACTGTTTGTTGGAAGAGCGCAAAGGAAGCAAAAACTCGGGTTTTCCCGTTCGGCTCACCTGTCAGAAGCAGATCGCTATTATTTTTTTTTGCTCCATCCCAGTTCCTGTGGTCACTTATCAACCTTCTGCTAGCAGAAGCTGACTTTTATCTTGCGCTTGCTTTCGGACACTAATTTTTCGGCTTCGGTCAAAATCACAACTCTACGAATCGCTTCCTGTGGGAACAGAGACCAGTTACGGAAGCATTATTTAAGGGCTATCCCCCTATCATGGGAAGGATAATAAATCTTCTGGCGCCATTTTAACCGGAACAGGAAGCGATAGAATGTATTGTACCATGGTGAAGATGACGCGTTATGATACGAAGCAACGCGAGCTGTACATGACGGAAACACAAACACGAAATAGAAGGAAACATGCTGGGATAACAACAAAACGAACAAACGAACAAAAGCAGAAAACAAATCTTCAGTAGATACAAATATTACAACAGCAAAAAAAAGATTAATAAGTTTTATAACAAGCTTATAAACAGGAAGGAAAACTCGTTTAAAGAGTACATGTAATTATAATAAGGGCGTGGTGAGCGTAACGGTCAGACAGTGGTGCTGTAAATAGTAGTCCAGTTTGTACATAATTAGTGAAAATTTAACACACTATTTAAAAACAAAACCAACATACAACAGGTAATTTGCACCGTAAATAAAAAGCATTAGATGGAATCTAGCTACGTTAAGGCACCACACTCTCTATTCGTTATCTGTTATCTGTTTCTGGTTTTCTGTGAGTGGTGTGGTGAACCAAACACAAAACAACAACAAACACGATACCGAAAGGAGTCTTTAAGGCTGACTGAGAACCATCTTTTGTACATAAAAGTTTCAACGGTAAAGTGAACAGACAAAGAAGCAATGGCATGGCAAACTATTGCCTGTGAAGGATTAAAATAGTTGCAAACAAATACGAAGAAAGTTTCACAAGAAAGTCGAGTTTTTATACCATTTTTTCTTGTTTGTATTAGAGTTGGAAAGGTTTTTTTTTCAATTTTAGTATACTTTAATTAATATATTTCATGTGCTCGCTAGTTTCTAGTACGTTAAGATGTAACTTCAGAACCCAATTTTACAATAAGCCGCAAATCCTTTCATTGCTACCCCTTTTTCACTTGCACGAACGAAAGCTTAAGTTACTTTACTATTTCCACACAAAGAAAATGGATTTCTTTTTTTACAAAACTATTTTGAGAAAATTAAAGAACAGTTTTCTTTGAACCAGGGCGCAAGCAACAAAATACGAAACAAGTGAACCTCCATTTTCCAAAGCAAACATACACATATAGCGCGTGAACATTCCTTCTTGATTCCCCACTTTCGTGCCACATTTATAACTAGGGAAAAAGGCGGGCGAAAAAAAAGAGAAGAAGAAAATGTATAAGCGTAAGAGGAAATTGTGTGGAAAACGCAAAAACTTATAAAAAAGTGAGTGAGAAAGAAAGCGAGATAGAAAGGACAGAGGAAGAAATTATAGTGAGTAAAAAAGTGAACAAAAAGAAAAACAAGAGTGTAGCTAGCAGCAGTAAAAATGGTAACGGTGAAAATTTTAGTTTTTCCTCCATGTAAAAAGAAAACATTTTGAAAAAAGAAAACCGATACGAGAAAGATTAAAGAAAAAAAAACGACCCGGGAACTGTCGCTTCGACAGTTCCGTGTACCATACACCTCATCCGTGGTGGTTGGTTTGTGCACACGATGTTGTGTGGAGCTGAAAATAATTAAAAAAGTTCGTTTGATTTCGCCGAAAAACACGAATGCCGAAACCGTTTTAGGGGGATGGAAAGCAAGAAAAAAAAGGTAAGACATGTTGGTTTTTGTGTTTTCTTTTAAAATTCTCCCACATTTAACAGGTGTATTTTACTTCAAAAAGAAAGCTAAAAATTAAAATTCACTAAATTATGGGATACTTTCCATGGGTTGTTTTTTTTCTCTTAATGCTTGTAATATTCTGCCTGCCCATACATGATCAAAGCAGCCCCAAAATGCTGATGAAGTGCTGCTTAGCAATCGCGGTTAACTTCAGGTCCAAGCCGTATGCTTGCATGCGATGCAAAGTAATCAAATCATAGTAAGCCACAAGGCAGAGAAGGAAAATTAATGCATTTCCTTCGGTGCTGCTTTGGAGTAACGCCGGTCAAAATGGGGTATATTTAAGGTGCAAATATGTTCCCCAAACTAAACCCATAAGTTTATGTTTGTTTTTAATAAAAGTACTGAAACAAATTTAACTTACCTTGAGGTTGTGGTTTTTCATTAAGCGCCACCTTATAAATAAGGTAGTGTAAATGAAATCATTTTCCTCGGTGACGTTACACTGATTTGTGCTTTCTATACACACGCCTAAAGGTATGCAAAATTTTCATTTATTTGACGTTTGACGTTTTCGTTAGCGTTGACCGTCCTGTACTTAAAGGAAAATTGCATACATCTAGGCGTTAGTAATTCTTCTAATGTCACTAACGCGCTGAAACGAACTAAAGAGCTATTTTAAAACAATCCAAACACTTCACATTTCCCAGATATTCTTCTTTGAGTTTTCACCAATGCTTGTCCTACCAGCAATCTGAAAATGAAGCAAGGAAAATATTTTATAACAACAAAAATAAAATTTTATTTAAATGATCGTTCATTTTGCTTCATTTTATTTAAAAAATATACTACAATAAAATTACTTGATGGTGAATATTCAAAAACGCTGAAGCTTTTTTCGATGCCTACTAATCTCAAGGACATTCGAGATTCATTCGCCGTGCATAAAATAATCTCCAAAAACAGTAAAAGCTCGTGCTGAGAACACACCACAGCCCAAGGCACGTTTTTATCTTTCATGGCTAATTTTTTTTTTCTTCCTTATTCTTTTGTAGCCATAAGATTGCCCCAGATGAAATCCGCTTTTCATCGCTTGATGCGGCTAATTTCGCAAATGACTGCAAATCTGTGCCTTAAGTGAATGCGAACAAAACTTTTGTACGAAATGCGAATCCCCCAGACCGGCAGGCAGCTTTTCAACTCACGCACGCTTTTCACACACAAGGACAAGCACGCACACACGGACACATGATTGGCCAATACGGTACGGTACGGTCGGTTCTTTAGCATGCGAAAAGCGCGGCATGCGTTTTTCGTCCTGAGTAAATGGTCTCCGGTCGCGCTAATCGTACGTGCACGGCAATCGGAATCATGACCCTTCGGTTGGGTGGTAGAAACTGCGCCAAACCAAAGCGCTGCCACCGCTCATTACATGCTATGCCACCGACCATATTTGTTCTCCTTGGTTTTTGTTTGTTTTAATCTCTTAAGTGTAACGTCTTCACGCACGAACGATACCTTCTATTTGGCCAGTGAGCGTGTAACAAGGGCGACAAGCACAAACCCACGGTAAAGGAATGGGACGTCATTCCTTTACAAATTTACAATTGTCTTCGTCAAGCCCGTGTATCGTGATATGAGTCGAGCGAAATTTTACGCATTTTTTACGATAAACCCCTCCGTTCGCACATACGCATAATAAGTTCTCAGACTCAGACTCTTGGAACGGAGAAAGATTGAGCTAGTTTGGATGGAACAGTTTGTTAACATTATTAACCCATCAACCCAGGCGAAAGGTATCACCGTCACATCAGTGCTTGTTTCTGTATGTGGAGTTTATTATGGTGTAAGTGTTATAAATTATTCTGCTCATTTGAATATATTTTCCTCATTTACGAACCTTGTACCTTGTAACCTTGTAGGTATGTTTGCAGCATTTGGAAGTGAATTGATTAGACGAAGCAAGCAAGAATTCGGAATGTTTATGATGAAATCATTCTAGAGCTCAGATAGATAGTCAGTGAAATTGGCTAATTTTCCCTAGATTACCAAGCTAATTTAACTAACTATGACCTTCTATTTAAATTATTCGGACTAACTGCACAACCCTCACTTTTTAAAACCCACGCCTTCCCCAAGTTTGCCACAACATATTCATTAAAATCCAAATCCCAAAATTAAATTGTTAAATTAAATAATATTTATTCCTTCTATAACTAACTATCTTCTTCCGAAATTATCGTGAACAGTCGAGGTCTTCTGAGTGATCTGAGAGTGAGTGCAATTGCAGGAAGTCTTCTATCTTCTTTAGTAAAGCACTGCAAATACTTAGATGCTCCGATAATTTAGCGAGTTCGGCCGTAAACAATTCCGCACTTTCCCACGTCGATTTGAGCGTGTGTAATATACGTTGTAGCTGTTTTTCATGCTGTAGCCAATATTGAAGCTCCGCGCTGTCCGTGTTCCTGCTCCGGGTGTTGCCTGAAGACAAACTGGCTGGTTCTATGTGACGAGTTACTGCGCTTGCTCGGTTTGAAGACTGCCGGGAAGGATCTTGAGGTCTTCCAGATCCGTTTGCAGGAGATCGCAACTGAACGCTGGAAGTCTTTTTGGCTGACGAAGGCATCTTTGTGGGTTAGTTTACTCGGCAACGTACACACAACGAATGATGAGGATGGTCACATTCTACTGCCTTTATATACGGTATATCCTGCATATAAACATACCTGACTAGCGAATGAGAAAAAAAAACAACCTCTGACTAACCAAAGCAATGCCTAAAATTTTTGCTAGCCCAGGCCTAAAAAAATCTAGGTTTTTTACCTACAGGTAAAGAACACAGGAAACATAGTTTTGAGAGCACTTTTCTCTCTCATTACCTGAACATGTGTTCATAACCATATGGTATTCATATTTTACTAGCAGGTATATTGTTCTCTAGTTATCGAGTTGCTTTAATCTACCCTGCCATGAACTGTGGTTGATATCTTGTGGTGGACATGAAACAGTAGTGTAAAGTACAATAGGAAAATCCATGGTGAATGGAATACAGGTAGAAATGGAATGAAACAGAAAAGATACAGTTCTTTATGTGCTTTAGAGAGTTTATTGAATAAGATCAAGCTACTTATACTGATTTGTCACCCGTCGACCTAAACCCGATATACGCATTACATTACCTCACCATCATTCAAATTGTTCTTTCCATCGCAATAGCAAACAAAATTCAACCACAAAACATTCGCTAGTTTAAATATTTCTATTGTGAATGTATTTCAGACCGATCACTTCCGGGTGAAACCATGGATAGTTTGCATATTTAGAATAAAAACATAAACCATAGCACAGAGATTAATAACACGAGCGTGTAAAACATAAGCTCCAAACAGACCATACATCACTGTGGCCAAAGACTAATTGAAGAGGTAAACCAAGAGGCAAGGCTAAAGCATGACTAAAAACCGGTGAATCACTGATCGATTTTCAACCGAAATCGATGAAATTTTGATACTAATTTTCGCAGTTATAAAAACGCTTGTTTTTGAACGATATTTCCTAAGGGCTATAGGCAGTCGATTGGCAAAAAAAACATTAATTACCATACCCACAATCGCATGGGTTGTTGTTTGGGTGGGGGCAGCAGGAGATGATGATGCTTGACAAATAATTTAGAAAGAAAATCCACCATCCTGTGGAGTGGTCGGATTGAACTCGAGCGCTCCATTGACTTCCTTCGGGGCACACTCCGGATTAACGTCTTCCTGTGGAGAAGAAAAAAGAATAACCGGATGTAAATAAAATCGTCCCGAAAAAAAAAAACAATCGTGTGACCTTACCGCATCACAGAAGTACGTCTCGATCAGCTGCAACGCCTTCTGGTAAATGTCTTCGTTCTCGTGATTCTGTAACGTTTCTAGCTTATCGAGCGCACCAATCTCCTCGAACAGTGTGCACAGGTTCTCGATACCACCGATCTGGGCTGCGATCTGGAAGATGTTCGCCACACCGCTCAACACCACGCGAACCGTGCGCGTATCCTTGGCCTCCAGCAAATCACAGTACGGCTTCATGATCGGGTACTTCTCGACCAGCTGGATGATCTGCTCGGTTGATCCGCCCGTAGTAGTGTTGGTGACCGCCCAAGCGGCCTCTTTCTGTGATTTGAAATCGCCGTTCGCCAGCACGTCGATCAGCACGTTAAAGATGCCGGAATCCAGCACGTGCTGGATCTGGCTCTGATTTCCCGCCGTTATGTTGCTCACCGTCCAGGCCGCTTCCTTCACGATTGTGTTCTTTGTGTGGCGCAGAAGGTTGGTTAGCAGGGAAAGTGCATTTGCCGCTATCACGGCGTCAGTCTGCGTGTCGTTGCCCGTCACAATGTTACCAACACTGCGCAGGGCAGGTGTGATTATGGCCGGATTGTTCGTGCCAAGCAGTCGGACTAACTTGGGCACCGCGCCGGACGCAACGACCGAATCTAGCTTTACCACATCATCATCGGTGACGTACGATAGTGCCCAGCAGGCGTCCGACAGGACCTGTGCATCCTCGTGATCTAGCAGCGCAGACAGTACTGGAATCATCGGTTCAATCCGGTTGAACGGTGGGGCCGGATTCTTGTTGCGGCACAAGTTCGACATCAACCACACGATGTTACGAAGGAAGGAGATCTGCGTGTTTCCACTGCTCACCAGTGCGATGATTGCGTCAACACTGTTGTGTTCCAGCACAATGTCACGCGCCTTCGATCCATCACCGGCAATGTTACCGAGCGCCCAGACTGCCTGTTCCGCTACCGTAACCGATGGGGATCTGAGCAGCTCGATAAAGCGTGGAATAGCGTTTGCATCGATTACGACTTTGGTCTGCTCGGACGTACCGGACGCAATGTTCGTGAGTGCCCAGGCCGCCTCAAATTGAAGCGCTGGACGATCGGATGCGGAAAGGTACTTCACGCACACCGGCACCATTCCCAGACCGATGATTTTATCGATCGGTGGATTCTTCTCTCGGCTCAACATCTTACGGGCTGCCTGTACGGCGGCAAGTTCCTTCTCCGGCTGTCCGCTTCGGATGTACTGCATGATTTCCTCGAACTTGAGCGTCACCGGACTTTGAGCGTTGCTTTCCTGCAGCGGCGATGTTGGCCCATCATCTTCGGTAATGTTACGACGCTTCAGCAACTGATCCTCCTTCTTGTTCTTGCGCAGTTCCACCGTAACCTCGTGGCGCTTTTGACGAAGTTCCTGTTGGAGTTGAGACAACCAGCGAACAAAGAACAAAACACATGGTAAACTAAACGCACTATACCAACCGGCCGATTGTTTCCCTTACCGTGTTCGATTTGGAACCATGTTTGTAAGCCGCAAGGCGATTGTTGGGAACATTTTCCGTATCCATTTTGTATTGCGCTACGGTGCGACACGAAGAAGACTTGATAACCTCACACTTGTAATTTAGTTAAATAGTTTATCTAGTGTGCGGTGCGACGAAGTGGACTGTACGATTAATGTTTACACGACTTAAAATTCACTTTCAACAGATAAAAACTGCAACACAATGCAATTGAACCACACGAACGAGCACAAGTTCTTTCCCAGTCCAAAGCGTCCGCCGTTCTTACTTCGATGGCGATCAGAGATGCTGCCGATTAGGGCGGGAGATCGTTGACATTTGAAGCCGTTGAAAATTTAACTTGAAAGCGATCACATTCCCAATTAACACATTTGACAACTACAAAGCAAATAAGCCGCGACTACACGCAGATGAAAAAAACTTGAAACATTTCAAAACATGAAAATATTTTACATGTCCGACCGTGCAGCTCGGAAATAACAGTTCCAAAAGCAATTTGACATATAAGCTAATCATTTCAGTGCATTTAATACAAAAATATCGGAAGTTTGCTAAATCTTTATTCAGTATTTCGATAAAGTGCCCTTTTGATGCCATTTAACAGAGAAAAAATACCTCCATTTAATTACTTGCTCTCTTAAACAGCATGGAAGATCCCGCATAATCGATGCGAGCTCTTAACAAGCCTAAATCAATTAATTAATTGGTGAAAAATAACTCGCCGATGGCATTCAAAAGATGATAATTTCACTGTCATCAACAGCAATGGAAACTTTCTACCTAAAGCCAATGAATAAATCCTATCTGCTTTGCGTTTCTTCAATTTTTTCATTTCATTTCAATTGTTTCTGCAAAACCATCATAAACTGATCGTCATATTGACATCGATATTGCAATCAATTGTATTTTTTTCATTCTTCTCGCTTTTCGCATAAAGTGTTAGCTTTAGCCTTCCACTCGCAAACATTCCCAACTCCAATTATTTACCAGCCGGAATTCATGGTAGTTGAATTTAGCAAATTTTAATTGCATTCATCAAGACCACCACCAATAAGCACCCGACTCAAACCGTGCTACACGGATGATATTACTCTGGATGTGTGCGCTACCGTATCGAGACTAACATAGGATAACATAGACACTCATACACATACACAAAAAAGTTAGTCCTCTCTCATTAAACAGCGTGCACGCGGAACGTAAAACAAACAATTGCCTCGGTCCGTTAGAGTAAGCGCACATGATTCGAAGCACCATGCAGCACTCCAACGAACGTTACGTTATGGCTCTTCAAAAAAAAAACAGTGCACAAAAGCCAATGCGGCCAGCTACACAGGGACATTGGACCAACAGTATAGGATGTAACATGAAATGGATACATAATGCAGTAGGGAAACATCAAATAAAAGTAAATGTGAAAAGAAAAATTCTCTTTACGCTCGTTTGGGGCTCCGGAGGCCACGGACACAGGATTTCGGACAGATTCGTTTATGGCTTGCTGCCGGACCGCGTCTACCGTATGCCAAACGATTGGTACTGTTGACATTGCATTGCCATCAACAGCATGCCGGAGGAGCGGCCTACTACGATGGTCAAAGTAAATTCAAATATTTGTCCTTGTGTTCTGGGTGAACTTTCACATGGAACATGCTTTAAAGGTTAGCAATTACAGCTAAAACTACCGATTTGTTGTCCTTGAACATTGAAGAAGTGTTGAAACTGAAACATTTTCGTTACGCTAAGCGAACTAGCGAAAAATCCGATTACGAATCCTCCTCCTTCCCAACACTGTATTGCTGAGCAAATATAAGTATTGCAACAATACACGCACATTTCCAGCGTCCCACGATCCAATTTCGGTAATTTGTAAACACACCAGGCAAAACAACGATAAACAAGCTTCCCGAAATTCAAAATGGACACCGGCATGGATTGTTTATTTGGTGTGAAATGTTTAATCGCATTCATTATTCACGCTGATGCACCCCACCGACTAGAATGGACAGTAGCGCCTAGAGATTGTGTAGGCCTAGGGTTTGAATTCGATACAAATTGCAAAAAAAAAGCTCCTCCCACCATCGAAACGTAGAGCACAGTGTTGTGCGTGGGAGGAAATTCGATTTGATGCTAATTTATTATTGTAATTCAGCCAACACTCGATGATTTTCATTTTGGTTAATCATAAACAATTTCGAAAAAAACCTTTGTTGTGCAGTTCCATCAAGTAGAGACCGGGAACGCACGAGCGATGCAAGCGTTACGGGTGTTATTTCTATGCTTCTGAAATAGAGATACAGTAGCATAATTTTATTTTAATATTATAAAAGTCAAGTGCTTGTGCAAAAAGCATGAATATATCACTTCATACCACATTTAAATATTACGAATATTTTTTTAAACCCTATTTTTTAAGTAGCTTTTAACCTCTTCAAATGAACAAGCCTTTTCGCTTAAACAATACATGGAATGAATTGTACAATTTCCATCATCATAAGATATTTTGGCAACCAAAAGCTATTCAAAAAACTCTTTCTTATGTAAATTTCCAACCATGCCTTCCGAAAAGTGCAGTACTAAGAACTAAAGCCGTTGAAATGCTTCCCTCCCATGTACTGCTCCTACGAGGCAAGATTTTCTCTGAAAACAAAATTGCACAACCACGCGATGAGATTTTCAAAAACAAATTTACATAAAACTTACAATTTAATGCAACGAAACAGTGCGCATCCCACTGGCAAAGGAAAAACAAACGCTGATATTATTCCTCGAGCATAAACTTTTCACCATGCGCCATCCAGTTGGGCTGTTGGGTATTTATCATTCCGCTAATTGCCATTGTCTGGTAAGCATGAGTTCGTGAGCACATGGCAAATAATTAAACAAAACGAACCCATTGCAATGGGGGGAAAAACTACTTTGAAATAGGATCATATTTATACGCTCTCATTTCAACGATCAACGATAACTTATATATTATCAAACAAAAATCAAATTCAACTTCACCCAAGGGAACCTGTCCGTTGTAACGGCAGCCCGGTGGTAATAAAATCCAATCCGTCCCACCCATTATTACACATTCGGATCAGCTGTTTATTTACTTTACGCGTCTATTTTTATAACCCTGCCAAATGGGATCCCTTATCGAAGTGATGGATAATCCGGTGCGATAATCCACCCCGTCGATTGAACGAAGGGCAAACATCATCTCGACACTCGTAGCAACAACCATGAACCGTCTCCTTCACCGATAAAGTTATGAAGTGACCCCATACATACGACCATGTCAACTGGCATGCATTTCATTTTCGTTCATTATTTGAAACTCTTTCAGCGCTACGGTATGCGAGCAATAGTTTCGTACCGTCAGCTCGATCCCGCTTACGTTCCCGCTTGCATTTCGCAATAATGTAATAAAAATCGTACCAGCATACAAATGATAACTTATTTATCAAGCAGCAGTGGCAATCGTTGCGATTTTTGCATTTGTTCAGTTCATATTTTCCTTCCATAAGTGCCGTCTGCATGTCCCGAGATCTGTCGACCGCTACCGGCGGCACTGTTGATGAGGATGGTTTGCAGCTGACACGTGCAGCGTGGTGCAACGAGTCTTCAAGGACTCGTGCAATATTTCCATGCACACATATATTTATATCTGTGCGGTGGTAACAACTGTGAATGCAATATATCATACTCAGAACTGGCGTCTCCGCTCAATCTATGGCAATAGCTGGAAAATATTAGACCACAGGACCTCTCGGATGGTCAACGTTGAAACTCAGAAGCTATATTTAGCCTTATTTTCCTTTTTTTTTTATTTATTTACAATACTGACTTTCCCTTCTTTTTGGCAAGACCTTTGCTTTGTACTAAAACAAAATTATTTCCAACGTCATACATCATTTATAGTATAAAAGTGTGTGATACTTTTTTCAAACAAAAGGCGCACACAAAAAATGGCAATGCCTTTCATCATTAGCATAAGGCTTTTTACATCGGGACACCATTTTCTTAAGTACGATCTGCCTGTGATCGACTAACCACTCTGAGGTGCGCGTTTTGTGGTACAGTGTGTCTTAAACAAACAGGAAGGATCATGATTTGATTAACTGGATAGATTTTTTTAAATTGATTTAAACCATCATCAAAGAAGTATTTAAACAACTCAAATATACTAAGGGTAGCATGGTAATAAATGTCGTTTAGTAAAACAATCTTTGAACGCATTTTCATAATCGACCAATATAAGGTAAATATTTATTTAGAAAGAAAACTAAAATTATACTGAACATTTTAAGTCACATGAGATCGCATGAAAAATAGTCAATTGTGCAACAGCAACCATTCCATTTGGTTTTTGGCATTTGCGATTTCAAACTGCAACCATGATGAAGAACACTGTAGCGCGCATCCTTGTTACAATCGTTCTTGGGAATGGACAACAACAAAAAACCAAGGTACAGACGCCTCGCGTATGATAAGAATTACTATCTGAACGCGCCCGGTTCATCATAAACATAAAACATGCATGGACAGCTTCCTGTAGCACATGTACCCCCAACTTTGACGCACACACACACACACACCGAATGCCATATTTCGGTCCCATTCCGTTTGATTTACTTCGAGCAATGTGTGTGCAATCACGATTTATTGCGCACATTCTGTGTGTTGCTGTGCCCTGTGTGGAATGGAGCACCTTACGCAACGGTGGCCCTCGAGGAAGATGTTCGTGTCAGTGGTATTTTTATCTTCGACCGAATGTTTCCGATGGACGGTGTCTGTGCTTTTTCGCTTTTTTTTTTGTTTGTTTGTTTATTCGTTGTTCCTGCATTCTTTTATTAATACCTTTCCCGAAGAAGCATCCTTGCGCGGTGTGTTGGTACCGTTCTGTCCGGTACGCATCGGTTCCTTCTTCCCGTACATTCTTACATTTGAGAAGAGCTTACCGTGTGGAAGGATCTCCTTGCCTTTACATTTTTGTTTCCATTTTTCAAGCATTTTTTTTTTTAAATATTTTGAAAAGCAGTTTGAATACCATTCGTTTCCGATAGGATTCTTTTGATGTTACCGGTGAACCATATCCGGCAGACAGGATCCTGATCTAATTACTTCACTGTGCAAATGCTTCACCGAAGGCTCCAAAGCTGCAGGGAAGGTAAAATGGGCTACCGAAACGACTGTACGATGTAAAATGGCTTGCCCAAGGTTTGTAACATTTTTGCAACGCTTCCTTGCATGCTTGCACGCAAATTGATTTACAACACAACACGTGTGGCTGAATGCAGAATACAGCTAGATGAAATGGAACTTAGTAAGGTTGTGAAAGGAGCAAGGTGAAGTTTTGTGTAAGTGTTCGATCAATAAAGAGCACAGGTTTAATAGACAGTGCAATTAGTGTTCAAAATGGTATGAAATAAGCATTTTGCAAGGACACTACTTTGCGGGATGTTTGCCTGGATAATGGAGATTGCAAAGGAATAAATAACTAATAGAATAACTGATACGATGGAATCGATAACTCACGAGTGAACAACAAATACCGTTTTCTTAAGGTTTAACCTCAACTTAGCTGTAATATGCTTAATACTTCTTTATAGTTAAGCTTGCACAATAATGCCATCTTATACAACTTTCCAGCTATAAGGGGAAAGATGTGCAACATGGTGCTGTAACCATGTTCAGTTTTGTCACTAACAAATTGCACGTTCACGTTTGCGCTCGTTCGGTGTCAGGTGAGAGAAACAGCAACCAACGAACCTTCCTCTTGTGGCAGATGAAGCAAACTCTATCACGCAGAAGGACAACTCGCGTAACGTTCATCATCAACGTAACTTTCCAGACTAGTCAGCTTCGTGTAGGATGTCGGTTCGATTTGTTTTCCACTACACAAACGGCATAAAATGCATGCAGCCAAGGTGCACTCCACAGAAGAGAAAGGATGGAACCAGCAAGACGTTCGAAACATGTTTCGCATAGTTCGATATTTGTGATTAAGCGCTCCACCGACACGGCAACCGAACAACCGTGATGGGTTGATTGATCGAAGGGATTTGTTTCTAGCGCATACAGAGTGTTACGGTGTGCGTTTGGTAAAGGTTTTGCTTACCGGCACCAGTGCGCGTTGGCTGTATGCAGCACTTTTCTTCCAAGAAGATTCCTGCTTTGTTCCCTTTTTTCTTCTTTCTGAGCTGCTGTGAAGAAGGCCAAACGCGTTCTGGTTTATTTTATGATGTGTTTTTCGTTTCTCATGTATGCTTAACTACAAATCCTCCACGGGAAGCGTGATCCGGTATGGCCGGGGTGTGAGCGAACAGCAGCAGAAGAATCTCTATACACACCTAGCACACCGTTACAGCGAGAGGCTTCGTCACGTCAGGAAAGGTCGACACGAATATTGCATCACGGTGAAAATTCAATTCCAATCACGTTCCCTTTCCAAGCGGTATGGTGCTTCATCTTAAAGCCTGTGCAAGTCGGGACTGGGAGCAAATTGATGAGTAAGCTGCTATCTAATCTCGGTTGCCGAGATTCCGTGCGTTATGTGAACGGGTGAACAGGACGTGCAGTTTTGCTGATGAATTTATGCTGCTACAAACCGGTCAACCGATCGATAGTAATAACTCATCGATCATCAAAGCCCTTTGAAGTTGTTCAACCTTCCCCCACACCCCCACTTTCCCCAGATTATCGCTTGGTGGCCAGATCAATAAGGCGCAATATTAATTAATTAGCATAAAATGAAGCTTTCCTATGTTATGGCGGCTGAACTGCACCGAAGCGGAAGGGTGCGTTAAGATATGTTTGTATTCATTCAACTTTGTATTGGCTTTTGCTGGTTTGCTAAAGTTATTCATGATATTAATCTTCTATGCAATATTTCAATTCATTTTTCACGTTTCAGTCAATTCCTGTAATCAATTACTTTACACGGGGGAAAAATGTAAAACAATCCATAATCAGAACAACCAATTACTGGTGGTTAAGAGATTTATGTACGTTCAAAGTTTAGACATCTTATAAACTACGAGTAGATGTCAGAATGAGATGTTGAAGAAAGAATAAATGCAAAAATGTGAAAATTTCAGTATGAGTTCGGCACTCAAATTAATTTTGGATGACATGCCTAGCATTTCCGTCGCGGGAAGAATGCAAAGGAAAACTATTGTTTGATTGGGATTAATATAATAGAATGTAGGCAGATATTATATTTCAGTCAGACTTTCAACCACCGCAGAACTGTCTCTAAAAGCTATCAAACAAGATTATGAAGCAAAAAGGATGTATGCAAAATGTCCCTGCAAAGAGTCGACTAACAGACAATACAGCAATGCGATGCATGTGGCTGCATTCGGTAAACTATAATCATTGTTAATGCACGCATTAATCTTAACACGCAGTTAACCACTGGGAAAGTGATATCAATCAATTGATTGCTATTTAGTGATCTCGGTACAATTCTCTGCTCTAACTCCCTTTTGTTAGCATCTGCTAGTTTCGCTCGATATACATCGTAATTAATCACCCATTTACCTGTTTCAGCATGCGGACGCATGTACGTACATAGTAGCTTCCATTTACCATCGGCTGGGCGTAAATTGATTGTAATCGATTGCAAGAATTGTGGTGCGAATGTTTCCTCCGTACAGCAGCGTAGAAGGATAAGAAGTGAGCCAATTTCAACACTTTAAGTGCGTTTGTGGTAGGTTCGTAGGTTGCTTATTGTTTGTTGCTTGAGTGGAACAGATTTGTGGTTAACAGCTAAAGGTGAAAATGTTTGAGGCGTATAAGTACGTCTTCTTCAAGTCTTTACGCCTAATTTAACCAACTAATGTTTAGTCGACTACGGGACTAAATGTTGATACGGACAACAATCCGTTTTTTAGTCGAATTTCTAGAGGGCTCTTTAGGATGTCATGGTGAAGCCCCAACAATTCCTTTATCTTTGTAGATCCTTTATCTTTGTAGTCCAATAAAAACTCAACTAGGAGTATCCCATCAGGAGTCGATTGAAATGAGAAGTCGATCCCATAGTGTGATCATCTTTAACTTTGAGGAAGGATCTAGATCCGCCATTGTTGGTACTACATAACTGCTAACTGCTAACTATGCACACGACTAATCTAGCAAATGAATAATCTTATGTCTATTCTGTTTGTACGAAAAATCACGGCGACTAATCTTAGTCGCTGCCTGCATCTTAAGGCTTTAATCACAGTACTCGGCCAAATGTTTCCTGCGAACCATTTACGGACCACGGACACACACACAAAAAAAAGGATTGTACTGTACCGTACTGTTTTTGGCACCGTTCGTCTAGTTTTTGGCGTTTGGCGTAACCAGCCGACAATTTCCGCCACATTCCAGCCGGAAGTGACTGTGGGCCACTAACGTAGCACGGAAGTGCTTCGGAAAGTTAACTCACCCAAGGCCGGATTATAGCGTCGTGGGTGGAGTTTTGAAACAACGACAATAACCCAAAAAAAAAATACACACACACACACAGAATGCTGTGCATCTTACCTTGTTCTATGCGGCACCGGACGCAACTTCAGTGCCGGAAGCCGGAAAAAAATCGAGCAACCGACAATGTAGCCGCCTGCCTGCATGAAGCCCTTGTTAGTCCATTTAGTTAGCTGCTGGACTGGTCTGCTTGGGCAATATTTTACACCGCCCGTTTTGCATTCCTTCCTGCCGGATACAGCAGCCGGAAAACCAAGGCAGCTAACTGGCTGGTGGGACTGGTGGAGAAAAAGCTCTACTACTACCGTTTGCCTCCGCTTGACCGTACCGGGAGTGGTGCTTATGAATAACTAACTCCCAAAAATTACACCACGGAAGCAGCGGAAAGTCCAGGGAATTTGAAACGACCGAAAAAAGAAGCTTAGAGTAGTTTGTTATAATTTTGATAATTACAATACACGAATACAAATAACTTACACAACGTTTCCACCTATAGCGAATATCGAAGCTTCTCGAATATGTGCCACTAATTAAAGCTCTACGCTCAGCAAGCACAGCAGTTCTCTGTATACAGGGATATGCAATCATCGTAAAACCGTGCTCCTAATCACAACGAACGACCTCTACCTTACGAAGAGCGTAATCCAAGAAAAAAAAAGCGAAAGAAAGAAGGAACGTTGCCAAATTATTAGAGCTTAGGATAGCAGCAGCACCGTACATACAGCCCAAGAGCCGACCATTTACATCACCCATAAACCATGATCAATTCGTCCCGATCAATAGCTATTACCGGCGCTTAGCTATTGCATTATTTACGCAAGTAATTAGTCGCCAAAGTCGCCACTAACGAGCCGCCAAGTATCGATGTCGGTACGCGCCCATCGATACCGTCCAACGGAATATAGCTGAGTTCGATGAAACTTTGGGGCCTCATCCGGCACCAGCACCAAGTGTGTACTGCGCCGTGTGTATTTTGCTCAGTATAAATCATTCATCTGTCAGATTACTTTCGAGCGTCTTCGAACGTCGGTAGCACAGGCGTGCAGCACACAACTTCACTAACAGCCCATTTCCCAGCAGCCATAAAACTGGATCTTCTCGCAGGATTTCTCTGCCCATAACGCTACCGTCCCTTTCGCTGGGAAAGTGTTTTTTCTGCTGCAGTATGCATAATAATATTACGACCTAATAAGATTCTGGCCCGGAAGCCGAGAAATCGATCGATCGGTCGCTTTGCTTCCCGGAAGTGGATGTTTATGGCGCATTTAATAATCATCTATTTATTCATTCTATTTCAATTCCGAGGAGTTTGCTTGATTTTTTTTACATTATCTGCTATTGTATTATAAAGCTTAGCAAACATTTAATTTTAAAGTTTGTAAAATAATTAAAATTAAAACCCTTTAAATTAAAAATGCATATCTACCTGTAAAATGTGTACGTCACTACCCACATCTCATTACATTCAAAACGTAATGTCTTCTTTATAAGAATCATTGTGTTCTTTAGTGATCATTGTGCTACTAAACACTTTATTATTTCTTCCTTTGATGAGAATGAGTCTTCCTATTGTACTTTACACTACTGTTTCATGTCCACCACAAGATATCAACCAAAGTTCCTGGCAGGGTAGATTAAAGCATGCTGCCCAACTCGATAACTAGAGAACAATTTACCTGCTAGTAAAATATGAACACCATATGGTTATGAACACATGTTCAGGTAATCAGAGAGAAAAGTGCTCTCAAAACTATGTTTCCTGTGTTCTTTACCTCTAGGTAAAAAACCCAGATATTTTAAAAGCTTGGTCTAACAAAAATTTTAGGCATTGCTTTGGTTAGTCAAAGGTAGTTTTTTGTCATTTGCTAGCCAGGTATGTTTATATGCAGGTTATACCGTATATAAAGGCAGTAGAATGTGACCATCCTCATCATTCGTTGTGTGTACGTTGCCGAGTAAACTAACCCACAAAGATGCCTTCGTCAGCCAAAAAGACTTCCAACGTTCAGTTGCGATCTCCTGCAAACGGATCTGGACCTCAAGGCGCAGCAGATCCTTCCCGACAGTCTTCAAACCGAGCAAGCGTAAACCCATCAATAAGCACAGTATCTTGTCGCAAAGAATCAGCCAACACCCGGAGCAGGAACATGGACAGCGTAAAGCTCAAAGCAGTCCAAGCTCGTGTGAGACGGTTAGAAGATGAAATCAAGAGGGAAACATTAAGGAAAACAACACGATTGGACAGGCTAGTAACCGAGACGAGCGCTTTGTTTGAGCAGGTAGAAGCTATGGAAGCAAGAATACAAAAAATTACTCCATCAGTTTTGTATGCCTTACTACAACAATCTAAACCGTGAACGATGCTACGAGAAGGAAGGAAAAGAAGAGCAGTGCTCTTAATACATATCATACATTAAGGGTTCAAATAAAACTAATATGTTTCATTCCAAAAGTGCGAACTGTTTGTTGATACATTTGTTAAGAGGATAGCAAATATTTTAAAGTATCCGAATTATTCACGTTAAACTATGGTTTCATATTAATAGTTAAGGATATGTATATGCTACAAATGCTAACTGCTACAAATGCTAACTGCTACAAATGCTAAAGAAGGGAAAATCTTAGGAAGCTCGACGGTTTAGTAGAAAAGAGCGGAATGAGCAAAACAGTAGTCAATATAATGAACTATGGGGGAGTGTAGAATGGAAAGAAAAAGGAGCTTTTCACAGCTTATATTTTACAATAAATTCAAATAAATACGATTAAAGGAACAATTTGTGATGTGATATGAATTTGATCTTGTGGTCAAACTATTGAATACCCTATGTCTGCGTTAAAAAATCGATCAGATCTTCCCCCATCGGAACATACGTTCTCTTACCATTTGTTTTTAAAATGATTTTATACCTCTTATATTTTGGCCGCCAGAAGATGCAATGTGTCTGGTATGGTCATAAAATGGATCCATAAAATTGTGTGCAGTTTCGACCACCGAGCTATTTGTAACATAACTTTTCTGCTGGACAATTTATCCAATTAAAATAGCTAGACAAATAAAATTGGCCCAAATATCAATTTAAACTTGCGTCTCCGAAATGCGTGTACTTCTGCTACACATTCAAGTTTATGTTAATAAGACTGTAAACTTACGTGTAAAAATTAATTCGAACCAAATTTTTAACTGCCTTCCCATGTCGCACTCGCACCGACCAATTCCAACGATACCCAGCATGAAGGATGCGAATGACGTTCCATAAAATCCCCAAAACAAACACGCACACCCACTGGGCTAGACATTTCCAAAAATTGCTCCCAGCTAAATCCATTTCTTCTCAGCTCATAAACCGTAAATCGCAGCACATAAAACTTTTGGCAATCTTTCTTTCTTTTTTTTCCTTCTTCTTTGGCCACACACAGCCAACGAAAGTCTACCCGGCGGGTGAATGGGATAACTGCAGGGAACATGCATTTCTGTGCAGCAGAATTAATTTCAACACATTCCGTGCTGTGGTTTGGACGTAAATTGTTTGAACCCGTATGGCTCGGCAGGTTGATTAGAAAAACCAAATAATTTAATTTACGAACATGAGCGGAGAGCCGTTATGTTTTCGCTGTTTTTACGCCATAAATTGTGTGGCTTTTAAACGTGAACCTCCCAAACCGAGTGTGGATGTTTGTATTAATTAAATGCGAAGCAGGGTTTAAAGCATTTCTAAATCATACGACAATGACCAACCAAAACGGGTAAGGTACGAGATTTCGAGAGACTCGAAATTCTCTACCGCAAATGGTACTTTCTTTTGTCCTGCCGTAAGCCATAAGTTATGTTGCTGCCTACGCATTCAATTTCCCTCGAAGAATTGTATGGCGCAGAACGGTTGTGTGACCAATATTTGGGCAAGAATTGGTTCAAACGTGAACCAACCCAACAAGCGGCTTGGTAAGAATCTTTAAGGATATTATATTTCCTCCCACACTGGGTCCTCAGCTCATGCAGCGCAGGTCAACTGCAGCGGGTAAAAATGGCAACATTATTTTTCATTTTCTTTGCCTTTAAAAAAAACCGTTTTCCCACGCATCCACAAATAACCATCATTGGTACCCAACCGCCATGGTTTACATTTGTGTGAAGGAGTGAAAGCCCCCAATGTGTGGCTCAATGCAAGGTTTCAGATAACATTTAATACTTCCGACTAAAACCCGGAACGCTTCGGAATTACTTCCGTCCGTGGGTTGATCATGTTTCGCCTGTGTGTGTATGTGTGGGGGGAGAGAATCGGAAAAATGACGAAACATCCTTTGTTCCCTATGCTTTCACACAGAGAAGGCACACAGGTTTTTTTTTTACAAGCGTCCTGTTACGAACCATATTTTAAGCGTACTGTCCCAATAAAGTTAAATTTTCACTACAGAATATCGTTCCATTCAATGGGTGTGGGGGCACGGAAGCAAAGGAACCCCGAATGGATAACGACCACCACCGCCACCTCTATCCGGTACGCAAGAAAAGAAACATAACCTATCACGATGTACGGGGGAAAAATCGTGCATCTTATAAAAAAAAACCCCAAACTTCCCCGCAAACAGACAAGCTTTGGCCGTCGCTGGTACCGTGTGTACAGATGCATGTGTGCGTAAGTGTGAGTTGTTGATTGTGGTTAACAACTTTCGATGCAAACTTTTGACATTCACACCACACCGCTGGGAGGGTGAAGCACAATAGAGTGAACAAGGCATACGGATTAGCATAGCTGGGAGAGATACAGGGCCAAAATTCGTTAGCAGGAAAGCGTTGAGAAAGTAGAGACCCTACCCCTACCTCTACCGAATTACCCCTGCCTTAGAAGGGTGCGTGTCAAAGAAGACCTCGACACATACCCCCCAAAAAAAAACCCCCGAAGAAACTGCTGTTTGCTGCTTCTTATCGGAGTAACTTTTCTCTGCCACAAGCCGTAACCGATCCTTCCTGTTAGTAGCAGTAGCAGTAGTAGTAGTAGTAGTAGACTGAATTGCGGTTGCTTGTTTTGAGTGCAGAGTGCGAACAACAACCACGGCTGCTACAACAACAACAAAAAAACCCACACAAACTATTAAATTACAGAATGTGGGGAATGTGTTTGGAGTTTTTTCCAACTTGTTTGCACTTCAATTTGTTTAGAAGCGAGTGATAGGAGAAATAGAAAGCAGATACACTAGTATGGTGCTGACGAGAAACAGGTTTTATCTAATTGAAAATAAAATACAATTATATTGTAACTGTTGCAACTATTGTAACTGTTGCTCATTGCTTAAACCATGCTGGGAAGAAATACGCCTAAAGTTATGCAAATAGTAATTTTTAAGATTATTTTTAGTAGTTTAATGGGTGCTTGGTAACAGTTTAGCGTAGAAATTTCATCAATACAGATAGTTTGCAAGTTAAAACAATAGCAATAACACAAAATTAAGAAACCGAAGAATTGCATGGTTTTAGGCATTAACAGTTATGATAAAAACTTTTAGTAACAATTTTAGTATTATTTGTTAAATATTTTTGACATATCATATTCACCAAATGTTTAACTAACTTACTCAAGCAACACATGCGCTTGTTGTGCTTGAAAGCCCAGAAACGTCCTCTATTCTGCTGTTTAAATTTAAAATGTCACCGGAAAATTGGGTGAACCATTTTTCAAAGTCTTCAAAAGCCACAAAAGAGCCTGCACACAAACAGAAACACAAACACACAGACACACTGGCACAATCGAGAAGTCAACCATTTGTTGAACAAATGTACACAGCATAATATTTATTTATGACTTCCGCGCACTTTGAATTAACAGCCAGCCAGCACGACCTGCATCCATTGCTGCAGGGGCCATGTGGAAAAAAAACCCTCATAGCATAAAGTTAAACTTGTTGAGCTTTCTTTTAGGGGCATCGTCTCATCCAAGCAGACTGTTGCATTCTTTGTCTCTCCCACCCTGTTTTCCTTCTGTCTAGAGTTGCTATGATCGGTTCAGACAGGAAGTACAACCCCCGAAAAACTTTTCCATTGCAATCTCGTATTTCGGGTTTGCGGTTTGTATAATTTTATTTCCCCTTTTTTTTAGCCAAACCGAAGAACCTTGAAAGCTTTTCAACCCGTGGTTGCGAGGGCGAAAGAAATAAAACAAAAAAAGTAAAATCAAAACCTACTTGTCCGTGCAAGCCGCTTCTTGCACTGGATTTGTGGATGCAAAGTTCCACCAAAGACAGAAGGCAACCGTTGTGAGTAAAAATCGCCCGTTCGCCCGGTTAGCCGTTAAGTAGCCAACCATCACGCCAGCTTGAGCTTGAATTATGCGCTGCTTGTCTGGTTTACTAACAACCTACACCTTCCACAGCCTGCTTGATCATTCTTACCGAAGCAGGAAAAACAAAACAAAAACTCCATACAAACAACACACACAAAAAAGTCAGGAGATTACCCTGAGTGCTGTTGCTTCCGTTTTTCCAATCCCGAAAATCTGGCGTCGAACTTTTAATCTAATCAATTAAACATACTTTTTGCCCGCGAGCGCCATCCGGAGGTGCATTGCTGAAGCCACAATTTGCCTGCATTCGGTTCGTTGGGTGTAGTTCGTCCCGTTTCGAACTTCTTTATTTTAGTGTTCGTTTTTTTCTGTGTTTTTGCCCTAGATGGCCTGCTAACGTCAAACGCGAACGAAGAAGTTTCAGAAGGATAACACATTTTATATTCCTTTTCTATATTGCCATTCGGAATATTTCCACCTTTAAGACGTTTTCTCTCTTTTTCACTCTAGTTTTTTTATGCGGCGCAGATTTGCCATTTTTAAAACCTTCTTGTTTTTGCCCATTTTTTTGTACCACTGCGAACGATTACCACTGTATTCGTATTGCGCCTGAAAGTAGGCAATGCACATGCTGAAAGCTCACCACCATAAGCGAAGCGTACCTACCATCAAGCGAGTTCGACGAACACCGTTAAGTGAGCTAATTTATAAGAAAACTTTGGATAATAGAATATTTTAAACTCATCCTTTACGCTGGCGGAAGCGGTAAAATAATAATAATGCTCCGTGTTTTTTCCTTCTGCTGACCTAATGCACTAGGCGGGATCAGCTTCTTTTTCCTTCTTTTTGCTGTTTCAAACCTCTAAACTTTGCTTCGATTTGGACCGACGCCAAAAGTGCTTGCCCATTCCGGTTGTGCAGTGGTGGTGGTGGTGGTTTTTGCTTTGATGGGGGTTGAAATTTGCTCTAGTTGTACTATTGGGTAGTCAGAAAACTGCCACATACTCACTGCAGCATATATGCTACCTTACCAACGATCGGTTGGCCAACATGGCAGCACATTATCATGAACGATAATGTAGTAGCTATCCGATCCCCGGGCACAGACGAACCGACCGTACAGGCCAACGGGTGAGGGTTCAGTTTTGTTTTTCTTTCGCACCCCTTGCACTCTGCCCGTCCTATATCCCTACCAGCGCCAGTTGCCACCCAGTCGACCAGGATCAATTGGATAGTTTCCACAGCGAACGGAAAGACAATGTGAAGCACTCCCATGGCGGAGTGCCGGATTGCCTAAGCTAACAAATACCGTAAATAGGGAAGCACAAATTTTACTGCCTCGTGCCCGTTTCCTGTATGCTCGGGTTAGTTAATTGTGTGCGTTTAATCTAATCCCATAACCAGGGGGATATCCTCCTACACCGGAAGCACCGAGCACACCGGGATCGGGAATTAGTTTCTAATGGGTTTAAGGCCCATAAGTTCCTTTATTTGTTTTGCTCCCCCGTTTTCTTTGCTGCAGCAAACAAAGTAGATTGCTTCGGAACGGATCATTTGAGGAACTTTTTCACTTTTTATTGCACCGGTCGTTCGGTTCGTTCGCTGTAATGAAGGAGTTCCCGGTTCTCTCTTACAATTTCGGGATCAATCATTAAAGTTGCTAAAGTAAACATTATCTGTTCGATTACGCAGCACAACATATTGAATGATGGGGGTGCTGACGGTCGAACCATAACGGAGAACTTAATTTTATCCTTATTTGTTAATAAACGTTTTAAATTGGTTTTACATAACATTCTTTGATTCTTAACACTATATAAGAAGATAATTATTGCAACACTCTTTAATTTGTCCAAATTTGTTAAGACAATTGCATACTTTTAGGCGTAATCAATGAACTTTTTCAGAGTGAATTGCATTTATCTTTTCTTTTGTTTTTACTATCTAATATAATATATTATAAAATTATATTCACAAGCAATCACTCTTTAACTAATAGTTATATATGCCTTGTAAACTAATATTTGACTCCAGGAAAACGTTAATACCACCCATAGCATTATTATTACAGTGTAAAGCGAGAGAAGTAACTCTCTTAATCCACTGTGAGGTACACAAACCATTACACTAATCTTCTCCCTAGTATGAGATGTTATTACGAACCGTTGTCTAAATGCATATAGGTACACATTGAAAGCAGAAAGTCTTTCAATAAATCAAATATACCATTCCTTCTTCTTTTGGTGTGATATTTTAGCTGCAAAACAAAACACTTACACACCTAAATCCCCAACGAAATCAAAAGCGTTGAAAGTACGCAACAAAACAAACCAAAAATGGTGATACCTGTGCGGTGTTAAGAGGAACCACATAATGGTGCAGGTGAAATAATTCCTACCGCTTCTCAATTCTATCCAAACGGCATCGTAAAGCAAATCCATCACACGTCCATCTTCTAGACACGTGCTCCTTCGGTCCTAGACGACCAGCACCGAAGCAAACGAATTCTGTGGACAAATAAAAATCATCCAGTCGCCAGCCGGAATAACCGAATTCGGTCGCCGTGCAGCGTAATGCACCAACCGTTGAAAAAGGAAAGCACAGCACATTCACCATTCCGTTGAAGCGACAACCACTCACGCCCATCACGAAACACACACATTGGGCAGCATAAACTTGTGAGCTCATAAGAAGCTTATATTCACCGGCTGCTGGTGCTTGGTCTGTGGGATGTTTCGTGTCTAGCATGGGTCACAACACAACAATCTCCCCAACATACCATTCTTACCATTCATTCCCCTCGCAATGTTCTGCGTCGCATTGCGTGATGTCCTGCGGGGTTTTCTAGCAATTCTCGTGCCATTCCTAGTTGCGGTAAAAAAAAAAAGGTTCAAGAAGCTCGTAAAAGTACCGAATCTCTTAAACGAAACTGATTTATTTCCATCATCCGCTGCCGGTCTTATCATGGCCGCTTCGTGGCACCGGGTAGCAAACAAATCAACGGAAGCTAAAATAAGAATTGTGAACGAGAACAAAACCGAGCGATGAGATAGGAGAGAGAGAGGGAGAGAGAGAGTGCCAGAAAAATAGATGAAACGTCTACACGTTTCACTAAATCACACATTCGATCTTTGAGCAAAAGTCTCATGGCTAGCTTGGATCCGAAAAAAAAACGAGCGCCCAACGGATAAGAGATGCTGATGGAGCGGGTTTTACGCTCATGTCATATTTGACAGAAAGCTTCTCCTGCTCCTGTTTTGGGGTGTGTTTCTTTCATTCCTAAGCGCAAAGAATAATCTTCTATTTTAGTTGAAAATAATCATTTCACCGCTGTTTTTATATCGTTTTAAAAGTGTTACTCCAATAGAAGAGCTGTTTTCTCAGCTCTCTAAATTTCTCAGCAGAAAAAAAGGCATCAGCTCATCAAACAGACACATAATTTGTTCCGGAAACGGAAGAACAATACAAAGGTAACATCGTTACACCTTCGGTTGGTAAGTGTTTCGTGTACAGCTTAAAAATAAAACACGATCTCCAACTGTAGCGTAGAGGCAAAACACACACAAAAACATGAGACGAACGGCTAAACACGATCGTGCCAGTGAAAACATGACGCCTTTTCGCTTGCAAGCGTCTCGCAAGGAACCTCGTGCCGGTGTAATCGAAAGTAAACACAATTTCCTATTAACCTTCAACCCCGCGTGCCCAACCATACAGCCAAGCAGCAATTGGATGCTGTGCGTCGAACCGGCTCACGTATCATTTCAATTAATCCGGCCGCCAGCCACTATCATTTATTTTTATCGCTGAGCTTTTTCCCTTTTTCCCTGCGTGCTTGCGCCTGTGTTGGTTACTGTCAGTTTATGCCTTTTTGCTCCGTCCCCTTTCTACTATCCCTTCTCTGTCCTTCCCTCTTTACTCCGGTCACATTTCGCATTCGATTTACGGTCAGTCGGAAGCATTCTCGGTGACGGTTCGGTGTGACATATTTCTACTAACAAATCCGCTTCCGCTTTCCCGGTGACCCGGGTTTTTTTTCGCTTTACCATTTTCACAGTTTTAATCGTTGGGCTGTCGTGTTTTTTTTTATAGTTAGCTAGTATGAATGTTGGCTGACCCATCGTGAAAAGAAGACGACGACGTGCACGTTCAAGAGAATTCTTAATTAATTTTTGCTCTTGCCGACCCACGGCAACAGTGGGTAGTAGTTGCAACATAAAACCTATGTAACAACCATCCCTAGACGTGCCAGAATTGACTGATGGTATAAGATTTTTCGTTTTTTTTTCACCACCTCCTATCCTTCCTAGAAAAAGGACCAACCACTCAGACCGGACCGTATTATCTTGAACGAGCTTAAATCTTATTTCCATCGGCGTATGCTTGAAAACCTACTCAACCCGTTCCAGCCATCTTAAGCGACCTTGCACAAAACGTTCTTGCTGCTGCTACCATTCTGCCCTTCCAAACGTGCATCAACCTTTCGGCAGTCTGAGCTCCGGAGGGTTTTTGCTTTATGCTGCACCAGTTTCGGTCTCTTTTTAGCACACAAAAAACACACAAAAAAAAGCTGCCCAGTTCCGCATAGCAATATTACAACGGAAGCAAACGGGAGCAACTGGCGGTGGATGAAATTAAAAGCATATTTATAGTTGCATTTGCATGATATGGGCAAACTACAAAAGACAAACACGGCAAACCGACCTTATATGGTTGGCGTTTTTTCTTCCTTCTGCAGTCTCAAAAACCTGGCCATCATAATTCCGGTCATAAAGCATAACAAATGGAAATTTAGTTTTATGTGATTTCCACACGCCTTTTCTCTCCATTCTCGCAATCCTTCCCCTCCGCTGGAAGTGTTCTTTTTTGGGGGCAAAAAAAAAAACAAGAAAAGCTCATGGAAAGTGGATGGAAAATTGCAGAAAGAAATGACTGCAGCACACACATTCATTTCGCAAGAAAGCCTATAGAAAAGAAAACAAATGTGGAAAGAGAACTTTCCACACAAACTAAAAAATAAACCCGAACGCAGAATATGGTCCATTTTTCGGTGGACACGTACTCCGGAATGTAGAACAAAACAATGTTTACTCACACACATATGGATTTTTACCTTGGGTTTTAAGGTGTTTTTTCTCGTAGCGCGGAGGTATGTAAAGGAAGCTCACCTTCATTCTATCTAGTCTAACGACCCATTAGCCAGACACACTCGGTGCCGAAAACGGAAACGAAACGATGGCCAAATGTTTGGGTAACAAATAGGAGAACTTTCGCACTGGAAAGAGAGTCCACACAATAGAACCAACAGGGAATCTATCCTCCTACCAGAAGAACGATGTCATCTAACCGTTCGTACATCCTTTCCTTTGCTTAATTGCTTCCAAAAAGTAGATGAATACATTGGTAAGCTTACTTTAAAATAAATAGTACCAATGTTACCATTTCTCTTTGCGGACGACGATAATCCTTTAAACACATTTATACTTTATTTAAGTATAATGAATTTAAATTCTTCTCCTATGTGAAAAACGGTTCGTTCTCATCTGAGCAAGGAAAACCTTTGTCTCTTTTGCTTCAATGAAGAAGAAATTATTTGATGGATTTAAAATGTTGTTAGACTTTAAATTGTTCTTCTGTTTGTATATTAGATTTGTACGTTGTTTCTATCTCTTATTATTTAAAATTATTATTTAAAAACTTAAGTTATTATTTAAAAGAATGTAACATTTTTAATAAATTAGACAAGTCTTAAAGGATAAACATAAAAGTTGAAAGCGAACTTTTGCAAGATTAAAAAATAAAGAGTTCCTCCATTCCCTTCCGGGAGAATGAATAATCGACCCTAAAGCGTATTCAAATAGAGCACATTCCCGGAAGTTTTATCATCGCGTCAATCATTCAGGGCACTCCTCTGGGGCAACAAATGCAAATCGTCATAGCAATCGAAGCAGTACACCACACACCAAATTAACTAAACCACAGGCATTACGTTCTGGTGAGGACAGCAAAAAAAAGCCTTCCAAGCCCAAGTTACATCGGCGCACCATGCAACACGCGCAAGAGAAACTCGAAGCGCAAAATGAACGGGCTCCATGAATGAACCTCGCCGCCTTTTTTTGTTTTTATTTTGTTTCATCTTTCGTTTACCGTTCCGATCGGGCCAGCTCGATCGGCCATCGATTCACTTGCTCATATTAATATGCTTTTGCATTCCGGTTATGATTTCTCATCTGGCTCATCTGATGGTTTGCACCATCGGTAACACTCCCAGCAGCTTCGGGTTTCTCTTTCTTCCTCTCTCGTTCTCTCTATCTTTCTCACCCTGCCACATTCATATCATTTTCATTCAGAGCTCTTCCACCAACGCTTCACGGGGCTGTAATCTTCCGATCGTGTCGACCAGCAGATCGACAATCAAACGGGTTTTTCATCTCGTACGGAGCACGAAAGCTCCGGGTGTGTTGTGTGCAAGCGCAGCGTGTTTCCGTAACCTTTTCCTACGGTGTACAGCAACGGTGTGCCTTAAGGTGGAAGAATCGTAACTTGAAGCTGAATTTGGTGCCGCACGACTGAGGTGCGGAATCAAAACAAAAAGATAAAGATAGCAAAAAGCACTAAAGTAGCATTCGTACTGTAACCCGTTCCTAGATCAATATTTGGCTGTATCTAAAACGAACACTGACGAACCCACAATCGTAACGAAGGTACACACACACACACACACACACAAAGAGTTAACCACAAAGTGAGTGACATTCACCCTACATCGCGATCCGTACGACCAGCGAACCGAGGGAAGACAACAACACAACAAAAAAAACGAAAGACTTCAACGAAGACACACCAGGCGACGAACCGACCCACTGCAGCAAAACTCTGTCGACCCAACTTTCGTACCGTTCGCCGATCGGTTTCGGACCGGTCGGTGGTATAACCACTTCCTCTGACCCACCCCACCTGACCGGCCACTAGCCCCATTGCTCCCGACTGCCCCCCCCCCCCCTTCCCCTTGGGCCCGTCCATTTGGCATAGGCTTCCGTTCCCCTTCGTCCCCCTTCGTTCGCGCTCCGTGGTACTAGGGCTTGGGTTGGTTGGTTGTTGATATTTCAAACAATATATTGTAATGATTATTAGTCGTGAGGCGACCGTCAAGATGAAAGCAGTGGCCAAGTTCAGTCTCAGTTTCCTAGTGCTTCTCAGTGTGATATTCGGTGAGTTGGTTGGTTGATCTATATGTATATGAACAGAACAACTTTAAATTAATTAAAGTAAGGCATGTGGATGGTTGGAACGTTTGTGGCTGAAAAGGAAATGGAAAGTATAGAGAAAAGTGAAATATCTAGCCGTTTTTTTGTGGAAAGATACATCGCGCTTGGGTGATTTATGACAATATGAATCATACAGAAAGTGAATAAGTTAAAGCGCTTCCCAACGTTTAAATTCTTCGTGAGAAGTGGTATCATTTTCTATTCCACATTCCCGCATGTAAAGTACTTGCAACAAGTTATTTAAACATCTTTCTTCGCCTCAGTATTGCAATATTTTTGTTTATCACTAGAGCCACCCCAAGTACGAGCAACAAATATTCGTACGAGCTTGCTATGCATGCAAAACTCATTCCCCGGGTTTTCAGGCAGCGTGAATGCTTTAGAAAGTGAACCTTTCTGCTTGAACCAATCGTGATCGTGCAGCACAGTGTGGTGAAAAATGATACTTCACCACTACTACGATCCGGCCGGAGTGATCGACACCACCCACACTATCCACACGGAAACGGCACGCGAAAACACTTGCGCTCGCTTTTGCTTTAATCGTTCGATGCTGTTCAGCATCACTGTTCGCATGCTGAACGGCATGCCGTAAGCCGTCTCGCACTCGCACACTTTGAAGCCGCATAAGGAACGGGGCCGTTTGTTTGTGCGGTCTATTGCTTCCTATCGTGTGCACTAACAACAGCCCGGCCCGGTGGGCTCCGGTATGCCAAGGTTCGCTTCACTTTCGTGCACCGAGTTTTGCACCGCTAATGGACAGTTAGCTTTAGGCTTTACGTCACACGCTGGAATCGCGTTTGACAAATGGACAGCTCCTACCTACCACGATTTTGTTTCACCCACGATCGTTTACCCCGTTCGGCTGTCGGCCGACGTCTTCACAAAACAAAAACCGGTATCAGTTTTGGGGTAATTGTGACATAAGCCGCCCCAAAACACGTTTGACGTTGAGAGAAGATTTCACATCGTCAGCTCCAATCTATACCCCGTGCCCATTGGGATGGTACGAAGCTTTCTGTCGTAAAACACATACGTACGTCAGACACACATACACGATCGCTCACCAACACCAATATGGGGAAACCGAGCACGAAGGTCGCTCGACGATGGAACCGGGACGCAAGAAACTCGAAACGGCCGCACTGGCAACGGTGCAAGGACAACTGGGTATCGCAGATTTCCTGCCTGCGTAACCTTGAGCGCTTCGTTCGTTCGAGCGCGTTTCGCTCTCGCACTGCTTTCGCTTTATCATGCATTGTCTGAAGTAGTGCGAGGGGGAGAACTGGGCAAATTTTGTTGTTGTTATTGTTGTTGCGATCGCGAAAGGTTAACGTACGCTTTCCGCAGTGCAATTAACCTGACGGACGATGTGTGCAGAAAGGGCCAGAGGTACACTACGTCAATCTGCTACACAATAAGATGACGTGGAAAAGATCGATCGATTGAAAAACCGTAATAAACTAAACGGGGTATGGTGAATGTGTTCCGCTGACTGCCAATGTGGTTGGAATGCGATGTGAGTGAGTGATTTAAAAATCGATAAAATTAAGTGCAAGTTAGCACGATGATGCGAACATTGCTGTGAACGTCAATTGTGTTTCTTCAATAAACTAACTTGACTAGTCGAGAATTATTGTATCCTATCTACTCTATCCAACCCACCTATAATTCTTTCCTAATTTAGGTTATTTCTCGCTTATCGAAAAACTAATGCCCTCTTTTTTTAAAACAGCGAGACACAGACTAAAACTGAACATTACATTTTTTGTCTATTACTTTAAATTCATCCTTTCGTATTATATCTGAAGAATGAATTGAATTATGTTCAATTCTTGTAAATAGGAGGAAATGTATTTTTACACATGGAAAATATTATTTAATGGTGATAAAGCAATGTTCTCAGTATTCTTTAATAGCACTTCTTGTCAAATTAAACTAACAAACGTAGCATAATGAATAACATCACTCATCTAAATTGAAAATGTGTAAAGATAGCTACCACTTTGCACAAAAAATGGTTTGATTTTTTAGGATATGCGCCTATATGTATGCAAATGTCACGCATTGTTCGATTGACAGTTCAATCATTTGTGCCATCACAATGAAGTATGGACTTTTGAATCAAATTTTCTGACCATTTTTCAAATTCATTAGTGTGTCCTTAAATACTACTAAGTTAAGTAGTAATAAGTATTTCGTTTTTCTGCTTTGTTGGTTTTGATATGATCAATAACCTTAGGTTAACTCTATCATATCTAGAACCTTAAAAGTTTAGTACCCTGCTAGCATGCTATGCGATCGATCTTAAACATTTGACTTGATGCCTTGTCTACTACATCATACCCGTTGCTGGAATTTGAAACTGTATTCGGATGCCTTTGCGTAAACGAAACGCCACAACCCGATCGCTTAGAACAAACATAGCTCAACTATTCAACTGTTGATATGTGCCTTTGTACGAAATCATAGTAGTTACAGCAATCATAAGAATAGCAATAATAATTATCGTTAATGTTATTACAGTTTTTAAAAAAACACTACACCTAAAGACCAGCTTTTGCCTTACCACACGCTACATTTACTAACAGGATTCATCGGCGAACCGAGCGGACACCGGTACGCTTCGGCAAAGTCGCGCGAATTTGAGAGCGGCCCTATGACGCGTATAATGCCGGGCGAGTGGACCGACGAGCGGATCTTGGTCAGTGCGTCCTCGGGCCGCATCGAACCGCACCAGATCTGGGCGTAGTTGAGAAAGAACAGCTGATCGTGGGTCATGTTCAATCCCGGCAGATCCGCTTCCGACCCGTGCTGGCTCACCCATTTGCGGTAGGCCTACAAGAAAAAGCGTTACAATGATCAGTCTGTCCCCGTTCGATTCGGCGTGGCTGAACGCCCTTACCCGATACGACTGCTTGAGCCCACCGTTGTCGGCGATGTTTTCGCCCTGCGTCATCCGGCCGTCCATGTACAGGCCGACCTCGTCGATTTTGTAGCGCGAATACTGATCGATGATGCACTGGGCCCGCTCGCGGAATGTCTTTATCGTGGCATTGTTCCACCATTGCATCATGTTACCGTCCTTGTCGAACTGGCGGCCCTTGTCGTCGAAACCGTGCGTTATTTCGTGCCCAATCACCACACCGATTCCACCGTAGTTGAGTGATTTCGGGAAGTTTTGGCTGTAGAACAATGGTTGGAGGATACCGGCCGGGAATACTGAAAGTACACACCACCAAAAACAAACACCAAAAATTAATCACTAATCAGCCTCAATGCCAGCTCGGCGATCTTTCCAATGCCCCAAACGGCCGCTTACCAATATCATTCTTGTTGGGGTTGTAGAACGCGTTTACTACGGCCGGTTCCGTAGCCCATTTGTTCTTGTCAACCGGTTTGCGCAGCAGCTGCAGATTCCGTTCGGCTTCCCATTTCAGTATGCTTAAGATGTTTTCCAAAAACAATCCACCACTTATCGTAAGCTAGCAAACCATCGGAAAACATGCATGATTAATTTAATCCTCTGCAATCACTCAAACCACGCGAGGTCTCACGATTCCTTACATTCACGTACTCCTTCTCCAGCTCTTCCGCGTTGGTCAGAATGTCCGGATAGCCGATCCGTTCGTTCATCGCGTCCGCCTTCTCCTTCGCGACGGCTCGCGTCTCATCGTCCATCCAGTCGATATCCGCCAGCAGCTCGTTGAACGCTTCGCGTATCGTGTGAATCATGGTGAGGGCCGTCTCCTTGCTTTCCTGGTTAAAGTTGTCCCGGATGAACAGTGCGCCCACTGCCATGCCGAGCTTCTTGTTCGTCCATTCGACGCACTGCGACCAGCGGTTACGCTCCGACTGGATGCCGAGCAGCTTCCGCCGGAACTCGACGCGCTCCTTCTGGTAGTCGTCGATCATGTGCGTCATGATGGACATCACCAGCCGCCAGATGGCGTAGTTGTGCACGATTCGTCGATCGGTGTCGCGCAGTATTTTGCCCAACTCCACCAGATAAGGCATCGCGTAGCTCACGATCGATTCGTTCGGGTGCAGCTCCACCGTACCGAGTGTGGTCTATTCCGGACGAAAAACACAAAAACCATTTTTTGCATTAAAAACACAGTCGAGACTCATTTGTGTGTCAGAAAAATACCAAATGCACACACACACACACACACACACACACCTGTAGATACTGCTTCCAGTTGATCTGTGGTACCCGGCGCTGCAGCTCGGGCAGTGTGATCTTCGTGTAAATGGCACTGGTATCGTGGCGATCGGCCTCCGGTAATGTTGCGTTGGCTAGCCGCACCTCAAACTCGACGATCCGCTGCAGCTCCTCGGCTGCCTTGTCCTTGTCCGCACCCATCAGGATCGCGATCTGTGTCATGTACCGGTGGTACGCCTTCATGTCGCCCTCGCTGCTCTCCTTCAGATAGTAATCGCGCGACGGTAACGCCAACAGCAGCTGATCAACCTATACCAGTGTGCGGTGCACAAGTGCATGAGTTCGGGTTAGGGTTTGCTCGTACAGATACACACACTGTGCATAAATTACGGCCGCTCAAGTACGACCACCGGAAGGCCAACGTTCGCCTGCCTACCTACCTGTATGATGTTCATGGAGGAGTTCTTATCGTCCGCACCGACGTACAGCTCCACCAGACCTGGTTCGTCGTACTCGCCCGTCAGCTTGCCGAGCAGATGCTCGATGCTGGTGTTTGGAACGGTCCAGTTCTTCTCTATCACCGGCCATCCGCCCAGCTTCTTTAAGGATTTCCTCAGTGCCTGTACATCAAGTAAGCGAATTTGCTCTGCAATGGAAGAAATAGAGAGTGAGAACACAACGTTCGGTATTGGGGAAACTGTTTAAAAGCAATCTCGAATGCATGTCGGACATGCTTACCAAGGTTCATACAGCTCTTGTAGAATGCTTTCGCCTTCTTTGTCGCCCGGTTGTCCTCCTTGTTGACCGGTTCCTCCAGCACGCCCTTCAGTATCGCCTGCTGCTGATCTGCAAGTACCTTTTGGTCGTTGGCGGATCGTACCGGGCACCCATTAGCGTGCAATATGTAACGAGAACGGTGAGTGAAAAATACTCCAAAGTAATCCCTCCGGTATCATCAATCATCCGCACTAAAGCAGTATTCCCACCTCAAACGTACTGATAGAGCTTCGATCCTCCGGTATCACGTGCATCTTGTTCCACGTACCGCACGCGAACTGGAAAAAGTCCTTGCACGGATCCGCCGTCCGATCCATCGCGGCCAGCAACGAGGAAGCTGCAATGATGATGATGATGATGATGATGAAAAAAATATGCGCAAGAGGGAAAGTGCATGAAAAATGATGTTTTAAGCTAATCGCTCACTGGTAGTAGAAACGCTGGTAGTTGGCACATAAGCACGACACCAAACCATCTGCCATCTTCTGGAGGGAAGGATAAAATTGTAATTTTCCCATAAACTACACACAAAACTCGCAAAAATCTTCTGCACCTTTTGCTGCGAGGTCACCAGGAGGAGTTGGACGGAGTGACGAAGCAGCAGGGCCAGCTAATTCCATCAGCAAACGATTCAATTATGCAACTAATTTTCCACTCTGCCGCTTGCTTATTGCAACGGCTTCCATCCATCCATCCATCGGACACGGAATGGACAGAATTCCCATCGCAGCTCCCGTACATCGAAAGTGCATCAGCAGACACACCTCAGGAAGCACGGTGCACTAGGATGCTGGGATGTGATTAATGACTTGTTTAACGGCACATCCGGGGCATACAGAAACCTTCGCATCATAACCGGTGCTGCATCAGTCTTCCGACTGTGACCTTAATTTATATTCCCAACCCACCCTCCCTTCCCCTCCCTCGGTATCCCTGCCCTCAAACTCACCTGTCCTAACGCACTCGTCCGTCAGGCAAATGTTACTATCCCGCCGGGACTCGTCCGTTACGGAGCATCCAGGTGCGAATGGATCACCGCCACAGCCTTTCCCATCCAGCTGCCGGTAGCGTCCGATGAGATAAACCAGCAGGATGCCTATAAGGATGCCCACCACGAGCATCGTACCACCGAGCACGGCAGGTCGTGCAAAGATGGCCGAAAGCCTTGGTCCTAGCAAGCCACGTCCGGGTGTTATACTACGCGGGTTCTTTCCACTACTTCCACCGCCGCCTCCACCGGCACCACTACCACTACTGCGACTTCCCTGCCGATCAACGGCTGCCAGGGTACTAGTTTTGGTGGCCATACCAGGGCCACCGAAGTTCACCACCACCGGTACTGGTACGGTTCGATCCGCTGTACCGGAACTCCGCAAAAGCAGTGGTCCCGATGCTTCGACATCACCTACACCGATGGCACCGTGCGTTGGGTTGGGACCGGCCGTACCGAGCACCGTGCCTTCGTCAACGTCTGTCCTTAGCAGGTACCCGTTTACCGGATCCATCGGAACTGTCGTTTTATCACCATTTCGCGCCGGCAGATGAAGCTCCTTAAGGACTTCCATCGCGTCCGCTCGGTACCGTACCGGGTTTTGCTCCGGCAGAGCTTACAATCACTTCCGGTTCTGGACACTTTTGAAACGCTACTGACTGCTAAACGCTTCCACCGTTCTAGCTCACCAGCACCAGCGTTCGCGCTCTTGCACACTCTCACTCTCCAGCGCTCACGCTCACTCTCATTACACTCGCGCACAGCCAAAGCGCAACACAACAGTGATGTGCAAACTAAACGCAACCACGTTCTGTACTGTATTTAAGTTTCTGTTTATTTTTTTTTGTTTTGTTTTGGCACTAATTTGCTATTAATAACCGCTCGTAACGATCACTTTCCATCGCACTTCCTACTTGATTTCCCATCTCGCTAATATCGATACTGCACGATACTGATTATGATTATGGCGAGCGGCACCATTCCACGGCTAGCATCTTCACCACTCGTGCCGCCGTGTCGCGCGACGACAAGGGCAACGAGGTAACGCACCGTTCGCACACGTTCGCACACACTGTCGATCGAAGCGTATCGAAGAAAACAACATATTCAAGCTCCCGCGCGGGTTTCGTGCGCGTACTAAAGCTGCAGCTGGTTAAACTCGTACCGTACAGCTAGTAGACGAACGCCACCGCGTCTGGGACAGGGATGGTGCGAGATTAGCAGCTGCTGCCGGCAGACACAGCTAGTTGAATATTCTTCGTGGCCCTAGTCGCCGATCGGTGTAGTAGCTATGGTGCGTTGAAGCAATATTGTGCTGAGCCCTTTCGCAACACTTAACCGGTACGATCTAGAGAAAGCAAACACAGTGATCGGTATATTAGAGATAAATGTATAACTCAATCCTCAAGGGCTTAATTATTTTTTATTTTAATGGATATAAAAATTATTATAAATGTATAAAAAAGTTTTATTAAGATGCACCTAACACCATATTAAAACCCTGTTTATACCATTGAAAACAAAATCCAAACCCCATTTCCTATGTCCTTTAACGGATTATTTAACCGTAGCGCTAAAAATAGTCCATCACTGTGTACACTATTTATTTATCTCCAACCTGTTGCCCGTCGGAACCACCCCAACGTATCGATTACAATATGGTTTGCGATTGTTTCGTGATCACATGGGAACTGGCTAAAAGAAAAAGCGTCAGAAAATTCAATTTGGCACAACGTCAGGACGAGTTTTATGAATGAGAGGACGGAACAAGAAAGAAAAAATGAAATCCAAATCCTGCAACGAGCATGGTCGTGCAATCGTACCGTACCGCAGTTCGGTCGATTCAGATACGTTTTCTTGTCATTTCCGTTCTCCCTTGTCACAAATCAGGCCAAAGCTGTCGGAAACGGAAGACAGCGGCACTATCGAAGCTGTTTGCCAGCTGGGAATCTGTACCAGTAGGTCAGTGGGACACACCGAAGCCGTACCGGAAATGGGAAGCAACATTTTCCCTACCGAAACTGCCATGCAAATGTAGTCGGGAAAATGAAGTAGAACGAAATTTGTTTTACCTACAAGCGCGTGTCCTTTTACACGTAATACAAGGAGAAAACATGCAATCGATTATCCTTAGTTGACTTAGTATCCTTCCAAAGTGAACTGGAACATTCCACCGAGAGCTTCCACACGAAAGGTAAATATTTAACGACCTATCCCAACCAAAACTTAACTCTACGCATTAAAACCAACTACTAACATCGATCCATTACACACTGGAAAGGACGTCACAGGATAACAACATTGTCCCTTCACTACTATCGGAACGCATCCGACTGTTCGCTCACACACACACATACACACGGGCGCACACAGGGATGGCGCTCCTTCAAACACACCTGGTGCAAGAGTTTGGAGGCTTGCTTTATGTTCAACCTGTTGAATTTTCATCGAAACCGATGGCGAGCCCTTTTTTTCTGTGTGGTGCTTCGTCCTGTTGGACGATAGTGCGATCGTAGTAGCACATCAGCACTCGCACTCACACTAGCGCAGTGCAAAACAGAGGTGTGTTGCTAGACCGTTACCATCCTCACCAACACAGCTACACCGTACAGCACAGCAATATATTTGACTGACAGACGGACTGATTCGATTGCCTGTCGGAATGTGTATGTGTGCAGCACAGGGAAGTTACATTGTAAAGCCACTTTATACGCGAGGTTCACGCGCTAGCGACGTGTGATGTCACGCACAACGTGGTACGAGCGCATTTTAATTAACGCTCTTCCGGGCTGAAGTGAATCCTTAATCGCAGCGTGTTAATGAATATTCACTGAACTGTATAGTTTTTAGTAGTTTTACAAACGAACACAATGTAACGCACGGTTTGGGATTACTTTTTTGTGGGGTACAGCCACAAACCACACGGACTGCAAAACGGTCCGACCGTCGACCGTCGGTCAAGGCAGATGACAAAGTGCCACTCTCGTTTTCATCCGAATGTGTACGGGCATGCGCACTAGATACTAGCACCTCACCATCATCATCACCAGCACCATCATTCGGGACCATCATCATCATCAGCATCAGCAGCAGTAACATCTGTACCATTAAAGGATAAAATAATCAACAACAAGCGCGTCGCAGCGCCAGGAGCGACTAGAAACCGTTCCAAAACGGGAACGGAATCCATGCCTCCGGACAGTCTCCGGGCCGACCAAATGTTTGTATTGGCGTAAAACCCGCACCAAGACTGGCTGGCTGGAGAGCATGCTCAAGTATCACTAGACCGCGTGTCTACGAGCGCGGGGAGCACTCCGGGCATCAATCACCTAACAAACGCTGCTCATCATTAAACCATAAACGACCTAACAATAACACGTTCAGGGGTTTGATCCCACTTATGCTTAATATAGTGGCGGCAAAAATACACACCGACGTGCCGGTCACATTCCTGTCCGTCCTCGCGTACTGTCGTCCCACTCACTCACACGCACACATGTGCGCGGGCGGGCTCGTGCGCTCCCGCTCGCGTATATAATCTCTAGCGCACTTTGCCACTGTTATTATCGCAGCCATCGCGCCCGTACTACATTGACAAGCTGTTAATTCGCTTCTGACAGCTTCCCGAGCTGCCCGAAAAGACGGTGGCCGTGGTGTGCGTTGATTTCCGCCGTGATTTCCTTTTGTTACGGTCCATTGTCCGGCTAGTATCACACCATCTTGCACGTTACAACGTGCGCGACCAACGTGGCACTTAGGCACGTCGTCGGGATTTGGCCCAGGCACAAACGGGGTGTTTGCTTATTTTACGGACAATTAGGATCCGTGTACCGTGTTGCTGGGTACATTAATTAGAAGCTTTACGACAAAAGTGACGCGTGTGTAATGTCTGTGCAGTCGCAAGTCGGCCTCGGTTATGCACTTGCGTACGTATAATATAAAAATGGGGTTGCGGAAAACAACGGCGTACAGGCGTACACTCTATGTCAACAAATCGCACTAATGAGCTGCTCCACCACCGTTTGTTCCGCCAAAACGGAAAATTCCGTCTCCACCGTGCCAGGATACGGCGAATCCTGTTTTGCGCAAATAAAGAATCGCGCACACACACATGCACATGTTCACGCAAACAGACGCACACGAGAGAAAACGCGGCAGGAGCTGGGTCGGTGAAGGTGAACCCCTTTTGATGTCTACGACATTAAATCCTCTCGCAAGGATAACAACAGCACAAGGACGACCGTGCCCTCATGCATGGCGTACACTTACAGCACATTTCCTTGCCGCCGATCATGCTGTTTCAATCCTCCCCTCACAGCTCACAGCTCACAGCACACAACTTACAAATTCGGACTTTCTTTCACTGGCGGAACCGGAATTGTAAGACTGAGCGTGTAAAAAAACAAAAACAACCTAAACCTCCAAACACTAACCACGACAGAAAAAAGAAACGCACGCCAAACGCCTGTAAAACACTCAGCATCAGGCAGCACACACGACCAGCACGGCGCAACGTTCGTATCTGACAGCACGCGCGCGAAGCGAAGAAGACGACATCGGTAGATTATAGTCGCGATGGGCATACGCGTCTTTTCGGCTTGCGAGAAGAAAACCGATGGCCAACCCTTATGCCCGCAACGTTTCTCACACGCCGCCCCAAAACTCCGACGACTGTATCGCCACATGTTTTCGGTGACGGTCTGCGCCTAGGTGTGTGTGCGTGCGTATACGCGTAAACTTTGTCGACCGTACGGTTTCGGTCGATCCTTTTGCTCCACGCGGTAGACAGTCGACATAACGTATACTACCAACGGGTACAGGTGTGTGAGAAGCAAGAAACACTCATTCTCGACCATTTTCGCTCACGCGTGTGGGAGAGTGAGAGAGATGTACAGAATTTCACCACTTCGATGCGTTTTGTGTTGGAAATGGTGCGTATTTTGTAATGTTAACTGCCAAATGCACGCTTTTTATTTTATTTTGTTATGCGAAAAGATATTAATTAAATATTTTGCAATCATTACGCTTGAGTGTGGGAAATTAGCAATTGTATTTTTTATTTATGTTTTAAACAGAAGTTCATCTTAAATTCTTTTCCTTAAAATCATGTTTGTGTGATTTAAAAAAAACAGAAAGAGAAACCTTATTAATTCCAATTAAATTGAATTACCCTTCTAAAAATGGGAAATACTCGAGCGATTCCCCTCCTATTTGCCTACAGCCAATATTTGCGTTTCGCTTTAGAAACTCCTGCGTCACAACCAATCAAAGGGAACACACGCTGGGTGCACCGTATCGGAAGTTGTCCCATTACATTGCCCTTAAGTGCTACAAATCCAGTGCAAACCCATACTACCCATACACATTCGTCATAAAATGTCTTACATCCCCAATGAAGGGACAAAGAAAAAGCAAATCCTGGTTCAGGGTCATACGACCATTGGAATAATTCCTACCGGGGCGATGAATCATAAAATGTGTCGTAGAAGAGAAATCCTTTTATTCCTCGCGGCAGGATACACAGTATGGTCGCAGAAGGAGACTTTTGTTAATATTCCCCTTCGTTTTTGGCAAATACTCAACCCAACGCACAATCAAACAAAAAGTCTTCACGTTGAGATAAAGCAAATGCTTGAAAGATTTATCCTTTCCAAATGATGTTTAGAAATCTATTAAACCATTAAAACATGCATAGTTTAAATATTGCTGCCGTTAATGCTAAACAAGCCAGTTCCAACAAAACGAGTTCGGGACTAACACGTTATCGGTGTGGTACCAACAATAACAAAAAAATGGTTCTTTAAAAACGTGTTTTTTGATTCAATATCGACACGCGCTGGCGACAATCACAAGGTCAATGTTACCGATAAACCATCATGCTCGTGACATCCTCTCATCGCTTTCCCTACCTCCTCCCTCCCCCCTCCCCCACCCCTTTTCCCCTTTTCCCCAACCCATTTCGCAACAGATTTTTGTTTTACAACGCAACACGCAGCGAACGGTTTGTTTAGCTTAATTTCATTCTTCACACGTGAGCAAACTATTTCACCCATCTCACCGACAACATGTCCCATTCACTCATCATCATCCATGTTCTCTCGTTTACTCTCTGTTCCCTGTTCATCTCAGCGCCTACTGCACCGAGCTAGCGGTGCACGATTTTTCACCCTTGACAGTTAAATCTATTTTGGGGTTGATTAAATTCAAATAATTGGCATTGGCAACCATCGAATGCATTGGATGCTAATCGGAACATCATCAGGTACAGTAAAGGAAGCGGTTGTGAGATTTTTTGGTTCGATTATTACAGTATATTATTTTCTGTTCCCTAAACAACTGTTAAAATCGTGCAACAAATACAACCGGGTTGTATGAGATTTTGCGCTGCAGACAATAAAATAAATCAAACACAGGCACCTTTTTCCAAGAAACCAGTACGCTCGGATTCATTTTCCGCTCACTTCGCTGGCTAGATATTTACACAACTGTTCTAACCGGCAGTATGGGGTTCTGGTCCGCCGTAATAAATATGCTTTATCATCATTCGAAGACGTTCTCTTTCTATAGTTTGGTTAAACAGTCCACAAATAAAAAAAAAAACTCAGCCACAAAACTGTAGTTAATAACTACACCTCACTACCGCGTTTCACATTCCAAAACAACACAACAGCAACGAATCAGCACACCAACCTGAACCATTAAAACCGGTAGATCGATCAGTTGAAAACCGGTCGAAGCAACCGATGGTTTTCTTCGGAAGATAGGAAGATGACAGCTTCGATGCGTACCTTAAATTCCCCACTTTTGGGTGACACCTTTTTGGAGGGAGGGGTGAGAAGGGGGGTGGTTATTTGATCGAGAGAACAGTAAAGCCGTCTCCACCTGATAGAGTCGATCAATCGTTTCGAAAATCGCTCGGTACAGGTGATCGAAGAGCATGATTTAAAATTAGATCAGTTCAGCTGAGAGAGGTACGGGTGCATTAACGATGCATTTAAGCTGCTCACAGCACGGCGAGCTGTTGGCACAGTGTAACGACGCTAGCGCGCGGTTTTGGGAGAAGATAATTTAACACGTTTCTTTTTTTGTTTAAATGCCTTCGATGAAGTGAGTGACGCAAGGGAATGATAATTGAAATATACGGAACTCCAATCAGCAGGCATCAGTTGCTGCAACAACGTACGATGACTGTTTAATGGTGCTAATTGTCTGGGCACGATTATTCACAAGCTTCCTACACAAAGCTCTTAATAACTCAGTTTGGAAACAATCATTACGATCGGCAAGGGAATTGTGTAATGTGCAATATAAACTCCTTTATTTTCTTCTTCCAAACTTGCCCGTGGGTGAATATAAAACATCACATAACCCATTAATGTAAAGATCACGGTCACGTTATTGTTATCAAAAAGGGACACAAAAACGGTAGCCATCAATCATTGGCGGGAACTACCGCTCTTTAGTACGCACCGTGATGAGCCGTGGATGTTCCTGGCAAGATCGAAATGATAATAACAAAAACGCATTGCTTCATTGCACAACCGAAGGAAGACAACTTCTAACCGGTTGACCTTTGTTTTCGATTTATCATTTTCTTCTCTGTTGATGCAATTTGTGGTAAAGTCATGTGCACAAAATTAACTCGTAAAACAACAGACAGAAGCTGCACACGAAAACACGCGCGTAAAGGGAGAATATTAATTAGCTGCAGCTACTCAAGGGTTGCATTCGGTGCTATAAAACAGGGAGATTAAAAGAAACCTCGGAAGAACAGGTTGCACAACAAGTGAAAGACCTGTTATTTGTTTGGTTGTTAATTTTTGGGGTGGTACGATTTATAGCACTTTTTAAGGTTGTTGATAGTGATTATGATATGCAGTTTAAATGTTGCAAAACATAAGCAACTAAGCTGCAAAACATGATCACAAGCAACGTAAAACTTCTTTTTACGAACGAAAATAACACTCATTAAATTATTAGTAATGACATACTCCATAAACTACTTTGGGAAATTAATCAATACCTGTACAAAAAATGTTCAAATGTTTGATTTATTTAAAACAATCTTACCACTAGTGTGTAAATCTTACTCGACATAACAACACTCACTTGGGATCCTTGCCATCAACACTTTATCATAAAAACACTACAACGATTGCAACAATTACTTACTCTCGAACCCTTGCCCAACAAGTAGTACACACCGTGCGAACCACTTCCGAGCACGATCGGCTCATAATTGCAAACCGGCACTGTTGCTACCCTTTGGGCAACCGCTGCGAATCCTCCAAGACCTTGATATTTATTTTCGCTACGTCCAGACCGGCTGCGGTAACCGTAACCCCATTACAGTGAACCCTTGCCCACCCTTGCTATAAGTTTAGCGGGCATGTGAAAATCGTTTAACGTATCCGTCCTTCACATGCACGCGCTCCCGATGCTACTAATTGAAAGTGAAATTTCGTAAGCAGACTTTACGCCGCGTAACGGAAGTGGGTAAACATCGGTTAATTATCTGCCACCAGAACGCTTCGCCACGTGTACTGCACTGGCACTGGCTGTCAACAAGTGCAACGCCGCCAAGAAGGATTGCTGGAGTGTGGCCAACTCTGGAACATGCGGCACCGTGCATTGATCATTGAGTTGTTCGACGATGTTTCGTGATCATATTTTTAGCAGCACACACCGTGCACAGAACGACCATCCACCACCACCGGTGGCATTGAGTGATGGATTCGCTTTTGGATGCCGATGTTTAGCGACGTAGATCATTTTTAATTTATGACCAATATGTATCGATGGGGACTGGTTATGTTTAAAATAAATTTACCTACGCCACGAATCACATTGAACGTGTTTCTTATAAATGTTTGCTTTGCTCCCATTTTTTCTTGCAGGACTATCCACTGCCCAAACGCAGCTCCGAAGACAGTATGAGCTGAATCGACGAACGCCGGGTACGGCAGTCCGCAACCGGGAACCCGTGGCATCCGATGCACCGGTTCGTAGCCCAGTCCGGCAACAGGGTCCTGTACAGGCATCCGCGTCAGATGAGATTGATCCGGAACTTTCCGAGAACTGTCCCGAACCGAACGGTTACTTTGCGGATGCGGAACAGTGCGACAAGTACTACCAGTGCCGTGATGGCCAAATTACGGAGAAACTATGCCCGGACGGTATGGTGTTTAATGATTATGATTCCGATCAGGAGAAGTGTGATCTGCCGTTTAACATTGATTGCAGCAAGCGTCCCAAGTTCCGTAAGTAGTGGAGCATATTGTGAATAGCATCCTGGTCATGGCACCAAACATGACAGAAATAAATAATCTTTCTTAATAAAGCAATAAGGCAAAAGTAACGTAGTAAGGTTGAAACATCATCGCTTTCATTGGATGGTGCCGTGACCAGGATGATATTGACACAAACAAAAAAAACTGAAGAATGATAGTAAAGAATGCATATTCCACAGAAACGCCGATTCCTTCTCTGCACTGTCCCCGCCAGAACGGATACTTTGCTAGCGAAACGGGTGCGTGCGATAAATTCTACTACTGCGTCGACGGTATGTTTAACATGATCACGTGCCCGGAAGGGTTGGTGTTCAATCCACGCACCGGTATCTGCACCTGGCCAGATGAGGCACAGAAAAAGGGTTGTTCTTCCGAGGATGTGTTCAAGTTTTCCTGTCCCAAGGTGAACGAAACCGAGGCAGCTACCCATCCACGGTATGCCGATCCGGACGACTGTCAGTTCTTCTACGTGTGCATCAATGGTGAAACACCGCGCCGTAACGGTTGCAAGCTTGGACAAGCTTTCGACGATGTAGCGAAACACTGCGAGTGGGCACGCAAGGTGCCGGATTGGTAAGGAATTTAGCTTCATTCTGTGCCACTTGAAGAGGATTTACTAATATGTCTTCCCATTTCACAGTGCTGACTGGTATAAGGATCGTCTTACCGATAAGCAGCTGGAAGAGCTGGAGAACCCTCCAACACCGAAACCGAAGCCAGCCAACAACCCGTCCAAGGTTTCCCGTCGTCGCCCATCAAAACGGCCGAAGCAACCCGTCGACGATCTGGAGTAAACGTTTGGAAAGTTCCCATTTTGTGGCTTGACCCACACGGTGCACCCAGCCATCCAGTCGGGTCGTGATGCAGCGCGAAAATGGTTACTCTTGAGGGTGGGTTTCTTTGGGGAGAAAATATTGTTAACTCCATGATGCTGGAACATGGAGCAAAAGTTGCACAAACACCTGTGACGTGTTTCAGATGGTATGTTGAATAAAAGTATTTTAAACCTAAATTCAGGTCCAAGGTATTGTGGAAGTGTATGTATGGCGGAAAGAAAAGAAATGAAGCTCGTTTTTATGACTGTACTGCATGTGATAAAAATAATTACGGCCTGTTCTTAATTGGTTCATCGACACGTGTTATCACTTAGCGCATACGTGGCAAACAATCACGCACTACAGTGAGTGGCACCGAGTTACCCCAGAGAGTGAAAATTCTGTACAATCTTAGTATGAAGTAATATAAATAATTTAACATTTTTTTATGAATGTTTTGAAAGGTTTATAGAGAAACAAGTTATCAAACATCGCAATCAAAAAACGCAACAACATTCAAATAACTGAATGCAACTTTCATCAAAGACTGGGCGTCTCCATGCATTTTCGGCAAACCACGTGCCTGATTAATATTTTAATTTAAAATATTTCTATTTAATGCAAACATGAACTGAAAACAAATTTAGATTATTATAAAATATAAATACAAGATTGAATCATCGGTATATAAGTGAGTTTTAACCGATCGTTGTCAATAAATTCAGAAATTATTTATGATTTTTAATAATCCTACTAGAGTGTGTATTTTTATTCCACTTTCAACATAAAATAAAATAACCTATCGTAAATAACTACCTTTTTTATCTTTTGCTCTTCCTTATTGCTTTGCCGTCACACTGTTGTCACCAATATTGCCGTTTTGAAGTGTGTATGAATAAAAAAAACTCCACCACTTAGCGGCTAGCATGCATCGAGCTCATTATTCGCTAATAAATTATAGCTCTTTTATCGTTTCCATTTACGCGCGTAGGTAGGGTATGGTTTGTTGCTACTAACTGGAATGGAAATTTTTCTTCAATAGTTCTGCATTACAGGCTCTTTCGTTTAACATCCAGAGACACAAAGAGTGTATAACAATTGATGAGTTTGGGATCGAAATCACCCTTAGCTAGTGGTAGAAAGAGGGTTGAAAAGTATATTGGACAACCGGACACAAATGGACCGATAGGATGGCTGTTACGCCTGTTCAAGTCCATCAGCACGTTTGTGCTCATCTTTCTGGAGCAAGGTGCCGTGCATGGACTGACACATCTGGGCAAACCCTTTCTACACATTCTGGAAATGTAAGCTTATTTTATCGTTGTTCTTTTAAGACAGTTTTCTAATTTGTTTGTGAATGTTAAATAGATTGTTCTGGTTCGCATTGATCGTCGTATCCATTTATTTCTCCGTCGTACTGAGCTTTGTGTCCTGGGAGCGCTACCAGAGCAAAAGTACGGTCGTTGCAATCGAGAAAGATCATTACTATTGGAACACTTCGATGCCTAGCCTTACGATCTGTCCACTGAAACGTATTTATCGACCGTATCTAATCAACTACTGCAGGTGGAAGAGTTGAAAAGATGTTCATAAGTAAAAGCTGATACATAATAAGGCCAATTTTCTATTGCATTTATAGCAAAAATGGGATTTCGAAGGAAGAAGATCAGGCAGAATTGTTTGATTTTCTGGAATCACTTGCCAACTCGTCGTACTTCAACTTTGGAAACATTAAACACAGCGATAATGTAGACGTTAGTGTTATTAGCTTTGCCACGAGCTAGCGATTGGAAGTGTGCGCCTGAAGTTATGCAATAATCATAACAAAAGCATTTCGCAACGCCAGAAAGCATGCAATCATTGTCAATCGGCTGCTTTCTACTTAAAAATTGCATACCTTCAGCGCGTGCATATCCATCGTTATATTGTTCGTAAGATATTACCATATTTCACTTTTCCACCAAACCCTGCAGACCATGCTGGATATGTTGCAGATAAAGCCGGAAAACTACATGACCATCATCTACAACCTTACGCGCGATTTAACGCATCTGGACGACACGGAGCTACGCGTCCGCACGCAAAGCAATCTCGAGTTTTTGCACACCTATCAAACACTCACCGAGTACGGTATCTGCTACACCACCAACAGTTTCATCTCGTCCAACTTAACTGCCAGGTATGGTTCGCCTTCCCGCGCTTAGTCGCTGTAAAGACGTATTTCACATCCCCAATCCATCAACAGTTTATTGCTGACCGGGAAGCAAACGCCGTTGGACGATTTTTACTTGTCACGTGTCGTGCACAACGTGCGCTACGGGAACCTCTTCGACGGTGACATCACGTACAGCTTTATTGGCTTTGAGCCACCGATTACGGTAATGAAGCATGAAGTGCACTTGACTAGACTTGGGCAGCGTACCCACATTGTGTCACTAATCGAGCCGTTGCAGATCTTTTATCACAGCCCGTACGAGACGCTTAACATCGCCAAATATCAACCGCTCACCAATGAAGCACATGAGTATGAGACGTTTTCGATTGAAATCGTTACCACAAAGGATTTTAAGGAGTACGTTTTAATTCAACACATTGGTCAATCGAGGCGCATTATACGAGCGGTGCACGGTTAATTCTTCCAGGGACACAACAATCTCACAGCGCGGCTGCCGGTTTCACTACGAGTCCAACCTGACGCACTATTCGATCTACACTAAAGGCATCTGTCTGCAAGAGTGTCGCATCCAGCTGGCCGACAAGCTGTGCGGTTGCATACCCCATTTCTATCCTAATCCCGGTAAGTGCTTTCCGATGGTGTTGCGATGGAACATTCAGTTTTTTTTTTCTGCGCGGGCCCCCCACAGAAGGACCGAGGGCGAAGAAAGTGTGCCATTACAAGCAGCTGATGAAGTGCTTTCCACGCTACCAGAAACTGTTTCTCGAGTTTAAGCAGGATCACAACGACAAAAAGGGTATTCCTTGCTATTGCGAACAGAACTGCGTCGATTCAAAGGTCATCATCGAGCACAGACAGGTATGGGGTGGTTTATCTTCCCACTGGTTGGCAATCGATTCCCCGTAAGAAAATCCCACCTAATCCCGCTCCCGGTTTGTTCCGAACGCACACCCCCCTCACACGCCCCACATCGCCTTCGCTCGTTCCAGCTCCAGTAGCGCACATTTCGCACCGAAAGCACGTTCCGGGCGGGATTTAGCTGCTTTAGCGCTTAAACCACTAAGCAGTGCGGCAGGGGCACCATAATAGCACCACTTTCCTTTAGGTTCTGAAGCAAACGCAAAAGCTCATCGGTAGCATCGGTGGACTGATTGTCGTGAAGCGCTACCCATTGGTACGGTTCAGCCGGCAGCTTCTGTTTACCTTCACCGATTTACTCGGTGAGTATAACTGACCCGACGACGCATGCAGAATCATGCTGTACCCTCGCTTCATCATAATGATGGTCTTTTCTACTTCTTACCAACTCACCATCCTGGGGACGCAGTATCGATCGGTGGAACGGCAGGATTTTTTCTCGGCTTCAGCGTACTCGGTATGGTGGAAATATTGTACTTTTTTACCCTCCGGTTGATATGGTACGCAGCAGGACGTCGTTAGCAAGCGGAACAAAACCATCTAACAGCACAAGCTTTATGGGACTTATCGAAACAACCGATTTGTTTCAAATTACAAACTCCACTTTAAGCATCTTGTAATACACCAAGCATAGACATTGAACTTTAATAAAATATTGAGCACCAAATTACCGGTTCGTTTTAGTCATAATTGTTTGAAAGATAGCTCATTTCATGTCCAAAGTTTGCAGTAAACTCTCCGCAAACGATATTACCAATAAATAGCAAAAGAGATTCACATTCGCAAACGAATACTCCCGTACGTGAGAAATGGGATCAAGAAAAAGTTGTTTACTATGAGTTAATTGAGGCTGAATGAGAAAAACCTTGATTCGCGTATATATCCCCACGGCGATAGACTCAAAATTGTAACAAAAATCGTTATCGGTCAGTTGTAGACCTAATATTTTTCATACCATAAAGTTTATTGAATAATATAACCTTACCTAACTGTTGCACACACTACAAAAAACTTCCTTATTTTGTTGTCCTCCATCTTCCACTGTCACTCTCTCTCTCTCTCTCTCTCTCTTTCCCTCCTTCCTTGTTTCTACGTGTTATCATCATTTACACTGCTAACGATGATGCTTTGTTTTGATTTATGTATCCCTTTTGTTCGTCTAGAAACGTTACATTTCACTTCACCGTAAAATACCATGGTGCCGGTGCAATATTTGGCCGGCCGTCTTCAGCTTTGTAATCTAAGCCCACCAGTCTAATAATGTATGCGGCAATGTTTGCCCGCTGGGCAAACGGCATGTCCTCTATCTGGGAGCCGCAACCGCACTAATAATCGGAGCACATAAAGTGTGCTGAAAGGGATGGGATAAGATGAAAGGAGCTATCTTCACATAGAACAACCAATGCACACCCGACTGACTGGTTACGCCACAACGAACATCCGAATATACGACGATATGCATCTAATGTACGAAAGTACATGCTTCACTTCCAAAACACAACCAAACACAGAACGCGTGTCCTACTCGGAACGGATGGGTTCGTTCGACCGCCGACTTCCCACTACTGATGCGCACCCGTCATGCTTCAAATACCGTACACCGGTTTGAGATTTTTGGTTCTCATCGGATTTTTTTTTGTTTTTTTTTTGTCTACGGCGCGGCTTTCTGCCAATGGTCGTTGTTTCGTTAGAGTGTGCGAAATAAAAAAGTAGCCGAAAACTCGCTTCATTCTGATGCTAAAGCACGGAAGTGAACAGATAACGAACGCATCGCGCTCGCGCGTTTCTGATAACACTAGACCGAAAGAAAGACTCCCTGTGTGTCTGTGTTGGGCGAGAAGATGGTCAACAAAGCCGCCAAGAAGACTGCGCACCATAACCATTTCGTTTGCGTTTTACTCTTAATTGATTTGTTTTAACATTAGCATTTTTTTTTTTCGTCGCTTGTCGTAGAACAGGTGTGACTTTGCCATTTTTTACACATCGTCCCTGCTATTAACTTCTACATTCACACTCGTAGTGTTTACGTCCTATGTAGTTTTGAAATTTGGACCTTTAATTATTTTTGATTCAATCCTATCACTTCTGACATGGGTTTTACTACGCGAATCGAGTCTCTACAGCGGTTCCAGTTTAATTTCGATAAGCAAAATTTTAACAATAATTATAATTACGTCTTGCAATTTAAAACACAGGCGATTTGACGGACGGGATTCATTCGGCTAACGCATCATAAATAAGTCGATCGCGCAATGCCATCGCTAGGGGCCTTTGACAAGCATCCGATCAACGAGTTGTGAACGGTAGATGCTACACTTGTCGCTTGGATTCGGCTCGTTCGGCTGTAGCACCAGTAGGGATGCTTTTGGTCAAACATGCACTTGATCGCTCTCGTAAGTATGAAAAACATGAAAAGTACGCAATGAGTTGAATGAGATTGATGGTGATGGTCGGGGTTTGTACGTGTGCCTGTTTGGATTTACGTGGATTTCTCTGTTTGATTTTCTGTTATCCGATCCAGTTCAGCTTATTGTACGGTCGTGGGTAGATTATAGGGTGATATGAAACGACTATTTTACGCCTTTTACGAGGTATCCACCTCGTCCGGTTCAACCATCTCAAAGTCCTTCCCCGTCGACGAACGCTGCGAGCCTTCCGAATCGCTTTCCGACGGTGTTCCGGTGCTGCAATTAAACGAACGTGAATATGGTTGTGCATATTGTAGCCTGGTGAGGGATATAGTATCACATACATTACACCAAACGGGGGAAGGCAAATGTTAGCAACATAACATTGTAAAGCATTATGTGAAGCTAAATAAATGTTCTAGACGACAAATTATATCGTACCAAGTACGAAAATGAAAATGAAAATAATATATACAGATGGTTAAAAAACGTATGAAATATATATAGATATATATACAAAAGCACTACATAGAAAATGAATGATTTGCGGAAAAAAGATCAAAAACACATAAATTAAATTTATTATATAGACAAAACAGATAAAAAGACAAATTATTTATTTGGAGGGAGCAGCAATTGCCTACAAAGGAAGAACATGGAACACCAAGGCACCAAACTAAAAGCGGTTAGTTTCATAGCAGCAACCCACTACTAAATAGGGCAGTTAACGTTTGTACACCTTTCCCCAAACAGTTTTGCGTTGAGCTACAACACAACTCACTTTTGCTCCTCGTCGATCGACTCCGCGATCGTGACTGGTGACGGTGCTGATTTAGGTTCCTGTGGTTGCTGTTTGCCGGTACCACGCTGTCGTAAACCTTCCGCGCCGGTTGGAACTGGTTTCGTTTTGACACTTTCCAGTTCCGTGTCACGCTCCTTTACCTCGTCGATCGTCGGTGGAATGTTGCCACCGGTAGTACTGTCCTCTTCGCCGCCGCTGTCCTTGTCACGTTTTCGTTTTTTCGTTTTCTTGCTACCTTTATCTGTGCCATTCTGGCCATCTTTGTATTCGTGCTGCATGAAAACGGTATGTTCCAGAAGTATGTTATGAGATGAAAGTACACAAGAAGGCTTATTCGTTGTGCTAATACTTACATTATACAGGGGCCAGAATGAAGCAAAGAATCCGACATCTTCCGTCAGGTTGGGTAGCAGCCAGAAGTGATGTTTTCCACCCGTTACGACCCACACCAGACAGAAGATTATGCACCGCAGCACGACCAGGCCGAGAATAAACACCAGAAAACCGGCCGCCAGGATACTCAGATAATACACACCCTTCCGCAGCAGCGGTGGCCACAGCGGGAATAGACAGATCACGATCGCACCGACCACGAGCAACGCACCAAAGATCCAGTAATGCATCGGTATCGGATCGTACAGCCAAACGTACGCCTCGTGCCCATCGATAAACACCTGCTCCGGATGCATCTCGAGACGGATTTTGCGCTTTCGTTTCTCCGCTACCTCCACCACCTTGCTGCCACCTTCAGCATGGCTGCTTTCGGCATCGGTGGCACGTTCGTCTTTCGTTGCTTTACCACCTCCATCCTTAGATGGAGCGGGTGTAGCCTCTACCGCCTTCTTGCCACTCTTGCCACGCAGCTCCTGTTCGCTTACTGGGACCTTTCGGGCGCGATGGAAAAACTTGTGATACAGCATGTCGGCCATAAAATCGATCACGGCCTGCCGATGCGGGAACAGACAATTGTCACCCTGGGCAAACTTTGATCCAAGCAACGCATCGATCGCTTTGATAGCTGGAACGGGTGGTGCAATTAGCGGTCGAGAAAGGGACAGAAGAGAGAAAAGATAATTAACAAGCGGTTGAAGGAAAGGGTAACAAAGCAAACATTGCTTCGCTTCAGCACGACACAGCAGCGGGGAATTACCCGTAGCTGACAAAAGATTCCACTCACCGGAAAAATACTCCACGTTGTGATTGAGAAATTTCGTCTTTTTCGTCGGCACGTTCGATTTGAGCCATTTTGCCACCTTGTACTCCTCCTTGGAAGCTTTCTCAATTTCCTGATCTACGCCACCGGGGCCACTGTATTCCTGGTTGGTCGGGAAAAGAGGAATATCACAATCACAATCACTATCATCCATTTCAGGTACAACGTCATTAGCTGCTGGCGCGTAACAAGAAACCCCAGCCTCCCGGAAGAGAACACGTGGCGCAGAAGGGTGAGCACCACCTACACAGTACGGTACTTGAGACCGTTTTAAAGTTATACTTCCAGAAGGAAAAAAAACTACCCCATCACGACGTGGATAAGTATCGTACGAAAAGTACCTCGCTGAATACCTATGTTTGTTCAAGTGGTGTTCAAATTCTTAGCTCATTTTTCACGGCAAGCGACGAACGACGGTTCTCGCATCACCACTCAACCGTATCCGAGCCAGTGACCTCTTTTCCCTCGTCTGGAACACACCGTGATTCTCGGCCTTTCCATCCCGCATTATCAACATGATCCGCAACTTTGCTACGGCTAACGTTCGACAACCAGTTGACCATTTAACGGAGTAGGCCAAATCAATTAGGCCCGGGCCAATGACGTCGCTCTGCTCGAAGCTCCAGGAGGACGCGCATTAGCAAAAAAAATGGGTTAAGTCAGCCAGCAAACAAGGAGAACGAAACTTTCTCCACCTTTTCCATCACATGCCACGGGGCATACATTTGCCACCATCAACGATCAACGTCAGATTGGCGTTGGGAAAAATCGTACGAACAGCATAGTTTTCGGCCCTTATCTTGTTTAACAACACAGCCGCGCGAGCATAAGCCTTGACCTTTCCACCGAGACGGGGTTGCTGTTTAGATGGATCCGCCACCAACTTACATCCTTCCGCTTCTTCGCACGTCGTTTCTCCGCCATCCCCGCACAACACTAAGTGGACACTTGCGACCTGTGTTATGGTCACACCTTCCGTACAAGATTCGAATAGCACGATGCTTCGCGTGGACAAGCGCGTACACGGGGATTTTCGGCCAATTCCTTTTAAAAACGCAAACACGCACCACGGGGGCAGCTGTTTTCCACGTCTCCACTTCGGTGTTCTTCCTTTTGACACCCGTGCAAATGCTACGCGCGTGTGTGTGCGTTTTTTCTTTTGTTGTTTAATTTGGGATCTGTCACTCTCGCAATCGCAATCGCNACACCTTCCGTACAAGATTCGAATAGCACGATGCTTCGCGTGGACAAGCGCGTACACGGGGATTTTCGGCCAATTCCTTTTAAAAACGCAAACACGCACCACGGGGGCAGCTGTTTTCCACGTCTCCACTTCGGTGTTCTTCCTTTTGACACCCGTGCAAATGCTACGCGCGTGTGTGTGCGTTTTTTCTTTTGTTGTTTAATTTGGGATCTGTCACTCTCGCAATCGCAATCGCACGCTCTCTGGAATTGTGGTAGAAAGGCGCGCCACGTTTATACCAGCATGTTGATTGCTTCCAAATACAAGTTTGCTTCCGTGCCTGGTTTGTGCTTTTTTCACCCTTGAAATTTATAAATTATTTCACCTTTTATGCAGTTTTCTTTGATTTGTTACTTTCATTTGTGTTACTACAGTTTTCAGCTAATTTTCGTAAAATTGTTTGTACTAAAAGTGGTGCTTTTTGTCAGCTTTCTCACTGACCACCTGCCCGCGGTCAGCTGTTTTTTGTTGTGTATCAAAAGCTCGCCCGCTTTGTATTTGCTTGCTTGTAGCAACAGCAACACTAAATCCAACCGGACCATGTGTAGCATCGTCCAACATTGTGCAATAAAAGCGATAATTTAATAAGGTACGCTAGTTGTTATTAACAGCAACATTTCATTCACGCTGTGTAAATTCCTGCCAAAGTTGCACATTCAATGCCGTTCGGAGTGCTCAAGGTCACGACGCCGGTTGTTTGTTTTGCGTTTTCAGGTTGGAAAGAGAGTTGTTTTCAAATGTTTTATTTGTTTTTTTTCAGAAAAATGATAACGACAAATATGCTCACGAATAGCCCCAGAATAGTGTCCTTTGTTCAACGGTATGGCATATCTTTACACCACAGATTGGTTCACACACGGCGTGGGGAATTATATAATGTGAGTAAATGAAACATTCCTTCCACGATCATCTGTATTAACGGTATCAAATTGACCAATGTTTAGAAATGTTATCGTCTTCTCGGAGTGGATGAACAATCCGACCAGAATACCGTTCGGAACGCTTACATAACATTGGTGAAAAAACTTCACCCGGACAGTGGCCATCCGGAGGCAAGTGCTGAACGCTTCCAGGAAGTGGATACGGCTTTTCGCATATTGCAGGAAAAGTTTGCTAAATCACGGCGAGGCATCGTGGAAGATCTTCAGGAACAGGTGAAGGTGTACGATATTAAACACACCGCCCCACAGCACCGGCAGTACCTAAGCTTCGATGGTGTCGGATTCGGAACGCCAGCACAACGCCAAAAGCAATATCAAGCGGTTCGGGCAGCCAAAGCACAGGAGCGCGTACTCGAGCATCGACTCTCGAAAGCGCAAGCTTCCGAGGCGGCGCTCATGAAGAAGGGTGATTACTTCAAGAAGCACGAAATCAAAACCAAATACGGTTACGATCGGGTCGTTGAGGATCTCATTCAGGAAGCCATGTCGCGGGGTGACTTTACCAATCTGTCCGGCTTCGGTAAACCGCTGCCCGATCATCAGTCACAGAATCCGTACGTAGACTTCACCACGCACAAGATCAATAAAATAATGCTGGACAATGGGTTCACGCCGGAGTGGATCACGCTGCACAAGGACATACGACAAGCGGTGGACACGCTCAAAGAGGATCTGCGGCGAGTACGAGCCAAACTGGGCCCCGTACCACTAAGCGCACCGGAAGAACAACAGTGGGAGAAATGGATCGACCAGCAGCAAGATGAAGCAACAAAGATCAACAAAATGATCGATAAATTCAATCTGATTGTACCGATGATGAATAAGCAAATGGTTCGACTAGATCTGGATCGGATCGGGAATGATTTGCTCACAAACGGACCACACCGTGCAGGGCCACAGGACGACCGACCGAGTACCGTAACGAAAGCAACACCAAACGAAAGTACCACCACAAGTAGGTCAAGTATTTTAGGTTTTATTGGTTCATTGTTTGGTTGAACAAACTTAACGGGTACAGATAAAAAAAAACTAGTAACAAACGTCTCTGCTTTGTCTTTTCCCAATTCGTTCCCATTGATATCCCATTTTAGCCTTCCGAAAGAGCATAAATCTAACTGATTTACACCTTCAACAGCAGTTAGCTCATCCATTGCAGTGTGCCGTCCTGTCCAAGCGTTGCAATTTCGTTCGCTACCAGCCGCAATGCCTTCGGGTACGCAATGTGTTCCGCCTGGTGAATCCGCTCGGTGAGTGCTTCTTCCGTGTCGCCTCGTACGATCGGGACGCGTTCCTGCAGTATGATCGCGCCCGTATCAACGCCTTCATCGACGAAATGAACCGTACAGCCGGACTCAACGTCTCCCGCTTCGAGCGCTTGCCGCTGTGCATGGATGCCCTTGTGGCGTGGCAGCAGCGCCGGATGAATGTTAATCAATGCACCCTTCCAACGCTTCACGAATCCTTCCGAAAGAATGCGCATAAATCCAGCCAAACACACCAGCTCGATGCGTTCCTTTTCTAGCA